>OY282514.1:25296020-25986020 GCA_958296145.1 Hydrotaea cyrtoneurina | reverse complement strand
AATGAACGGCTGAGAGTGCCTGGAAAGCGCCGTATCCCGGCTTAATGTCCAAAATCAGGGACTGGGCGAGATATGTTTTCTTTGAGAGCTTCAACAGTCTGCATATGGCTACAAAGGCAGGTGACCTCAAAACCCCAAAGCTAGAAGTCTGAAGCGGTTACTGTTTATCTTTTCGGACACTGTAGATGGGCAAATCAGGCATTAGGAGATCAGGACGGAAATGTGGCCAGTTAAGAAACAAAAGAAAAATATGAAAAATCTTTTGGAAAAAAGTGAATGTCTACATGTGCACGTGCATGTTCATTTGAAAAATGATTTTCTTCAAATCTGGCACTCATTTGAAGAAAATCTGTGGACCGTTTTTGTTGAAGGTCGTCAATAATTTAAAAAAAAAAGCTTAGAAATATTTTTTTTTTGTAGTTGTTTATGAACTGTAGTTGAGTGTATTTTTACTGACTGCAAAGTAATTATTTTAGAATTGAAAGAACTAATTTTTGGATTGAAATTCCCTTTTCTTCTTTGTAGGACCAAACGGCCAAGATCAGCACAACGTTTGAGCAAATATAATCCAAATCGGTGCTCTTATTCCATGGCCGCTGACTGTAGGCAGTCAAACTGAGTATATGCAGCATCGTGTAATAAAATTATGAATTTCATCTACAACAACAGCAATGTCAACGGCGACAACAACCAAAAGTGAATTATAATGAAACAACAAAAAGATTGCGAAAGCGTTGAAAGGAATTTATTAAAAATTCAAGTATCACCGAAGGAAGAAGACGCGATGCGATGCGATGACAACGCCACCATCGCACACACACACACTCAAATAATGAGAATGCGACAGCACAAATGTAATGAGATCTAGTATTTTGTTGTTGTTGTTGTTGCTCTTGTTTATTCAAGAGCATCATGTGAATCCTGAGCTCCTTCTGTTATTGTTGTTGCTCTTGTATTTATGATGTTAAGCAGTAACAAAAAAAGAAAGAAACGTCATTCAGGCCCTGAGTAGTTGTGCAGGAAAATGCGAAACCACCACACAAACCTTTGTTGCAACACAACAACAACAATTTGTGCTTGTCTTTTTATGACAATGGAAATGATTTTGTGCATAATTTATTCGAATGATTATTACAAACGAACCTTTTTACAAAATTACCTTTTCCCCCCACACACACACACAGGCCTACAACCAGCCATTCCCAGGGACTTTATTCATTCATCCTTCAACTGGGACAGTCAAAGCACAGAGAAATGATTCCGAAGTGCCACACTTGTGGCATTATTACCGCCTCTTCCACTGGTGAATGACACGGTCGTCTTTCCACTCAACATCCTCTGAACACACAGCCTCGGTTTTAGGCCATTTCACTTTTCGTCTGGCAATTAAATCCGATTCCCTGTACAAAACTTAAGTACTTGTCAACTGTCTACACTCCATGATTACGACAAAGATGATGATGGTGTCGTTGATGTTCATTCTACGTTGGCTCATGTTGTTCAAGGCGTTCTAATAGGAAAGTAAACATATTTGGAAAAATCTTATTTTGAGAATATTTTCAAATTACGACTACAAGCACAAATAGAAATAGAACTGGTTGACAAGTGTAACCCCGCGAATGTTTTGGTCATAACCGAGTACAGGTTAGTATAACTTGAATAAGCCAATGAAATGTTTCTGCAAAAAAGTTAGCCACGACGGGGCTATGTAGTTAAGGGGTGTTCTGTAAGACCCGATTGACAGCGATGACCTCTTGAGGGGTAGAAAAAAAATCACAAATTTGAGTTTTTTTGGAAATTTCTTTTTGACCTCACGCATTTTGAGAATTTTTTTTTTTATGAAATTTGACTTCAAACATTTTTCTTTTTGACATTGTTACGAATCAATACGATTCAAATATAAACATAAAAATTACACCGTGTTAGAAAAAATAGATTTTTTTCTGTCCTATGAACCAAATGCACATATTCGGAAAGAGGGGAAAAAATAAAAATACACGTGTATCGGCGATTTTCATGTACACGTCAGAATTTTTTTTTTTAAGTTTGAAGTATAAAGCTCGTAGTGGCCTGTGTGAAAGCCTTTCGACCGATTTTTAACCCTTTTTCAGTGATCCAATCGAGCTGATTTTTGGCAGGCAGACTCTTGGAAATGTCTGTATCACGTCAAATTTTTTAAAAAATAGATTTTTATCAATTCTCAGATTTTCCCCAATTTTTATTATTTTTGAAAAAAAAATATTTTTTTCACTTTTCTTAGCATAACTTGAAGAGACTCCAAATTTTTCAACTACTTAAGCGTTACGAAAAAAAAATGTTTTTTGAACTGAAACCTTAAAAAAAAAGATAACCATTTAAAAAAAAAAAAAATTTAGGAAAATCTAAGAATTGATATTTTTGATTATTACACGGTGTTACACACATTCTGCCCTATGAACCAAATTTACTTTTTTTTCCCCAATTTTTATTATTTTTGAAAAAAAAATATTTTGTTCACTTTTCTTAGCATAACTTGAAGAGACTCCAAATTTTTAAACTACTCAAGCGTTACGAAAAAAAAATGTTTTTTGAACTGAAACCATAAAGAAAAACGATAACCATTTCAAAAAAAATTAGGAAAATCTGAGAATTGATAAAAATCTATTTTTAAAAAATTTGACGTGAGTCTGCCTGCAAAAAATCATCTCGATTGGATCACTGAAAAAGGGTAAAAAATCGGTCCAAAGGCTTTCACACAGGCCATTACGAGCTTCATACTTCAAACTTAAAATAAAAAAAAATCTGACGTGTACATATTTTTATTTTTTATCCCCTTTCCGAAAAAGTAAATTTGGTTCATAGGACAGAATGTGTGTAACACGGTGTTATTAAACTTTTGAAAGCAAATCCAAAAGAGAATTAATGAAAAAAAAGTCAAGCCAAAAAGTCTTCGTATAAATTGGGACTAAGGCAGGATGGAGTTATAGATTTGTTGATGACCTGGAAGTCTTTTGACGGGTGGTTCGCTATATCTTTTTGTAACACCCCCAAAACATTTCACTGGGTTGTACACCTTAACAGTGAATACTATTTCCTTACATGTGCCTCTTGATGTTTGAGCCTGAGAAGCTGAGGAGGCTGTTCCACTGATCCCTGCTGCGCTTTTCTTGTCACAATTTTCAACATTTCACCTCCCGCCTCCAGTCCCCAGTGACAGTAGATTTGTAAGTACTGCAGCTGATACACGTGCTTCTGAAATGTCTCAGTGTCACCAAACCGTGGCGCAAAGTAAATGCCCGAATTCGCATGTACGAGTAAAAATGTCCTGGCGTGTCGTTTACTTTGCCAATTTGATGATTACAATTACCAACAATTGCATACGCATTCTTGAGTAGCTGAATGTTAAAATTGCCCATAAACATTAAGATGATTTTTATTGTTTTGGCAGTTATAAAAGGTTTGTAGAACATTTGCATTGGTGAGGTGGCGGGGCAGGGTGAATATTGCTGTGTTTGGAGTATAACGCAACCAACAGGCAGGAAATTGCAAAGATTTTACAATATGTGTCTGAAATAAATCCTGTGAATTTACGGGCGGGTACTGGGTAGCGCCAGCGAACAATGGCTCTTGATGGCGTGAATTGCAAAATCTGCAGGAGTAAATCCGCAGGGCTATAGAAATCGTGTACGACTGATGAGAAATTACAAGGAAAACTCGTAATGTGACTTGGAACCAAACAATTATACTGAAAGACAGAATTTGTTGACGCCCCTTTTGTTCTGCATGAACACTAACCCTCCATTTTACAGTACAAACTCGTATAATAGGGACATAGCCAGGAAAAACAACTGATCACTTTTCGAAAGCTACAGCTCCACTGGAAAATATTTGCCAAATCATATAAATGCCATTGTGGAATTCTGGGAATCAATTTTCAGATCGGTGGCAACAAGTTGTTCAGTCGCTCGTAACATCATTCACCTCGTCTTTCTTTTCCGTCGGGGCATGAACAGAATGTTGACTGATACACAAGTATTTAGCGTTTGTGACCCACCTTCTAGTGGTAGAAAACCTGCACCGCATGAGCAATCCATAGTCTACCTTTGTTCGTTATGGAAAGGGAAATATTGCAAGTTTCCTTTCCAATTTACTTTCTGACAGTCATGATTTCATCGAGAATATCAAGCGGTTGCGTTGAAGCCACTTGCGTTAGAAGCATTTGGTCATCGTTTTTTATCTTCAGTTAATTTTTTTTTCGCGGTCTGGGAGACGATGTGTGGTAAAGTTTATTTGGGACAGCCAGCCAAAGGAAATTTATCTTTATGAGTCAGTTAAGGCGTCAATGGTCGTTGGACATTTTTTTTTTTTAATTCGCTCCTATTCATGTTGTCATCAATTTTGTTTTCAGTTATAGTTTTAGCTCAGCCTAATATTTCTAGACAAATAAATTCGTTCGGAAGTAGTTGAGGATCCATTACACCGTGTTACACACATTCTGTCCTATGAACCAAATTTTTTTCGGAAAGAGGGGAAAAAAATAATACACGTGTATCGGCGTTTTTCATGTACACGTCAGAATTTTTTTTTTTTTAAGTTTGAAGTATGAAGCTCGTAGTGGCCTGTGTGAAAGCCTTTGGACCGATTTTTAAGCCTTTTTCAGTGATCCAATCGAGCAGATGGCATGCAGGCTCGTGGAAATGTCTGTATCACGTCAAATTTTTTAAAAAATAGATTTTTATCAATTCTCAGATTTTCCTAATTTTTTTTTTTTTTTAAATGGTTATCGTTTTTTTAAGGTTTCAGTTCAAAAGTTGTCTCTTCAAGTTATGCTAAGAAAAGTGAAAAAAATATTTTTTTTCACAGCTTACTGATTCGAGAGAAGTTCCCCGTCTGTTCGTTCATGGAATATTAAGGGAAATAAGTAAGTAAGTATTGTTTCAGTACCTCTTAATGTTCCAGCGTAGATTCCGGATATCTCACGTAAAATGCGTGACTGAAGAAAATATCCAAAATTGACCTCAAGTGAAATAAACATTCTAGTTGTTACCTATTATTTCTTGCAAATACACAATCCACTGAACAATATTTTTGAGTGGAGTCAAATCGAGCCAACTTTCGCCCCAGTGCGATTAATTATTCGCCGAGTTCGTTTTACAATATCTTCATGGTATATCGAGCAGTGTGTCTCCGTCCTTTTTAATCCACACGTCAACCAAGTCCAAATCCTCCCTTATGGGCAACAACAAGTGCCTGAACATTGAACTGTATCTTGTAATGTTTGTAATGAATAACCAAAAATGGTCAACAATATTTTCATCAATGGAGAGGTTTTTTTTAAAAATAAAATTATAAAAATTTATAATAAATCGAAAGCAGCTTGTTGGTTTAAGAAATTTTAGCACTAAATTGTTTTTAATCATCTCCTTCAGTTCGTTTGAAACGAAACGACAGTTTCCGAGTTATAAACAAATTTAAGTTTAAATTTTCATAAATAGTTTTTTATTTGTTTTTTGGTTAAAAAAATGCATAAAAAATGAAAAAAAAGTGTCAATTTACAGCGTTTTATCATAAATGCACATATCCTACCATTAAAATGAGGTGTAGATCTTTCTTTTCTTCATAATTGAGTGAAGGTGCTCTCCGGAATTTCGTATGTCTTTGTATGATAATAGGGGGAACAAACAGGGTAGAACGCCATCTGTCTAGAGATAGAAACCTTTTCAGAGGATTCAGCGACGATATTTATCTCGTCGATAATATCATCATCCAACGAGCATAGGTTGGAGTGCCACAAGGTTCTGTCCTCTCTCCCTTCTGTATTTCTTATTTTCATTGGCGGCCTGTTGGGTCAGACTGTGAACCCGATCTACTCCTTTGCGGATGACAGCAACCTCTGTCATTCATACTCATCTGAACATCGGCCTGGTCCTCTTGAGGTCGAGGACAAAAGGCAAACGATGAACGACTCACTTAACCGCGATTTGGCGACGATTTGTGAGTGGGCCCAAATGAATAGAGTAGATTTTAATGCGCAAAAGACCCAGTGCTGTTTGTTGTCACACAAACGTTCACCAGATTCAGCATCTTCGTCAATTTCTATGGGTGGTGTGGATATCGACGAATCAGATTCGCTTGATGTTCTGGCCATGAAGATACAGGGTGATGCTCGCTGGGCTAGCCATCTATTCGAAGTGTCGAAAGAAGCATTCAAGTGTTTAGGCTTTTTAAAGCGGTGCAAGAAATACTTCACTCTATCTGATCTCGTAAATATTTACACCACCTACATCCGGCCTAAAATGGAATATAACTCCCATATATGGGCCGGAGCTCCAAAGACTTCTTTGCAGCTTTTGGACCGTGTACAGAGGAGAGCGGTGGTGATGATTGGGTATAGTAGGGTATCCAACTCTATTGTCTGCCTTCAGCATCGCCGGAATGTGGGTTGTGTATCGCTGTTCTATAGAAATTTGAATGAAATCTGGTCGCTGACTTTAGATCATTTATCCGGAATACGCGGCTATCCAGGTTCTCTCATCCGTTCATTTTTTAATGACGAACGCACTGTAGAGAAAATTCCTTCTTCCGCCGAACCGTTTGTATGTGGAATAATCTTCCAGCAAATGTATTTCCTGCCAGTTGTGACATTCAGAAATTCAAAACAAATGTCAACAAAAACTACTCCCTCTTCCCTCCTTCCGATACCCTAGTTTCCTTCCGCTAACACAATGCATTGCATTTATAGGGGCAATCAACTGAGTATTGGCCTTCAAAAAAAAAATTAAGCCGTGCCAGTCATATTTTTCTGCAGCATTATTTTCGAGACGCTTCAGGGTTATTCCACCAAAATTTGATAAATAAAATTAAAAATTTTGTCTAAAGTTGGTTGGTTTTTGTTGTAGTCATATTCTAAGAGTATTTGATACTCGAAGCTAAACGATCAGGGTTTTTTTTGTTTGTTTGTTGTCAAATGGAGAGAAATAATGGGTGTTCGAAGTCGTTTAGTCGTTTTTTCGAAGAAACATGAAACATTAACCATATGCATGGAATTTCACAACCTCCCATGGACGTTTTGATTTTTATTACAGGCAAATTTGAATGATTTTTAAATTTATGAAATGTTTCATTGCAATTAGCCTAGTGCAGCATCCCCCACATTTTAGTTCACTTTAGCCCATTCTCTATCGCTGATCCAACATCTTTAAATATCTCCCCTTGGACACATTTTGTTTTGCATTTGCTTTTGCATTTTATCTCCATTTCACCAAAGGAGAAAGAAGAAAACAACAACGAAACATTAACATAACGCGGAAATGATTGGAAAACAGCGTTTTCAATGTTTACCATTTCGCATTATGTTGGAAAATTTTATTAACTGCAAATCTTATTTGCATGTTTATTCCCTGTTTAATGTCTCCCATTTCAATGCAGACACCCCTCTGTGGCAGGTCGTCGTCGTTTTTCCTGTTGTTGTCTGGCATGGGCTTAAGATGGGCCGTAAAGATTGTTTCACGTCTTTTTTTTTGTTTTTTTTTTTTGGAAATTCCCCAAACGCATATTACGAGTATTTGCTGAGTTTTCCACTTGTTGTTACATTCAACATGCGAATCAAGTAAATTCGATTTACTCGTATGCTAATTCACGTGTCAATCGTGTCAAACAAAACGTTCTAAAGTGAACTTTGTTTGCCCTCCTGAAAAATACTCCGATGCTCACTCACCCTCGTTCGAATGGATGGATGGATGACGAAAAATGTTGGGAAAAACAAATTTCATGCTTAATGTCGCGGTTTTGATTTTTTTTGTTGCGAATTATAATTGACGCGCAGAGAAATTTGCATTTTAAGTGCGTTTGCCATTTGTCGCAATAAGGAAAGCAAACAAACAATGTGAGTGAGTGTTGTTTTTTTTTTCTTGTCATAAAGTTGTACCGTGGGACGAAAGTAGAAATAAGTTTCTTATAGGTTTTACAGAATATAATATATATCTTAATATATATTTACCCTCGACACTGATTCACTGATACACTGATTCCCTGATTCCCTGATTCACTGACTCTGTCACGCAGTACGTAGGAATTTAAATAGGCATTCTATAATAATTCTATAAATAATAATAATAAAAGAATAATATTTTTTTTGTACAGAAATTGTGTTTTCCCAAAATTTTTTTCTTACAAATTTTTTTTTCGAAAATTTTTTTTTTTCAAGAAATTTTTTTTTCCTAATTTTTTTTTTCAAAAAAATTTTTTTTTCCAAATTTTTTTTTTCAAGAAATTTTTTTTTCAACAAAATTTTTTTTTTTTCTACAAAAATTTTTTTTTCCAACAACATTTTTTTTTTCAACAAAAATTTTTTTTTTCAACAAAAATTCTTTTTTTCAGGAAAAATTTTTTTTCCACAAATTTTATTTTTTTTCGAAATTTTTTTTTACAAAATAGTTTTCTCAAAATATTTTTTACAAAATTTTTAAAATTAAGTAACAAATACTTTCTCAAGCAAATTAACGGGCGCCATAGGCGCATTACAACTTACTAGTATATACATATTTGGAGATCTGTAAAACGGATTTAGATCGATAAATCAATGTTTTTTGGAAATAAATCTGCCTTTTGGTTAATACGATTTGAATAACATTTCCCAAGAAATTAAAAAAAATCACAAGCGTTGCACCGTGGGGGAATTCCAAAAATGTTTTGGAAATAAATCTTCCTTTCGACTTTTCCGATTTGATTTAAATTGTACACCAAAATTAAAAAAATCGCAAGGAAAAAAACTCACAAAATTTGAAAAAAAAAATCTTAAGTAAAATCTACCATATGACCTATACGATTCGATTAAAATTTCACACAAAATTTTTAAAAAAAAAATTGTACACAAAATTAAAAAAAAATTACAGGCCTTGCACAGTGGGGGAATTCGAAATTATTTTCTTATAAATATGCCATTGGACTTATCAGATTTGATTAAAATTTCTCAAGAAATTAAAAAAAATCGCAAGCGTTGCACAGTGGGGAAATTCGAATTTTTTTGGAAATAAATCTTCCATATGCGGGAATTCGAATTTTTTTAGAAATAAATCTTAATCTGATTTGAATAAAATTTCAAACAAAATTAGAAAAAAATCACAAGCGTTGCACCGTGGGGGAATTCCAAAAATGTTTTGGAAATAAATCTTCCTTTCGACTTATCCGATTTGATTAAAATTGTACACCAAAATTAAAAAAATCGCAAGGAAAAAAATTTCTCACAAAATTTAAAAAAAAAATCGTAGTGGGATTCGAGAATTCGATTTTTTTTAAAAATAAATCTTCCATATGACTAATACGATTCGATTAAAATTTCATACAAAATTTTTAAAAAAAAATGGTACAGTGGGGGAATTCGAAATTTTAGTGGAAATAAAATTTTATAAAAAAATAAAAAAAAAAATCGCAAGCTATGCACAGTGATTGAACTCTAATTTTTTTTTGGAAATAAATCTGCCGTTTGGCTTATACGATTTGATTAAAATTTGACACAAAATTCAAAAAAAAAACACAAGCGATGCACAGTGGGGAAATTTGAAATTTTTTTTGGAAATAAAATGTCACACAAAATTAGAAAACAAATCCCAAACGTTGCACAGTGGGTGAATTCGATTTTTTTGGAAACAAATATACCGTCTTACTTATCCGATTTGATTAAAATTATACACAAACTTAAAGAAAAATCGCAAGCGTTGCACAGTGGGTAAAATCGAACTTTTTTTGGGAAATAAAATTGCTCACAAAATTACAAAAAAAATCGCTAGCTTTTGTAGTGGGTTAATTCGAAATTTTTTGGAACTAAATCTGCATTTTGTATTATCCGATCTGAATAAAATTTCTCACAAAATTAAAAAAATTCGATTTGCGGAATTCGATTTTTTTTTTTTTTTTGAAATAATAGTTCTCTCAAAATTAAAAAAAGGAAATCCCAAGCAATATGCAGGAGAGGAATTCGATTTTTTTTTTGGAATTATATCTACCGATATGATTAAAATTTCCATTTCTTACTTAACAAGGGCTGTATAAATTTTCTCATCACAGATATGGTTTTGAAGTCTTTAGCTGGTTTTTTAAGAAATCTATTTCGAAATTAAACACCTTTACCCTACTGAAATCGCGCTTAAAATGGTTTCGTTAGAAACAATAAACTGATTGGGGATCGAAACAAATATTATTGTTTTCGCTTGAAATGCGCATATCTCGTGTTCTATGAGGGTCAATCACAAAGTATAAACATTTTATGATAAGTCTTAACTTGCACAGTATTCCCGTAAAATATTATGCATTTTGGACTGTAAATTTGGCGAAATGTTTTACCCGCCAAACTCTTGCCCATAGTGCTTTATCAACATCCGTTTAAAAAAGAAACCACAAACTTCTTCTGGCCCACAGTGAGTGCGTTTAACTTCACGTCAAGACAATGGCGAACACCACCGTCAACAGTATATCTGTGTCTGCGTCTGTGTGTACCAGCGTAGATAAGCGTGTAATAAGACCAAAACCTCCCCAACTCCCTACATTGTTAGCGTTTAACATTCGATTTCTATGGAAATCGAATACGTACTTACATTTGAAAAGTTCTGATATTCCTTTAGATTCCGTGCCACATTTCCACGCGGTTGCTTGCCGCTCTCAAATCTCATCATATGGTTAAGGGAGAAATCGTGACTTTTTCATCAAATCAAAAAGTCGTTACTCAACGTTTGTTTAATGCGTTTTAATGGGTAAAACGGGCTGCTGTAGTGGTTGTTTTCCAATTTTTTTTTTACCAAACAATTATTGCTGCGTTATCGTTTATGTTCGGTTTAAACAAATTTCATTTTTATTGTCATCAATGTTCAAT
Source organism: Hydrotaea cyrtoneurina (assembly GCA_958296145.1). Lineage (NCBI taxonomy): Eukaryota > Metazoa > Arthropoda > Insecta > Diptera > Muscidae > Hydrotaea > Hydrotaea cyrtoneurina. Next base: position 25,975,174 of record OY282514.1, on the reverse strand, counting down.
ATTGTAACGCAAACTTTATAATTTTTCCACCAATAAACCTCACACCGTCCCTCAGTCGCTGGATCCGCATTTACTTTTCCATCCCTGCGTTTATTTACATAATTTTTCCATACCATCTGCACTTGTTTTCCTTACACCCCAAGTAAGCGTATTTTTTTGTTGTTTCTTTTAAAAATTTTGTTATTGTTTCAAAAATATTGAGTAGGAAAACAAAAAAGAAGACGTGGAAAATGGTAGGGGAGGAATCTGTTGTGGTGGTCGTCCTTGTTATCGTCGGCTGGGTATCTTCAAATGTTTCGTCCTAGTGGAGTAGGAATTTACATATTGTTTGTCATGTACCGGTTACCTTTGACTCTGCAAAGGAAACGTCTACGGAGGATTTCTCATTTTAATTTTACGCTTATTGGTTTTTTGGCAATCGCCTGTGCAAATACGCTTTGAAAGCGATAAGCCGCCTGTCTGTGTAAATCTGTGTCTGTCAGTTTTGAGTTTATGACAATTTAAAAGTAAATCGTTAGAATGGGAACATAAACTAGTGTTAGCCCAAATCCATGTTTATACCAGATAATCTGATAAACGTGTGCTTTTGGTCTGCCTGCCTGCCTGTGAGTGTGTGTCATAAGACCTGTGAAGTGGCCCAGCCCGGATATAAATGGGCACTGGTGTCTTTGCATAAAGATTGAAAGATTGAGTTGAAAATGTCACAACTGAAAATACATTACATTTGATGAAATCAAATTTTAATTTGAATAAGGTAAGACATGTCATGAATTGAACCCACCCGAAAAATAAAAGAAATACTACAACACGAATAGGACAGATTCAATTTCATGGCACCTAAAGATTTCGAGATTGCACAGCTTATTGGGGAATTGGATGCAGTTAAAAAAGGAAGATAGTTAGGGTTTGATTGGGTTTAGATGGGGATGCAACACAGTTCGCTGAAGCTAGAATCATGAATTTAGGGCCTAGACATGAATTTAGCCTAGACACGGATTTTTGGAAATTAGGATCCTAGAAACCCTTCGAAATACGCAAAAATACAAAATAATCAAATATTGTGATCTTTGTTGGGTAATTGGTCCACAACTACGATGGGCAACAATATGTGGAAATTAGTTAGAGTAGGGACGAAAAAGGGGCAAAGACGGGATAAAAAAGGGACGGAAAGGAGTAAAATAATAATAAAAAAAAAAAAAAAAAAATGGCGAAACAAATTTTGGCCAAAAAAATGTGGATGATATTTAGAGATGGGATGAAAAAGTGGTCAAAACGGGATAAAAAAAAATGACAAAACGGGGGAAAAAATAAAAAAAAGGATAATACAAATTTGGGCAAAAACCGATGGATAATATTTAGAGAAGGGACGAAAAAGTGGCCAAAACGGGACAAAAAAAGGACCACACGGAGATAAAATAAAAAAGGATAAAAAAATTTCCACAATAACGCTTGACAACAACATGTGGAAATGAGTTAGAGATGGGACGAAAAAGGGGGGCAAGACTGGATAAAAAAGGGACAAAAAGGGGTATAAAAATAAAAAAAAGCCAAACCAAAACGGGATAAAAAAGGTTCAAAAGGCGAAAAAACGAAAAATGAGTGGCAACAATTTTAATCGTCAAGGATTAGCCATAAATTCTAAGTAACGGAAAGAGGTGGATAATAGTGAGAAAGGACGACAAAGTGGCCAAAACGTACCAAAACGGGATAAAAAAGGTTCAAAAGGCGAAAAAACGAAAAATGAATGGAAACAATTTAAATCGACATAAATTCTAAGTAACGGAATGGGGTGGATAATAGTTAGAAAGGACGAAAAAGTGGCAAAAAAAACGTACCAAAACGGGATAAAAAAGTACAAAAGTTTTCACCAAAAATGCATGAAAAAAGATTTTAAAACAACCAAGGATTAGTCACAAATTGGAAATAATGGAACAAGGTACAAAACGGGACCAAAACTGGTAAAATATAAATGAGAAATAACCTACATACGTGTTTCTAAAATGCTTGCGTGACTGACTGATTCATTCTGGCCTCACAAAACGGCCGAAGTTAGAATTATGAAATTTGCGGAGTCTGTAATCCCTGCCGCGTAGATATCCACTAAGAAGTGATCTTTGGAGTTTCAACCGTACCAAAAACGGGACAAAAAGGGGGGGAAATAAAAAAAATTATGAAACAATTTTTGGCAACATGTTAGAAAACGGACGAAAATAGTGCCAAAACGGTACAAAAGAGAAAAAACAAAAATGTGTAAAAAAGTTGTAAAAGTTCGCTTGGCAACAACAAGAGGATGGGAGTTTCAAAACGTACCAAAAACGGCATAAAAAAAGGACCAAAAAGGGGGAAAAATAAATAAAATAAAAAGAAGGATGAAACAATTTTTGGCAACAACCGGTTAGAGAAGGTACGAAAATGGTGCCAAAACGGGATAAGAAAGGTACAAAAGGGAGAAAACAAAAATGTTTGAAATAATGAGAAATCCGCATGGCAACAAGACGTGAGTTTCAAAATGTTCTAAAAACGGGATAAATAAAGTACAAAAAGGGGAAAAAACAAAAAAAAGGGTTTTTTGCAACAACCGGTTAGATAAGGGATGAAAATGTTCCCAAAACGGGATAAAAAAAGGTACAAAAGGGGAGAAAAGAAAAATGTGTGAACAAATTGGAAATTTGCTGGGCAACAACAAGTGGATGTGAATTTCAGAACGTACCAAAAACGGGATGAAAAAGGCCAAAAAGGGGGAAAAAATAAATAAAAAAAAAAGAAGGATGAAACAATTTTTGGCAACAACCGGTTAGAGAAGTTATGAAAATGGTGTCAAAACAGGATAAAAAAAAGGTACAAAAGGGAGAAAACAAAAATGTGTGAAATAATTGGAAATTCGCTTGGTAACATGAAGTGAGTTTCAAAATGGGATAAAAAAGTACAAAAAGGGGAAAAAAACAAAAAAAAAAGGGTTTTTGCAACAACCGGTTAGATAAGGGATGAAAATGTTCCCAAAACGGGATAAAAAAGGTACAAAAGGGAAAAAAAATGTGTAAAAAAATAGGAAATTCGCTTGCCAACAACAAGAGGATGGGAGTTTCAAAACGTACCAAAAACGGGATAAAAAGGAAAAATAAACAAATAAAAAGGAAGGATGAAACAATTTTTGGCAACAACCGGTTAGAGAAGGTACGAAAATGGTGACAAAAAGTTACAAATGGGAGAAAACAAAAATGTGTGAACAAATTGGAAATTCAAGTGGATGTGAATTTCAAAACGTACCAAAAATGGAATAAAAAAAGGGTACAAAAAGGGGATAAAATAAAAAAAGTATGCAACAACCGGTTAGAGAAGGCACGAAAATGGTGCCAAAACGGGATAAAAATCAAACCAGAAAATAATCCAACTACTTTCAGAGATTATTCTGGATACTTTTTGATTAATTAATGCAAATTTTTGTCCACATCAAATTCAACCAGTATTTGCTTTTAGTTATATTTTTCTTCAACGGCATAAATTGTATACGATTTTTGTTTGTCGTTTTGCTTGTGGAATTCATTGATTGGATTATCATTATTCGAAAAGGCATCGTGGCCTGGCCACCGTGACAAGAGCGACCAATTACTAGCGATTCATGCATGATTTGTGGAAATCGCGTAAATTTTATAATTTATCGGAGTTCTATCAAAAATAGTTCTCCATTCACTGTGATGTTTGCCCCGCAAAAAAAATAAACTGGAAACTCTATACGTTTACACTGTTATTTCCAAAAAAAAAAATTATCTCCACCACCGAATTTTTGATATTTTCAATTAAAATTAAAAAATCATAAATATCGCTTTGGTCCTGCCTTTGCTACACCCCCCCCCCCCCCCCCCCCCCCCCGCCGGCCGAGCAACCATCCGTTGAATTCTGTAAATACCTTAAATACTCTGATAAGCCGTATAAAAAAAACCTATAATTCCGTATCAATAAAACAATAAAAAAAAATTGATTTCTGTTTGTTTCCTTTGTCGTTCAGACAACATCACCACCACCCCCCCTCAGCATAGCATTTCGTTTTTGTTTGTCTGATTCCCTTTTCATTGTACAAAGAGAAAAATAGTCGGCTAATCCACCCACAATCCGACTTCGATAAGCTTTTATATCAATAACATGTACAGGGGCAGGGGCAGGAGCAGGAGTATAAAAATCTCTTGATGTCCGGACGGAAGCCCATAAAAAACAGAACACAATAAAAGTGCAATACGTTACGTTATGATAAAAACAACAACAACTACAACAACAAAAGATGGCTCAGTTACTTGCGACGGCGGTCAACAGATGAACGGACGGACGGCTGGGCAGACATTCATGGACGATATCCTTGGTTCAGGCTTCCCTGTTCTTGTTGTTTTTGTAGACAATATTTCATCTATATTTGGGGAGTTGCTCTGAGTTGTGTGTGTGAAGACAAAGTGTATTTATTTGTTGGTTTATCCCCTCCGCCGCCCGTATGCGTTCTCTGATTGAGATACGGATCTATGAATATTAAATGGGCACAATAGCCAAAAGTAGTCGTTGTTATTGCCGCAATCGAAGCCATACATTCGTGCTGCCGAATAATGAGGAATTTATAAAATATTTGAATTTTTTTTTCTTTGTATTCATATTTATTTATTGGAAATTTGAGAAAACCCGTAATGAAAATATTTGTAAACAAAAACATGTTCATATCGTTCTCTCAATATAATATAATAATAATAGTATGCACTATTGTTTTGTTGAGGGGACGATATCATATCCAGGGAAATATTCCTGGACACACTCTGGACTCGGTTCAATGTAAATAATAAAATATATAAGGCCACCCAATAAAGGTCATGATCATGGGGGGAAGCGCATTACTGTGCTGGATGAAATTATTAGTTGAACATTGCAGAGCTAACACTTCGGCGGCTATTTTTTGAAAAGTAAAACTTTTGAATCTGGTGATTGGAAAACCTGCCTCGTCGAGAAGGTGACAGTGGGGTTCGAAGTTTGGAGGGAAGCTAACATTAGCCCATTGTTCTTTATAAAAAAAAACAAAAACTGAAAGCACAATCTTTGTTAACTGTGAGGATGATAAACAAGTTTTGTAACTTCAGATCGAAGACAAGCACTCAGACGATCTGTGGTATGAACAGGATGGCGAGCCAAGTGTGGTAGTCGTGTTATCAGCCATGTCGGAACAGCGATTTGTGGCCGTTTAGATTTTATGAAATATTCAGGCCCTTAAGGCAAATATCAAGCTAGCATGCCTTAGATAGAGCCAGATACCCTCACCAAGGTCTTAAAAATATAATTAACAGGATGTGCTAATGCGTGCATGAAATGGAGATCCCAAAAAATGTAAGTGAATGTTTTTTCCTACGAATAAAAAAAATCGGCCCAGTCCAATGAGATAAAAATTTAAAATAAATAAACCTTAAATCAAAAAATTAAAAAAACCCCGTCAAATGAGACAAAAATAAATTGAGATAAAAATTTAAAATAAATAAACCTTAAATCAAAAAATTAAAAAAACCCCGTCAAATGAGACAAAAATAAATACAAAAAAAATTGTATTTTAATTACTTAAAATAAACCTTTTATTTGAAAAAAAAAAATAAATAAGCCCAGTCACATAACACAAAAAATTATAATAAAAAAAAAAGTTATTTTTTATAATTTAAAATAAATCTTGTATTTGAACCACCCTTTATATACTAAATATATCCATTATTATTTTCACTATTGAGTGAAATCATCATGATTACAGTCAAAAACATGACAAAATAAAAAAAAAAAAAAAAAAATTAATATTTACAGTAAACCTTGTATTTGATAAAAAATTCAAAAAATAAGACCAGTCCAAAAAAAAGCAAATATAAATGTCAAAAAAAAATTAATATTTAAAGTAAACCTTGTATTTGATAAAAAAAAAAATAAGCCCAGACAAAAATAAATAAATAAAAAAAAGTTTTTTTTTTAATTATTTAAAATAAATCTTGTATTTGATAAAAAAAAATACAAAAAAAACTAAGCCCAGACAAAAATCAATAAATAAAAAAAGTTTTTAAATAAAAAATTGTTTTTAATTATTTAAAATAAATCTTGTATTTGATAAAAAAAAAATACAAAAATAAGACCAGTCAAAAAAATAATAAAAAAAAAATAATTTTTAAAGTAAACCCTGTATTTGTTAAAAAAAAATAAAAAAAAGTAAAAAAACTAAGCCCAGACAAAAATCAATAAATAAAAAAAGTTTTTAAATAAAAAATTTTTTTTTTAATTATTTAAAATAATTCTTGTATTTGATAAAAAAAAAAATACAAAAATAAGACCAGTCAAAAAAATAAAAAAAAAATAAATTTTTAAAGTAAACCCTGTATTTGATAAAAAAAATTTAAAAAAAAAAACTAAGCCCAGACAAAAATAAATAAATAAAAAAGTTTTTTTAATTATTTAAAATAAATCTTGTATTTGAAAAAAAAAATACAAAAATAAGACCAGTCAAAAAAATAAAAAAAAATTTAATTTTTAAAGTAAACCCTGTATTTGATAAAAAAAATTAAAAAAAAAAGTAAGCCCAGACAAAAATAAATAAATAAAAAAAAGTTTTTTTTTTAATTATTTAAAATAAATCTTGTATTTGATAAAAAAAAATACAACAATAAGACCAGTCAAAAAAAAAATAATTTTTAAAGTAAACCCTGTATTTGATAAAACAAATTTAAAAAAAACTAAGCACAGACAAAAATAAATAAATAACAAAAAAAAATTTTTTATTATTTAAAATAATTCTTGTATTTGACAAAAAAAATACAAAAATAAGACCAGTCAAAAAAATAAAAAAAAATTAATTTTTAAAGTAAACCCTGTATTTGATAAAAAAAAAATTTTAAAAAAAAACTAAACTAAACAGAAGTTTTTTTTTAATTATTTAAAACAAATCTTGTATTTCATAAAAAAAAATATAAAAATAAGACCAGTCAAAAAAAATAATGTTTAAAGTAAACCCTGTATTTGATAAAAAAAAATTAAAAAAAAAAACTAAGCCCAGGAAAAATCAATTAATAAAAAAGTTTTTTTTTTAATTATTTCAAATAAATCTTGTTTTTGATAAAAAAAAAAATACAAAAATAAGACCAGTCAAAATTTTAAAAAAAAAATTAATTTTTAAAGTAAACCCTGTATTTGATAAAAAAATTGAAAAAAAAACTAAACCCAGAAAAAAATTATTAATAAAAAAAGTTTTTTTTTAATTATTTCAAATAAATCTGTTTTTGATAAAAAAAAAAATACAAAAATAAGACCAGTCAAAAAATTAAAAAAAAAAATAATTTTTAAAGTAAACCCTGTATTTGATAAAAAGAATTAAAAAACAAACTAATCCCAGACAAAAATAAATAAATAAAAAAAAAAATGTTAATTATTTAAAATAAATCTTTTATTTTATAAAAAAAAATATTTTTTTATAAATATTTAAAATCAAACCCATTATATAATAAATTAATGTTAATAATCAAATTCAGCGGGTCCATTATTATTTGCATTCCTGAGTTCATCATCATCATTAAAGTCAGAACCATGGACCGCAGCCTTACAAGGACACGTCAAATTGGGACGGTCTCGGCCCTCATAATCCAAATAAAATCCAGGGGAATACCCAAGTAGTTGAAGCATACAAGTTTACACGTTGCACTCAACTTCTTGATTTCCCGCGATAAATTTCCATAGGTAAGATTTGGCACTTTTAAAGGAATATCCACAACACACGCGCGTAGCAACGGCAGGCATTCTGACTGAATTCATAAAAGTCAATGTGTCAATACGATTATTAAGATCGGTCTTAAGGTAAAATTGTTTTACTAACAGAAGTATTGAATTAAAATTGGACAACAGCTAATGCTGAATCCATAACCAAACAAGCAAAGAACCCTTTAATATCTGTATTGACATGGTTATCAATTTCTGCTTGGATGTGAGGTCGAAGGATATCTAACACCTTTGCAAGTCTATGGTTCGCAGCACCCGGTTGATATGTCACACCATAACTCGATATTTCAAGTCAAACCACAGCCACAACGTTACTTTCCGAAGGTTCGTATGGTGAAGTCAGGCCAAAATGAGTTCCGTAGACTCGTGACGACCCGTTATATCACATCAAGTCTTTGGGTAATCGTGAAGATCCTTGTCCGACGGTAGTACAGAAATTAATGGAAAACTGCAAGCTGTTGGGACAAGTTAGTGATGTGAAGAATAAAATCGGTGCACGTCGCTCAAGAACAACTGAGATTATTGCTGCAGTTTTTTTTTGAATACGTGTGTATTTCGTCTTCCCAGCAACTTTTGATGCCAGTCCTTGCGGTAAAACAATTGAGGCCCGAAATGCCAAAGTCCACTTGTCATCATCACCCTGCAAATGATGTCTATTATGGCAAATTTCAGTTGGCAAAAACCATGTGTTGTCAACGGCGCAAAAAGGCAATTCCAAATGTAAGTGGATTTAGTTCGAAAAACCAACCAAAAGAAAAACACTTCTTTGCCATTGTTTTCTTTTCAAAAATTTTTTTTTTGCGACACAGCCTTCATCACTCGGCCGTAAACGAAGAAGAAGAAGATGGACAAAAAGTCACCCCTATTCAAGAGCGTGTATTTGTGTTGGGGGAAAGTTTAAGTTTGTGCACAGCCGTTGTTGGTTCTTATACGGTTCGTCGCCCACCACCCAGAAACTCTCGCACACACACATACACTTGTCCTGCTTAATACGTCATCGTCCCCGTGCTCTGCCCGGAGACAGTGTTAAACTATGGCTTTTGCGACAAGTGGCTTTAGCTTACACTTCCTGCCAGGGCTATTGCTGTTGGACCTCTCCCCCCCACCCCTTTGGGTCTTGGCTCATTTCGGGTATTTCTTGTTTTATTTTATTATGCGGATTTGGATTTTCCGCTTGAATTTGTTGGTTTGTGACTTCTGTTATTGTTGTTGTTCTGCATTGTGTTATTCCCCCTTTTGGTTTATTTTTTTTTTGTATGTTTTTCTTAGTAATTTGCCCATACTTTTGTCATGTGACAATTTGTGCGAGTGTGTACGAGTTGTTTTGTTTTGTTTTTATATCCGATTCGAAAGTCATTTCAGCTTTTCCCACGGTTTTCATTTGGGAGTTGGGTGGAAAGTTAAAGTGGCCGCAGCACTTGTTGCATAAAAACTTACTACAGATTTTGGTTAATTCTTTGAGTGGTGAGAGTTGTCGGCCGGAGGTGGCAGGTTTCGTGGGAAATTTTAGTATTTTTCAAATAATGACTGGGAATTGTTCAAAAGGCTGAAGGGACCAAAGCATTAATTCACAATTGATCACAATTGCATTTGAGTTTTTGGGCGTTTAATACGGTAACTCTCGAAGGAAATGTTTTTTGTTTTGTTTTTAACTTTTTTTTTTTCAAAACTTTAAAATAAATCACAAGTGAAAAGACTGATTTTTTCTGTTATGTTTTTAAATTAAAAAATAAATATTACAACAGAAATTCAACTTGTAATATGTTCAGGATTATTTTTTTTAAATTCAGAATATTTTTGGCGAGTGTTTAGTAATTTCACTTTCGCAGCTGGCAACCCTACTCTCAGCCCGATTTTGTTCAAAACTTTAAAATAAATCACAACTGAAAAGACTGATTTTTTCGGTTATGTTTTAAAATTAAAAATAAAAAATAAATATTACAACAGAAATTCAACTTTTAATTTGTTCAGGATTATTTTTTTTAAATCAGCAGCTGGCAACCCTACTCTCAGGACTGTGTTAGCGATAGGATATGAGGGTATTGGAGAGAGGACGTTGACCTTGAATTTCGTAACGCCACAGCTGGCAGGAAAAACACTGATAGGATAATTGTTCCGCATACAAACAGTTTGGCTGCAGAACCAATGTAGGGTTCTGTAGGGCGTCGTCCAGTCAAACGGATGAAAGTTCTCGGATAACTGCGTATTCCGGCCAACTGTTCGAACGTCTAAGGAACCATTCAACCATTGTGATTTAGCAATTCTCGGTGCGTTAGGTTGCCCCCACCCTTCTCATGCTCTGAATATAAGAATGTCATTCATAAAATATCCTTTCTTTGTCGTAAACTCCCAAAAGTTCACAGACATACCACCAATTATTCCTCTACCTCCCACTGACATCACATTTTTAAATATCGATTTTCTCCGTTTAGTTTAGACTCGTGTGGGATCTCAATAACACACACACGCACTCATGCTGCCAAGCAACATTTAACAACAACAAACAAACCAAAAAAAAAAAAAAACTCCTTAGCCACTTTATTGTCACAATAAGTCTTCGGGAAGTGCAACACTTTGTTATTTTAAAGTGTGGCACTTGTTTCAAGTGGGTTTCACTCAACCAACAACACAAGCCCACTTTTTGCTGAATGTTGTTGTATTCGCAAATAATGTTGATGCGTGAAATGAATTCGACACCCTGCTCGAACAATACTTCCTTTTTTTGTTTGCAAATATTCGCCAGAAAGGACCCTTTCGTTCAAAAAACATATGCACACCGGTCTATCGTCCTTCGTACTCCCACCGCTGACCGTGCGACCAACTTCAACATTTATGTAAATAAATGGTCACAGTACCAGAAAAAAGGACCTCTGGCCGTATGGGCGATTGTGTGCGTTTTAAGGATATGGTGGGGAAACAGTATCGTATGACGATGTTGATGACGGCGTAGATGGTAAATGTGGTGGTGCACAGTGGGTGAGAGTCCATTTCGTTGAAACGTTTATAATGCAGCCATTTGCAGCGAGGCAGCCATTTCAATGAAATTATTTTCCATTATTAACCGGAAGGATTGTACTTTCAAAATAAAAAAAGAAATTTGAGAAAATATCCAGTAGTTTTTTTTATAGAATTTTCAAAAAAAAAAAAATTTCTTTGGTGGACCCTGAATTTGAATATGATTCCCTGCAATGTTTGATTCCTTTCAAGCATAAATTAAATATTTAGCTGTTCGATTTTAAAAGTTAATACTTCACAACAATCCTTCAGTCATGGCCTCCAATACGTTTTTTTTTTTCAGAAAAAACAAAAATATTTAATAAATCAAAAGTTGCAGCCTTTTTTTGACCGAAGTGCGACCACTGTGCGACAATGAACCACTGGCGATGATGGAAATGATGATTGTTACAAAATAAATAGAAAATTTACATATTCGCTGTCATAAACAGTTTGTATTTTGTAATTTAAATTTGTTTTTCAGTTATGACGATAAGCGGCGGCATAGGTTTTTTTTTTCTTTTGGTTTCGGTTTTGTTGTTTTGCCGGCGATAATTGATGGTATGAAATGCTTACAATTGCAAATTGAAAGTAACATTTTACTGACAGGCGACTTGAATAAACAAAATATAAATGGAAATTAAAGAAATGCTGGTGGTAATGGGAGTGGTATGCCGATATAGAGTGGATATGATGATTGAATTTACCTTCATACTCGTATTCCTTTGGCAAATAAACATCAAAAGGCCGCATTTCCTGAAGGGTTTTATAATGTGTATATTATAAAAAAAAAAATAAAAAAAAAATGGAAACGCATTCGGTGTAAAGTAATTTGATGTGTTTCCTCATTTGCTACAAGCGATGGGAACAATTTCATGCTGAAAGGTGCCATCTTAATGTAGATAACAAAGATAAACCGCAAAATCATACTCCTACGATTAGCCAAATAATAAAAGTAAATAAGTAATAGAACGACAACATCCAAATTAGGATATAATCAGCCAATTAATTAAAAAAAATTTTTTTTAACAAAATAATGATTTTTGAAATTTTGATTTTTTTGATTTTTGGAAATTGTCAAAAAATCAAAATTTGACAAAATGGAAAAAATTAATTTGTCATAAATACAAAAAAAAACAAATATTTCCACAAATCACAACTTAAAAAAAAAATTTTAACACAAAATAATCATTATTGAAAATGATCAAAATTAGACAAAATGGAAAAAAAATTATATTTCCAAAAATCATAATTAAAAAAAATATATGTTTTAAACAAAATAATGATTTTTGGAAATTGCCAAGAAATCAAAATTTGACAAAATGGAAAAAATTTGACGGAAAGACAAAAAAAACTAAAATCATAATTAAAAAAAAATAATAAACATTTTCAAGAAATCAAAATTTGAAAACATGAAAAAAATCGTCAGAAACGCAAAAATAATAAATTTAAAAAAATATTATTTGAAAACTACATAATTTTTAAGTTGGAAATTGTCAAACAAATTTTGAAAATAAAATCGCCAGAAAGGCAAAAAAAATTAATAATATATCAAAAAACCATAATTTAAAAACAAATTGTCAAAAAACCAAAATTTAACAAAATGGAAAAAAAATCAGAAAGGCAAAAAAAAAAAATAATATTTTCTAAAGTCTTAATTAAAGAAAAAATGTTGACAAAATAATTAATTCTGGAAATAGTCAATTAAAAAAAAAAATTAAACAAAATAATGATTTTTGAAAAAAAAAATCGCCAGAAAGAGAAAAAATTAATAAAGTTGTCAAAAAACAAATAGTCAAAAAACCAAAATTTGACAAAATGGAAAAAAAATTCAGAAAGGCAAAAAAAAAACAAATAATATTTCCAAAAATCTTAATTAAAAAAAAAAAAAAAAAATTTACAAAATAATGAATTTTGGAAATTGTCAAAAAATCAAAATTTGACATAATGGAAAAAATTAGTTTGTCAGAAATACAAAAAAAAACAAATATTTCCACAAATCATAACTTAAAAAAAATATTTTTTAACAAAAAAAAATCATTTTTGAAAATTATCAAAATTAGAAAAAAAGGAAAAAAAGACAAAAACAAATAATATTTCCAAAAATCATAATTAAAAAAATAATAATTTTTGTAAATTGTAAAAAATCAAAATTTGACAACATGAAAAAAAAATCGTCGGAAACGCAAAAAAAAAAACTACTAAAATTTAAAAAATTATTATTTGAAAAATACATAATTTTTAAAAAAAAAATAAGAATTTTTGGAAATTGTCAAAAATCAAAATTGGAGAAATTGTCAGATAGACAAAAAAAAAAAAATAATAATATTTAAAAAAAAATGTAATAATTAAAAAAACAACATAATGATTTTTGGAATTTTTAAAAAATTGAGAAAATTTAAAAAAAAAGAAAAAATGTCAAAAACGCAAAAGAAACTAACAATACCACAAATCATAAGTTAAAAAAAAATTTAAAAAAATAAAAATTTTGGAAATACGTTATCAAAAAATTAAAATTTGACACAATGAAAAAAAAACGCAAAAAAAAATTATATTTCAAAAAAAAAATCACATCTTTTTTTATGAAAATCAACAAAATGAAAAAAAAATCCCAAGCTAAAGAAAAATGTCCCCAAATTGAAAATTAAAAATTGCCCCAAACTTTACTATAGAGAACAGCAACACAAAAAATTGTGACAATTTTTCCAGTATAATTGGGATAATATAGAGCATGTACATAAAGTTTTGTCAAAATTGGTGCAGTAGTTTTTGAGTTTAGCGATCACGAACATACATGTAATTTTTATATATATAGAGATTATTTTGTGAGATTGGTATTGACACCTTGACCGCAGCTGCATGTGTGTAAATGTTTCCAATTGGATCACTAGCGACCGCACTCCAGAAAAAGACAGAGACGCAGACTCTGGCAACAGTTAAAATACAGCCCGATTCTGAATACTCCCGGAGAAATAATACCCCGGGGAATTTAAATTTTTTCGAGAAGAAAATCCTCCTCTTTTAATCAGACCGGGAAACAAACAAATCATCTGAATCCGAATAATCGAAATTGTATGTCCCTAATTATTATTCGCTCGGTTTGTTTAGAATAGCAGGATATTTTTCTAGGGAAAAAGCAAATATCCCGGGATTTATCTCCCTGGGAGTTTTCAGAATCGGACTGATAAACTTTTCTTATTTTGCTATTATTTGCGTATTCTAAAACGAAGCGTTTGGTGCGCCATGCATATGTCCATGTTTCCGATTTTTTTTCGCTAGCAAACGCACTAACACTAATAAAACAGAAATAAAAAATCAATGCCAGCTATATTTGACGATTTCTCGGAGAGCCGATTTCTCCGGATGAAAAAAAAACGCATAAAATCAATCAAAAAGAACTTACCTTACATGTTTGTGTAGATGTTGCATCGCATACAATAATAGTTTTTGTGCCATGGTCGTATTCTAAACCAACTCTTCTTTAAATGTCTTTTTATTTTCCGACGCTTATTGACCGCACTCACACTCGTCTCACACAATAAAAACCCCTTCGTTCGGGTTGTTGCTCTCTTCCTTCTCTTCCTTCTCCCACTTCAAACATTCATCATTCACTAACACTTGTTGTTGTTTTTGTTCATGCGTTTTCATTTCCGAACTCGACAAGCAACAGCTCAACTGTGCTTCCTCTTCCTTTATCACCAAACACACTGAGATTTCTAAGAAAAACTATTTTGCAAGTTAGAAAAGGTTTTTTCTCTCAACTATTACGAGTTTTCTTGTACAATTTTTATATTCACTGGTTGCAAATATCGTGCAGAATATATTTATCCAAAATCTGAATGGATTAAGGAATTTTCTGCAGAGATATATGCAAATTAATATGGAACCGAAGCAATTGCGCCTAAACTGTGCGATTGTAAGTAGGAACTAAATGACAGATCATAAAAAAGAAGAGCAAAAGAGACCGACAGTTGGAAACAAAATAGTCAAGGAGGTGAGAATCAAACCAAAGAGGAAGAGAAGAGACTTAAGAAACATATGAACAGAAACAACAGTACTGAGTGTTTGAAGTGGGGGAAGAGTGCAACAACAAGAACAAATAGGATCTAATTGGAATGGTAATACGAAAGGGAATGGAGTACGAAGTGACACCTACGCGTACATACATGTATGGTAAGTTAAATTTTATTGTTTTTCGGGGATTATCTTTCATCTGCTGAGAGCGTTGGGCGTTTCCGACCAAATTTGGGCAGAATAACATCAAAAATTATCATTTGGGCGGCCCAGTTCAGTTTTGGTAATTTTTGTAGACAATTTCATACATTAGTTTTTTTTCGTTTTATCAATGATCATTCGACAACGTCTTTATGTTGCCAATAATTTATGCATTCCTCTGCTTCTTTATTATAAATCACACAGTGGGCCAGAACCCACTTCCATTGGCCCAAAGTCTGTAACTTTTGATCTAGTTAACATATTTGAGTTGTGTAAAAACAACATGTTGTTGGCAAGGGGTTGACGGATTACTATAATTATCAATTATTAGTGTAGTCTCTCATAAGCGGACTCTTAAGGGACTCAGAATTTTGTCCGCTTATGAGAGAAGTACACAAGAGGACTGAAGCGGATTGCTACTGAAAAAAATGTTCCTTTATGAGAGGTGTCCGCTTAAGAGAGGTGTCCGCAAAGAGAGAAATATTTCCAAAGTTAAATATTTTTCTAAGGGACTCAGAATTTTGTCCGCTTATGAGAGAAGTACACAAGAGGACTGAAGCGGATTGCTACTGAAAAAAGTGTCCCTTTATGAGAGGTGTCCGCTTAAGAGAGGTGTCCGCTTAAGAGAGGTGTCCGCAAGGAGAGAGTACACTGTATTTGAGAAATATTTCCAAAGTTAAATATTTTTCTACGGTACTCAGAATTTTGTCCGCTTATGAGAGAAGTACACAAGAGGACTCAAGCAGATTGCTACTGAAAAAAGTGTCCCTTTATGAGAGGTGTCCGCAAGGAGAGACGGTCGCAGTGTCCGCCCACGGGAGATATATGCCCAGCGGCGATTAATATGCTCTAAAAATACGGCATAGAACCGAGCTGTCCGCGAGAAGAGCTTATTATTATTTAACCCTAGAAAGTCATCCTTATTTTTTGTACACTAACGTCATCCTTCGTCATTTTGACTACGGCCTATTTCAAGACGCTATAAATAGCATTGTGAGCAAAAATTGGAACCGATGTTAAGTCTATTTTTTTATTTAGTTTATTTTTAATCAATCTAGGCCCATCAACAGTTTGCAAACGACTAACGCTATACGAAAAATGAGGTCAAAACAAACGTAAAAACACATGTTAACTCGGAAATAAAATTGCGCGTCGTCATTTTGACGAAGGATGACGGTGCAGGGTTAAAAAAAATATTGAATTGAAAATGACTAAATTTTCTTCCTCTTAGTGTCAAATTCTATCCCAATCAGAGTTCATTTGCCGGTCCTATGGCCAAAACATGCCCGTGTCGGCGAATTTAAGAACAATCAAAGCCCCTATTGACATGACGATGTGAACAAACTACCTCTCTATCCCAAGGTATAGTTTTTAGCGATGCCGGTAATATGTCCAAGAAATACTTCAGAAATGGGGAAATTCTTTCAACTTATGCATCTTTCAAGGTTTTTCGTGTTCTAAAACAGGATATTTTTCACATTTCATATGTTTTCCGTATTTATAAAAATTTAAGAAACATTTGTTAAGAAAAATTTATGAAAATTGTTTTTGTATTTTCACACATTTTTCTTAACACAACTTTTTTAAAATTTTTATAAATACGGCGGTTTATCTTTGGAATTCCATTTTCATTAAAATGTATAAAAAATTATTTTCTTTTGGAAATTTGGATGGAAACACTCGATTTGGGCGGTTGTTGAGGAGAATTTGGGTGAAAAAAAAAACTTGTCCAGTGGCAACACTGACTGAGAGTGGTAATAAGATTTGCTCTCCGAGAAAACGGTAAAAATTACAGTCATTGTTTTTCATTTCCAAATATGTAGAAATATTTGTTTTCATTTCATATTTTGAGTGTTTGTGAATGAGTTAATGTCCCAGTGAGACATTAAGGGCCAATAAATGAGATCGTTGTTAAACCACGATTATGTAAAACTCAGTTTTCCATGAAACTGAGTTTAAACAATTACGTTTTTGAGTGCTCAGTCAAAATAAACCACATGCACACTTTTATCAAAAAAAAACATATGTTTCCGGTAAATAATTAAAATAATATTTAACTTTTGTAGTGGATTTTGGTCAAACAGGATTTTTAGAAAAAATATGAGAATTAAAAAACTTGGCACGGTTAAAAGACATACGTATGGAATTGGTGGTGGGAAATCAATTAAGGGAGCAACAAAATTACAGAGGACCATCATTTATGGAAGTTGGTGATACAAAATAATGTTGATTCTTCTTCTTTCGTTGAGTGCTGTCACCACATGGCTATTAAACTGTGGTTTAAACGCCCACTATTGGATGATTAAACTAGGTTTAAACATTGACTGCAAAATGGATTTGAAGTTTAACTGTAGTTTAAACGAAGATCAACCTTGACTCATTAATGGTCCCTAAGGAAGCCATTCGTACTGATTTAAGCAGATAGAAAGTACTGATTTATTCACCGAACTCTATCAGAACGCAACGTAGTAATTTGAGGAATTTTGTACCGGTTTTTTTTTTTTGGAATGTTTTATATAGTTTTTTTTTTGTAAAAAAAAAAAATTTGAATACAAGTTTGTGGAATTTACCGATTTTTTTCATATTTTTTGTTCCTTGTTATCCGTTTGTCGTTTTCAAGTTGCCGTAGCTAGCTTTAGGTAAGCTCTTTAAGGCGGTAACCCTTTTCAAAACATCTCGTTAACTCCTCATACAACACAGTGATCCTGCTACAGCCACAAAATCCCCGTACGACTCCAGTAACACATTAAAACTTTAAAATCTCCAATTACACCAGCGAATGACAAATGAAAGTCATTCAATTAAGGATTATGCTGAATAATAAACCCTCTCGAAGTTGGTTAAAACAAATCATATCACTCACAGTGGAAAATTAATGAGGGAGGATGATTTAACACCGATTCAAACGTTACTTTCAACACAGACAACACAGAACCCCACCACCACCACCACCCCCCACAGCAACTCTTCCGCTTGGGAACGTACAGCCAGCGAACCAACCAACATGAAATCAAAACCTTTGACACGTGATAAATGACCGGTGTTAGCCAAATTAATTGATCAAATCCGTATGTCTGTCACATTTTAAAACACCAAAATCCGGCCAGAAAAAAAACAGGCAAAAGCAATCTGGTCAACAGAAAATGGCATCGCAGGGCATAACGATGAGAGTGTCGGCAAAGTGAAACATGAAATGGTCAATGCCGATGATGGTGGCATTACATCTGTTCAATGGGCGAAATGATAACACACAATGTAGCCAAAAGCCAAACGAGATGAGCGCAAAAGAAAAAAAACGAAATTAACATGAAATGAAAGAATGATTGAAATTGTCTATGGGATTTTAAATGGAAACAGGGCATAACCGAATGTACGGCGACATTATCGGTAGAGGTCGACCGGGGGATGTTCTATGAATTGACATATTTGTTGGATTTATATAATAAAAATGATGCTCATCGAAATCACTCCCGATAGAATTATGAGCTGCTGACTCCAAATGTGTCTTGGAAAGCATTATCTTAATATATATTTACCCTCGACACTGATTCACTGACTCTGTCACGCAGTACGTAGGAATTTAAATAGGCATTCTATAATTTTCTATAAATAATAATAATAAAAAAAATAATATTTTTTTTTGTACAGAAATTGTGTTTTCCCCAAATTTTTTTTTACCAAATTTTTTTTTTTACAATTTTTTTTTTCAACAAAAATTTTTTTTTTTAACAAAATTTTTTTTTTTCAACAAAATTTTTTTTTCAAGAAATTTTTTTTTTCCACAAAATTTTTTTTTCCACAAAAATTTTTTTTTCAACAAATTTTTTTTTCCATACCTCAACGGGCGCCATAGGCGCATTACAACTTACTAGTTTTTATTATATTCAAAATTCGAAACTGGAAAAACACCTGATTCTACCCATTAATTTTGAAAACCGAATCATTAGAGAGATATTTTCTTTACTGAACTAAAACAACACATTGTAGGGTAACGCAAATGGAAATTTCCATATGTCATGCAAGTGTTCAATCTGCCATTTTATTGACTCTACCATCCGACATATTGCGAGAAGGAGGACCGCAACTCCGGCAGGATACAGACAGATCTATGGTCAAGGATTTGTGTGGCTTCCTTTCTGGTTTTTTTTTTCTCTTCTTGGTATACCCAGAAATGTTTGAACACCAATCGTATATGTGTCATCTATTATGGCTTAAGGCTAAATGAAATTGATAGACAACCAGAACCAGAGCAAATATATTAAGGGCACACATGCCCATAGATATACTGCATACAGTCACCGCACACACGCACACACCTCTGAATTTACGTACGGGTAGCAATTACAGAACATAGGCATCCAATCATGAACGGAAACCGGAAACCATATCACACTGAGAGGGAGGATATGTTGGAGTACATGATTGTCAAGTTGAAGATTGCAAGTAGCCGAAGAGCAATGAATGGCATGGCAAGATAAACGGTGTGAGGCCACTCAGTATGAGTATGAGTGTGAGGGAGGGAGGCAGTGGTTGTTGGCACAACCAGCAGGATGTGAGTGTGTGATTGCGGTTTTTGCAGGATTTCCCCCACACCGCCATCACCAACACACATGGGCAAAAGGAAGTAAAAGAGAAATTATCAAATTGAAATCGGAATTGCAAATTAACACGACACGCACACTTGTACACATGCAAATCTACAACAGCAGGATATGCTTACAATATCACAACACTCACACATACACACACACACATACAGGGTCACCCCATTTATCCTGAGCTGTAACAATCAATAACTGTTCATTGGTGTGTGTTAGTGGACCAGGCATGATTTGTTATGGGGCCCCTGTGAATGATTCGCTTCGAATGATTACTAAACACACGTCGACTATGAAAGGACTCGCACGTTAGACTGTACAGCCATGCTTGTACTCGTTTGTGTGTGTGTGTGTGTGTGAGTGTGCGTATTTCTGACAATCACTTGAGTTGGATTAATTGCATACGCAACAAATGATTAATTTTCGAACATTTTCCAATTTGAGGATTAAAAATTTGTTTGATGATATGCAGCAGATATCTGGCCATTTGTGGCGCTGTAATTCTACGGTCCATTCGACTAAATTTACAACAATATTTCGGTACAACAAATCGATTGTTATTCACGTTGCAACACACATGAGAAATTTGAGAATTAGATGGGGGGGGGGGGAAACAACATTTTAATGATTCTGTTAAGTCAATTAAAAGAGGATTAGAAATGGTATAGCAGACTGAAAACGGTTAGAAACGAATTATGAATAATTTATGTGTAATTGCCGAGTTTGACTTGAATGAAGCACGAGATTATGATGTAGAGAGTAGTGAAACCATTGTTCGAGGTCTTCTAATGTATTCGATATAAAAAAAAGGAGAAGAAAAACTATTCTTGTAAATCAGTTTCATGGCATTTGCAAATTTGTATGTACTCCAACTTACAATAACTTTACAGCCGAAGAAACACACTTTTTTTTTTTTTTGTTAATTTCACCATGATTTTGGGTTTTCACCTTGAGATGGTCATCTAAATGTTGTCTCTGAAGTAAAACTGGTATTTTATTATTTCAAAAATGTCATTATGTACACTAATTTCGATTTAACTGTCACTCACTTAAGTGCCTGCCCATTTAAAATCACTGCCAAATATTAATAATTTTTCAAAATGTTTGGGGAAATTTTCATATGGGCCTTTGGGGAGATTTCTCATTTATTTTGGGGCATTTGGATTGGGTAATTTTTCATAAAATGTTTGGGGGATTTTTTTTTTGAATTTTCGGGGAAATTTTCAAGTGACATTTTTCGAACTAAGTGATCGGATGTTTATTTCATAATAAAGAGGAGGGTATCCCGTTAATAATGAAAAACAACATCAGCCAAATGGCCACCACGACCACGCTTACAGGACCATATCCTTTTCATGATAACACACTCAAAAAATAAGAAATATTTTATTGTAGGAAACATTTATTGAAAAAAAAAAAACAATTGATATATAGGGTTTTCCAACAAGGGGTGTTATTTTGGTATTCAAAGAAAAATGACATTTTTAGAGATCGGATGTTTATTTCATAACAAAGAGGAAGGTATGTCGTTAATAATGAAAAACAACATCAGCCAAATGGCTTATGAAATTGTCCATAATCAAATCGCAAAGTGGCTGCCCTTAGGAATGAGGGGAAGGAGGAAAGACTTTGCTGAAAGTGTGGTCCACATACGAACAGTTCGGCTGAAGAACGAATATTCTCTATAGTGCTTCTCGATAGCCTCACCAATTCTATCTTTGAGGTCTTGAATCGACGCTGGGCTGTTGGCGTAGACCGTATCTTCCAAGTGGCCCCAAAAGGAAGAAGTCGCAAGGTGTTAAATCACAAGATCTCGTTGGCCAATTGTGATCACCTCTTCGAGAGATAACACGGTCCGGAAACTTTTCCCATAAAAGAGCAATGGTTTCGTTGCTTGTATGGCTCGTAGCTCCGTCTTGTTGAAAGTAATCGTTGTCCAGATCAATATCATCCAACTCCGCCATAAAAACATCATTAACAACACCGTGTTACGCACATTCTGTCCTTTGAACCAAATTTACTTTTTCGGAAAGAGGGGAAAAAATAAAAATACACGTGTATCGGCGATTTTCATGTACACGTCAGAATTTTTAACCCTTTTTCAGTGATCCAATCGAGCTGATTTTTTGCAGGCAGACTCGTGGAAATGTCTGTATCACGTCAAATTTTTTAAAAAATAGATTTTTATCAATTCTCAGATTTTCCTAATTTTTTTTTTTTTTTAAATGGTTATCTTTTTTTTATGGTTTTTTTAAGTCTCATCAAGTTATGCTAAGAAAAGTGAAAAAATATTTTTTTTTCAAAAATAATAAAAATTGGGGAAAATCTGAGAATTGATAAAAATCTATTTTTTAAAAAATTTTACGTGATACAGACATTTCCAAAAGGGTTAAAAATCGGTCCAAAGGCTCTCACACAGGCCACTGCGAGCTTCATACTTCAAACTTAAAAAAAAAAACTCTGACGTGTACATGAAAATCGCCGGTACACGTGTATTTTTATTTTTTCCCCTCTTTCCGAATATGTGCATTTGGTTCATAGGACATTTATTTTTTGTAACACGGTGTAATCTCTCGATAGCGCAATCCATTCACCGTAACTATTGATCCAACATCATTTTCGACAAAGTAATGTCCAATGACCCCATCGGACCATAAACCGCACCAAACATTCACACGTTGAGGATGCAGAGGCTTCTCAACAATAACCCTTGGGTTTTTCAAGCCCCAGATGCGACAATTTTGCTCGCATCTGGTGGGTGGAAATGGGCCTCATCGGTCAAGAAGATTTTTCAATGGAATTCCGAATCATTTTCATGCATTTCAAGGACCCAATCAGCAAAGACACGATGTTGTTGATGATCAGCTGGCTTGAGTTCTGGTGTTAACTGAACTTTATAAGCCTTAAGACCCCAGTCTTTATGCAAAATACGGTGTACTGACGTTTGAACGACGAGGAATGGACAAACCTGGATTTTCTTCAACACTTTGGGCTACATCAGCAATATTCTCAGTTGTTCTTGGGCGATGTGAACGGGTTTTATTCTTCACATCACTAACTTGTCACCAACAGCTCGAATTTTGTGCATCAATTTCTGTATTGCGGTCCGACACAGTGCTTCACGACGATCCAGAAATGTTTTAGTTTTGCGAACTGTGACTGCAAAATTTTCACCATTTTTGGTAGTGAATTTTAATAATTTCAATGCGTTGTTGTGGTATCGTTCGATTTTTAGTAATGACGTAGTTACTATTTGTCAAATGTCAAAGAATAAAAACCTTCAAATGTGTCAGCTACCGAAATACCGGGTTAATCAAAATAACACCTCTTGTTGGAAAACCCTTTAGAGGGGAGGGATAAGGAATTCTCATAGTTCAATTTGATTTCCAGCTACACATTTCTTAGAAAGAACTTCAGTAGAAGCCAAAGAGGAATTCTAAAATTGTATGTTTAAAATGTGTTTAACGATTCCAAACGATTCCTCTATAAACTCTAGTTTCAATTCATTCTGCCGAAGTTGTTCGGAAGTTGATCTCTCATTAGATTGTCTTGTAATTTATTAAAATATAATTTTTACAAATGAAATCAATAAATACCATACCATTCTGCCATCTATCTATGTTTTCTCCCACAGGGGTCGGATGCTAACACCGCCAGAAACGCCTTTCAATGGAATATTTAAATTAATCCTAGTACTAAAATTGCAATGAGCACATTTATGACGATATTGCAATTTCATGTATGTAGAAATGTCATTTAAATTTTTAACGTTACCCGGCGAGTAAACCTCCGATTTTGCTGGGCATGAATGTCGGCTGGTTGCAGCCAAAAACAAAAAAAAATGTGCAAAATCTGTTAACAACAATTATTATTTTCAAAAATTGATATTTATGAAGCCATTTATGAAATGTTTCTCCATTTTCCAGCTTGTACGTTATTTGTTTTGCGTTGTTTGCCTGCAACATGAGTGCAACCAATTTGTGGCAATGCACACACAATTTCCCTTTTGCTGTCGTCTTTGTGCAACTTGTAGTACCCAGTTTTTTTTTTGTTGTTTTTGCTGTTTTTGGCTCGTAAAGGGAGAAAATGCAATCGAAATTGCATAAAATGCAACGGCTGTTGTTTGCCGACACTACCTAGTCGATGCAGTGGTCTCCTCTTGCTGCCTCACGGGACCAGGGGGGGAGGGGGGACAAAGAGTTTAAATGTTGAAAAAGATGTTGCTGAATGGCCGGAGAAATGGCCCCTCCAAAAACCGAAAACCATATTCGGGGTTGGTTGGATGCTTGCTGCTGCTGCAAGCATTCAGATGGCATTTAATGAAAAATATAATTTGAATTTTATGTTATGGTCCCCGGAAATGCAACACAAACATTGCTGTCGTGTTGAGGACGGAGGACGGAGGACCCAGGAGAATGGAGTGTCGTTACATTTTACGGTGATATTGCACAATTGCATCGTTGTCGCCTGTGTTGTGGCATGGGTTCATTTGAGTGGGCTGAGTGTGTACTGCAACATTTAAGTGCAACACTGCTATCATATTGGTTACGGCAAAAGGGTGTTGTGCTAGCATGATGGCCATGACGTTAATGGATTATTCGCATGATAATGTTGTTCCTTCATGAAAAAGTCTATCGGCGTTTAAGAGCAGCTTCATGTGCATTGTCATTGCCGAGATGAGACGATTACCGAACTTGGTGATAAGACGATTACCGGTGATCGATTGTGGCGTGTCCTGTGTTGTATGGCAAGCCATCCTGTTGAAATCAGATCTCTTACTTACTTATTTCCCTTAAGATTCCATTACACCGTTTTACACACATTCTGTCCTATGAACCAAATTTACTTTTTCGGAAAGGGGATACAAAAGAAAAAAACAAAATTTCCACGAGTCTGCCTGCCAAAAATCAGCTCGATTGGAGCACTAAAAAAGGGTTAAAAATCGGTCCAAAGGCTTTCACACAGATCACTACGAACTCATACTTCAAACTTAAAAAAAAAAAAAAAACTGGCGTGTACATGAAAATCGCCGATACACGTGTATTTTTATTTTTTCCCCTCTTTCCGAATATGTGCATTTGGTTCATAGGACAGAAAAACAATCTATTTTTTGTAACACGGTGTTAGGGAACAGACGGGGAACTTCTCTTGAATCAGAATTTTTTTTATCAGGGTTTTCCAACAAGGGGTGGTATTTTGGCATTTAAAGAAAAATTAAATTTTTGAAATAAATGATGGGATGTTTATTTCATAACACCGTGTTACACACATTCTGTCCTATGAACCAAATTTACTTTTTCGGAAAGGGGATAAAAAAATAATAATACACGTGTATCGGCGATTTTCATGTACACGTCAGAATTTTTAACCCTTTTTCAGTGATCCAATCGATCCAATCCAGACTCGTGGAAATGTCTGTATCACGTCAAATTTTTTAAAAACAATTTTTATCAATTCTCATATTTTCCCCAATTTTTATTATTTTTGAAAAAAAAATTTTTTTTTCACTTTTCTTAGCATAACTCCAAATTTTTAAACGTTACGAAAAAAAAATGTTTTTTGCAAACGAAAAAATTTTTCAAAAAAAAAAAAATTTATGAAAATCTGAGAATTAATAAAAAACTAGTTTTTAAGAAATTTGAAAATTTCCACGAGTCTGCCTGCCAAAAATCAGCTCGATTGGATCACTAAAAAAGGGTTAAAAATCGGTTCAAAGGCTTTCACACAGGCCACTGCGAGCTTCATACTTCAAACTTAAAAAAAAAATTCTGACGTGTACATGAAAATCGCCGATACACGTGTATTTTTATTTTTTCCCCTCTTTCCGAATATGTGCATTTGGTTCATAGGACAGAAAAAAAATCTATTTTTTGTAACACGGTGTTAGGGAACAGACGGGGAACTTCTCTCGAATCAGAAATTTTTGTTAACAGGGTTTTCCAACAAGGGGTGGTATTTTGAATCACCCGGTATTTCGGTAACTGTCAGTTTTGACGCTTTTTTTCTTTGACATTTGACAAGTAGAAAGTGCGCCATTACTAAAAATCGAACGATACCACAACAACGCATTGGAATTATTGAAATTCACTAAAAATTGTGAAAATCTTGCAGTCACAGTTCGCAAAACTAAAGCATTTTTGGGTCGTCGTGAAGCACCTTGTCGGACCGCAATACAGAAATTGGTGGAACAATTCCAGCTGTTGGGAGAAGTTAGTGATGTGAAGAATAAAACCCATGCACGTCGCACAAGAACAACTAAAATTGTTTGCTGCTGTAGCCGAAAGTGTTGAAGAAAACCTCAGGTTTGTCCATTCCTCGTCGTTCAAACGTCAGTACTCCGTATTTTGCATAAAGACTTGGATCTTAAGGCTTATAAATTTCAGTTAAAAGTCAACACAAGAACTCAAGTCGGCCGATCATCAACAACGTCGTGTCTTTGCTAATTGGGTACTTGAAATTCCTGAAAATGATCCGGAATTCCATCGAAAAATTATCTTGACTGATGAGGCCCATTTCCACCTCGGCGGCTACGTCAACAAGCAAAATTGTCGCATCTGGGGCTCGGAAAACCCAAGAGTTATTGTTGAGAAGCCTCTGCATCCTCAACGTGTGACTGTTTGGTGCGGGTTTTGGTCAACTTTTCCAAAATGAGGTTGGATCAACAATTACGGTGAATGGATTGCGCTATCGACAAATGATTAATGATTTTTTTATGGTCGGAGTTGGATGATATTGATCTGGACAACGTTTACTTTCAACAAGACGGTGCTACGTGCCACACAAGCAAAGAAACCATTGCTCTTTTACGGGAAAAGTTTCAGTGTTTTCTCTCGAAGAGGTGATCACAATTGGCCACCGAGATCTTGTGATTTAACACCTTGCGACTTCTTCCTTTTTGGGCCACGTGAAAGATAAGGTCTACGCCAACAGCCAAGCGTCGATTCAAGACCTCAAAGATAGAATTCGTGAGGCTATCGAGAAGCACTATAGAGAATATTCGTTCTTCAGCCGAACTGCTCTTTCAGCAAAGTCTTCCCTCCTTCCCCTCATTCCTAAGGGCAGCCACTTTGCTATTTGGTTACAGAAAATTTCATGAAAATGTCATGATATGGTCCTGTAAGCGTGGTCGTGCTGGCCATTTGGCTGATGTTGTTTTTCATTATTAACGGCATACGCTCCTCTTTATTATTAAAAAAAAAACATACGATCATTTATCTCAATTCCATTTTCCTTTGACTACCAAAATAACACCTCTTGTTGGTAAAATCTGTATTTTTATTTTCCATTTTACTTCCTGTCATTCCAACTTGTAACCCCCTTTTGAGGTTTTGCAAGGCATCACCATCTTGTGCTCTTTTTGGTACTGGGTACTGTGTGTTTTCTTTTTTCTTTGGTTACTTGTTGGGGATCCTCTCTCCAATTTTGTATGTTAGTTTTGCTCCTTGTCTTCTGTTTGCCCAATGCTGTTGGTTAAATGTTTATTAATTTTATTGAACAATTAATTAAATGATAAACAAACACATACACACACACACACAATGCATACAAATGCAGAAAATTGCATGCAATAAGCCATTATGCACTTGCCGCTGCACTCGTTACACTTGCCACTCAGGCTGCACAAAGTAAGTGATACAAGAGACCCCCGATGATGACCGCCGATGGTGATTACTCCGTACAGGCGCAGCAACTCGGAAATATGACCAAAATGGAAGAAAACACAAACAATTATGAAAATTCTGATGATACACTCGATCCACACCGTGCATGCCCTTTGTGGTCGGTCAGTCTCTCGTACTATGGTGTTTTTTGTTTTGTTGTTGCTGTTACCATTTTGCTGGAAATGTACAATTTTTGCTGTTGTTCGGTTATTAAAATACCACAAAAATATCATATGGTCGTCTGGGACATTCTCTGGCCCATTGTCATCGGAATTGCTTATTGTATGCACTTGTCCCACCCCGTCCCCGTCCCCGTCTCCGTGGCCAGCAATTTCACAACTTGTGGAACAGTGTGCTGTTTGCCCGGGTGGCGTTATATTGAATTGTCATTGAAAATCATTGCATGTGTTAACAGTCTGTTGTAAAATCATATTTTATTGCATATGTTTAGGCTGTTGCACTCAATTAAATTGCAATTGCATTTTCCACTCCCACCACCGGGACCAACGTTGAAAATGCACTTACATACTTTTGTTATGGAAGCGGGACCATAAATGCAATTTGTTTGAATTGCAAATTGTTTTTATTGAGGTAATTTGTTTATCCGTTTTGATGGGGTGGGGGGGGGGGGATGGTAAATTCAGATAATGGTTTTCCATTAAGGGAGTCTTTGTTCGGGGAAGAAGAAAGCCCAATGACTCAGAGTTAATGGGAAATGGAAGTGCAATTTAACCACGGACTGAGAAGAATATATGGAAACAATTAAAAAAAAAAGCATGCAAGGGTTTAGGCTTTTTGAAGCAGTGCACGAAATACTTCACCCACTCTGATCTGTTAAATGTTCGGCCATAAATGGCATATAACTCCCATAAATAAGCAGGGTCTTCAAATGTATCAGTGCTGCTCCTGGACCAAGTACAGAGGATAGTGTTGGTGATGATGATGATAGGGGATAATAGGTTATCTAGCTATCCGGAATATGGATTATATATTGTTGTTCTATATATATATCTTCTCCTCAGATATCCATCTTCTACTCTCTGTAGTTCATTGTCCAAAGTCCGGTTGATCGGATTTCAATTTTCAAAAATTGATTGGAGAATATTCGTTCTTCAGCCGAACTGTTCGTATGTGGAATGCTCTTTCAGCAAATTATCTTTCCTAACCTCTTTCCTCCGTCCCCTCCTTTCCTCCATCCAAAACCCTAATTTCCCTTCTTTAACACATGGCATTAGAGAGTTCTTACCCTCTGTATTGCTCCAAAAAAAACGCCACTCCATTCACATTCACAATTTATCAAAATTTAATTTCATTGAAATTCATGAAACTTTTTACGTTGTATGAAATAAGCCCAACGTTAACTGAATTGTTAAGAATAATTTTCTTTCACTGTATTGTCTCTTACTTGAACTTGGTCTACAAATTTTTATTGGCCTTGGATAATAATAAAATATTTCCAGCTGACATCGGACCAGACAAGATTTGAAAGATTACTCAAGAAATAACCCTACAAAATTAGGGAATTTTTAATGAAAAAAAATAAACTAAAAATATTTTTTTTTTTTTGTTTTGTGCCCGACCGATTTGTGCCGATTTTTCATTGCGGGAATTTTTCACAATTGTTTGGGATTTTTTGCAAATTTTTTTTGGTATATTTTCTTGTTGCCTTTTATGAGGAATTTTCAAAAATGTATTGGGGGATTTTTGAAATTTTTTTGCGATGTTTTTTCTTGTTGCCGTTTGTAAGGAGTTTTCAAAAATTGTTTGGGGGTTTTTTCAAAAACATTTTCTCGTTGCATTTTTTGAGGAATTTT
The DNA here is from genome assembly GCA_958296145.1 of Hydrotaea cyrtoneurina. Lineage (NCBI taxonomy): Eukaryota > Metazoa > Arthropoda > Insecta > Diptera > Muscidae > Hydrotaea > Hydrotaea cyrtoneurina. The sequence goes on along the minus strand of OY282514.1, from coordinate 25,946,128 downwards.
CAAAAATTGATTGGAGGATTTTTCAAAATTTTTGGGATTGTTGCCTTTTTTGAGGAATTTTCAAAAATTGATCAGGGGATTTTTTAAATTTTTTGGCGATTTTTTCTTGTTGCCTTTTTGAGAAATTTTTCAAAAATTGATTTGGGGACTTTTAAAATTTTTTTTGCGATTTTTTCTTGTTGCCTTTTTGAGGAATTTTCAAAAATTGATTGGAGGATTTTTCACAATTTTTTGGGATTTTTCTCTAGTTGCCTTTTGTGAGGAATTTTCAAAAATTGATTAGGGTATTTTTCAAATTTTTTTGCGATTTTTTCTTCTTGCCTTTTTAAGGAATTTTCAAAAATTTATTGGGGGATTTTTCAATTTTTTTTGCAATTTTTTCTTGTTGCCTTTTTGAGAAATTTTCAAAAATTGATTGGGGGATGTTAAAGAATTTTTTTTCTTGTTGCCTTTTTTGAGAAATTTTTCAAAAATTGATGGAGGGGACTTTTAACAATTTTTTTTGCGATTTTTTGTTGTTGCCTTTTTTATGAATTTTGTAAAAATTGATTGAGGATTTTTTTCTAGTTGCCGTTTGTAAGGAGTAATCAAAAATTGATTCGGGGGATTTTTCAAAAAAAATTTCTCGTTGCCTTGTATTAGGAATTTTCAAAAATTGATTGGAGGATTTTTTAAATTTTTTTAGGATTTTTTTTTTTTGCATTTTTTGGGGATTTTTTTAAAAATTTATTGGGGGATTATTCAAAGTTTCAGGGGATTTTTTCTTGTTGCCTTCTATGAGGTATTTTCAAAAATTTATTTGGGATTTAAACAAATTTTTGGGCTTTTTCTTGTTGCCTTTTTTGAGGAATTTTCAAAAATTGATTGGAGGATTTCTCACATTTTTTGGAATTTTTTCCTTGTTGGATTTTTAAAAATTTTTTGGGATTTTTCTCTTGTTGCATTTTTGGGTGAATTTTTCAAAAATTGATTGGGGGATTATTCAAAGTTTTAGGGGATTTTTTCTTGTTGCCTTCTATGAGGTATTTTCGCAAATTTATTTGGGATTTAAACAAATGTTTGGGCTTTTTCTTGTTGCCTTTTTTGAGGAATTTTTTAAAAAAAAATTGAGGTACACAGAAAAAAAAGAAAAACGAAATCAATTAAGAAATCTGCACTTTCAATTACTTTTTTATTCAAACTTCCTCCGAACAACAAAATTGCATATTCAATTACAAAAATGCTAGACGGTTAATTGAAAAGTTTTCAAATAAACCATTTGCAAATTTGAGTAAAAAGTAATTGATTTTTTTACACTTTTTCAATTAAAATGTTAATTGATTCAATTAACGGATTGTTTGATTTTGGCTAAAAATTTAAATAAACGATTAATTGTTTCAATTGAACATTTAATTGATATTTTTGAATATTTTCAATTAATATATTAATTGAAACAATTAACTCTTAATTGAAATTTTGCAGTAAATCTCAATTAAATTTTTAATTGATTCAATTAAATGTTTACTTGATGTCGTTGCCTATCAAAAAAGGTATCTAAACAACTTGTAATTTTGTTTGTTTTTTTTTTTTATTTATTTATAACAAAACAGTAAAACTTCAATAAAGAAAATTGAATGCTATACTAGCAGGAACATAAAATATGAATAGCTTAGAATATTCAGTCATTTAAAGGAACATTGGGTTGAGACACTTACATGAGTAGAAAACTTATAATATTCAGTCTAATAAACATATATTACGATGGTGCTCTAATAATAGCTTAAAAAATTAAAGTGATGGATGTTTTGGATTCTATAGAAAAAGAAAAAAATTTTAGTATATTGATCAAGATTGAACAATTATGAAAAAATTACCTTGATTCAAAGATATGCCAGGTACGCTAAACTTTTTTAAAATGTAATTCGAATTCATTTTCAACAAGTAAGTCATTATTTTTGATTCGAAAAATGACCATCTGCTCTTAAAATCTTTCGCCATAGGGAATTTTAAATTAAAATCAATTTCAATCTGAAACACGGGAGACACTGATTATTATAAAATGCCTACATGTTCAAACAATTTAACACTTACCAAATGTATGCCTGAAGGTTGTTCGTATTCTGGCCACAATTGCAAGAATTCTTTAGTATTTTTAGACTCAACCAGTTGTCTAAATCAGTGCTGAGCACATTGAGTCCAATAAACATCAATTTCCTCAGTTGTCATCAATCCCGTTCGTAGCAGTTTGATCGCATTTAAACAAATTTCTTCTGGAACTAATGAAGGGGAAAGGACATCATTTTTGAATTAAATGAATGTAAAAACTTATTTTAAATAACTTACCATATTCAACTTCAGGGTTTTCCTTAGGAGGAATTGACATGTTTAAAATGGATTTTTGAACTCGTTTTAGGTTGGCCAATTAATTATATATCTTCCCTCTTTTGCCTACTTTATAGAACTCCTGTTTTGGAAAATATGAAAATGTAAACGTTTAAAAGAATTACTTATGAAATTGTTACTTTTGAGGAAGCGTTGCGATTTTGTTATCGAGGCTTGCTCATAAACGACTTTGAAATACTTACAATTTTTTCTGTTGGGAAAATTGTACAAATTTCTTCTTCCATTTCAGCACATTGTGCAAGTGTACATTCCTTAGCGTTGTGTGGCTCCGTAAATGAAGCAGGTAAAGGCTGATGCAATAAAAATTTTGTTTACAAACATAACAATTAACGTTCATGTTTTTACCTTTCTATGATTGAAGCACTTCACAATCAATATGGATTAAATCTTATTTATTTCCTTTTTTACACAATCACTTCACACGTGTTACCCACCGATGTGTTCTTCTTGAAATATAAAAAAGACTAAATGAGTTTGCGTCGATAGCTGAATGGTGCAAAAAAAAAAATTATTGCTGAAAAAATGACAATTCCGAGCCTGCTTTAATGCAACAAAAAAAAAAACATGCACTCTCCCTGCCTTTTGCTTGTGTGTCGCCCCCCCTTAGCGTGTCACTCATTGTTATTGTTCATGTAATACAACGAACGTTAGAATATTCATTTAGCTATCAACCGGACAGTGATGCCAATGTAGCCTCCCGAATTAAATTGTCGTTTTTTTTTTACAGAACCAGGAACAATTATTGAACAATCGATTGAGAAATAAAAATGTTCTCCTCACAAGGACTAAAACCACTTCTGTAAAAATCACTGTTTTTGGGGAGTTTTGCGTAAAATTCGGTACCATCGGATCAACGTAGGTTGCTAAAACTTGGTTCGAAATTGTTTTTTGGACAAAGGCTATTTAGGGTTGAATAACGGCCATATCGGTCAATGTTTTGATATAGCCCCCATACAAAGGACCTTCCCGATTTCAGGTCCCTGCGCTCTAGAAATCACATCGTGCAAAAAATGTGACTTGCAGAGCGACAAGACATATTTGTGGAAAATATTAGCCGGCTAGCTTCAATATTATGGACTGTAGCGTGCTTTCCATAGGCAGACGGAAATTATTATATCGTCTTATATTCTTGCGTTGATCATTAATATATTTTATATATATACAAACTAGAATTAGATATAGAAGTTATCGTCAGTGCATCGACAATATGTAATATAAAATTCAAATTATTATTTCGGAATAAAGTTATTAAAATTAATTTGTTGTTACATTGATTCCTTCGAAATTATATTTTTTTGCACTTTTTATGATGTGAATCAGAGAAAAGATTGAGACTATTCGTTTTTATTCCGCATTCATACAATCGTTGCTTTTGCCATGCTATTGCTATCATTCGTTGTTTTTGTTGATTGTCTTATGCACACTCATAGAACCAATCGCACCATTCGCTTAGTATTCGTTGCTCTGGTGTGTTTATAAGTATGCAGTGTGAAGAAATTTTGGCAAAACTTAATGCTTTACTTTATTTTCCAATTTTTGTTTTTGTTGTTGTTTTAACCGAAAATACCATTCGTACCAATCGTTCTATATTCGTTGCTTTTGCGATTGGTATGAATGATAAGCAGAAGGCAAGCAATGCAATGCATGGAATTCGTCACACTCACATTTTCTGAATGGTATCATGAGTTGCTTTACTATAATGATGTCTATTGACAACAATATGCATATATTTTGTGATTGCATTCAAAGGCATTAAATATGCCAATCAAACCGTTCTCTGATGTGAATACTAATTTTGTATCAGAAAAGCTCCTTTTTTTTTAAATGTTTAAGAGGTTTGCATTCACAGTATTGACAACACTTTCAACAAAAGAGCGTAATAACTAATTTTTTTTATTATTCTCTTTTTATTTTTTTATTCTCTTGTGTTCTTTGCGGAGATCGTTGTAGTCGAGAAAAACCATAAAAAAGAAAAAAAAAACATCAAACTGGTTTTGGTTGCAGATTCAAGCAAACATTTAATTGATTCAATTAAAAGTTAATTGACACTGATTTTAAAACTTGAGCAAAACATTAATTGAATTTTTGGGGTGTTATTTTTTTTCTGTGTATTTTCAAAAATTTATTTGGGATTTAAACAACTTTTTGGGTTTTTTCTTGTTGCCTTTTTTGGGAATTTTCAAAAATATATTGTGGGTTTTTCCAATTTTTGTTCTTGTTGCCTTTTTGAGAAATTTTCAAAAATTTATTGGGGGATGTTTAACAATTTTTTGGGATTTATTTCTTCTTGGCTTGTCGGAGGAAGCGGTGGCGAATCGGCTACAAAAGGGTTGCCAATTGTCCTTTCTACGACATCCAGAGTGTCGGACAGTTGCTGGTAAACGACTAGAAGTATGACTAGCCAGAGTTATAGTCATTTGTAATAATCAGTTGGTGCAATCATTGGACAATAATCTCAATGTTGCTGACAATTAAGTTGTTTTCGAAATGCATAATGATTTGATTTGGCTTTTAAATTTAGATGTTGTTGTGTCCAGGTTTATTATCCCTCAAAAAAAATTCTGCACGTCCAGGAAAAAATAACAGACTTTGATTTTGCCACTCACATTTCATCTGCTAATTGGAAGATATCTGTAGATCCCATGTTAAGTTGCTGTTAAAGTGTTGCTGATAAACATTAACAGATTAATGGCGAATGCCTACTCGGAAAGAAATTCCCTTTAAATGTTTTCTTAACTAAGTTTACACATTAAAATTGAAATTTGTAATTGTTTTCATTTAAGTCTCCCCTGTCCGTCTCCCCTGTCCGCCTGTCTGTGTGTCGACAACAATCAGAGTTTAAATGGTATTCGTGTTTGTGGATATGTGACATTTGCACTTTTGAAATGGTGAAATTTATGCAAAATGCCTGTTGGGCTAATTTTAATCTAATAACCGAAAGACATCAAAACAGTAAAAATACAAACACCGACACGACCTAGACGATGTTTACATTTCGGCTACAACTGCAAAGGGTGCTTAGGCTTTGGAGTGATGTGAGTTGCATATGAAGGGGAAAGCCAGTTTGGTTAAACTTGGCATGGCCTTTACTAGTTTTGTTCTACATTATCGTCATTCCCAAATGTGCTTTCTTTTCCACAAAAATATATTAAACACGTCACATTTCACCGTATGGGGAGTTCTTTAGAAGTTTTTGTTTTCAATTTCATTTAAGGGTGTTGCAAATGACACTTGACACAAAACGTTTTTCAAAAGTAAATATAATTCGTCATCAAGGCGTCACATTATGCCCCGGGGGCGACCAGACCGTCAAGGATAACAACGGATACTTGGCAAAGACTGGGGCGGGCTGCCATCACCATCAGGTGAGGGTGCATTCAAATGACAACTCAACTGTTCGCATTTCAAAATTTCATATGAATTTCAAATGTAGAAACACTACAAAGTTCAAAAGTGCATAAAATTGAAATGAAATGAAACTGTGAAGTGTGGTGGGGGAGGGGGGAGAAAAAACTCGAGAAATTGTAATATTTTACAACAAATTAAATTTAATTTTATTCCTGTGTTCTCGGTGCGATTCATTCACATCGGTGCTAACTTTTTGCTGGCGTTACTAACTGACTTATTTTTTTCCAAACGGAAAGTACAAACAAGGTCTGCATACGCAGAGGACCTGGGTAAATTGAAAAGTTCAAATTGAATTTGAATTCAATTTGAACATGAGTTCGTTCTTGTTTTGCACTTCATGCGTGTGAGTCAGTTCACTTCAGTCAGTCAGTCCGTGAGTGAGTGACTGACTGAGTAGCAGAGAGAAAAAAAACGTAAAATATTGTTAAGTGTTTTATGAGTTTTAGAAATGAGCCATGTGTATGTGTGTGTGTGTGTGTGAGTATGTGGAGTGGTGATGATAATCCCTATGAAACGCTAATGTACAAAAATGTTTTCATACTCGTATGCGTGGAAGTGCACGGAAGAGAGTAAATTAAATTTGTTATAATTTTTCCATAATATAATTTTTCCATAGACAAACAAGAAAACGCAGTACTGGGCTTTTAAAACCATTAGGCAATCGAAAATTGAATAAATACTTTTGCCATAGCATACTTTTAGGTGGCACGTTACAATTGGAATGCATGGCATAGGGACAAGGAAGTTTAAAGGAAAGACAATTAAAAACAGATAAATTTAAAATCTTCAATTATTTTGTATTAAACCGGCAAATGTTTTCTTTAGTGAAACAGAAGAAACGGTAGAAAATAAGTCTGTACATACTTTTTTACGACACACAGCGGTCCAGTATCCAATTCCATCGTTCAAAAGTCTATAACTTTTGATTAAGTAAACATTTTTGAATTCTGTAAAAAAAAAATGTTGTAGGCAAAATGTCAGGGCCCCGTAATCTTTATGGGTTTTATTATAAAAATTACTATTAATATGAGTTTCAAAATTTTCTTCAATGGTAATGATTTATTTTGAGTAATATAAAGGATTATCCATTTTGCGCTTTCAAAAGTAAACGTAAATAAAGCACATATAAAATATTTTTTTATGATATTTCTTTTTTTATTATAAAGTTTGAACGTTGACATTATGTGTGAAAGACTACATCATTTAAATGACCACCACGCGAAGTGTTGCAAGTATTGATTCTTTTGAGGTAATTTTGGACCACTTTTTGGCACATATTGGGCGATATCTCAGCCATAACATGACGAATGTTGGTTCTTAAGTGCTCAAGTGTTAAAGGTTTATCTGCATAAACACGGTCTTTCGCGTAGCCCCACAAAAACAAGTCTAATGGTGTCAAATCGCATGATCTTGGTGGCCAGTTGATGTCGCCACGACGAGAAATTACGCGGCCAGGAAATGTCTCTTGCAATAAAGCCATATTCGCTCGAGTTGTGTGGCATGTGGCACCGTCTTGTTGAAACCACATATTCTCCAAGTCGTATTCTTCAATAGCAGGCAAGAAAAGTCGGTTATCCAATCACACCTTCGGACCAAAGAGCGCACCACACAGTGACTTTTTGGTATAATGTGCATTAAATTTATCAATTCAGAAGTTCCTTTCCAACATTTAAAATTTCAGGATTCGAAAACGTGAATGAAATCGCCAACGTGAACACCCTCAACATTAATTAGTTCACGTTTTCGCGAGTAGACATATTTTTATATTTCAAAAAAGAATATTTTTTCAGAATATTGACCTAATGATTTGGGGGGCTATTAAAATTTCGTAGTGGGCTCGCCATGTGTTCAAAAGTTATAGAACTTTTATATACGTGCCTTTGTGCGTGACAGCTGGACACATAGCTGATCACCAACTGATTTTTAGTTTCTAAACGAATTTAAAAAGAAGAGACTTACAGCCTGTTTTTATAAAACGAATGGGTGTTTCGTTTTGTTAAAATAACGAACAGAAATTTTGTTTCGTCAGTTTGGATTTTTGTAACACAAAAGTCTCTGTAAAAGTTCTAATTGGCATTTTTTCTAATTTTCTAATGCATTTTTGTGTGTTTATTGGCTAATTGGATTCGTTGGAGTTATAGAAACACAGTTCAGTTTCGTTTTATACGTTTTAGAAAAACAGGCTGTTAGGCCTTCTGTATAATGAAATTTTTTATAAGATTTTTTTTTTAAATTTTTCGTTTTTTTTTTTCATTTTTTATTTGGGGCATTTCTCTGTATGTAGAATGCTCTTCCTGCAATTTTTTGTTTTTTTTTTTTTGTGCATCGGGTAGTTGAAGTTTGTCCTGAATTACTGAATGTCACAAGAGTGGCAGGAGAAACATGACCTGTGAGAGTATTCCTCATACAGATACCAGCTAAAAAACTAATGTACTGGCTGTATGAGGAATACTCTTCCAGGTAATGTTTCTCCTGCCACTTGTGACATTCGGCAATTCAAGACAAACTTCAACTATCCGCCCTTTCCTAATAAATCACCTTCCTTGAATTATTGTTTCATTTTCATTGTATCCCTTCAACGATTCAACTTTTATTAGGCATTCAATGGACAACATTTGCCATCCACTGACAAGTGGTCTGATAAAGTCGAAACAGTTCACAATATTCACTTTAACAAGTTCATAATTTTTCTGTAATATTCCGCACTTTGTACGAGCGCAGCCATGAGGACATGACTGCAGAAGGTCCTCTACTGTTTGATTTGTTCGTTTTTTGGTTTTTCGGCCAAAGGAAAACACTCAATTTTCATTATAATATGCGCATTTTGCTAAATGTTGTTGACATCAGCAAATATTCTGTGGATGGACAACAAAAGCCATTTACAATTGTACCTCACATCAGCATCACACACACATCCTTATGCACATGCCCATCAGCGGCAATTTGCGGGAGGGGGGGGAGGCAAGAGCAGCCACGAACGCCAAAAAGAAGAAAAACATGAAAATGTTGTAAAAACATCGTCAATTTACATCAGCATCAACATCGACATCGCCGTCATCATCATCATCATCAGCGTCCGCATCGTCATCATAACAGTGGAGACTTTCAACACTTTTGTCAAAATCTGATACAATTGAAGTATGGACGAGTACGAGTACGTAAACACGACTACGTGTTTCTTACTGCCCGCCGTGTGAGCTGGCCCTACGATGTTGCCAGTTCCACATTGTTAAGCAAATATAAAAACAAATGTTTGCTGCTGGTACGCATAAATGGAAATTATGTACCACCAAAATCAACATCAGTGCAAGAAGAACTCCCGGTCCAAAAGCAAATCGCGCCATCAAGTGCGAGGACATAAGTTCGTTCGTACAGGGCAGCCGGTAAACGGCCATGCCTGGCTGTCGTCAAAGACAGACAACATTTAATTTGAGTGCAGGTCTTAGCAAACGCAGGGTAGGGGAACGTAAAATGAAAATGTGTTGCGATGGGTTTTTGCGTGTGTTGTTGGGTTTTATTAGCTGCCCTTTTTGTTTCCCTTGTTGGCCATGTTTTATGATGATGGCCAACAACCAACAACCATCATTCATCCACTGCAATAGATCTCAATGCTGTGTAAGTTTGGAACAGGTAAAAGATATGTGCAGTTCGTCCATAAGTGAGTAAATATTACACCTTGGCAATTTCGGTCGAATGCAATTTTTTTTTTTTTGGCAAAAGTGTTTATACGATTCTCAACAACACAGAGATCGAATTCAATCAATATTTTATGATGCGTTAAAGTTAATGAAAAACAAACGTGTATATTTGCGTTTATGTTTCGGATAATTCAAATCCAACATGTATTAGAGAAATATGAAAATGCAACACTTGTCGTCATGTCTACCCGATAATGATGTGTGTGGTGTCTGAACGGAAAGACCGCTTACAGTGGTTCAGAATCGATTACACTGGACAACAACAAAAATGGAAATTTTTGACTCTTACCCAGCCCTTACAACGGGCAGTGATTGTTCGAAAAACTCAGCACATTCACACTTTTTTAGAATCGATTACACTGGACAACAACAAAAATGATTGCAAATTTTTGAGACTTACCCAGTAGGGTGGAGTGAAAACATGTTTTTTTTTTAATTTGAAAAAGTTAACCTCGGAAAGAGATGTAGTCTGGGGTCCTAATGAGGGGAAAAATAAAGAAAAAAATTTTAAAAAATTTTTAGGGGTCGTGCCACTCCCTTGAAATTTGGAAATTATCGCTATTTTGGCGTTGATTTTAGAAAAATCCTAAAAATTAACGACTTAACTTATTCGAAATTTAAAAGTTTGAGCTTGTTCAGTGCCCAAACAAAAGTATTTGAGGCAAATATGAGGATAATCGACTAATATTTGTAGCTTTGGTGGCGATTTCATTGTTCAGTCAATTTTCTGAAGAAGGGACGATTTGACTTATTTTACTTTTTGAAATTTTTGAACAATGAGAAAAATTTTTTTAAATTTTTTCATGCCCTTATTTCATTGTTTACGCTATTGCAAACATTTATTGACATAAAACTTTTTAGGATTTTTCTAAAATCAACGCCAAAATAGCGATAATTTCCAAATTTCGAGAGAGTGGCGCGACCCCTAAAATTTTTTAAAATTTTTTTTTCTTTATTTTTCCCCTCATTAGGACCCCAGACTACATCTCTTTCCGAGGTTAACTTTTTTTTTTTGAATTTCACTCCACCCTATTACCCAGACCTTACAACGGGCAGTGATTGTTCGAAAAACTCAACACACTAACACTTTTTGTTTTTACCAATACACACACACACATATTTTTGCTACTGGCCGGCCGACAGGCAATGCAAATTCAATGGCTGTGACATTTTTTGGCACATGCAGCAGCGACAAATGTTAGAGGTCCCCAATTTATGGGATAATTTTATTCTGAATTGTGTTTTGTCGTATTAAAAAAAGTTAAACTTTGTGCATTATTGTTAACAAAAAGTAATTGTACGTGTACTGGCAGGTGGACGGCCGTGGTGTGTTAGGTAGTGTGTGCGACTATCACACAGAAGAACCCGAGTTCGAAACCGGGTACGACCACCTCGTAAATGTTGGCCAGTTTACGAGTAAGAGAGTAATCTGTTAGCCAAGTAAAACTTGTCCAGAAAAGCATTAGCCGTTCGGAGCCGGCTTTAAACAGTAGGTCCCGGTCAGTGAGTATACAAAATTATAGCGCACACAGCTCACTGATACGAGAGAAGTTCCCCGTCTGTTCCTTCATGGAGTGTTACGGGAAATAAGTAAGTCCCTTCAGAAACACGCTATTTTGAGGGACATTCAAATTAAAACCAGAACGAATGTTAGAGGGACTTTAGGAAAATATATCAACTCAAATTGTATTAGGTCGCCTACAACTCATCGACATCTATTTGGTAGAATGGATTGTGAGAGAGTAAATTCTCATAACTCGAAAACAATTATTTTGATTTTATTAAATTTTTTCATGATCTATGTCTGATTTTAATTGTCAGATGCATATCTTTATTATAAATTATTGAACATGGAGGTTTTTTTTTATCGATTTCCATACATCAAAATATTTTTTTTGAAAAGTTGAACGAAAATTATTTTTTTTTGCTTTAAATTTGTGTTTAACTACGAAACTGCCACTCAGATACTTAATGTAAATGATATAATGATATTTTATGTTTTAAAAAAATAATAAATTAAAAGAAATAAAAATAAAAAATAAATAAAAATAATAAATACATTTTTTTAAAAAAAAAAGTTTTATGTTGTACATAGTGAAGGGTTATCCATTTCGTGGTTTCAAAAGTATAGGGCTGGAATTCGACATCTCTCAAACTAAGTTGTTGAACCAATTATTTTTTCTTTTCAGTTGGAAGTCTGACATTGACGAAAATGGATCGCCTAACTATCTCACAACGCGTAAAAATTAATTGTATATGTGTTTTACTTACGTTTACTTTTGAATGCGCAAAATGGATAATCCTTTATGTGCAAATTTTCATCAAATTCCATTCTGGGTAAAATCCAGACTGGGTCTATATTTATAGAGTTGGTGTCTAGTTACCTTAGATAAAAAGAAAACCAAACAGATTTGTAACTAAATCACTAATGTACGCGAGATGTTGTTAATGTAATTTGAAATATATTTTCACATGCATTTCCATTGACTCATTTCCTTTAAACCAGATCTTCTTGGCTTTCAGCCGCTCATTCCACAAACTTCAATTCTAAAATATTTGTTTAATACTACAAAAAAAAAAAAGTGTTGTCCAGAAAATATTGTCGAGAATCTTGTGGCAATTACAAAACAACATAAATTATATGGCATACACTTAGGTGCTGCGGTGTCACCCTCCAAATATGCACCGAAATTGAGCAAGAACTTTTTAGACAAAACGACACCCTAAAGTCGCTTTGTGCTCGGTGACAAAACGAAAAGCAAACACCTGTGGGGCACTTACAGATTGCCAATAAAAAGGCACCGAAACAAAACATGGTAATGTCAAGACGCACAACGGCAACAACAAAAAGACACAAGGCCAAAGGAAACAAACGCCTAAAAAGACGCAAAACAATTATTCTTAAGGTATCTCGACGGAAACATTAAAAACCAATTCAAGTTGATGACAAAACACCGCCAACAACAAGCACGAAGCTACTCCACCCCCCACACACTCTACGCTCTCCAGCCGTACTTAGGTTAGAAGAAAGAAAACATTCCCATGCGTGGCGGTACGTCGACAACAGTGACACCAACGCGCACACACACAGGCAAAGGGAACACCCTCGAGAGGCGGAATGAGCTGGTCTGTGGCAGGGGTGGCAGGCGTTGGGATGGGTTGGTGCAAAACAAATAAATAGATGGAATTGTAACTTACACCTGCCCTTAGGTTATGGCAAACAACATAAGACAATTTTACATAATTTTCAAAAAGAAGCTCCACAGAATCAGCCCAGCCCAGCCCAAACGAGCGAGCGAGCGAGCGACAAACCCACTTGAAAGACAATCAACTGAATAAACAATTGTTGGCATAAATATGCGAGGCGATGCGACCGACGACACTCACGAGCCACTGAGGGCGCAGCAGTAGTGCCTCGCATGGCAACAACAACCACAAACCGTGAACAGCAAACAACAAAAACATTGACATGAAAAATAATGTCACCCCTTGGAGCCACTGTGGAATGTTGGATTCGGTGTTTTTTGTTTTTTTCTAAAAAAAAAAAAAAGAAAAGACAATTTTACATTTATTTGTCATGTTGGCGGCGGATGTCAGCAATTGCGTGGTTATGTTAAGGAAATATTGCCGGGCATGGCGGTCTGAAAAGTGGAGAACTAAGGCAAGACAAGAAACTAGTTGCCTCTACCATTCGTGAAATCAGAAATTTAAAACAAATGTCAACAAACACCACTCCCTCTTTCCTCCTTCCGATACCCTAATTTCCTTCAGCTAACACAATGTATTGCATTTATAGAGGCAACCCCAGAGTGTTGGCCTTCAAAAAAAAAAAAGTGGTTGGCAAATTGTTGCCAAAACTCATTTTTTTTCCTAACAAAATGCAGACAGATTTCCAGCCAGTCGTTTCCTTGGATTTGTATACTACCCCTCCTATTTCAACAGTTATCCAGACAAAAGATTGAAAAGAAGAAAATATAAAGAAACTTATTGTTGTTTGCTTTTCCACTTATTTCTTAGGTTGCTACTTTCTGTTTTTTTACGCTTTTTGTACTCAGGGGATGCAGTGGGGGGGAGGCCAACATGTCAACACAGCATGTTGCTTCATTTGTCTTCTTTTCATAGACCGGAAGTGGCTGCCTAAAAGTATACTGCAATTATGTTGACATTAAATTTAAACATTTATTATTTTGAACTTTTCGCAAGAAAAAACCCAATCATTTGTTGTTGGCGGCCGCCATTGTATGTCATTGGCCGCCTGGTGTTCGGTGTTAATGGTTTTGTATAATTTTCATTTAATTTTTTCGAGTTTTTTTCGCTTTTTTTTCTTCCCCCCCTACCCCCCCTCTACGATTTTGCTGTTGTATTCGAATCGTTTTGTTTTACCATAGTATACCTAGGGGCATAATTTTTTAACACACGTTTCTGTCGAGTCCTTTTTGTCACCAGGGGGTGGGACCACAGTGTTGTTGCGTTTGATAGTCGAGTATTTTTTTGTCTTTCGAAATTGTTGCATAAATTGGTCAATTAGATTTTGCTTAAGGGATTTGTGCGGGTATTTTTTTTGTTATGTTGTTTTCATATTTTCATAGTCAAAGTGTCAATTAATTGCATTTATTTAACTGTTTTTTTTTTTGCCCTGTGTTTACCCGGTGAAAGCGATTTAAACTTAAAGTATGCTATGTTTTTTGTGCCCATTGAAACCCTACTGGCTATGCTGGAAAACAAGTAATGCAAATTGCAAAACAAAAAAAAGGGAATTCACTGAACATGGGTTCTGTTGCCTCCGATAGAAACTAAATTCAATTAATGCAAAACTAAAATTCTGCTGTCCACCCAATGACTTATTACCAACTAAATTGCAAATGGTGTCGATAAAATGACATTTCCCTGGCGTTTGTTTAATTCAATAAAGGGCCAAAAGCGCAAATTATAATGCATTCAGTTATTTAGAAACACGTACAACAATCTACAGCCTGTGGTAAGTGTAGGCGATGTTTTGTTTGAAGTAAAAATAAGTAAAATTAAAATATGAAAAAAAGGCACTCTCCACATGTAGGACAAGTTGGAGAGTAGCAAGTTCCAGATCTAGGACAAGTTGGACAGTGAAAATCGTTTTACAGTTTATTCTACAGAATATTTCTCGACTGGGTTTCGAACCTGGGCTCCTGGATACACTGCCCACTGTTTGTCTATCTTCTTAATATATATTTACCCTCGACACTGATTCACTGACTCTGTCACGCAGTACGTAAGAATTTAAATAGGCATTCTATAATTTTCTATAAATAATAATAATAAAAAAAATAATATTTTTTTTTTGTACAGAAATTGTGTTTTCCCCAAATTTTTTTTTTCCACAAAAATTTTTTTTTCAAGAAAAAATTTTTTTTTCAACTAAATTTTTTTTTTTAACAAAATTTTTTTTTTTTTACATTTTTTTTTTTTACATTTTTTTTTTTTCACAAAAATTTTTTTTTTTCAACAATATTTTTTTTCCATATTTCAACGGGCGCCATAGGCGCATTACAACTTACTAGTTGTCAATATTGAACGCATTTGGAGAATATTCCGCATTCATTACACCGTCTTACACACATTCTGTGCTATGAACCAAATTTACTTTTTCGTAAAAAATAAAAATACACGTGTATCGGCGATTTTCATGTACACGTCAGAATTTTCTTTTTTTAAGTTTGAATTATGAATCTCGTAGTGACCTGCGTGAAAGCCTTTGGAACGATTTTTAACCCTTTTTCAGTGATCCAATCGAGCTGATTTTTTGCAGGCAGACTCGTGGAAATGTCTGTATCACGACAAATTTTTTAAAAAATAGATTTTTATCAATTCTCAGATTTTCCTATTTTTTTTTTTAAATGGTTACCATTTTTTTAGGGTTTCAGTTCAAGAAACATTTTTTTTTCGTAACGCTTAAGTAGTTTAAAAATTTGGAGTCTCTTCAAGTTATGCTAAGAAAAGTGAAAAAAATATTTTTTTTTTAAAATAATAAAAATTGGGGAAAATCTGAGAATCCATACCATAATTATGGTATGTGTTATGACGGGTCCCAAAATATCATCCTAACGTCATAGAATAAAGGAACCGGAAGTGTCCTAAAACCGTTTTCCATTGTTAAGCCGCTTATTACTGCTGGCATTCTATAAATTCTTTATTAAAAATCTCCTAAACTTGATTGGCATAATTAAAAATGAAAGAAAATACCAAAATAAACAAATCATAAGTGAATTCCCCGAAGGTGGAAAATGATGCATGAAATGAGCCACACACATACACACACATGTACATGAAAAATCATAAAGCGTGGAAAATTTGTGATGTTTGCTTATCAACACATGCCTACATATGTCCATAATACATATACATACCATACACACACACACGCTCACACATAATTATGTACGCAGAAAAGTGTTTGTTGATTTAGTGGACAGCATACAATCGTAGGAAAATCATGTCATCGTGTGTGTGTGTAATATACTTTCCCATACTGACAAAGGCAAAACTCCCCAGAGAGATGATAGAAAATAGCAAGGAAAGTCGTTCTCAAGAAAAAGGACAGAACAGAGAAAAGGGTTGATTCCATTTAAGAAACAAATATTATTAAATGTAATAAAATATAATTACACACTTACACACACACAGAGAGACGAACATACATATGGAAATATGTAACGACATGTGTATATGTTGGCTGAAAGGAGGTGATAGCAAAGTTGTTTCCTTATAATGAGATTTGTAAAACAAACGCAATTTAAGCAGCCATTCGCTTAGAACGACCGCCCGTTAGACCGACTGGCACATGCTTAACAATTCCATGAAAGTGTAAATTGATAATATTACATGGCCTATGAGCAAAAACTGGGTTAGATCAGATCGGATAAACTGCGGAGAAGCAGGGAAAGTACTAAAGACGCTGTGCAGATTTCTCAGTCGTCTGTGATAATGAGTAACGGCGTCTGAAAATCATTGCGCCACATGATCGGCCTCGCATTAATAATCGATTACCGGATCCAATTGACACTGCAAGTGAAGGCAAATGATCCCCGGCTTGGTTATTGATTTGGGACTTTACACATGTTCTTTGCAGACTCTTTTTGAGGTTCACTAGCAAAACGGCAGCATCTGGGCATCACAAAACACGCAAGTGATCGTCGAGAAGCCAAGGCACTCTCAGTGGTGACAAATGATGTTCAATTAGCTCAAATCTTGCTATACTCGTAAAACAAGGACTTTCTTTGAATGGCATGCTGCAGGTCTTCTGAGAAAAATTTATTTTCCCCTACCTTACATTGCCCAATCTAATTTATTTGATTTTTGGTTTCTTAACCTCGTATGGAGGGCAGTGGATCTAAACATTTTTTTAGATTTGGTCCTCCTAAATTAATTGTCAATATTGGATACAATTGGAAACCCTGTGTCCTGTCCAACCTGTGCTAATATTAAATACAATCCGAAACATAACTGCCGGCAGCGGCATACAAATTCAGAGTAGCTTAATACGTACGCCGCCATTTTCATATTCTCGTCGGCTTTGAACTCTGGTCCTCGCGGCCACCGAAAATATGATACATTCCCAATACAATTCGGGTTATAAAAACCGGTTTTTAATTAAGATTAAATGAGTACAAAATTTCCACATTTATATGTTTATGTTAAAGGAAAACCACACTCCCCATCTCCCCACATGGGCATTTCTGACAAAGAGCAGAAAAATTAGGGGATTTTCTATCTGATTAACAGACAGACAGACAAACGAAACGAAGCAGAAGGACAGACAGCATGAAATTCCATAGATACACACATGCAAACAGACATACACATATGGATTTAAATTTTTAAAATTGTTATTTAAATGAGCATCATCGTCATCCGACCGCCAGGACAAAGCGTGGCTGTTGCCTGTCTTAGTGTTCATTTGATTACATCCATCTTTTTCTAGACGTGTGTGTGTGTGGGTTTGTGCAGGGCAAGCAGGGGGTTTAAGGTGGGTTGGTTGAACGTGTGTGTGGCGACGGGGACTGAGTTGGGATGGGGTGGGTGAATCCAGTTGATGCTCATTAAATTTTCAAAAGGTGTTAAAAACATTAATTTAAGTTTAAATCCCCTCAAAAAATAGGATTTCATACTTTCATATTTTCAAGCCGAGCGATTCGCAATGTGTTACAGCAACTTTTATGAAGGGAAATCTATATATGTATGTCTCCATATATGTGTAGGTATAAGTACCAACAAACAGACATACATACATATGTAGATTCAGAGAGTTCATATGAATATTTATTTGTCTTTAGTATGCTCATCATGTTGTTCATCTTTACTTTATGTGATTTTGTATTTAAAACGGAAATTATTCTTACTCAAAAACAGAATTCCGAGACCTCATATTCATAATTTTGTGGTAGCCATACAGTGGGACAAAATAAATAAAATAAAATAAAATAAAATAAAATAAAATAAAAAAAAAATAAAATAAAATAAAATAAAATAAAATAAAATAAAATAAAATAAAATAAAATAAAATAAAATAAAATAAAATAAAATAAAATAAAATAAAATAAAATAAAATAAAATAAAATAAAATAAAATAAAATGAAATGAAATAAAATAAAATAAAATAAAATAAAATAAATTTAAGTAAATTGAAAATAAATTGTAATAAATTGAAAAAAGTTTAAACAAATTGAAATAAATTGTAGAAAATTTTAAATGAAACAAAAATTTAAATAAATTAAAATAAAACAAAACAAATTAAAGAAATGGAAATAAATTGAAAAAAAATAAAATTTAAATGAATTAAAATAAAATGAAGTAAATTTAAAATAAATTGAAAAAATTTAAACGAATTGAAAAAAGTTTAAAAAATTTTAATAAATTGTAGAAAATTTTTAAAAATTTTAAATAAAATAAAATTTAAATAAATTGAACTAAATTTAAAAAAAAAATTAAATAAATTGAAAACATTGAAGTAAATTGAAATAAGTTGAAGAAAATTGTAAATTAAATACATTTTAATAAATTTAAATAATTTGAAATAAATAGAAGTAATTTGAAATAAATTGTAATAAAAATAAGAAAAAAATAAAAAAATTAAATATATTTTTTTTAAAAAATTTAAATAAATTTTAATAAAGTAAAAGAATTTCAAATATATTTCAATAAATAGAATTAATTGGAAATAAATTTAAAAAAGGTAAATAAATTTAATTAACACAGTGTCCGTGTATTTCATTGAGATTTGATTCAAATTGAATCGATTGTATTGAAGTTGAATGGAAACTGTAGGATTCAATGGATTATAATATAACACCCATATTGGGACCATGTGGTGGTGATAATAAACAGTATGGTATCCAATTTATTTTCACCCTTCAACATGGGACAAACATGGGGGCTGTATAGCCGTTCTATAGTTATGTTTGGTTCTTCAGATATCCGTTTTCTGGTCCCTGATGTTAGGCAGAAAATACACTTGCTGGAAGGGTATTCAACATACGAACATTTCGACTGAAGAATGAATTTTCACCACCATACTTTTACCGGTTAACAGGACTTTTGTGGCAAGTGGCATTCCTACCAGCTGTGACATCCTCCTCCCTTCAGTTCCTGTATTTCCCAAAGTATTGCATTTGTGGGCGGAATTCCCTGAGTGTTAGCCAACTAAATCATATCAGAAAAATCAAAGCCGTTTTTAAAATTCGTTTCTATTTATATTCAAAGTGAGAGTCCTTCCAACTGCAATCCTTTAAAAAACACATTCAAATTCTAAGCATTTCCATGACCCTTTGATAAGAGGCCGACCGACCGACCCACTGTCGCTTGTCCGTTATTAATTTGAATTTAAATGAGTTTTTCCGTATTTCCTCAAAAATTCGTATGCCAACCAAACAACAGCAATGAAACCGAAATGAAAATCCTTTGATATTGAAATTTTGTTGCAACTTGTTGAAGCTGCAAATAAGTTTTGCGTGTTGTTTGATAATTTCTATCTCTCATTTGGCTTGTTGTTGTTATAGGTTTGATAATGAAACCAACAACAACCAAACGGTTTGGTCGAAATGTGTGTTTGCCAACCAAATCAACAGGAAGGGTTGCTGCTGATGCCCGGGTTTGTGTCTAACCATTTGATATTATCATCATAATCACTTCGGTTATAACCAAATCCAACCACCAGCCATATTTAGGGAGAGAACGACAAAAAATAAAAAGTGGAAACTCATGCCACAGCTTAAATTTTGAAAACAGTTCACCATTCGACAAATGATGAATTTGTTTATGGCCGTCACATTTGCATATAAATTGGTTTTCAATATTTCAACCAAATAAAAATGTTATAATGAAATTTCCGCCATTTCAAAAGTTTTCTATATTTCGTTGTTTTTTTTTCGATAATTCCATTTTAAATTACTGATAATGGGACTTAGTTGTGTTCTTCCTACATAAATTATAAAGGCTAATTTAAGGCTGTGCTTAAAATCAAATCAATTCTTGGTAGAGTGCCTACACAATAATTCCAATCACATAGAAGTGACAATAATTATGGACATGTGAAATAACAACAACGATTAGAAGACGAAGGAAATAATAGAGCCCTAACCACCCAAATGAACATTTTACAGGAGAGGGTTTTTTTATAGTCAAGCAAAAAGGGAGTGTGGCGCTTACGATACAATTGAATTTGCTGTAGCTTTGTAAATATATTTGTAATAATATTTTGGAATTAAGAGTTTTAGGGAATTTTCTATCGAATTTCCTTAAAAATATTTTAAAAATTGTTCGTTACTCGAAACATTTGGAGAAAAATTGGTAAAAAATATTTTTTTTTTTTTTTTTGCTCGTTAAGTTTGTAAAACGCTTCTAATTGATTACAGGAATTATTCAGACACACAGTTTGTTTTTTGTACCCATTTTAGGCTTTGAAAACTATAAAATGTGCCAGAAATACTTTTTGACGTTTGCGAAAAACCTGACTGCTCTGGAATACGTTCACCGATTTCTTCGAAACTTAAAGAGAATATGTCAAGCATAAAGAAAAACTTAAAACAGCTTCATAAAACTTTGGATAAGGAAAATGTGTGAAAATACAAAAATAATTTACACAAATTTATTTTATAAAAGGTTTATAAAGCTGTTACAACTTGTTATGAGTACTAACTTATATTTTTTAAAAAAATGTATACACTTTTTTAATTTTTTTGTTTAATTGTTCTAAAGGGTATTCCAACAAAAGGTGTTATTTTGAATCACCCGGCATTTCGAAAGCTGTCACTTGTGAAGCTTTTATTCTTTGACATTTGACAAGTAGAAACTACTCCATTACTAAGAGTGGAACGATACACGCTGCAGAAACTCAATTTAAATTATTGAAATTCACTACAAAAATGTTGGAAATCTTGCAGTTCAAGACCTCAAAGATAGAATTCGTGAGGCTATCGAGGACATAGGGCAGCCACTTTGCGATTTGGTTATGGCAAATTTTATGAAAAGGATATGGTCCTGTAAGCGTGGTCGTGTTGGCCATTTGGCTGATGTTGTGTTTCATTATTAACGGCATACCTTCCTCTTTATTATGAAATAAACATCCGATCATTTATCTCAAAAAATTGAATTTTTCTTTCAATACCCTGTAAGTTTTAAAAAATTCAATGTTTTAAAAAAAAAAAATTAAAAATTTTTTCTTTAAATATTAATATTACTATTTTTTTGTCTGCAATTTTTTTAAAAAACAAAAAATTGTTTTTTTTTTTTTAAATTTTTGTCTTTAAAGATTTCATTTTTTTTGTAATTTATTATTATTATGACATAACTCCAACAAATCTAAAACAGTATTTGTCTTTTTTGGATTCTCAATATTTGTCAAAGCACTCACAAATATTTTCGCTCTAGCTGGCGACGTTCGTGAGCCGGTCCAGTTTCAAACAGCCACAAAAACATACATCACCTTTCCATTTTTTGAAGCAAAATAATCCCTTCCATTAGATTTTGAAAATTCCTTGTGAAAATTATTAGCCTACTTAAAGGCTTTAACACCCTTTTTGCTGTCACATTTTCGAAAAGCAACTACACTGGAATTCCGTGGCATACTTTAAGGCTTACAAAAATTGACACAGAATTACGGCCTATATTTAGGAAACCAAAAAACGAAAAGTATTTTATAAATACGTTTTTTCTCCAGCCAAGATGTCCATGAACCGCAAGAAAACAAAAGGACGCTTCGTACAAAAAGTATTTTTTTAATTAGAATACTTAGAAATTCCTGCCTTAAACACAAAGAACGGCGACCCTTGTGGTCGACCGCATCTGGAAACCATATTACAACGCCATTCTAATGATTACAACGATAATGTGCACAAATTTTCCATTAATGATTAAAAATTTGTTGTACTTTATTGATTGTTTGGTTTAAAATTTCCAACCGACGAGAGCAGGGATGACGGACGGAAACTAGAAACGGAATTAAATAAAATTACACATAATGTTCTTTCTTATAATGAGGTTTTGGGTTACATTTCCACAAGTGAATGGAATAGAATAGCTCGAAACACAGGACGGACAATAGCAATGGCAAGCAATGTTACAACATTGTAGACACTCTTAAAATTATATTTGAACAATGTCAAACATAATTACAAGGTCTTAAATGCCGAAAATTATGATTTTAATTATTACTTTTCTGCAGACCCATAACGCCCCACCACCCCGACGCAGCACATCCCGGGAAAGCACGCGGAAGTTGTGCTCGAGACGACATTGACTGAGGGTGGTTGGCTGGTGGACACCCAGGCACAGGATGGAACTTTAATGTGTGCGTGTGATTATTAAAGTTCTTACAGACATGGAAGGGAAACTCCATAGAAATGCTAACACATCTTTAAATAAAAACATAAATGTGCGCTATAAAGATATGGTCATAAATCTTAAACTCGGCGATCGTAAATATCGAACAGTGGTTCGTTGAGATTTTTCTGGAAGATTTTTCAAATGTTTGAAGCAACACAACACAGGCCAACATTAAATTGACGCTGCATTTGTGGATTGTTATGGAATATCAGCCCAATTCTGAATATTCCCGGGGAATTTACATTTGTCTGAGAATAAAATCCTCCTATTCTGAACAAATCGAGGGACATACAACTTCGATTACTCGGAGTCAGATGATTTGTTTGCTTCCCGGCACGTTTACAATAAGAGGATTTTATTCTCAGAAATATGTAAATTCCCTGGGAAATATCTTCCAGGGAGTATTCAGAATCGAGCTGTATATACTTGTAAGGGCAGGACAAAAGACTTTCGAGAAACGATAATTAATTTCCAGCAGATTGAGACACAGGAGAAACATGACTTTTAAAGAAGTTCCATTCAAAACAAATTTGTCATTATTTTGGCTCAAAATAAATTAAAAAAAAAAATTCTGAATGAAGGCTGGTAAACGGCCAAAAAAAATTAAAATTTCGCAATGAAATATCAAAAAAAAAATATTTTAATTAAAATTCCCCTAATAAAAAAATCAAAAAAACCCAAAATATTTTATGAAAAATTCCACAATGAAAAATTGGCCAACTTTGTAAATGAGTTTTTTGCGAGGCTCTATTAAAAAGTTTCCCAAATGCAAAATTCCACAAAACTAAAATCAAAAAATGCCCAAATGAAGAATTCCCCAAAAATGAATGGAAAATTTCCATAAAATGCCATCATGAAGATGTCCCCAAAGGCCAACATGAAAATGTCCCATAAATTCTGATGAGAAATGTCCCAAATACAAAATTCCTCAAAAGTAAAATAAAAAATGCCTCAACAAATGAAGAATTCCCCAAAAATGAATGGAAAATTTCCCCAAAATGCCAACATGAGAATGTTCTCAAAAATTCTGAAAAAACCGCACATAATTAATGAAAAATTGGGGCTGTGATAACCGCGACACGGGCTCGTCCCCAATTTTTGTATGAGATTTCTTTGAGGCTCTATGAAAAATGCCCCAAAAATAAAATAAAAAAATGCCCAAATAAAGAATTCCCCAAAAATAAATGGAAAATTTCCTCAAAATGCCATCATGAAGATGTCCCCAATAATTCCGGACCCCGATATCATTTTTTGAAAAATTCCCTAACAACATATCGCCGCTACGATGACCGGGGCACGACCTGGTCTACAGTTTTTTATGAGGCTCTATGAAAAATGCGCCAAAAAAAACAGAATTCCAAAAAATATAAAAAATGCCCCAAATGAAGAATTGCCCAAAATAAATTAAAAAATTCCCAAAAAATAATTTACGAAAAAGTCAAATAAAGAATTCCCCAAAAAAAAATTAAAAATGCCCCCAAAATGTCCCAGAAAATTCTGAATAACGACCCAAAATAATTTATGAGAAATTCAACGAAAAATTGGCGCTACAGAGAAATAATTTATGAGAAATTCCCCAATGAAAAATCGACGATAGGTCGACCAAATGAAGAATTCCCCAAAAATAAAATGAAAAATGCCACCAATGAAGAATTCCCTAAAATAAAGGAAAAATTCCACCAAAAAGGTCAACATGAAACTTTGAAAAATTCCCCAAAAAATTAAAATTATAAAAAAAAAAATATAAAAATTGCCTGGTCCCAAATTTTGAATGGGATTTTTATTTGAGCGCTAGAAAAAAACGCTAAATGCAAAATTTCACAAACTAAACAGAAAAACACCCCCAGAAAGACCAACATGAATTCTGAAAAATCGCCCAAATAATTTATGAGAAATTCCCCAATGAAAAATCGGCGATAGGACGACCGTGGTGCTCCAAAATCAGAATTCCAAAAAAAATGCACCAAATGAAGAATTCCACAAAAATAAAATGAAAAATGTCACTAATGAAGAATTCCTTAAAATAATGGAAAAAATTTATGAAAAATTACCAAAAAAAAACGAGGTAACAATTTTGTAAAATAAAAAAATAAAACATAAAAATTGCCCACTGAAAAACCGGCAATACGATGACCACGACATCGTAAAAAATGCATAACTGGTAAAAAAAAAACATGTGGCAAAGATTTTCCTGTATTTCTGTTTGACCGGTTAGAGGTATAATTTTTTTTATGAAATTATAGAGGGTTAAGGCGGGTTAAGTGCGACGTCAATTACACATTCCTTCCCGTGACCGGAGTGTCCACTTCAATCGTGGCCTCTGAATAAAATATACAAAACCAGAAGTCGTTTGCCAAAATAACAGCTTTAAAGAAATGTTTCGGATGTGCTGTATTGTTGGTGAATCCAAAACGCTTTCAAATGTTTTCCCGGTTGAAACGTTCCACTATTCCCAATTCATTTTTGCAGATTTCTCTCTTTAAAGAATTGGGGAATTTTTGGGTTATTTTTCATATGAAAAAGAAAATTGTAATATGAAAACGAAATATTATCTAAAAATTATGAAAAAAAATCCCAGTTTTTTTGGGAAAATTAATGAAAAATTTCCCAATTTTGTATGAGTTTTTTTTTCATTCTAGAATTTTGGGTTATTTTTTTTCATATAAAAAAACGACCCAAAAGCAAAAAATTAGATATTTATTTAAAAATAAAGCAAAATTACATTTTTTTTGGGGGGAATTTTTTTCGTAATGAAAAATGTCCCAAATGAAGAATTCCCCAAAATAAAAAAATATCTAAAAAATTGGGGGCATATTTCATTAAGAAAAAAATTTAAATTTCTGCATTATTTTTAAATAAATATCTAATTTATTTTTCGGGAATTTTTAAATTGGGGCCATTTTTCATAGAAACCTCGCGAGAGGTTCCCGGGTTCACCGGGAAGCCATAAATTACTGATACCCTTGGTTGGTGGGGGAGGAGGCAAGTTTAAAAGATGGTGAATTGGAAGGTGAAGTATGATGTGTATAAACTAAAAGCATTTGGTAGATTCTAAGAATTTTGGCAGGCAAGTCAAAAGGTGCACTGGTCAGCTGTCAAGGAACCTCCTACCAAGTTGAGTGAGTCGACGTTCCGCTAGATCTAGACATAACATCTGGTCTACTGATTCTTCGTTTTCGTCCTCATTGTATACATTACAGATTGTTGTGATTTTTACACAACAATATGTATCCAATTTACTCCCAATTTCAGCACCATACAGCCATGAATACTGTTTTTCGGAAATTTTTTTTTCGAAAATTTTCTGAAATTTTTTTTTTTTGGCAGTCTTTATTTTTGAAGCATTTTCCATAGACCCTTTATTTTTCCAATTACATTTGTTAGCCATTTTCAAAGAATATTCATGCAGTCCGCTTATCGAAACTCCCGGGGAATTAACTTTTTTCAGATGAAAATCGTTCAATTCAAAACAGACCGGGAGTCAACCAAAAAAGCTGAGCCCGAATAATATAAAATGTCTGTCGCTTATCATTAGAGGATTTTATTCTCAAAAAAAAAATCCGCGGAAATTAACAAAAAAAAAAAAACGAACCCTTCCATGGTGGAAATGCTTTGGTTATCCGTCTGGCCCGATTTCAAAATATTTAACAATCTCAACTAAGCATTGCATAATTTTCGTTCTCACCAACTTGTTGTAGTCTTAAATTTAAGATCACTAACCCAATGAATTTCATCTCATGCACCACAGTACTTTGCGAAAGCCACGAAAAAAAAAATAATAATCCAATGAAATAATTTGAGACAAGGCATCGCACATATGCGCGCCATAAATCGCCGGACAAAAGTCATCGACAATAAAACGATTGCATTTATGAAAGTGTGAAATCTTTAACTGTTTATGTCACACTAAACACAGGACCCCCATCCCCCCGTACCATTAATTTGGCCAAAGTTATGTCGCCTGTAATGATAACTTCGTGATAACTTTTATTTCTTCTTCTTCCGTTTGCGTGTGTTGTGCGGACGAAACATTTTGTCTGTTGGCGTAATGATAACCATTTCGTTTTTTCGGACAGATTACAACAATTCGGAGACAATTTATTAACACGAACGATTTCCAGGGGTTTCCTGTGTGAACAGGACACAAATGAAATACATTTCGTGGTCCTTTCGTTGGGTGGGAGTTTGGGATGCCAACAAGTGAGAGTTCATTTCATTTGCCACACTCAATTCGCACGCACGAGTACTTTCGCAGTGTGTACGAGTGTGAGTGGATGAGTGTTACGTTGTGATGTCCTCTGTGTTGATCCTGTTGTATGACCACAGACGGAAAGTATCCTTCAGCAGTGTAACACACTCAGACAGTCAAGTCGACACTTGTGTTTATTAATGTCTGTCCATAATCATAATAATTTTCGTAATGTTTGCTACATTTATTATTTCCTTTGACCTTTTTTTTCGGTTGTTTTCATGTAAGTATCCTTGAGCCGTTTGGAGTCGTTCTTCTCCCCGGCCCCTCCTGAAAAGGTCCTTTTGCGTGTGTTGGTTTCTTCATATGCTGTAATATTTCTTATTTTTTTTTTTGCCCCGAATGTTGTTGTTGTTGTTGCTGTTGCCGTTGACATGCTGTAATTGCGATTGCCGTTTTTTTTTCGTTCTTGTTGTTCTTGGTCTTCTTCTGATGATGACACTGATGATGGACAAAGTTAAATTGGCATTTGTTTCATTAAATGTTAATGAATGTAATTGAGAACGAACGAAACAGCAGACAAATCAACAATCACAACAACACAAGTACACATAGTTGTAATTATACTGAGTGCGACTGGACAAATGGCAATGTTAAGATAACTTTAGTCCAGGTCTCTTAATGACGGAAGTTTGTAAATTGGAATAGGAAAATAAGACCAATTGAAGGGTAATTTAGTGTGCTGCAATCGGAATGAATGCTGAATGTCATTACTTGTTTTATATTAGACAAGGTTTTTTGGAATCACAGCTGATCACACATGAAAAAAAAGTATTGTAAGTTACTGGCAAAGATACTAGAAGTATATACATTAGGGTGGAGTGAAAACATGCTTTTTTTTTAATTTGAAAAAGTTAACCTCGGAAAGAGATGTAGTCTGGGGTCCTAATGAGGGGAAAAATAAAGAAAAACATTTTAAAAAAGGTTTAGGGGTCGCGCCACTCCCTCGAAATTTGGAAATTATCGCTATTTTGGCGTTGATTTTAGAAAAATCCTAAAAATCAACGACTTAACTTATTCGAAATTTAAAAGTTTGAGCTTGTTCAGTGCCCAAACAAAAGTATTTGAGGCAAATATGAGGATAATCGACTAATATTTGTAGTTTTGATGGCGATTTCATTGTTCAGTCAATTTTCTGAAGAAGGGACGATTTGACTTATTTTACTTTTTGAAATTTTTGAACAATGAGAAAAATTTTTTTAAATTTGTTCATGCCCTTATTTCATTGTTTACGCTATTGCAAACATTTATTGACATAAAACTTTTTAGGATTTTTTTAAAATCAACGCCAAAATAGCGATAATTTCCAAATTTCGAGGGAGCGGCGCGACCCCTAAAATTTTTTTCTTTATTTTTCCCCTCATTAGGACCCCAGACTACATCTCTTTCCGAGGTTAACTTTTTTTTTTGAATTTCACTCCACCCTAATATACATGTTATGTCGATCTGCTAAAATTCACTGATGAATAACAAGGCCAAAATGGGTTTTTAAAAGGCTCCAATGTTAAAAAGATGAACATGAATTCAATGAACAATTTAAAACTCATTTTATACTGAACAGCAACAACTCCCAGCTCTGATTAAGACCTCACTGAGAAATACAGGGGTTTCCCACAAGAGGTGTTATTTTGAATCAGACGGTATTTCGGTAGCTGTCACTTAAGAAGCTTTTATTCTTTGACATTTGACAAGTAGAAACTACGCCATTCATAAAAATGGAACGATACATGCTTCAACAAACGCATTGAAAATATTAAAATTCACTACAATTCAAGAAAGTCTTGCAGGAAAAGTTTCCGAACCGTGTTATCTCTCGAAGATCTGATCACTTATGAAAAATTCCCCCAAAAAAATGGGGACTTTTTCAAAATTTTTTAGATCAGTTTTAATTTTTTGTTTTTGTGCACTTTTTTCATATGAAAAAATAACACAAAATTCCCCATTCTCCACAATTAGCTGGGAATAGTGGAACCTTTTACCAGGGAAATTATTTGGAAGCGTTTTGGATTCGTTTCTTTAAAGCTGGGATTTCTGTAAACAACGTCCTGTTCTGTATATTTTATTTTCAGGCTATTGCTGAAGACTTGGCCTTTTCTTTATTTATTCAGATGCCGTAATGAGACGAGAACGTAGATTTTTTTATAAATTATTTCGGGGGACTTTTCAGAATTTTAGAATGCCATTAGACTAAACAAAATGAAGTATGGCCTATATGCAACCATAGCTTCCCTCTTGGTAGGGTGTTAAGGTATACCGAACATTTCTGCTGCTAAATGGGTCTCACCTCCTGATGCTACTCCACACTGAGTCATTTGAAATTTTTTTCGTTCATTTTGGACAAAAAAAAGCTCTTAAGTTTACTCTTAAAAAAATGTTTAAAAGAATCAAATTCGTTCGTCATTTCACGTACGAAACGCAAACAAATAAATTATAAAAACTGGCTGATAAAAAATTAATACGACCCTAAAATTGAATATTTCGAAAAGTAGTCGACATTCAAAATATTTCTAAAATATATTGAGTTTTCCGATTCGGTTGCTAATAACTTAAAATAATTCCTAATTACTTGTCTAAAACCATTTTTTTATAGAACTCAAAAATGTTTACTAGATCAAACGTTACATACGTTTGGCCAATCACATTGAATTCTGGACCACTGTGCAAGAAGGTTAATCTAAAAAAACTTCTAAGACAAGTCTTAATGGTCAGACATAAATCCAAAAGAACAAAGTTGCCATTAGGTTTTGGAAAAAAGACACTCAGCATTCTCAAGGGAGTCTGTATGACACAGGACACTGTCCAATAGGCAGGATGGCAAATTGTATAGGTATATCTGGGGATGACTACTGTAGAGTCTTCATGGGGGGCGACCAGTCCAGCTCGTACTTGGGTACGAGGTCTGACCAGGGGTCTTCAGGTAACATGAGTAGTCAAGAGTAGTCAAGAGCCGCCGGAACTTATTCCGGCTTGACCAGCCGTTGCGGTCCCCCAGACAAATTCGTGATGGCTGTGTTTTTTACCCAAAATCGCGGGGAGAGAGAACTTATTCGTATCGTTGGAAAAAAATGGATTACCGTATATTGTTTGTTTTTGATTTTTTTTAACACAATTTGAAGTAATTTTTTTATATTACACTTAAAAATAACATTGAGTTAATATATTCAACTCTTTCAGATTTTTCAAAATTTCCATTCTATTTGTACCAAATACAGTTTGGTTGTAGCAAATATTTTCAAACTATCGAATTTCAAAAAAAAATGTTGACTTTGGACTTTTTACAGTTGAGAGAGGTTGAAGAATGCAATACAAATTTAGGAAGGTGGATAATTCTAAGGACATGAATGAATTAAAAAAAAAAATGAAGTAAGTCTGCGAAATCTGTTACAAAAGAGGTTGTGCCGAATTTAATGAAGGGCTAAACAACGACACAAATTGAAGGAGTAATTTTTAAACAAAAAAAAATGTTGGTGTTATATTTTGTAAACACCTTTTATTTCTATAAGACAATAAAAAGTATAGGGCTGGAATTCCACATCTGTCAATCTAAATTGTTAAACCAATTTTTTTTCTTTTCAGTTGGAAGTCTGACATTGATGAAAATGGATCGCCTAACTATCACACAACGCGTAAAAATTATCAAAACCCACTACAAAAATGGTGATTCTGGCACAGCCACATATCGTGCTTTAAGATGACATTATGGTTTATGGTTATGAAGCACATTTCTCACTCGGTGGGAGATGTTAATAAATAAAATTATCGTATTTGGGCTTCTGAGAATCCTCAAGTAATTAAAGAGAGGCCATTACATCCACCAAAAAGTCACTGTTTGGTGCGCTCTTTGGTCCGAAGGTGTGATTGGACCTTAGTTCTTCGAAAACGACGAGGGAACGACAGTCACCGTCAAGCGTTTCATAACCGATTTTTTTTTTTGCCTGCTATTGAAGAATACCACTTGGAGAATATGTGGTTTCAACAAGACGGTGCCACATGCCACACAACTCGAGCGAATATGGCTTTATTGCAAGAGACATTTCCTGGCCGCGTAACTTCTCGTCGTGGCGACATCTACTGGCCAGCAAGATCATGTAATTTGACAGCATTAGACTTTTTTTTGTGGGATAAACAGATAAACCATTTACTCTTGAGCACTTAAGAACCAACATTCGTCAAGCTATGGCTGAGATATCGCCCAATATGTGCCAAAAAGTGGTCCAAAATTACCTCAAAAGGTCATTTAAATGATGTAGTGTTTCAAGCATAATGTCAACGTTCAAATTTTATAATGAAAAAGAAATATCATGAAATTGCATTTGTGTTTGAAGTTTATGTTTTTGTGCTATGACCTTCCTCCCTCCTCAATTTGAGCTGGCATAAATGTTTCGGATAGAATTTGTAACATTCCCAAGGACTCTCTCGAGATCGTCTCCAGGTTTCCCTTTTTACAAGTCTAAATTCAGATATGACTTGGACAGATTTTGGGTTTTCATATGCCGGAACATCCAAAGAACATAATCGATTTATACACCCAACCGAGTGCCGGCCTCCGGTTTGAGACACAGCCCCTTCCACACAAACTGAATGCAAATCCCAAAACGCTTAATGTCTATTGAATACGTATAAAATTCGTTCTACCAGAATGAATAAAGTATGCGTTCGATACAATAATTTCGGGCAAATAACCTTAAAAAAAAAGCGGAATGTTTATGTTCCGTTTGGTTGACTTTCCGTCATAATTTTTCAAGAGATGGTGGGGAGAAGCTTCCTGCGGGAAAGAACATATATGTCTAGCAATGTTTGACATCATCCCCCTAAAAGTATGTTCATATTGTACGCACCCCCTGAAATGTATGCTGTGATTTTTTGTTTCACATTTTTTACTTTACATTTGAGTTCATATTTATGTTGGGAATGTGTGTGAGCGGAAAGGGGGCTGCATCGTCGTGGTGGTGATGGTGGCGTGGTAAGATCCATTTATCCATTCATCCATACACTGGTAATTGTTGTATTTAGCTTTGTTTTGCAGTATTAGCATATGCGTAACCTCCAATACAACAAACGATTGGCTTGCTTCCCTCTAACCCGGGAGTTTATCTTCTATCACACGCCTAAAAAAGGGAAATATTTCCATATGCTGATGGTGTTTCTTAACGCTTTTCTTTTTCCCTAACGAATGTGTGGTTGTTTGATAAGTTTTATTGACGAAGATTTTGTAACAATTCAATGATTTTGGTGTCATACTCAATATATCGTACCCTAAAGGCAAAAGGGTCACAACTCAAAATTCTAACGCATTAACGCAACTAAAAAATAATTCTCCTGAGTTCATCGTGCAGAGCTCAAGGCAATTCATATAAAAAAAAGGCATAACTGTATTTTTCCAGTTAAAGAAGATGGTGAGGTAAAAGAAATTTGTATGTACTCTGTGTGAACTCTGAAATAATTTATGGAAAAAAGTCAGTTTTGGATAATTTTGAGTTGTAAACGTTTTGTATTTACGGTGGGATATTTTGTCTCCGTTATTATTAACACTTATTGGCTTATCAGTCTGTTGAAGTGTTGCATACTTTTGGGAGTTTATTTTTAGAAAACTGTAAATCATACAACGGTTTGTAAAAGCTTTGTATGAAAATAAACATTTTTTTTTTAAAAATTTCTATGAATGCGCGGCTAAGTCCACAAAGTTTTAGATTTCCAGGTATTTAAATAATTTAAGAAATAATTCTAAGCACCAGTCAATGTAATTCAGCTTTGTACAAAAACAATTTTTATAAATTTCTATGAATGCGCCGGGTAGGTCCACAAAGTTTTAGATTTCCAGGTATTTCAATAATTTAAGAAATACTTCTAGGCACCAGTCAATGTAATTCAGACCCGTATATTTAAAAAAAGATATTGTTTTTTCGACTTATTGTTAGTTTTCGAATAACAATGAAATTCCAAATCAAAATGTCGACATTTTCCTTTCTACATTTTTTGTTTCTGAGCCGCACAGAAGCCTATGGCGAATATAAATCGTAAGACAAACACAAATAATATTAAAAAAAAAAAAGCTAGAACAATGCAATCATCATCCCAAAAGTATGCAATAAACATAAAATATCACAAAATCCTAAAAATACACTTTCATATCGGAATCGCTTTCGATTTACCCTCCCTTGTGTATGTGTAATTTTCGAAATTCCTTTAATTTCATGCTAAATTAAAAACTCTAAAATGAAAATGGATAACATGAAAAGCAAACGGAGAATGAAGAAAAGTAAAAAAAACACAAAACAAATATCATAATCGAATTTCTCGCACAAACAAACATAACATAAAAATGTGAACAGCAAACAAATACCAAACCGAGAAATTCCTGGGAAAGACCTAAAAAAAAACAACAACAACATCAGCAGCTGAAGCTGCAGT
This sequence comes from Hydrotaea cyrtoneurina, assembly GCA_958296145.1. NCBI lineage: Eukaryota > Metazoa > Arthropoda > Insecta > Diptera > Muscidae > Hydrotaea > Hydrotaea cyrtoneurina. The sequence goes on along the minus strand of OY282514.1, from coordinate 25,913,125 downwards.
TGATAGAAAAGCAATAACGAACGAAGGACTAAAAACAAAAAACACACAATTTCCAACTCATTGATTTTCATATTTTTTTCCTATTTTTTTTTTTTTTTTTTGAAGCTTATGACGATTTATCAAAAGCATGTGGGTCGAGGGTGGATGGATGTTATCCGTGGCCGAAGGGAGGGTGGGGAGCGTGATGGTACAACTGCTTATAGCAGATATGGCCATTGGAGTATGGATGAGCATTTATTGTTTTCCAGATAAAAAAAATAAAAGAAGCCTGATATGCATTACATAGAGTGTAGAACTGAACGCCCGAGGATAGGCAACAAATATTGAAATAAATAAACGCCTCAATGAATGCCATGCCATTGCGGCGCTTGCTTCTTTATTCCATTTCGGAAAAATAATAAACGACACAACAACGGAAATATATGTATATGAAGGCTAAAGCGTTGTCGTTACTTTTTCCATCTTATAGTCACATCAATAAATACGCAGTTGCTATCAGAATTTGTTGTATAGACTGTGCCATTGTTTGGTGTGTGTTTTTCTTTTGGGAGTCACAATCAGAATTTATGGTACCCTTCCTGGTACTTGCACTACTCGGTTGTTATATCAACTGGCATTGCCTTTTCTTTAGGAAAGATTTACTTGAATGACTTGGAGCAGTCATACTTTTTTTTTATTGACAATAAAAACATGAAATATGAAATTCCATCTTTTGTGATGGTGATTATTTGAATTTTTTTTTGTACTTCGGTATCGAAAACGTTTACGAAATTTGGACATTCTCGTCTGTGTGCCGAAAGTCAATTGAGAAGTTGCATAATTACAATAATGTTTTTAGTAATTGGTGGAACTACCCAGCTTCCGGATGAGAAAGATTGTCTGCCTCAGTCCTTCATAGTCTTTGGAATTGCATTCGAATGTACTAAATATGAGCCTTACAAAGCGACCGCTAACCCAATGAACACATCTACGCGGAGAACAAAATTTTTAAAAAATATGATTACATGCAAACATGTTTATGTTTGGGAACATTGCTGCTAACCCAAACATAATGTGTTTGGGAGCTGTTCCAAACATAAATGTGTTGCCGGAAAAATATGTTTGGGACAATAATTACAGAGGTCGTTTTTCCCCCTCCGTTTAGGAGAACACATCCTCTAAACAATGGTCCCAGAAACTCTAATCCAAACTACAGATCACTTCATTTAAATTCAGGCCCTCAAAATTCGAATGAAATTGGGGTATCTTGGATTTAAAATATGGACAGTGCCACATTTTACTGAGATAGTTTCTGTAAGAGATAGTTTCTGAACAATTTCCTCAAATTTAATAGCGCCCGTTGTTTTTTTTTAAAAAACTTTTTTCACTGGAAGGTTTTAAGGTTAAGCGAAATATCACAAGAAATTCCTCGACGACGCGGGAGGGAAAAAATTCTCTTTCAACTTAATAGTATTGTTCGGCAGTAAAGTTTTTGTTTCTGTTGTTCGAGTTCATTGATCATTGGTTTTTTTGTAATATTTTCTTAAACTGCAGATAATGTTCAGACAAATATATTACATTGTGTTAGGTACCAAATTCAGTTTAGAGTTTTAGATATTACATTTAATAATTTTGCAATCTCTCCATTTCAATTTGCATTTTCTCCATTTCAATTGGTTTTTCTAATTCCAATTCTTTATTTTACAAGTTAAATTTTCATTTCCCAAATTCCGAAATGGAGAAAAGTAAAAGGGCCTTAAATCGGGAGAGATATTTTAATGTAGAGTATATATATATATTCTACAAATGACCAATTTCCATGGAAGTTATCTTCATGATAAAATAATGAAAGTCCGCAGCTCGCCGTTGCACTACTTATATGAATTGATGGAAGAACTGGCCAACGTACGGAAATCACAGGATTGATTTCAGAAAAGCATTCCGCGACTGAACTTCAAACATACTTTGATTTTATTCAAACAATTTTAAAAAATTAATAGAAACATTTTTTTTCGGCATATGTTCTGTGAAACATTTTCGGGGGTTGGAAATTCAAAGTCAGGATGAAAGTACTAGGTCAGTGAAGTAAAATCCCCAAAGCGTTTGGCGTTCTCAAGCCAACATTTTTTTACAACCTTCAACATTTTTTCCCTCTCTTAACAGTTTTGCAGTTATAACATTATGAAGGAAAAACTGTTTTTTTTATAAACTATAATGAATGTTTTTTGGAAAAAAATAATGAACTTTTTTTGAATTATTTGAATGTTTTATAAAAAAAAATAAAGAATTTATTTTTGGAAGAAAATAATGAATTTTTTTTTGGAAGAAAATAATGAATTTTTTTTTGGAAGAAAATAATGAATTTTTTTGGGAAAAAAATAATTATTTTTTTTTTTGAAAAAAAAACTGAATTTTTTTTGAAAAAAAAAGTAATGAATTTTTTTTTTGAAAAAAAAATAATGAAAAAAATTAATTTTCTTTGGGAAAAAATTATGGTTTTTTGGAAAAAAAATAATGAATTTTTTTTTGAAATAACAAAAGTTTTTTTTTCTCAAAAAAAATTCATTATTTTTTTCCAAAAATAAATTCTTTATTTTTTTTTTTTATAAAAATTTCATTATTTTTTTAAAAAAAAAATCATTATTTTTTCCCCAAAAAAAAGTTTTTTCCAAGAAAAAAAATTCGTTATTTTTTTCCCAACAAAAATTAATTTTTTCCCCCAAAAAATTCACTATATTCTTCAAAAAATAAATTCTTTATTTTCTTCCAAAAATAAATTCTTTATTTTCTTCCAAAAATAAATTCTTTATTTTCTTCCAAAAATAAATTCTTTATTTTCTTCCAAAAATAAATTCTTTATTTTCTTCCAAAAATAAATTCTTTATTTTCTTCCAAAAATAAATTCTTTATTTTCTTCCAAAAATAAATTCTTTATTTTTTTTTTATAAAAAACTAATTATTTATATCAAAAAAAAATCGTTATTTTTTCCAAAAAAAATGCATTACTTTTTTCAAAAAAAAATTCATTCAAAAATTCAGTTTGTTTTTCCAAAAAAAAAAAATAATTTTTATATTTTCAAAAAAATCATTATTTTTCACAAACAAAAATTCTCTATTTGTAAAAAAAATATTAAATTTTTTTTAAAAAAAATTCAAATTTTTAAAATAGAAATAATTTTTTTTTTGTAAAACATCTTGAAAAAACCGCAAAGGAAAAAAGTGTTATGTCTTATTACTTTTACGTCAAATCAACCCCCGAAAGAGTTTGGTGTTCTCAGACCCACATTTTTTCTATGACTTGTTAAATGTTTACGCCATCTTGGGATTTTGTCGCTTAGTTTTATTTTTTTTGTAGATTAAATTTTTCTTTAAAAATATAAAATTTTCCTATTCAAATTTTTTAAAAAAAAATTCTATTAAAAAAAAATAATTTTTTCTTTTAAAAAAAAAATATTTTTTTCTTTTAAAAACAAAATAATTTTTTTCTTCTTTCTGTATCCAGCCGCCAAAATGGTTAACGGCCACCGTTAACCGAAATGGACTTTCCAGCAAAATTTTCAAAGTAAAATTAGTCACTGATGTCAACGCTCCAAAATCCGCACCACCTCTGTGGAACCATTGGCTGCTCGACGGTCAAATGCGGGTTTTCCGATCCCCCGATGCGGCAGTTTTACTTGTTAACATAGATGCTGAGATGAAAATGCTTGAAAACTCTTGTCCATGTCGAGCACCACGGCTAGAATCAGAGTGTTGTGCCGAGCTGTTTCAGTTCGTCGAGAGAGGAAAATTTCAAGAACATTGTTTGCTCAGTCCGAAGTAGCATTTACTTGCCAGCATTTTTACTCCATGGCTTTATTTCAATGCTATCACATCATTCTTTGTATTGATGGCGGAGCCGAGGTAGACAAATTCTTCCACTACCCGTCGCAGCAACTGCAAGCCCCGACTATGTCGCTTTGTTTCTCTGCCAGTTGAAAGAAGACAACTGTGATTGTGGGTTTTAACCGGGGAAATGTACGATTTTTTTAATTCCTGAAACATTCCCAGTTAAACTAGTTGATCGTATTACATATTTTAATTGTAAATTAATATTAATTGTCCCGGATCTTCATTTAAAGTTGTATTAATCATTTCATTTGGTTAAACAAACGATACAATTTTAAAGTTCTTTTTTTGTTTTGAAAAATAGTATTTTTTCATTATATAAAATGTAATAGGTTTCATTATACAGGACTTTTTATTCCCGAAACAGTAAAGTAAAAAATCGGCAAATTTCCCGTGACTCCCCCAGAAACTACCGGGTTAAAAACGGATATGATTTTTCTTGTCCGACACATATTGAAAAGGCAGCAGCATCACCTGGCTGTTTCTTTCCGACGAAGTCGTTGTCTTACACATAGGCAAGGACTTAGCCTTCGATATGGCCAGGATATCCTCCGAAGGGATCACTTTATTCCTGGGGTTGTTTCAGTCTCTCTGAGTGAAATTGTTTGTTTATCTAAGACACTTTCATCCACTGTGCTACCCTTTCCTCCAAACATGATATTTCATTTACAAATCCATAATTTAACTTTTCACTTTACGGAATAAAATTAAATTAAAATCTCATTAGTTCAGTTATGGATAAACCAGAACTAAACATTTTACATTTCACAAAAGTTTCAATTTGAATTTCCAGTGATTTCCCTTCAGTCATGATGATATTTCATTTATTGCAAAAAAGAAAACAATACAGAAACCGAAAATGACAACAATACAAAAAATACAAAAAGTTGCATATCATCTTAATTCAACTGCAGCCAATGTTGGCAGGGAAATAAGTCATTATGGCAGAAAGGAACACATACAATTATTCGTATACAAACGGTTATTCCAGCCAATGGACAGCAATTGGCAAAAGTAAAGCAATAATTATGGGATTGGAAAAGAAATAGCGAGAGTGGCTGAAATTGAAATGGAAACAACACATGACATGGGTCATGAACGCATCTAAGAAGACAAACTTGCATTAACATTTGCATATTTTTGTATTCAGTTAGCCTTTGTTTGTGCCCAGTCATGTTCAGTCGTTATGGGAGGGTAGCCGGGGCTAGCAATTACAAACTGAAAACGCAAAGGGAATTTCAGTGGGACCTACTTTAAAACATTGAGACCTCATATGGCCAATAACAACTTAATTCCCCACCAAGTTGGGAAAACTGACAGACTCCACTTAGCCAGTTGTCGCCGACATTGTTCTGTGGTGGTGGCTCGCGTTTGACATGTCATGATATTTGAACATTCAAACTCTACAAAGTGAAGAGCAGAGTGAAGTGAAGACGAAATGTCCCTGGCAATTGGCAAATTGAAATGTCGTTTAAAAACTTTATTGTTGCACTTAATTTGCCAACTCATCAATTGGTAATTGCAAGTACTCATTTAGAGTGGCGTTATTATGGCATGACAGAAGTTAAAGTTTACTATTGGGCCTTGTGGATTTAAAAGAAAAACAACTGCCCATCGTTCCAAACTAAACGACAAAGCCCATGAACTTTATGTCGGCCACCCCGGAAATAATGAAAGGGTTGTTGCTATCGTTGGCCCTTAAAATATCCTGAGGTGAGTGAGTATTTCCTTTCCCGTCCGCCGTATGTGTTCGATGAGGTACGAGTTCAGTTTTTTTGTGGTTTATCAATTGTAATTGAATTCAGCTGCTGTTCACTTGACCACAAATAATACAGACGCTCAACAATAATTTCTTCTTGCTGTGGTCGTTCCCCATCTCGTTATGGTCGATCAACAACAAAACAAAAAAACCAACAAATTACGTTCCTTTCCATAACATGGCCAAGGGCATTTGGATGTGGGGCAATTGTTGCCAAATGGAATTGAAGACGACAATGATTGTAATGTCTGAACGGATGATGGTTAGCTAGCTGGCTGGCTGGACGTTGTTGTAATTTAAATTGATTTGAAATTGAGTTTTTATTTTCGATTAAGATTGCAATATTTGATGGATTTTCTCCTGGCAATTGATTCGTAAATGTCCAAATATGCCTGAAATATCCTTAAGCTATGACATGGAATGGTTAATAGAAGGGTTCTCGTCAAGGACCGATGGTGTTGACAATCTGTCTGTGTGTGTGTGTTTTTTTAGTTATAAACGTAGTGATCTGATCTTCACCATCAAGCAGGTTTGCCATGAAAACTTAAAAATATCAAAGTAAGTTTTCATATTCGTCTCTCAAACATCAAACAGCACCTTATACGAAAGGGTTTTCCAACAGTAGGTGTTATTTTGAATCACCCGGTATTTCGGTAGCTGTCACTTTTGAAGCTTTTATTCTTTGACATTTGGCCAGTACGCCATTGGAACGATACACGCTTCAACAACGCAATGGAATTATTAAAATTCACTGCAAAAATGGTGAAAATCCTGCAGTCACAGTTCGCAAAACTAAAGCATTTGGACCGCAATACAGAAATTGGCGCAACAATTCGACCTGTTAGGACAAGTTAGTGATGTGAAGAATAAAACCGGTGCACATCGCTCAAGAACAACTGAGAATGTTCCTGCTGTAGTCCAAAGTGTTGAAGAAAACCCACGTCTGTCCATTCCTTGTCGTTCTTTGGACATTCCTCCCAATGTCATTACACCGTATTTTGCATAGAGACTTGGATCTTAAGGCTTATAAAGTTCAGTTAACACAAGAACTCAAGCCGGCCGATTATCAACAACGGGTCCTTGAAATACATGAAAATGATTCGGAATTCCATGGAAAAATCATCTTGACTGATGAGGCCCATTTCCACCTCGGTGGCTATGTCAACATGCTAAATTGTCGCATCTGGGGCTCGGAAAACCCAAGAGTTATTGTTGAGAAGTCACGTGAAAGGGGTCACGTGAAAGATAAGGTCTACGCCTACAGTCCAGCGTCGATTCAAGACCTCAAAGATAGAATTCGTGAGGCTATCGAGGACATAGGGCAGCCACTTTGCGATTTGGTTATGGAAAATAACATGACAAGGATATGGTCCTGTAAGCGTCGTAGTGGTGGCCATTTGGCTGATGTTGTTTTTCATTACACCGTGTTACACACATTCTGTCCTATGAACCAAATTTACTTTTTCGGAAAGGGGATGAAAAATAAAAATACACGTGTATCGGCGATTTTCATGTACACGTCAGAATTTTTTTTTTTTAATTTTAAAATATGAAGCTCGTAGTGGCCTGTGTGAAAGCCTTTGAACCGATTTTTAACCCTTTTTCAGTTATCCAATCGAGCTGATTTTTGGCAGGCAGACTCGTGGAAATGTCTGTAACACGTCAAATTTTGTAAAAAATAGATTTTTATCAATTCTCAGATTTTCCCCAAATTTTTATTATTTTTCACTTTTCTTAGCATAACTTGCAGAGACTCCAAATTTTTAAACTACTTAAGCGTTACGAAAAAAAAAATGTTTTTTGAACTGAAACTTTAAAAAAAACGATAACCATTTTAAAAAAATGGCTCGATTGGATCACTAAAAAAGGGTTAAAAATCGGTCCAAAGGCTTTCTGACGTGTACATGTGTATTTTAATTTTTTCCCCTCTTTCCGAATATGTGCATTTGGTTCATAGGACAGAAAAAAATCTATTTTTTGTAACACGGTGTTATTAACCGCATACCTTCCTCTTTATTATGAAACTAGTAAGTTGTAATGCGCCTATGGCGCCCGTTAATTTGCTTGAGAAAGTATTTGTTACTTACTTAACTATTTTGAAAAAAAAAATTTCGGAAAAAAATAAAATTGGAAAAAAAAAAATTTGTGGAAACAAAATTTTTGCTGAAAAAAAAAATTTTGTTGAAAAAAAAAGTTTTGTTGAAAAAAAAAAAATTTTGTTGAAAAAAAAAATTTTTTGTGGAAAAAAAAAATATTTTGTTGAAAAAAAAAAAAAAAAAAGTTTGTTGAAAAAAAAAATTTTTGTTGAAAAAAAAATTTTTGATGAAAAAAAAAAATGTTGTTGAAAAAAAAAATTTTGTTGAAAAAAAAATTTTTGTGGAAAAAAAAAATTCTGTGGGAAAAAAAATGTTTGTAAAAAAAAAAAAATTTAAAAAAAAAATTTTGGAAAAAAAAAATTTTGGTAAAAAAAAAATTTTGGTAAAAAAAAAATTTGGGGAAACACAATTTCTGTAAAAAAAAAAAATATTATTTTTTTTATTATTATTATTTATAGAAAATTATAGAATGCCTATTTAAATTCCTACGTACTGCGTGACAGAGTCAGTGAATCAGGGAATCAGTGTATCAGTGAATCAGTGTCGAGGGTAAATATATATTAAGATAAACATCCCATCATTTATCTCAAAAAATGGAATTTTTCTTTAAATACCAAAATAAAACCTCTTGTTGGAAACCCCTGCACACGAAGAATCATATCGTGAAATTTTCCCAAAAAAAATAATATTTAAAATTCAAAAATCGGTCTTAAGAAAACACATTTGTTTAAATTTTTGGAAGTCATTTTTCAAGTTTCTGGTTTCTGGTTATGAAGCACATTTCTCACTCGGTGGGTATGGTTGTTAATAAACAAAAATTGTCGTATTTGGGCTTTTGAGAATCCTCAAGTAATTGAAGAGAGACCATTACATCCACAAAAACTCACTGTTTGGTGCGCTCTTTGGTCCGAAGGTGTGATTGGACCTTACTTCTTCGAAAACGACGAGAGAACGACTGTCACCGTCAATTCGGAGCGTTATGGTCGCACGATAACCGACTTTTTTGCCAGCTATTGAAGAATACGACTTGGAGACCATGTGGTTTCAACAAGACAGTGCCACATGCCACACAACTCGAGCGAATATGTTTTTTTCTGGCCGCGTAATTTCTCGTCGTGGCGACATCAACTGGCCACCAAGATCATGCGATTTGACACCATTAGACTATTCTTTGTGGGGCTACGCGAAAGACCGTGTTAAGGCAGATAAACCTTTAACTCTTGAGCACTTAAGAACCAACATTCGTCAAGCTATGGCTGAGATATCGCCCAATATGTGTCAAAAAGTGGTCCCAAATTACGTCAATCAATGCTTGCAACACTTCGATGTGTTTCACACATAATGTCAACGATTAGTTGATTGATCTCTAAAGTTCCGAATTTGTTCTCTGCCAGCGAGCACACGGGCCACTGATTTCAACATAGTGTTCCCTCTCTTCCTCTGCCGTATTATCGGCGATTCTCATTTAAATTCAATTTAGTTCTCCTTGCAATACCATTGTTATTATCCCTTAGCTGGACATTGACCACATGAGTTCTAAATAAAGTTTATTTCGTACAGACATCTTCACCTCGCTCTCAAAAATGCTGCCTATACAGTAGGGTGGAGTGAAAACATGCTTTTTTTTTAATTTAAAAAAGTTAACCTCGGAAAGAGATGTAGTCTGGGGTCCTAATGAGGGGAAAAATAAAGAAAAAAATTTTAAAAAAATGTTTAGGGGTCGCGCCCTCCCTCGAAATTTGGAAATTATCGCTATTTTGGCGTTGATTTTAGAAAAATCCTAAAAATTAACGACTTAACTTATTCGAAATTTAAAAGTTTGAGCTTGTTCAGTGCCCAAACAAAAGTATTTGAGGCAAATATGAGGATAATCGACTAATATTTGTAGCTTTGGTGGCGATTTCATTGTTCAGTCAATTTTCTGAAGAAGGGACGATTTGACTTATTTTACTTTTTGACATTTTTGAACAATGAGAAAATGTTTTTTAAATTTTTTCATGCCCTTATTTCATTATTTACGCTATTGCAAACATTTATTGACATAAAACTTTTTAGGATTTTTCTAAAATCAACGCCAAAATAGCGATAATTTCCAAATTTCGAGGGAGTGGCGCGACCCCTAAACATTTTTTAAAATTTTTTTTCTTTATTTTTCCCCTCATTAGGACCCCAGACTACATCTCTTTCCGAGGTTAACTTTTTTTTTTTGAATTTCACTCCACCCTACTATACAGGCGCTGATGGCGTCATATCGGTAACGTCATTTGTTTTAATTGCAAATGTAATTTTCACACATACATGACTTCCAACTAAAAGTTGTTCATGTTGATTGTTTAGCGCAAATAAACCTTAAAACGAAATGAACTATTGGTGAACGCCCATTTGACGTTTTATTAATGTTTGACCAGTGCGGCCGTGATGATGACGACGACGATGGCAATTTCCACACAAACGCAACAAATCACCGAAAAACTTAAACATGCTGAGGCTGATGACGTCGGGCTGCAAAGGCGTGGGGGGGTGGGGGGAGGATGAGGTGGACAATAGTGGTGGCGAAGGCAATGGCTTCACTGCGGTGGTGGTTGAACTGCATTTGCATATGAAACGCAATCAAAATCGAAAATACTGGACAATGTAAACAAGGCGGCCAACTAACACAAACAACAATTACAATCATATAAATGCAAATTACACATACACACAGGAGACGCCAACCCACACACATGCATACATTTATACGAGTACAAACAGTTGAGTCCGGGTGCGGGAGTATTTAAAATCAACACAACCTTAGGCATTGACCGACCGACCGAACGAACGAACGACCGCACCTCCAACAATAATAACGCCTACGAAAATGGAGTCAACAAATACATACACACACACATGGACAACTACTGACCATTGTTGTGTAATTTGTTTTTAGAGCAAACACATCCTCACCCTGCTGTCCACCAACTTCGGACGCACACACACACAGGACTTAAAATTACAATTAGCACCAGAGCTAATGGCACTGCCAGCATTGCAGATGAGTGGAAAATGTCCGTAAATCCCACGGAAACAGCAACCGGTCCGTCACCCATTCATTCCCAGTGGATGGTGGTTGCCGACACCTGGCAGCGAAAGTTTCCTCGCTTTCGTTTGTTGTTGTGGCTCTTCATTTCAATATTTGCTGATGCCGGTCATTTGGATTGTTGGGGCGCCCCATAAGGCAACGACCAGAGTTGACTTATGTTTTGTAACACTGATTTATATTTGAAGGAACGAAATCTGCAATATTGGCAGGAATCTCCATAGCATAGCGATGTACGAGGTGCGTGTCGAAAGTTTCTGGTCTGGAGGAAGACATCATCCAATTGACAGTCAATTCGGAGGGCGGTTGATAAAATGGAAGTCCTTTCCAATGGTCATTTTTATTGTATACCTCAATCAAATTCAAAATTCAGATGGAAATGAGTTTGAGTCTGAAAAAATTACAGCGTTCTTCAATTAACCTAATGAATTGGCGACGTAGCTGATAGGCATGTGGCTTTGAAAGCCGCTCAATGGGAAGATTTTGATCTTGAGATTCTGTAACGACGTGTTTTCACATATGCTGGGGCAATCTCAGCTTGGCCCAAGGTCGTTACAAACTATTTGTATTTCGGACAAGAGAAAAGAGTGGGCTTTTTATGGTTTATATATATAGGTTGATTATTTATTTACAAAATTAATGTAACAGGTTCACGATGATTAAGCCAAATAATGGTTACCCTTTTCTCGTGTAAAAGGGGCAATTATGGCGTATATTTCCGTTTAATACAATTTATGGGACAACAAATTTACATTTAAAGGGCTATGGTTAACCCCCGTGGCGGCGTGTCTGGTTTTGAAAAGAGAGAACGGGAAGACCAAACAATCTCCCTTTTAAAACCCACTCCGCGTAGATATAAGGCTACGGCAGCACGAAGAATGTAGCGGCGATGAAGAACGCAGCGGTAGCGGCAGCGATTATGAATGCAGCGGTAGCGATGCAGCGGCAGCGATGAATAACGCAGCGGCAGCGATGAAGAATCTAGTAGCGGTGATGAAGAGCGCAGCGGCAGCGATGAAGAATGCAACGGCAGCGATGTAGCGGCAGCGATGAATAACGCAGCGGCAGCGATGAAGAATCTAGTAGCGGCAGCGATGAAGAACGCAGCGGCAGCGATGAAGAACGCGGCGGCGATGAAGACTAAAGCGGCAGTGCTGAAGAACGCAGCGGCAGCGATGAAGAATCTAGTAGCGGCGGCGGCAGCGATGAAGAACGCGGCGGCGATGAAGACTAAAGCGGCTGTGCTGAAGAACGCAGCGGCAGCGGTATCGATGAAGAGTGCAGGGGTAGCGATGAAGAACGCAGCGGCAGCGATGAAGAGTGCAGCGGTATCGATGAAGAGTGCAGGGGTAGCGATGAAGAACGCAGCGGCAGCGATGAAGAGTGCAGGGGTAGCGATGAAGAACGCAGCGGCAGCGATGAAGAGTGCAGCGGTATCGATGAAGAGTGCAGGGGTAGCGATGAAGAACGCAGCGGCGGCGATGTCAGGCTGCAGCGTCAAACGATGAGGAATGCAGCGGCAGCACCAGGACGCAGACGAGAACGGGAAGACCAAACAATCTCAATCGTTCGGGAGCTACCGATGCACAACTCGCTATGGTGGAGAGAAGTAGAGAACGGGAAGACCAAACAATCTCTACACCACTCTACCGACGCACAACACGCTAGGGAATAGAGAACGGGAAGACCAAACAATCTCTATCCACCACTATACCGACGCACAACTCGCTAGGCGGAGGGAAATAGAGAACGGGAAGACCAAACAATCTCTATGACACTCTACCGACGACCTATTTACTAGGGCGGAGGAAAATAGAGAACGGGAAGACCAAACAATCTCTACTAAACTCGGCCCAAATGAAGAGAATTCGGAAGAGAACGGGAAGACCAAACAATCTCTTCTTCCAACCCTTTACTAACTACTTTTCTATTTCGCTACTGACGTCCTTACCTGACTCTGACCGCTCACCAACTGTGTCGATTCGGTCTGCACGCGCCCTTTATATACCATTCGCGTGGGTACACAGACACACCAATACACCCGCACTATCGGCTGACCGTGTTGTTATCGATCAGTTGGCTGCCCTGCGATCATATGATGACTTTCCACTATTTGCCGGTAGATGGCGCTTGAGTAAATTCCGTTAAATTCACATTCGTATAAAATTATGTTGACAAAAACGAGGGCACCAACTTTTGTCGTTACATTACTCCCTCTCCCCCCATGTCAGGCAATGTTGGCAGGATCTTTACCTTGACGCTGTCATCCTTGTTTATAATTATTTGAAACCTCTTGTCTTTGATTTCTTTTACGAACTTAATACGTTTAAGCCGCCTGTTTCGTAGTGATTTCTCCACAATGTTTATGAGATCGGGAGTTTCAGTTAGGATCACCTGGACGCGTTCGTCCACGATCTCGAATGGTATGGTGACTGAGTTTACCGGACTCCTTGATACTAGAAATTTCTGGATTGAAGAATTTCTACTGACATGTCCCGTATGGCGTAACCTATTTAAAATGGCATCAACCCTGGGCAATGGGTACTCATCGGGTATTGAGCGTTTATTGAGCTGCCGGAAATCCATGCACGTCCTCCCATTTCCGTTTTTCTTTTTCACAGAGGTCATTGGCAAACTATAGGGGCTAGTTGATGGTTCGATGCAACCTCGGGCAATTAAATTGTTGGCTTCGGCATCAATGATTGCTTGTATAGCTGGATTGCTTTGTGAGTCACAGAGTTTGATTGGACGTTCGTCTACCATAACAATTCTATGTTCCGCTATATTAGACAAATCGGTTAGGTGCTGAAATTTTGGCAATTCAACCTCATCATGCCTCGAATCATCCAGCGTGGTGGCCCCATTGATTCTGGACACCTTGTTGGCATCATCCGGAGTACAGCATAACGACAGACCAGCGCAATTTATGGTAGTGTGGAACGTTCGTAGAAATTCCAGACCTAGCAATATATCCTCGTTCACATTCGGTATTACAAGGAATGTACAGGTCGCTTCTGTGTTTCCGAGACGTAGATGTAGTTTGATATATTTTTCTACGGATACCTTCGATCCATCGATTAGCACGATCTCGACATTTTCGGGGAGATGACGCGGCGTTTTTCTTAATGATTTCACAAATTCGGCTTTAATACAATTTCTTGTGGCGCCACTGTCGATAGTAGCCGTCACTAGTTTATCCTCCAGCCAGATTGTGGCCGTTAGTCGGGTATCCTCCCCTTGCAAAGATGTCTGGTTCTCGTAGTTATTTGAGGAGAGCTGCTTGGAAGATGAATTTGAGTATTCTTGATCTTGGGTCTCCTTGAGATCCCCACGATAGCAATTATTACGGGGCTGACCACATCCGTGATGGCGTGGGTTCTCAATGCGGCTATGATGTGAGGTTGGGATGCTTTCTAGTTCATCCGCCATAGAGATGAGCTCGTGCAGCGAAGAAAAATCCTTCCTTCGAATGTACCACTGGTAATCTGGTCGAGAGTTTCGAAAAATTCGCTCCAATTTCTGCTGGTCTGATAATTCGGAATGGTGCATTAAGTTTTGTAGAGCCAGTACGTATTCTTTAAATGTCTCCCTAGGACGTTGCACTCTCTGCCGAATCTCATCCTCTAATTTTTCAAAATACCTTGGGGGCAAGAAAAAAGCGTAGAAATCAGTTTTAAATCTCCTCCAGTGTTGCCAATTTTGGTTATTGTTTCGGTACCAGATTAAAGCTCGATCACGAAAAAACTCAGGCATTATTTTAGGCAAACGGTCCACCCCAACGTCATACATCTCGGCCAATTCTTCCACTCGTTCTACGAAACCTAATGGATCTTGCCCACCATCATATTTTATGCCCCATTTCCTAACTAGCTCGACGAGGAGAACACGATTCTCAACCGGCGGAGGGATGATTTCTCGGGTTGGTGCCTGTTTATTGGATTCCTCCATTTTTACTGGTGACTTTCCAATCTGTGGATGTTCCCCTGGGGTCGACACCAGTAAACTCGGGTTTCCCAAGGATGTAGGTGGCCGCGAGGACGGGGATGGCAGAACATCGTGCTTCGTTTGTAATTCCAGTAAGCGCTGAAGGTTCTCCGGGTCATGCTCTCTGCCCAAAAATTTGGCAAATCTCTTTCTGAGCTCTTCTACCTTGCCTGATGCGTCGAGACCAAATTCCTTCAAGTAGGCCGTTAAGTCCTCTTGTCGTAGCGCATAAGCCCACGATACTTTCAACATTGTGTATGTTATTATGTATGTTTTTTATATAATTCTTGTGGATTTTTATTTTTTTATTTATTTATTTATTTATTTTTTTTTTTATTGTTAACCGTTTCTCTATCTCTTGTCTAGAACAGCTTGTTACTGTCCCTGCTCGGGCGCCATTGTAACGACGTGTTTTCACATATGCTGGGGCAATCTCAGCTTGGCCCAAGGTCGTTACAAACTATTTGTATTTCGGACAAGAGAAAAGAGTGGGCTTTTTATGGTTTATATATATAGGTTGATTATTTATTTACAAAATTAAGGTAACAGGTTCACGATGATTAAGCCAAATAATGGTTACCCTTTTCTCGTGTAAAAGGGGCAATTATGGCGTATATTTCCGTTTAATACAATTTATGGGACAACAAATTTACATTTAAAGGGCTATGGTTAACCCCCGTGGCGGCGTGTCTGGTTTTGAAAAGAGAGAACGGGAAGACCAAACAATCTCCCTTTTAAAACCCACTCCGCGTAGATATAAGGCTACGGCAGCACGAAGAATGTAGCGGCGATGAAGAACGCAGCGGTAGCGGCAGCGATTATGAATGCAGCGGTAGCGATGCAGCGGCAGCGATGAATAACGCAGCGGCAGCGATGAAGAATCTAGTAGCGGTGATGAAGAGCGCAGCGGCAGCGATGAAGAATGCAACGGCAGCGATGTAGCGGCAGCGATGAATAACGCAGCGGCAGCGATGAAGAATCTAGTAGCGGCAGCGATGAAGAACGCAGCGGCAGCGATGAAGAACGCGGCGGCGATGAAGACTAAAGCGGCAGTGCTGAAGAACGCAGCGGCAGCGATGAAGAATCTAGTAGCGGCGGCGGCAGCGATGAAGAACGCGGCGGCGATGAAGACTAAAGCGGCTGTGCTGAAGAACGCAGCGGCAGCGGTATCGATGAAGAGTGCAGGGGTAGCGATGAAGAACGCAGCGGCAGCGATGAAGAGTGCAGCGGTATCGATGAAGAGTGCAGGGGTAGCGATGAAGAACGCAGCGGCAGCGATGAAGAGTGCAGGGGTAGCGATGAAGAACGCAGCGGCAGCGATGAAGAGTGCAGCGGTATCGATGAAGAGTGCAGGGGTAGCGATGAAGAACGCAGCGGCGGCGATGTCAGGCTGCAGCGTCAAACGATGAGGAATGCAGCGGCAGCACCAGGACGCAGACGAGAACGGGAAGACCAAACAATCTCAATCGTTCGGGAGCTACCGATGCACAACTCGCTATGGTGGAGAGAAGTAGAGAACGGGAAGACCAAACAATCTCTACACCACTCTACCGACGCACAACACGCTAGGGAATAGAGAACGGGAAGACCAAACAATCTCTATCCACCACTATACCGACGCACAACTCGCTAGGCGGAGGGAAATAGAGAACGGGAAGACCAAACAATCTCTATGACACTCTACCGACGACCTATTTACTAGGGCGGAGGAAAATAGAGAACGGGAAGACCAAACAATCTCTACTAAACTCGGCCCAAATGAAGAGAATTCGGAAGAGAACGGGAAGACCAAACAATCTCTTCTTCCAACCCTTTACTAACTACTTTTCTATTTCGCTACTGACGTCCTTACCTGACTCTGACCGCTCACCAACTGTGTCGATTCGGTCTGCACGCGCCCTTTATATACCATTCGCGTGGGTACACAGACACACCAATACACCCGCACTATCGGCTGACCGTGTTGTTATCGATCAGTTGGCTGCCCTGCGATCATATGATGACTTTCCACTATTTGCCGGTAGATGGCGCTTGAGTAAATTCCGTTAAATTCACATTCGTATAAAATTATGTTGACAAAAACGAGGGCACCAACTTTTGTCATACTGGTGTTTCCGATTGTAGTCTGTTAGGCTTTTTCAATAATTTGTATATTTAATATATTTATTTAAATTTCTCACATTAATCAATTATTTTCCTTATTTTTTCATGAAAAAATTATAAAATTTAAACAGTTGGTCTCGGTCAGTAAGTATACACATTAGATCGTGCACAGCTCACTGGGGATGTTAAGAAGTTAAGGGAGTTTTAAGGGAAATAAGCCAGTCGACTGCAATCTTCGTAATTGATTTTCTTACCGGACTGTTGGACGATTATAATGTCCCAAAATATCAACAATTGTAATCCATCACCTTCTAATTCCGAATTTTAGAAATCTATAAACATATAAAGTTCTCCAGAAAAAATTGGACCCCTATTCGGTCCCCTTCCGGTACCTCCCACACAAATGTACCATCCCGCCTACCTTAGAAATTGTGTAATAATATCAATACGACCAGCGCGATCTAGACCAAATTCTGTAATTAGTAAAGTTATAACTGAACAAAGTGTGGGACAAAAACTTGGAAGTCTGGCCACACCCCTTCGGGTACCTCCCACACAAATGTACCATCCCGCCTACCTTAGAAATTGTGTAATAATATCAATACGACCAGCGCGATCTAGACCAAATTCTGTAATTAGTAAAGCTATAACTGGACAAAGTGTGGGACAAAAACTTGGAAGTCTGACCACGCCCCTTCGGGTACCTCCCATACAAATGTACCATTCCGCCCACTTTAGAAATCGTGTAATAATATGACTACGCCCCGTTCGATCTGAACCAAATTCCAAATTTTAGAAATCTGTAAACATATAAAGTTATTCAGAAAAAATTGGACAGCTATTCGATCCCCTACCCGTACCTCCCATACAAATGTGCCATTTCGCCCACTTAAGAAATCGCGTAATAATATTACTACGCCCCATTCGATCTGACCCAAATTCCGAATTTAAGAAATCTATAAACATATAAAGTTATTCAGAAAAAATTGGACCCCTATTCGGACCCCTTCCGGTACCTCCCACACAAATGTACCATTCCGCCCACTTTAGAAATCGTGTAATAATATTACTACGCCCCATTCGATCTTACACAAATACCGTATTTTATAAAGCCTTAGCTGTACAAAGTGTGGGACAAAAACTTGGAAGTCTGGCCACACCCCTTCGGGTACCTCACATACAAATGTACCATTCCGCTTCTATGTTCCACCCATTTGTAAAACGTGTAATATATTTTTTTGGTGAAAAAAATCGGTATTTTGAGTTTGCCATTATGACATTTCATCAGATATTACACTTTAACTTTCCGACACTTTTGTACTATGCAACTTGTATGTTTTTACTGTGGGTGAGGGTACAAGTAAGTCGGTTTATCCGACTGAAACTTTCTTACTGATTTTTATACTGTTCTCAAATTGAACTTATTTCAGTAAAGTGTACAACCTTTTGAAAGAACAAAAAACAACTGTCAAGAGAAATCCAACACTACTGAAAACGAAACTTAAATATTAAAGACCCTGCCTGTATTAAAAATAAATCAATTCCGGCCAGAGGAGAAATTATTTCCATGTTTAGGACTAAAACGTACTTACGTAAGTTGGCTCTGTCACCAGTTATTGATCAAGGCCGGCATAAAAATATTTCAGATGTGTGTGCCTTCTCTTCAGTTCGTAATATCCACGATATTCATTGTCTCTCATTTGGTATTTCTACTGGAGTTTAAATCTTCCCTTTTCACCCGCTTTCATCTATTGTTGTCCGTCTTCCAAGCAGGAGAGCAAAAACAATCAATTGATCTACCCAATCGCTTAACGTTCCTCTCAGAATATGGGCCACTTGTGAAACATCATCTGAATTTTGAAAAATTTCATATGAATTAGCTGAAAAATAATAAAATAAAAAAATTATAATAAAAATTTCGTGATTTTTACAAAAAACATTTTTGGACTATTTATGAACTAGTAAGTTGTAATGCGCCTATGGCGCCCGTTGAAATATGGAGAACAAAATTTTGTTGAAAAAAAAAAAAATTTGTGGAAAAAAAAGAAAATTTGTTGAAAAAAAAAATGTTGTTGAAAAAAAAATTTTTCCTAGAAAAAAAAAATTTTTTTAAAAAAAAATCTTTGTTGAAAAAAAAATTTTGTTGAAAAAAAAAAATTTTGTTGAAAAAAAAATTTTTTGTGGAAAAAAAAAATTTTTGTAAAAAAAAAAATTTTTGTTGAAAAAAAATTTTTGTAAAAAAAAATTTGGGGAAAACACAATTTCTGTACAAAAAAAATATTATTTTTTTTATTATTATTATTTATAGAAAATTATAGAATGCCTATTTAAATTCCTACGTACTACGTGACAGAGTCAGTGAATCAGTGTCGAGGGTAAATATATATTAAGATTAAAAATCGGTTTATATTTTAAAAGTGCTCTCTATATAGTAAAGGATATAATGTAGTCAGGCCCCGCTCGACTAGCCTTTTCCAAAAAGGCTGCTAAGCTGGTAATGCTATTGCCATTACACAATGATCTAAATCTATGGTGGCAAATCGGATCGCCCATGAATGATTGGTGACCTTCGGTGATATTCCCTTTCGCAGGGATGATTAGTAGGGTGGAGTGAAATTCAAAAAAAAAAAGTTAACCTCGGAAAGAGATGTAGTCTGGGGTCCTAATGAGGGGAAAAATAAAGAAAAAAATTTTAAAAAAATTTTAGGGGTCGCGCCACTCCCTCGAAATTTGGAAATTATCGCTATTTTGGCGTTGATTTTAGAAAAATCCTAAAAAGTTTTATGTCAATAAATGTTTGCAATAGCGTAAACAATGAAATAAGTGCATGAAAAATTTTAAAAAAAATTTCTCATTGTTCAAAAATTTCAAAAAGTAAAATAAGTCAAATCGTCCCTTCTTCAGAAAATTGACTGAACAATGAAATCGCCACCAAAGCTACAAATATTAGTCGATTATCCTCATATTTGCCTCAAATACTTTTGTTTGGGCACTGAACAAGCTCAAACTTTTAAATTTCGAATAAGTTAAGTCGTTAATTTTTAGGATTTTTCTAAAATCAACGCCAAAATAGCGATAATTTCCAAATTTCGAGGGAGTGGCGCGACCCCTAAAATTTTTTTAAAATTTTTTTCTTTATTTTTCCCCTCATTAGGACCCCAGACTACATCTCTTTCCGAGGTTAACTTTTTCAAATTAAAAAAAAAACATGTTTTCACTCCACCCTAATGATTAGTTCATCCTGAAAATCAACCGTCGAACATAGTTTTTTTTTTTTTTTTTTTGAATGCCAACACTCAGTTGATTGTGTTAGCGGAGGAAAATTAGGGTATCGGAAGGAGAAAAGAGGGAGTAGTGTTTATTGACATTTGTTTTGAATTTCGGAATGTCCCCAACTTAACTTGGAGTTTCTCCATTCTGTGGTGGGTGGTAACTTGGCTTACAGCCCTCGTCGAATTTCACCGACAAAAAGTAAAGTGCTCTCTGTTATTGTTGACTGGTTTCCGCCGGATATCTATAACCATTTCCCTTAAAATATGTGAAAACCATAGACAGTGACCCCACATTCGGAGAATATCCCGAATTCCCCTTTGTGTGACCACATTGCCGCCGTCGTCTATCACTCCCAACTCCCACCGACTTCAATCACTATTAATTTACATTCGTCCATTTTTCCCCCCCTCTCTCTCTCTCTCTCTTTCTGTTGTTTTGTATTCATATTTACCTTTGCCAACATAAACATCAACAACATTTTTGTTCGATTTCACAGCTTTTTGTTTGGCCAATATGTTCATTTATTCAGTCAAAACGTTAGTATCGTCCACCCCCCCCTCCTAGCAAAGCTTTCATTGTAAATGGATTTGGTGGAGTCCTTTTGTTGTTCGATGTGCCTCGTGTCTCGTGCCCCGTGTTCATGTCCATATTTATTTACTTTTCAATATTTCAGTGTTTAGTTTTTGTCCGTTGGACATTCAAATGTGTGTGCCGTGTACAAAGTCGTGTTGGTTTAGTTAGTTTTCGAATTGAGAGTTGTTGACTTTTAACAACAGCAGTCTGAGGGGCATTTCAATAGAATGGGACAGATTTCAAATAAATGACATATTGACTTTTTGGAATACAAAAACAAAAAATTGGAAAAAGAACATTATTTTGGCACGGCTTTTAACCATATGATTTTTTCAACCCTTAGACCTTTGTCGAATTTCCAAACAATCTCTGTCGGACTTTGTAAATGGTAACTGAATTGCTATGCCATAGGAAATGGTTACTTCTTCATTAGCTGGTATTCTTTTTTTTCGTAATTTGTACATTTTAATATTAGCTTAACAAATTTTAAAAAATATTTTATTTACATAATTTTATTAGTAAACAATTTCCAGTGGCTGTTTTTTTTTTACCTGCGAAATGCTGGCGACTTAACATGTGAGAGAGTAATCTGTAAGCCATGTAAAACTTCTCTAGAAAAGCATTAGCTGTTAGGAGACGGCTCTAATACAGTAGGTCCCCGGACATTGAGTATACAATTATATTATAAAGGGTTATCCATTTTGCGTTTTCCCAAGTAAACGTAAATAAAACACATATAAAATATTTTTCCGCAATCTAATGTTTTTTTTCAACTAGTGCTTATTTCGTTTTCCTTATTTTCATTATCGGACCATGTTGAACGATTTTTTTTTATTGAAGAGGAGGATATTGGCAAAATTGGGTTTTAACAGGACGGCGCTACGTGCCACACAGCCGAAGCTACACTCGTTATTTTGCGCCCTCTTTCTGAAGATCGCATTATCAGCCGTAGAGCTGATGTCGTTAGGCTACTGCATGGCCAGCCGAGGCGGCCATTTGTATGAAATTATTTTCCATTATTAACCGGAAGGATTGTAAAGGGTGTTTTTTATTGGGGTATAGAACTTTAAGTTGGCATCACTTTTTTAACTGGTGGCCATTTTTGTCAGCTGTCAAGTGATTAATATTTAGTTTGGTTTGCCATTTCATCATGAACAGGTTGACAAAAGAACAACGCTAGCAAATTTATTTCGAAAGTAATGGTTCAGTTCGCGAAGTTCACCGCAAGCTCCGTCCATTTTATGCCATTACATCCACAAAAACTGACTGTTTGGTGTGCTCTATGGGCTGGTGGAGTCATTGGGCCATACTTCTTCCGAAATAATGCTGGAGAGTCAGTTACCGTTAATGGAGACCGGTATAGAGCCATGATAACCGACTATTTTGTTCCCGAATTGGATGGCATGAATGTGGATGAGTTGTGGTTCCAACAAGTGGTTGAAAATTGGACCTGTAGAATTGGCTTTATTCGAGCCAGCCGCGGCGGCCACATGCCCGAAGTCATATTTAAACATTAATGGCATAAAATTATCCTTCCAATAAAGCCAAATTGATGGACATTAAAACGATTTTCTTGTGTTTTATTTCAATTCGAAGTTCTATACCTCAATAAAAAACACCCTTTACTTTCAAATAAAAAAAAGAAATTAGAGAAAATATCCAGTAGTTTTTTTATATAGAATTTTCAAAAAAAGAAGTTATTTGGCCCACCCTGTATTCCTTTTTTATTATAAAGTTTGAACATTGACATTATGTGTGAAACACTACATCATTTAAATGACCACTACGGGAAGTGTTGCAAGCATTTATTCTTTTGAGGTAATTATGGACCACTTTTTATCTTTTTTAGCAAGGTCTTTCGCGTAGCCCCACAAAAAAAAAATCTAATGGTGTCAAATTGCATGATCTTGGTGGGCAGTTGATGTCGCCACGACAAGAAATTACGCGGCCAGGAAATGCCATATTCGCTCGAGTTGTGTGGCATGTGGTACCGTCTTGTTGAAACCACATATTCTCCAAGTCGTAGTCTTTAATAGCAGACAAACAAAAAAATCGGTTATCATACGACCATAACGCTTCGAATTGACGGTGACAGTCGTTCCCTCGTCGTTTTCGAAGAAGTCAGGTCCAATCACACCTTCGGACCAAAGAGCGCACCAAACAGTGACTTTTTTGGATGTAATGACCTCAATTACTTGAGGATTCTCAGAAGCCCAACTTCGACAATTTTGTTTATTAACATAACCACCGAGTGAGAAATGTGCTTCATCGCTGAAGAAAGTTTTGATCGAAAAATCGCCGTTTAATATCTGTTGTTCAAGCACCCATTCCACGTATCTACGACATTGTGAATGGTCAGCTTGCTTCAGTTGTTGTGTGAGCTGGACTTTATATGGATGTAGGTGTAGATCCAAATGCAAAATACGCCACAATGTGCCCATTACAGTCCTAATTCCTGAGAACGGCGAGGAATCGACACATTCGGGTCTTCGGCAGCACTTTCACTTTAAGAGGAGATTATGGTTTACATAATCGTCCAACTATGCTAGCAATTGGCAAAATTGTGAAGAAATTTGAAGAGACCGGAGCAGTTACAGAAATATCGCTGCTGTCTCCGGTCTCTTCAAATTTCTTCACAATTTTGCCAATTGCTAGCATAGTTGGACGATTATGTAAACCATAATCTCCTCTTAAAGGATGATATGTGACTGTGCCAGAATCAGCATTTTTGTTGTATGTTTTAATACATTTTTACGCGTTATGTGATTTCGTCAATGTCAGACTTTCGTCCATTTTCGTCAATTTCAGACTTCCAACTGAAAAGAAAAAAGAATTGGTTTAACAACTTAGTTTGACAGATGTCGAATACCAGCCCTATACTTTTGAAACCACGAAATGGATAACCCTATGTTACAAAATACAAATTATATTGCGCACAGTTCGAGATAAATTCCCTCTCCGTTTTTTCATGGCATGTTAAGGGAAAAGACAGAGTAAACTTAGTGGAAAATCACTAACACCATGAGAACACCAGATATCTGACGTGATTTCTGTTATTTTTTGTTTTTCTTCATGATCTGTGAAATATTGTCATCCTGGAAAATTGTAATGAAATTGTGTTTTCCCCAAATTTTTTTTTTTACCAAATTTTTTTTACAAATTTTTCTTTTTTAAAAAAAATTTTTTTTTACAAAATTTTATTTTTTTAAAAAAAAATTTTTTTTTCAACAATACTTTTTTTTTTAACAATAAATTTTTTTTTCAACAAAATTTTTTTTTTCAACGAAATTTTTTTTTTCAACGAAATTTTTTTTTTCCACAAAATTTTTTTTTTTTAACAAAATTTTTTTTTCCATATTTCAACGGGCGCCATAGGCGCAGTACAACTTACTATTACATATAGGGTTGTGCTGGAATGAGCTGGATTTTCCAGATATTTTAGGTCGCTAAATCGAAATTGTCAAATGACTTGCATGCTTCCGAAAAGGTGTCCAATGAGAGACAAGCTCAAATTATTTAGTTTTTAGAACCCCACTAAATCTGAAAATTCTTCTAAGAGACAAAACTTATCACAGCAATAGCTACAGATTTAAATCCTCTTTAGGTGGGCAAAATTACAGACAGAACTATTTTCGTGAATTTTTATAGGTCTTTTTTTGTACAAATATTTTTTTGCTCTTATTTTGATATGTCCTTTTAAGCCTTTTAAGAGCCTTTGTAATATAGATTTTCTTCACTGGCACACTTCAATGTATCCTTGTAATGAGTTTTTAATCCAAACCCCAAAAAAAAAACATCGTAGCCAAGTCACAGACCCTTTTACACGGAATACAAATGTCCCTTTTAATAATACAATTTCTTTTGGTGAAAAAAAAAACAATGAAATTGCCGCACAAAAATCTTTTAATTACATAAATGTTTAATAACGTTTGCGTTTGTTTGCCTCCATTTGTGTCTTTGGCAATTAAACAGCTAAAGACCGCATTTTTATACTTCACAAAAAATGAATTAATATCATAAAACAGTTAATTAAGTTAAGCAGTAAGGGCGAGCGGGGAGAGTGGGGGAGGCTAAGGATTCCACAAACAAATTCTGCAAATGAGACTCATTTGAAGGCAAGCAAGAAATCAGAAAAATATTCCATAAAACAGCGGATCAAATAACGACAAACAAAACGCAAATGATGTCCAAAGTTTTAAGTATAATCTCCAAGGACTAAACCGGCAAACAGTACAACCCTTTGCCAGTCTCTGCTTCTGATAGGCACTCTGAACACAAACACAACGGGAGAAACAGAAGAAGAAAAAAAACAAAAGGAAAACATTAAAGGTGTCCTTTTGTTGCCGGTTTGCCATTTGAGTTTCTTTGAAACTTAAACACCAACTCTGCCAAGGTAAGTAAGTAGTCGGCCAACCCTTTTATTCGGGGAAAGTACGGAAAGGGGTTGAAGGACTTGTTCAATTCATTTGTTTGTGTTGTTTTTGTTTGTTTGCTGGCAGAGAATGTTCTGAATGGTGTTTTATTTTAATTTCATTTTATGATTTAACTTTACACCTGTTCCTGTGTCGGGTATGCACACATACTCAGAAAAAAGGTCTCAACTTCACTTAGATCCGAAGTTCAAATTTTACTTTAGAGAATTTCTTCTTTTGGGGGAAATTCAGATGGTTTTTTGTTCCTGTTGTTGATATATTTCTTTGGGGTTTTCTATATTTTTGTAACACAATTATATTACAGGAGTGAAGTGAAATGTAGCACAAATGGATTTTATAGCAAATGAAGAACTTTCTTACAAATGTTGCACATTTTCCAAGAATTTGAAAGTTAATAACAAAAAACCGGAAAAGTTAGATTAGTGCCAAAAGGTGCCCTTAGTAAATTGTGAATAAAATGGTCTATACCTCACTACGATTTTATTGATTTATACCTCACTTTTATTGTAGGTGGTTATCCAGTTCGTGGTTTCAAAGGTTTAGGGCTGGAATTCCACATCTTTCAAACTAAGTTGTTAAACCATTTTTTTTTTTTCAGTTGGAAGTCTGATACTGACGAAAATGGATCGCTTAAAATTATTAAAACCCACTACAAAAATGGTGCTTCTGGCACAGCCACATATCGTGCTTTAAGAGGAGATTATGGTTTATGGTCATGAAGCACATTTCTCACTCGGTGGTTATGTTATTAAACAAAATTGTCGTATTTGAGGTTCTGAGAATACTCAAGTAATTGAAGAGAGGCCATTACATCCACCAAAAAGTCACTGTTTGGTGCGCTCTTTGGTCCGAAGATGTGATTGGACCTGACTTCGAAAACGACGAGGAAACGACTGTCACCGTCAATTCGGAGCGTTATGGTCGTATGATAACCCACTTTTTTTTGCCTGCACTGTACTTCGCATTCAAATGCGCAGATTTAAAATGATTCAGTGATGAATTTTTTAAAATTTATTTCAAAGAAATCCGACAATTGTTTTTAATGTTATAAGAATTTAAGTTTCGAAAAATGGCATTTTAAAAAAAAATTAAAAAAGCGGTTATTTTTGCACATCTTTCTTAATATATATTTACCCTCGACACTGATTCACTGACTCTGTCACGCAGTACGTAGGAATTTAAATAGGCATTCTATAATTCTATAAATATATATTTACCCTCGACACTGATTCACTGACTCTGTCGCGCAGTACGTAGGAATTTAATAGGCATTCTATAATTCTATATAAACTAGTAAGTTGTAATGCGCCTATGGCGCCCGTTAATTTGCTTGAGAAAGTATTTGTTACTTAATTTTAAAAATTTTGTAAAAAATATTTTGAGAAAACTATTTTGTAAAAAAAAATTTGGAAAAAAAATAAAATTGGAAAAAAAATATTTGTGGAAAAAAAATTTTTGTTGAAAAAAAAATTGTTGTGGAAAAAAAAATTACGTTGAAAAAAAAAATTTTGTTGAAAAAAAAATTTTGTTGAAAAAAAAAATTTTGTGGAAAAAAAAATGTTGTTGAAAAAAAAATTTTTTGTTGAAAAAAAAAATTTTGTGGAAAAAAAAATTTTGTCGGAAAAAAAATTTGGTGGAAAAAAAAATTTTGTTGAAAAAAAAAATTTGTTGAAAAAAAAAATTTGTAAAAAAAAATTTGGAAAAATGGTAGAGGCAACTGAAAACTGTATAAATAATGTTGTTTAACAAAATGATAGAGGAAACGGAAAGTCGTACGATAATTTCCTGCAAAATGTTTAACAGCACAGATTCAGTTTCGATCATATTTCACACAAGTTTTAACAACAATCGTAGAGGCAACTAAAAGCGTTACAAAGTTTGTTACAATTTTTTCCTGCAAAATATTTAACAAACAAGGTAGAGGCAACTAAAGGCAGTACAGGCATTGCTACGATTGCTCTGGCTGAGTTTTATTCATCTTGTTGAATTCTTGTTGAATAAAAATGGCAGAGGCAACTGAAAATTATGTTTTTTTTTAAAAATGGTAGAGTAAACTAAAAGATGTAGAACATTGTGACAGAATGTTTTACCAAAAAAAAAAGCAGTACACATTTTATTATGATCATATCACATTTCACAATAATGGTAAAGGCAACTAAAAGCAATACAAAGTTTGTTGCCAAAATTACTTCCAAAATGTTGAAACAAACTAAAAGCAGTACAACTATAGTTTCGATCATAATTTACAAAAAGTTGAACAATAATGGTAGAGTCAACTAAAAGCGTTACAAAGGTTGTTACGATTTTTTTCCTGCAAAATATTTAACAAACAAGGTAGAGGCAACTAAAAGCAGTACAAATATATTTTCGATCAAATTTCACAAAAGGTTTAACACAAAATGGTAGAAGTAACTAAAAAAGAATTTTGTTACAAGCATTTTTCCGAATCATGTTGAACCAAAAACAGTACAAACTTGTAGAAGATAATGTTTGAAAAAATGTTTAACAAGAATGGTGGAGGCAACTGAAAACAGTACAAATTTTGCAAAGTTCAAAAGAGACAAACAAAAGATGAAGCAATATTGGTTTAAATAATAAAGAGAGAGACTATTGTGACTGCATTTCCTCTCGCACTCCCCATTAACAGCAATTGTTTCCGAAGCTTGTTGAGGGAAAAGCTTCAAATTGCAAACTGCTGTTGTTTACTGTCTGGACTCTTAGAGTATCTGACTACTAAGCGGAATGTGTGGAGTTCCAATCTATGCAGAAGTTATTTTTAAATTTTTCTTTTCTTATCCCTTCAACTTTACCGCTATCTTTAACAGAAAGAACATACCTCCAATGGCATCCCCGTGTCAAAGTAATTCGAAGAGTGTCTAAATTTTGAATAGTGTGTCCTTTAGACTGGAGAAGACAAGCAGAAGACCGAAATGCTTGGAAATCATTTATTAAGCAGGCCAAAACTAACAACAGGTTGTAGAGCCAACTTAAGTAGATTGAACGTACCTCCACTACTATATGATGCTGAAAGTTTTTGAGGGTGGGTTTTTTGAGTACTAGTATCGATAGATACTAGAACTCTTCTGAAAGACAGCCAGACAGACAAGATTGCTTTGCTGATCCATAAAATCCATTTCAGGATTATTGGAAAGAAAATGCCAAAGTCTACAGTTGCAATTTTATATCGAAGATGTTGTAAGACTTTCCATGGAAAACGTCAGCTGAAAGCTAACCAATTGATGGGCATTAAAAAAGTGATGCCAACTTGAGAAATAAACGCCCTTAACCCTCTTACCGGCAAGACCGCCTTGACGCGGTCTTCAATAATTGTGTTTAATTTCATAAAAATACCGATCAGAAGGTTAACGCAACCGTTCCCAGCCACCAGATATTGTTTTTCCCAAATGAGCTCGAGCCTGCTTTCATATTTTCTCTTCTCTGACCCATCATCATCCGAACTCGTCTGTTTGTTCATCCCTGATTTGTGAATGTTCCTTTTCGTCGGTGTTTTCTTTTTTCTTTGTTTCTCGCATTCAATGAAATATCTTCATGTAATCGGATAAGGTAATTGGAGGCTTTTGTCTAGACATTAAATGGACAAATTACTATTGTTCTCTAAGTGAAAAATTCAACACACCCCGTACACCCGTCACCGGCACTGGTTCGAGTGTAATGCAAACATATTCAAATTCAAACACACACACACACACACAATTACAATAAATTCAATAGAAACCGAAAACTTTGGTCCATTAATGTAAACTTTCGAATCGTTTTAAATTTTAAAATGTAAACAAAACTCAACCAAGAAAGACGACATATTTCATAGTTTTTGGGCAGACCAAATGCTCGGCTGGCTCAGTGGCTCTCTGGGCCATAAGGACTGTGTGGGGGGGGGGGGGGGGGCACTGCAAAAGGGGGAAATGAGAGCTAATCTAAAACTTGCAAACTGTTGGTGAGGAAGGACAAAGAAGTGCCAAAGACCTGCCTACACAACACGCAGAGTTAAACAAAGGACCACTCGAATTGTACTTCATGGAATGTTGGAAATCCTGTTTGGTTGAATCACTGAACAAAATCAACCGCATATTGCACTTTAATAACCATAAGTCATCAATGGTTTAATACAAACTCTGGACGAACTAGCACCACTTTGGCCCAACTTCTGCCATACCATTTCCAATGGATGAAGGCAGGAAACGAGCAAGACCTCTGTGTATTACAGTTTGTTTACATCTTTGCCTTATGCATTATTAAAAGAAGATGTTGTACTTCGCCAGTTTGGGACATGGTGGACATGGAAAAGTCCAACCAACACTGTGTTCCATACGTTGTGCACCAAATGTTGCAAATAGTTTTCATATGCAAATAACCATTTAACCTTTGCAAGGCGATACCTTTCTCTCCGCCACTATCTGGTGGCCCTTCTCTGCTCTGCTGTCTCTGGTCGAATGGGAAGGGCGAGGTCTTCCAGTTCACTAGACTGCCAGACAGTTTTCGGTGTCGGCACGCCTTGGCCTTTAGATGGAAGTAAGCAGTGCTTACTTTATATTTCTTTCCAAAGAATTTCATAATTAATGCAAAAGGCTTTGAATGTATGCAACACCTGTGGTTCGTTTTAAACGACCTCAAGTACTAAACCACAAATATTTGGCCAACGAGTACAACGAGCGCTGTGCTGTAGCCATGTAGAACGAAAGGCTTTAACAATAAAATAGTTTTGATGGCAAAGTGGAAAATGTATTAAGATTCTGTAATAGTTTCACCATGGACTTCAGTGGAATGGTGAATGGATGCCAAATATGAGTGGGAAGATTCCAAAGCAAATAATTGAATTTGGAAAGTATTGCCGAACTAGACTGGGAATGCAAACAGCAAGGTGGACTCCGGAAACAATTTTAAAACCCTTGGAGAAATAGTGTAGGTTGCCAAAATTTCGACGGGTCTATATAACTGAAAACAAAAAAAAAACAAAAAAACCCTTACTGATCCGAATCCGAAGAAAATATATGGAAACCAATCATAGATGTGTACAATCTGAAAGAATACTTGGAAAAGAATGATTGGAATTTCAGGAAGAACATGTAGCGAGACATCTGATCTGAGCCGTGTACAGAGGAGAGCGGTGATGATAATGCATTTAACAATTTTTTTAATAATTGTATTATTCGTTGTCAAAAGACAACAAAAACAAGAAATATTTTTGAATTTTTTTTTTACCAGGTGTGTGTATATTTTTAGAATAGTCCCAATAAGCACAAAGTCGGACTCGGATCCGATTCGGATCCGATTTGAGTCCGATATGACGGACTCCGCTTTCTCTGTTCCGATTCGGATCCGACTTGAGTCCGAGATGACGGACTCCGCTTTCTCTAAAACCGTATTTTCTAATTTAGAATGATGTTCCGAATGTGATTTGCTTCTAAAATCTGCATCAGTTCGACTATTATTTGAAACTAGTAAGTTGTAATGCGCCTATGGCGCCCGTTGAAATATGGGAACAAAATTTTGTGGAAAAAAAAAAATTTTGTTGAAAAAAAAAAATTTTTGGAAAAAAAAAATTTTGTTGAAAAAAAAAAATTTGGTGAAAAAAAAAATTTTGTGGAAAAAAAAAATTTTGTTGAAAAAAAAAATTTGGAAAAAAAAAAATTTGGAAAAAAAAAAATTTGGAAAAAAACATTTTGTTGAAAAAAAAAAAATGGAAAAAAAATTTTGTAAAAAAAAAAATTGGTAAAAAAAAAATTTTGGAAAAAAAAAATTTTGGTAAAAAAAAAATTTGGGGAAAACACAATTCCTGTACAAAAAAAAAATATTATTTTTTTTATTATTATTATTTATAGAAAATTATAGAATGCCTATTTAAATTCCTACGTACTGCGTGACAGAGTCAGTGAATCAGTATATCAGTGAATCAGTGAATCAGTGTCGAGGGTAAATATATATTAAGATGGTTTTAAAAATATTTTTGTTATTACACCTTTCACCACGTATTACACATTTATGACAACAGAAATAGCCAGAGTGACTTTTTATTCTCATAATCATAGCCCTCGCTGGCGCATCACATACAAATGTCCCAATTTTTATATTGAAATATAATTGACAATATTGAAAACCTTCAATAATGAGGTCATTAAGTTCGTCCACAAACATTTGTAAAAACCTGCAATGATAATCAATTTTGTTAAATATTAATACATGAAATTTAGTATATCGCACTCGTTCAACAATACTGTATTAACTCACCTATGTCCACCTATGGTTAAAAATTCCCATAGTTCTGACTATTCTTTCTTAATAAAATTACATGTTAAATTAAATTAAATTACATGTTTCTCTATCTCTCTATCCAAAAACTTTGAATTTTGTGAGTTAATACAGTATTGTTAAACGAGTGCGATATACTAAACATACTCGTTTGAATTCTTTGGCTTTGTGTATTCTTCATATACGCCAATAGCAAAAACAGCCTCTGAACCAGATACGTTCATTAATATCGGCCAAACTTGCGCTCCAGAGCTTTTAGATATTGGTAGACCATCAACATTAAAATTTAACTCTAAATAATCATACAGGTGTCAGAAATAAAAAATAAAAGGAATTCTAAAATTAATTAAACTGAAGAATTTAGTTAATTTAATTAAAAACAATGCCAAACAACGGAAAGCGCTTGATGTCAACGTCACCATCTTCGGAAGGCAGCGATATTGGAACAAACAAAAAGCAACGCCGAGTGTGCAAGGAAAACACCACGGATCAAAAATCGTTTCGGCAACGGATCAGAATTCATTTCGTTTTCGGATCCGACATCGTTTTGAGTTCGGGTCCGAACTCATATCTAAATCGGATCCGAACTCACTTCGATGTTGGATCCGACATCGTTTTGAGTTCGGGTCCGATATCATTTAGAAATCGGACTCAATTCTCGGTCCGATATCAAAGAGGGAATTGCTCCCGTTCTCGTGTCCGACCTCGGACCGAAATCGGACCCGTTCTCGAAACCAAATCAGAGAAGTCGGATCCGATTCGGATCAGATTCGGATCCTATGTGCTTATTGGGAGTGTATCATAAATAATATTTTGCCAGTATAATATTTTGAGGTTGGCAATAGTTAGTTGGATTGGAACAAATCAACTTTTGAGAGAAACTAGTGCAGTACGAAATTCTAGTCTCAGAATTTCCAGGAACGACTTAATAAATTCTTATTCCTCCCAACATGCATATAAGTGACCTGGAAATACACTCAAAGCTAATCACTTAAATCGTTGATTATTAACAAAAACAAATTGAAAATTATTCTCTAACCGTTTGGGTTTTAATAAATCTGGTCTTGACACAATTCATTATTGACATGAAAATGTTCGCATCTACGTATACAGTATCGGGCAAAACATTTGCAACTAAAAATCACAACTCAATTATTATTGCGTAACGTGGTTGTTATCTAATTTTTATAGGTTTTTTTGATTATTTTTTTTTTTTGTATATGTCCTTTCGCAATAGTGGAATGCGTCCTATAAAACAAATATTTTCAAATTATGAAAGAAATTTTCCAATTTTGATGGGGAGTCTGATGTTGGCCAGAGGATGACAATGCCGCACAGTGGTAGAGAATGCGTAAAAATACAGGTTTGGGCAAAAATTTCAATGTAAAAAAAATTTGCTACAAAAATATTTACCCACCGTATTCATAAAAATTTATAACAGCTTTCCAAAACGTTGTTAAGAAAAATGAGTGAAAATACAATAATTTCACACCTTTTTCTTAAGAAAAAATTTATAAAGCTATTATAAACTATTATGAATACGAAGGTTAGTATGTGCTGTCTCTGAAATTCAAATTTAGTAAAGGATATAATTGTTTTCCCCAATTCAGGAATTAGTCTAACTAAGTATTGTGTTACCTCACAATACTGGGATACCATTGGCATCCTTGGCACTGTTGTAGGGTGGGCCAGTTGAAAGGATCATAATTACACAGGATATGGGAAATATGATTTTGTTTGTTTTGTTTGTGAAGGTTAGTATAAAATATAACATTCTAATTATACTTTCTGATGCTTAATGAAAAATATTAGGCGAATACTCTGTCTCGCCAGACCTGTGTCAGGCATGCTGCGGCTGTCATGCAATGGTGGCTGGCTCGTAATGGGGTGGGCCCACCAACACACGCGCATACACGTAGAAGTTATAAGTTTTCAATATAAACCAAACCTGGGTGATGTTGGTTTTTTTGTTTGAAAATTTTAATTGTCAGCGACAATGTAACATTTCGTTCTACGAAGTAATGTTGTTGTTACTCCTTTTGGGTCCCGTCAAAGCTCTCTGCAGGCTTGCGTGCGTGTGTCAGCATCGGCAACGTCACCGCGGAATTTCCAAATGAGTTATTAACGCTTACGAGAACATTTGTTTATGTAAATTTTTAGATTTCCCTTCGTTGGTGTTGTTGTTTTTGCTCGTAATGTAAAGTATCATTTATCGTACGGTGGGAGGGATGTCCTGTAGTGGATTGTCTGTGTGTGTTTGTCGATGTGTGCGTTTCATTATTAACCCCTTTTTGCATCTGATGTTGATGGTTGTAATGATTCGACGATAGACATCAGAACGTTTGATGAAAATCTTCATCAAATCTCTGGCACGGTGTCATTTATTATTTGCCTTGAGAAGAAGATGTTGTTGTTTAATTTTAAGCAAACTCACGCCTGTTTGTTTGAACAGAGACAGGCGGGAAATTAAGAATAGTGTGGCTACTTAGACGTTTTTTGAATGAAGTGTTGAATAAATAAATAAATAAATAAATAAATAAATAAATAAATAAATAAATAAATAAATAAATAAATAAATAAATAAATAAATAAATAAATAAATAAATAAATAAATAAATAAATAAATAAATAAATAAATAAATAAATAAATAAATAAATAAATAAATAAATAAATAAATAAATAAATAAATAAATAAATAAATAAATAAATAAATAAATAAATAAATAAATAAATAAATAAATAAATAAATAAATAAATAAATAAATAAATAAATAAATAAATAAATAAATAAATAAATAAATAAATAAATAAATAAATAAATAAATAAATAAATAAATAAATAAATAAATAAATAAATAAATAAATAAATAAATAAATAAATAAATAAATAAATAAATAAATAAATAAATAAATAAATAAATAAATAAATAAATAAATAAATAAATAAATAAATAAATAAATAAATAAATAAATAAATAAATAAATAAATAAATAAATAAATAAATAAATAAATAAATAAATAAATAAATAAATAAATAAATAAATAAATAAATAAATAAATAAATAAATAAATAAATAAATAAATAAATAAATAAATAAATAAATAAATAAATAAATAAATAAATAAATAAATAAATAAATAAATAAATAAATAAATAAATAAATAAATAAATAAATAAATAAATAAATAAATAAATAAATAAATAAATAAATAAATAAATAAATAAATAAATAAATAAATAAATAAATAAATAAATAAATAAATAAATAAATAAATAAATAAATAAATAAATAAATAAATAAATAAATAAATAAATAAATAAATAAATAAATAAATAAATAAATAAATAAATAAATAAATAAATAAATAAATAAATAAATAAATAAATAAATAAATAAATAAATAAATAAATAAATAAATAAATAAATAAATAAATAAATAAATAAATAAATAAATAAATAAATAAATAAATAAATAAATAAATAAATAAATAAATAAATAAATAAATAAATAAATAAATAAATAAATAAATAAATAAATAAATAAATAAATAAATAAATAAATAAATAAATAAATAAATAAATAAATAAATAAATAAATAAATAAATAAATAAATAAATAAATAAATAAATAAATAAATAAATAAATAAATAAATAAATAAATAAATAAATAAATAAATAAATAAATAAATAAATAAATAAATAAATAAATAAATAAATAAATAAATAAATAAATAAATAAATAAATAAATGAATAAATAAATAAATAAATAAATAAATAAATAAATAAATAAATAAATAAATAAATAAATAAATAAATAAATAAATAAATAAATAAATAAATAAATAAATAAATAAATAAATAAATAAATAAATAAATAAATAAATAAATAAATAAATAAATAAATAAATAAATAAATAGATAAATAAATAAATAAATAAATAAATAAATAAATAAATAAATAAATAAATAAATAAATAAATAAATAAATAAATAAATAAATAAATAAATTTAAATCTTTGGAATAAATTTAAAAAAAAATGTACTCTTTACAAGAAAATGTTAAAATCGAGGTTGGTAGTTTTTCCTACATTTTTCACAGCACCTCGAACTGACTAAGTAGAAATATTCACCATTCTTGCCGATGTTGTACTGAAGTTGTACTTAAATGGGCCTACAAAAATGGGAAACGTTTTTAAGGCAAACGTTTTCAAATTCCAAAGAATTTTTTTCCAACAACTTTTTCCGTTCGATTGTCAACACTGTTTTCCTTGTCGTCTTCGATGAATTCAAATGTCTTCTCACATTGCCACAACATTTCCGTCCGTGCCAATTCCAGCTACAGTGCCAACAACACCACCACCAGTCATCCGGCGTATATTGTTTTAAACATCTTCCGTTAGTGTGGCCCATGGATCAGCATGGGGCGAGAGTGACGGAAGAAGCCAACCAAACGGGCGTTAGCGAAACATTTAAGGATGAAGTTCTTTTGGCATGCAGGGTTAAAAAC
Organism: Hydrotaea cyrtoneurina; assembly: GCA_958296145.1. Lineage (NCBI taxonomy): Eukaryota > Metazoa > Arthropoda > Insecta > Diptera > Muscidae > Hydrotaea > Hydrotaea cyrtoneurina. The sequence goes on along the minus strand of OY282514.1, from coordinate 25,877,184 downwards.
TAATGTTTGTCTTAATCTTTGATTTGTTTTTCAAATGTAAACGACAGGAATTAATTTAGATAAATGATTTCTGAAGAGGTTTCCCCCGCTCCCCAAGCACTGCGGAGCTCCCTTCGGCGTAGTTGTCAGACTCGCTCGCCTCAGCCCTGGCAGCATAAGCAATGTTGACGGAAGCATTTCGATATGCCATGAAAAATTCCTTGTGCGGCATTGAGGCCGGGGAAGGAGGGAAATGGTTTTTTAAAGAAGTACGAGCATTCACTTACGAAATCATTATAAATGGTTTTCGCAAACAAAATAATTTCGTATTGAAATTTGATTTATTTGTTAATTTGTTTGTAATGAATTTCTGTGTCGACTCCATCTCCAAAGCCAGTCAGCCATTGAAACAATCACTCAACCTACTCCGCCGTTACCAGCAACTCCTGCTACTTCGACCATGACTCCTTAAATTTAATGTAACATTTTCTTAATCTTAAGTATTTAATTGGCTACATTTCTCAGCCAATTTTCATTCGGTTTTCGAATGCCAGTGTGTTTGTCTTCGGATATTCTCCTGGCAAGATGGAGCATGGCACGAGCATGGTTGGTGGTAAAGTTTTCGTTTGCAGTTCATTTCACTTTGTAAATTTGCTTTTAAATTTAATAACACAACTGGTTTTTCTTCTGGTATCTGTTGTCTTGCGTTTTCCCCCACTCCTTCCACTCTAATCCTTGACTGGAATGGTGGTGGTGGTCCTTTTTAAATTATTTACTCTTTGGCCTCTTTGCTGTTCTTTGAACTTTTCAGGACTAATGGTGGGAAATGCATGAAGATAAAGAGCATGAAGGAAAAAAAATATATTGAATAACCATTTGTCGGTTTGCCTTTGATGTGAGTGAAGAAAAAAGAGAAAAAGTTTCAATTGTAATTAATTTCTAATTATTTCTTGCGTTCTGTTCGGCAGGTTTGTTGAAATAATTATTTTTTACGTAAACTTTATAATTGACTAATTTTACGAATTGTTTTACCCTCGTATTCATAAAAATTTAAAACAGCTTTGTTAAGAAAAATGTGTGAAAATTATTTTTGTATTTTCATACATTTTTCTTAACAAATCTTTTTTAATTTTCTATAAATACGAGGGTTAATATTTAAATTGATAAAACCAGGATAATGTAAAAACTCACTTTCCAATAAAACTAAGTTTAAACTTCGATTGCGTTTTTGAGCTTCGGCTGTTGATGTGGCAACACCAGCACTTTTATCAGAAAACCTATGTATCCGGTAAATAATTCAAATAATATTAAACATTTGTAGTGGTTTTTGATGACACAAGATGTTTAGAAAAAATATGAGAATTGAAAGGCTTTGCTAAATGAACTTTGGTGTTGGTCGGAAACCAATTGCAGCATCAACAAAATTTATGAAAATTATTTTATTTCTGGAATTTGGTGAACAAAAATAATTTTGATACTTCTTCTACTTTCGTTGAGTGCTGTCACAATCATACTGTAGTTTAAACGCCCCATGTTGGACGTTTAAACTGCATTTAAACATTGAAGTTTAACTTCAGTTTAAACGAAAAACGAAGATCAAAATCGACTTATTTATTGGGCCTTAGAGAGGTAAAAATTAAAACCTTCGATGAAATGAACAACGATTTTGAAATTCAGTTCGAGCCTGGTGATTATTTTAATTTTTTTAGAACTCTCTGACAATCGCAATATCGTCATAAAGTGTTGATATACGGACAGTAATGGAAGTTGTCATGGCATGTCAAAACGAAAACAATCATATCGCTCATTTACTTGAATAGTGGCATAATTCAAAATTCACTTTATATATTTTTGGTCTTGGAAAAGCTGTAAATCTCTAATTTAAATTGGCTTTTGTTCTACTGAGTATTATGGATTCATATGACAGGTCTCCATATTATTGAAATAGCCTGCAGTTCTTTTTCTATATTTGGAAAGTACGACGAAATTGAATATTTTAAACGGATCTCCGGAAAAAATCCTATTTTGAGTTATGCCACTATTCAAGTAAATGAGCGATATGTTGAAATGTCGCAAATTATTCATCTATTCGCTATTTATTTATCTATTCGGAAAGTCGAAAAAATTGCGTTCTGCAGGAGGAAATACAAAACAATGTCGGCCGACTTACCACTTTTGCCAGAAACGTATGTTGGAAGCCCTAGGTAATGGAAGATTTACACCATAATCGGAACTACTTTTTTGGAAATGTATAAATGCGTGCTGAAAGTCATCGAATTTGCAGAGATATGCGAATATACTGGTCGAGTTAGACAATTGTTAGACATTGAAAATGGAGAAATTTCAGTGGTCGCTTCCACCTATTTTTTTTTGCAATTCACAACGTCAAATGAAGATTTAATAGCGAGATTTCCCCTGTATTGAAGCAAATTGTTAAAAAAAAAAAATATTATCAAACCAGTGGTCAATTGTACTTATTTCAGTCGATCGATTCTATTACAGATCCAACTGAATTCTTTAACTCATGGGATTTCCCAGGAATGTCGCAGTACAATTTGCAGTTCAAAGTAGGGTCGGTTACGCAATCGGAGCCAACCAAGTATTTGTAATGGAACAAGACTAGCTGTTAAAAATCAGATAAAACACCTGATTCTAAGGATATCAATGATTTCAACCAGCTTGGCAATCCAATACAAGCGCGTCCAGTTTACAGTTCGGCTTGAATTCGTAATGACGATTAATAAATCGCAAGGACAATGATTGAAAGTCTGTGGAATAAACCTAGAATTTCCCTGTTTTTCCCATAGACATGCTCGACATCGGCACTTTTCACGTTGCTCCGGCAGAAGAGACAAAAAAAACTTTGTTCATAAGCAATCTTTGCGATGAGTGCATTTAAACCATTTGCAATTTTTTTTTCAAAATTAGAAATTAGAAAAATCAGAAAATTCCAATTTGTTTCGATTTAAGGCACGTAACTATTTTTCGTCTGCAAACATGTATAAGGATTTATCCACAGCTACAGGTCTAAAAGTACAGCTACGCGAGGGTCAGCCACCGGGCCGTGTCAGCTAAGTCAAAATTTTTCTGGGTAGGACCAAGTCTACCGGGTCAGCTAGTTATGAATAAAAATCAATATTATTTCGATGGTGAATTTCCCTCTCTTTCCATAATGAAACTACGTAGGGCAGGTTAGGGAAATAAATTGTAATTTCTTATGCCTCCACCAAAGAAATCATTAGCAGCACAATAAATTACAAACATTAATTAAAAATATCTCCACCAATGTTTTAAACACCAAAATAGATCTTCCAGCGAAGGTCACCGTAAACCTAATCATCCCTTTTGAATTAAAATAGACTACGAACTCATAAAATCATGGGTGCGGGCAATGGGATTTGTAGTGATGTAGTGCAATGCATATTCGTCGCCAGCACCACCACCACCTACTTGAATGGAAAAAAATTGTGTGAGTGCGTCGTTTGTGTGTGTGTGTGTGGGTCTCAAATTTTGTGTCAATGTGCCACCTCTAAGATCGGGGATATTCCTTTTGTCTAATCGATACGGATATTGAATGTTGTTGAATGGAAATGAAATGCGACAACCGAAATGCTAATGATGTCAGACCAAGGTCAAGCTCAATGTTGGTTGGCATGCGGCAATTTCTCACATAAATTCAAGGGCAAGTATTTAACGCACAATCTTGATTTTGAATATCAAACGAACAATTAAATAGGAAATGGAGAATTGTTTTTTGTTGTGTGTTTTTTTTTTCTTTACTGGAAGTTAGAAAAATGATCAATCGAATAGAAAATTAAATTTGTATTATGAATGAAAAAGTAATAAAGCCACCCTAATAAATGTTTATAATAGATTTTTAAAAGACTTTCAAAGAGACATAAATGATTTTTCTTCGCACTGTTGTAGCTACGAAAAAAAATGGCAATAATTGATCGTAAAAATTCCCTGAGTAACAAAAATTGTATGATCGGTTTACCGAGGATGACCTAAAATTATGAAAATATCACTTTCTAGAAGGTTTGTAAAATATTCGATTTCTTTACAAAAACAAAAGTCGGAAACACTCTGTAGTCATTACTACGGCACACCATTTAATATTCCATAGAAAAATTGTGCAGACTTCATATGTGGTCTCTAAAGCTACATGGCCAAAAATGGACACATCCACAGTTTTTGGAAATAATTCTGATCCCCATAGATAAGGACTTTTCCAAATGTCTTATACACTGTGGTCTAATAGTATGTGGAGTAGAGCCTAGAGATAATTGTAACTGGTTCAAATGCCGGCAGTAGTTACTTTGTTTTTTTTTCACAATTCTCTTGAATTGCATGTACAGTGGCTAAGTTCTAAGTGTTGTGTATACTTTTGCATTTCACTTACCGGTTGGTCCATCCAGTGCTTTATCTGTGAATCACTAGTTATTGCCATGCCAGGCGACATCAATGAAGATCCTCGTCGTCGTACTGTGCTCAGTGACGAGTACGTAGCAGCCGTAACGGAGAGTGTGAGACTCAGTGCTGAAACTTGGTCTCGCCATCGATCTCAATAATTCAAAATTGCAGGCACCTTCTGCTTGAATTGTTCTTTTCAATTGAAAGCACACGACCATTCGCTTCATGATCACTACTCTGATTGGGCCTTAGAGCAGCTAGAAATAGCCAACGACTATGCTCGAATAATCGAATGTTGTGACGAAGACCAGGTTAACAAGCAGAAATGTCGCATCTGTATGTCGGAAAACCAGCATTTGGTCGTCGAGAAGCCAATGTATCCTCAAGGGATAATTGTTTGAAGCCGACTTTGGAGCGCAGGTGTTATTGATCCATTTTTCTTTGAAATTTCGATTACGGGGAGCGCTACAGAGGCATGATAAGGTATTTGGTGTGTCCGGAGATGGAAGACATGAACGATCTTTGGTTTTAGGCCACGCCACAATTGATCTTTTGCTCACCATGTTCGGTAAGAGTATTAGCAGCCGTCTCGATGATGTAAATTGGCTGCCTCAAGGTAGTTTTTTTTTTGGGATCCCGGAAGGAAACGATGTGCTGCGAACACTTCATTAAGGATTTAGGTCCTTATTTAGGTGACGGTCGACAGAACCTGAAACCGCCAGTTCTTGGAAAATTGGGTTGACAGGATGCGCCACTTCCTAAGCCTACCAAGGCCACCAAATGCATGAAATCGTGTTCTATAAATAATACGGAAAAACATTATTTTTGTTTTGTTTTTAAATTTTAAAAAAAAAACTGGTATTTGACATTGACTTAGCTACCGACAGCGACGTAGTTTAGGTGACGTCCGTGTAGTAAGGGCAGCGAATTTGAACATAGGCGGCGAATACACAGACTGGGGACGTAGATTAGGTCGCAGCGATGTAGCAGGGACAGCTACCTTAAACACCGGCAGCGAAGATGCAGAGTAGGCGCCAGCGACGTTGATTAGGTGACGTCGGCGTATTGTGATTCCGAAAAACATTCTTTTTGTTCTTTTTTTTTAGTTTCTTTAAAGAAACTTGTATTTGGCCCCTAGGAGAGTCATGGGCAGATTGTTGGGCCGTGACCTATGGAACCATTTAAAGTTTACTTCAATTTGTGTAGTCAAAGTGTCATGGCGTTTACAGTAACCGTGCCTGAGCCCCTTACTTGTTGTTGCCAAAAACTTTATGGGAAATAAGTTTTTTCTATTCTGCAAAAGATAGAAAAAAATTAATCTCGAACATGAATAAAAAATAGTAATACGAAAAAAAAGAGCTGAAATACAAATTCTGCAATATTTGTTTAAGTGTTAATAAAGCTAGCTGATTGACGGGTAAACCAGACGAGCCTCGTCTACCATAATCGTCTTCTACGGGCTCAAATGTTGACGTATTGTCATTCCCCAACTGCCAACCCTATAGTCGAAGATCAGAGATTATAAACCAGAAATTACCAATATGTAGAAAATATGCAAGAATTCTGCAAAGAAAGGGTCCTGGATTAGAAGATAATAAGATTATAAGACAACGTGTACATGACTAGAAAGTCTACGAGTTGGAATAGTTATCCTAAAACAATACACTTCCCTTAATGATTCTTTGAGTCAAGAACTTCGGACCACAGTTAGATGCGGAACGGTATTTCATTTGCTATCAGGAAATTCAGCATTATCCTTGAACCGAACCCAGGAAACCGCTCTATTTTCTATAACCGTCAACTCTGCAATGATATGAATTTGTAATACAGAATTGTCAGACATTATGACGACGCGTCGAAGATTGAAAAAAACACATAACGACGCAATGCATTAGCTGAATATTTTTTTGTTTACCAGTCATGACCATGACAATGACAATGAAGATGCTTCTATTGAAGTTCTAAATTTAGAACCTTTTACATTTCGACTGGAATCTGCTGATGTGAATGATGCTCTTATTTGAATAAATATTGTTTTGCTTCCGACAACGACTGAAGGCATGAATGGGGAACACTTCAAATTATTTTCGACAAACGACAAAACAAATCCAATTGGAAATTGTATAAAAACGGGAGACTCCAATACGAACTCATCCATTATTGCCTCACGCTGCCAATTGTTCACACGCTGCTGTTCTAAAGATATTTCAATTTCCATCATGAATCAGGCCTGCCTATATCATCGAGCCAACGAAGTCCAGCGACATGATGCCGAACAGATCATAGCGGAGTATTCGGGAAAAATACAATGGCGTCACGATGGCTCGGATACTCTACTCGATGTGGGTACCGGATCGGGTGATGTCCTTATGGATTTCATCTATCCCATAATGCCCAAACGATTTGAACGTGTGGTGGGGTCGGATATCTCCGCCAAGATGGTGAAATATGCCCGGGCGTGTTACAAAACCTTTGAACAGTGTGACTTCAAACTGTTGGACATTGCAGCCGAAGTGAATTTGCCAGCGGAGCTGCGAGGAGAATTTGATCACATCACTTCGTTTTATTGTTTGCACTGGATACAAAATCAAAGGTAAGACAAAGGACGGGAAAATATTAAACGGATAAGTCTGGAGGCATGATTAAATTTGTAGACAGGCTTTGAGGAATATTTACGAGCTGTTGCGTTTCGAGGGCGGTGATTGCCTGCTGGTCTTTCTGGCCGCCAATCCCATTTATGATGTCTACAAACTGTTGAGCACATCTAACAAATGGTCCACGTACATGAAGGATGTCGATTGTTTTATTTCCCCCCTACACTATAGCAAGGACCCCAAATGGGAATTTTCCCAAATGCTCAGAGAAAGCGGCTTCACAGATCTTCAAGTGGAACTGAAGGAAAAAGTGTATGTCTACGAGGGTCTAGAGATTTTAAAGGGTAAGTTTGGAAACTTGGCAACTACAGATATTCATATAAATTCTGTTTTATTTTCCGTACAGATAATATTAAAGCCGTTTGTCCGTTCTTGGAAAGAATACCCCACGACCAGCATCAAGATTTCCTGGATGACTTCATTGATACGGTAACAAAATTGGACTTACGACAAACTGATGACAATGGAACGATCTGTAGATTCGCCTCGCCCTATAAATTACTCGTGGCCTATGCCAAGAAACCTTCTTTGGTTCAAACACTCATAGGTGATTTGATGTCGTCGTCCAGGGAAATCAAGGATATTATTTAAGTAGTTCAGCTATGAACGATAAATCAGCGATAGATTTTAAGTGATACAAGTTAATTAGTGTGTAAGTTGTAGGATTGCTTAAATAAAATTGAGCAAGTGTCATTGCCTAGAGATAGATTCTATGTTATGGATTTATTTTCGAATTAGTATAGCCGGGTTACACAAAGACCCTGTGGCTGGAATTCTGACCAATTCGCCTCCCCATAACCTCCGTACCTGTTCAATGAATATGAGCCACAGCCTTCAACTCTCTGTAGTTTTAATTAAATACTCCAATTAAAAAAATATATCACTGCATGATATTCGATGTCCTTGCATAAACCACAGCCAGTTTATAGGGAACCACAAATTTAATATCTCCACCATTGTGGTGCTGATGTGCCAATCCCAAATCGTTGGCTGCCAAAATAAAGTCATCCATAAAAGCCTCATGCAATCCCAGGGGCACCCGATCCAAATAGGGACTTACAGCTTTCATATTATCTGGAAATGAAAATAAAACACTGAATGACTCACGTTTATTCGAATTATGATAGGGAAATAAAAACCTCTGAATATTTGCTCGTTCTCATAGATGTGGATTTTCTCTCTGATCTCCACTTCATGGTCGGCAAATTCTAAATCGTTTAAAATTGCACACAATTCTCCTTTGGGATCGTTGGCATCGTGTAGTGGGCAGGTGAAACGCTCGATATCCTGCATGTATTGAAACCACTTGGATGATGTCCTCAGTTTGTAATAAACATCGTAGATGGGTATGGTGGCCAAGAAGAGTAGCAGGCAATCGCCACCCTCGGGTCGCAGAAGATCGCAGATATTTTGAAAGGCTTGCCTGTGGAGAACATAAATGCAAATAGGGAAAATGTTTGAATTTTAACCTTTATATCCAACTTGTTATTTACCTCTGATTTCGTATCCAATGTAAGCAATAGAACGATGTCACATGATCAAATCCACCCCTCAGTTCATGCGTCACTCCACTTTTGCCTTCAATATTCAAAATTTGAAAATCACATTTTTCAATTGTGCCATGCTGTTCCTTAGCATAGTTCACCATTCTTGGACTTACATCCGAACCAACTAATCTCTGGAAATCTTTGGGCATGCGAGGATAAACCAAATCTATGAGAACATCCCCCGTGCCGGTACCGATATCGATTAAGCTATCGCGACCATTCGAACGCCACTGCATTTGGGGAAAATACTCTTTGATTATTTCTTCGGCATCATATCTCTGGGCCTCATTGGCACGATGGTACAAATTCGGTAAATTCATTGTACGATTGTGATGCGTTGACGGGCATCGGAATACTAATTCCATAACCTAAATGTGGAATAGTTTTATGTAGGCCGCTGTCATAGAATAGTCTGGGCATGGCATTTGTTTCTGTAATTGTAGTGCGGTTAGGCCGTTGTTGAGCGGAAAATTACTACGCTTACCTAAATTGTAGTAATAAAAAAAGACATTAGGAAAATATGTACATTTATATTTATCGGCGCAGGGCCGATAAGTGTCAAGTAGAAATTACACTATGCGACATAGAAAAGATTTACGGAATAAACACCATATTTTTATTTTTTGAATCTTTCAAATGGATTTGTTCGAAATAAATTTTAAATAATTAATAAAAAAAAATTTGTTTTAAATTTTTGAAGAAAAAAAATTTGTTTATAATTTTTAATCAATTTTTTTTTTAATTTTTGTTTTATTATTTTTAAAAATTTGTTAAAATATTTTTTTTTTAAAAATTATTTTTTTTTAAAAAAAGTAATAAATTTCTTGAAGTTCAAAAAGGCCGATTTATTTGAAATAAAATTAAAAAAATTGATAACTTTAAAAAAATGTTATGTTGAATATTTAAAAAAAAAATGTCTAAATTTTTAAAATTTTGTTTAAAAAAAAAATACAACAAAAATTTTGTTTAAAGAATTATAATGCAAATTCTTTTTCAAAAAATTTAAAACATATTTTTTTTTAAAAAATTCTACAACGCAAAATTTTATTTTAAAATTTATTTCAAACAAATCTGCATTTTTTGAGTTTTAAGAATTTGTTTTTTAAATAATTTTGTGAATAAAAATTTGTCTTACAAATGGATTTGTTTGAAATAAATTTTAAAAAATTGGTCACACAAAATTTTTATTATATAATTTTTTGTTAACAATTATTTTTTCTTTTTGAGCTTCAATAAAATTATAATTTTTTTAAAAAAATTTAAAAAAAAAAATATTTTAACAAATTTTTAAAAATAATAAAACAAAAATTTTAAAAAAAATAACTAAAAATTATAAATAACTTTTTTTTAAAAAATTTAAAACAATTTTTTTTAAAACATTTATTAAATTATTTATAATTTTTGTTTAATTTTTTTTTTTAATTTGTGTTTTATTATTTTTAAAAGTTTGTTCAATTTTTTTTTAAAACTAATAAATTTCTTGAAGCTCTTTTTGAGCCGATTTGTTTGAAATAAATTTAAAAAAATTGATAACTTCAAAAATAATTTTGTGTCGTATAATTTCAAAAAAAAAAAATGTTTAACAATTTTTAAAAAAAAAGTTAGTTTTCAAATTTTTTAAAAAAAAATTGCTTTCAAATTTTTTAGAAAAATTTCGTTTTCAAAAATTGTAAAATTAAAAACTTTTAAACATTTTTTTGAAATTATACAACACAACATTTTTTTGAAGTTATCAATTTTTGTAAATTTATTTCAACCTAATCGGCCTTTTTGAGCTCCAAGAAATTTATTATTTATTTAAGCAAAAACAATTTTAAAAAAAAAAAATGTTGAACAAATTTTAGAAAATAATGAAACATAAATTAAACAAAAATTATAAATAATTTAATAAAAAAAAATTGTTTTACATTTTTTAAAAAAAAAATGGTTTTAATTTTTAAAAAAAAAAATTATTTATAATTTTCAATTCATTTTTTTTAAAATTTTTGTATTATTTTTAAAAATTTGTTAAAATAATTTTTTTTTAATTTTTTTTAAAAAAAAAATAAATTTCTTGGAGCTCAAAAAGAAAAAAAATTTAAACAAATTTAAATTAAATAAAGTTTTTTTTAGAAAATTAAACAAAAATTATAAATATTTTTTTTTAAAAATTTTAAAATAAATTAAAATTAATAAAAAATTCTTTGTTTTAAATTTTTTATTAATTTTTAACCTAATAATTTTATATTTTATAAAAAAAAAATTAAAACATTTTTTCTTTTTAATTTTTAGAACAAAATTTTTTTAAAAAATTTAAAACCAAATTTAAAAAAAAAAAAAGTTTAAAACAAAATTTTGTTTAAAAAATTATACAACCAAAATTTTCTTTCAAGAATTATAATACATTTTTTTTTTAAAAACATTAAAAAATAGTTTTTTTAAAAAATTACAAAGGGTCCGCCATCTAACGTTTTTTTCAACTAGTGCTTATTTCGTTTGCGTTATTTTCGTTATCGGGCCATGTTAAACGAATTTTTGTTTACAAAAATTGAAGAGGAGGATATTGGCAACTGTTGGTTTCAACAGGACGGCGCTACGTGCCACACAGCCGAAGCTACACTCGATGTTTTGCGCCCTGTTTTTGAAGATCGCATTATCAGTCGCAGAGCTGATGTCGTTAGGCTAGTGCATGGCCAGCCGAGGCAGCCATTTCAATGAAATTATTTTCCATTATTAACCGAAAGGATTGTACTTTCAAATAAAAAAAGAAATTTGAGAAAATATCCAGTAGTTTTTTTTATAGAATTTTCAAAAAAAAAAAAAAGTTATTTGGCAGACCCTGTACAACACAAAATTTTGTTGATGCTATTAATTGTTTAAAATTTATTTCAAAAAAAAATTATTTTGTGATTTTATTTTAAAAAAAAAATTTAAACAAATTTAAGAAAAAAATAAAACAAAAATTTAAAAAAAAATTGTTTTTATAAAAATAAATACATTTTTTTTTTAAAAAATTAAATAAGTTTTTTTTAAAAAAAATAAATATTTATATTTTTAAATAAGTTTTTTTTAAAAAAAAATAAATATTTTTTTTTTTAAAAAAAATTTAATACAACATTTTTTTGAATAATTTTTTTTAAAAAAAATTAAACAACATATTGTTTTTGTTGCACAGTGTTATTTGCGGAAAATAATTTTTTTTTTAAAAAATTTTTTAAAATGTTTTTAAAAAAAAATTTAAACTAATTTAAGAAAAAAATAAAACAAAAATTTAAAAAAAAAAAAACAGGACGGCGCTACGTGCCAAACAGCCGAAGCTACACTCGATATTTTGCGCCCTGTTTTTGAAGATCGCACTATCAGTCGCAGAGCTGATTTCGTTAGTCGAGTGCATGGCCAGCCGAGGCAGCCATTTGAATGAAATTATTTTCCATTATTAACCGAAAGGATTGTACTTTCAAATAAAAAAAGAAATTTGAGAAAATATCCAGTAGTTTTTTCTATAGAATTTTCAAAAAAAAAAAGTTATTTGGCAGACCCTGTACAACACAAAATTTTGTTGATGCTATTAATTGTTTAAAATTTATTTAAAAAAAAAATATTTTTTGAGCTTCAAGAAATTTTTTTTTTAAAAATAATTTTTAAAAGGATTTAAAAAAAAATTTAAACAAATTTAAGAAAAAAAAAATAAAACAAAAATTTAAAAAAAAATTGTTTTTAAAAAAATTAAATAAATTTTTTTTTAAAAAAATTAAATATTTTTTTTTTTAAGAAATTTAAAACATTTTTTTTTAAGAAATTTAACACATTTTTTTAAAAAAATTTAAAACTAAATTTTTTGGATTAATTTTTTTAAAAAAAATTTAACAACAAATTGTTTTTGTTGCACTGTGTTATTTGTGGAAACTAATTTTTTTTTAAAAAAAAATTTAAGAAAAAAATAAAACAAAAATTTAAAAAAAGATTGTTTTTAAAAAAATTAAATAAATTTTTTTTAAAAAAAATAAATAAATTTTTTTTTAAAAAAATTAAATAAATTTTTTTTTAAAAAAAGTAAATAAATTTTTTTTTAAAAAAAGTAAATAAATTTCTTTTAAAAAAATTCAATAATTTTTTATTTTAAAAAATTTAAAACATTTTTTTAAAAAAATTTAAAACAAAACTTTTTTAAATAATTTGTTTAAAAAAAATTAAACAACAAATTGCTTTTGTTGCACAGTGTTATTTGTGGAAAATAAATCCGATACCACCTTCCTCTGTTGAGAAACTAATTTAATACCACAAGCCTCCATGACCAGTAACTTTCATAGACATGGTTACTTTAATAAGTATTATGAAACAGGCGGTGTTAGTTGAAGAATGTATTCAGATAAATATTAACGACGTATTGTGGCAACATTGACCAAACGTTCAGTGTTGACATATTTCCTGCGTTGATTTTCAATATTAGTTTACAGAGTAGGTGAAAAAAGCAAGAAACAAAATTAAAAAAAAACTATTGTTTGTTTTTATCAAAAGTATAAATAGAAATAAACATTTAATAACTCTCAGTTGCTTTTGAGTGACAGAATAACTTTATTGTGTTTGTCGAAATAGGATGTGCTCCATATTTTGTTTTGTTGTTGTCGAAACAGGACGACCCTAATGTAAAGTACAACAAGTCGATTTATTCCCATAATTAAAAAGAATAACTGAGCTGTGGCACATAATAACTAACGTCGATACTTTAAACTTTCTCCCTTGTTAATATATGTAATAAGTACGCAACTAACCTGTTCTGAACGTAATCGACGATATAAAATACATCCGTTCAATATCGTAAGCAGCGCGTATCGTTTTCCAGTTCACACAGCAAAGTTCGAACGGTGTTAATGAATCAGCCGGCCTTGTATCACAAAGCTCACCGGGCTGCCAAAGAAGATGTGGGCAAAGTCATCGAAGAGTATGCCTCGAAGTTGCAATGGCGTGCCGATGGATGTGATGCTCTGCTCGATGTGGGCTCGGGACCCGGTGATGTGCTGATGGACTACATTTATCCGCTGATGCCGCCAAACTTCCGGAAAATTGTCTGCTCCGACATGTCCGCAGACATGGTTGACTATGCCAAAGCATACTACCGCGATGCCAAGAAATGTGAATACAGAACTTTGGACATTGCTGCGACGGTGGGTTTGCCCACGGAACTGCAAGGGCAGTTTGATCATGTGACGTCAATTTTTTGCCTGCATTGGGTGCAAGATCACAGGTAAGAGGAAGTTTAATGGCATCGCCGGAATTCCGTTCACATTTTGTTTGACTTGCAGAAGGGCTTTGGGAAATATTTGTAAACTTTTACGACCGGAAGGTGGTGATTGCCTCTTGATGTTCATGTCGTCTCACACTATTTTCGATGCTTACAATTGTACGAGCAAACATACCAAATGGTCCGAGTATATAGAACGTGTGGATCATTTGATACCGCCGCTACACTATTCCGCCGATGCCCAGGGCGAGTTCGCCTATTTGATGGAGGAAGCGGGATTTTGTGAAATTACGGTGGACTTAAGGCCGAGAACGTTTAATTATGGCAGCCTGGAGAATTTTAAAGGTAATGCTTCCAGTAGTATTCTGCTTCTTCCGCTCCATTTCCAATTCTTGTACAGAAAATGTTAAATCAGTGTGTGGCATTATGGATCGTATACCTGTGGCACAGCATTCCGAGTTTTTAGATGATTTCGTAGCAGCCATGGCCACATTTGCTGCAGCTCCCAATCATCCTGGTGATCTAGACTCCAAGTATGTAATGAAGTACGACTTGCTTGTGGCCTACGGAAGGAAACATCCAAAGGAATGCATTTCTAATCTCGCCCCTTAATATTTAAGGATCTGTAAATACGTAAAATATAAAAGAAAATATAACACTTGGTGAAAATCGTTACTATCAATTATAGCGTTACTGTAGCAACAGGGGAAAGACATTTACTTATTTATTGGCAAAAGTATGAGTTCGGCTTATTACCTCTAATATTTAAAATGTTTGGAATGGGTTAAAGGGGACAAATAATCACCTGCTGTATGGTCACTACCATCCATAAAAAATACTTTCATTGAGATTAACTGTGAAGATGAGTGTAAATTTAAAATTCATAGAAAGGAAATCTACGTTCCAGTGGTAAACGTTTTTTGCTGGCGTCAAAAAAGGTCATAACAATTTTAAAAAAAAAGTTTTGAATTTAAATTTAAATGTCATGTTTTTGTTGGAGCCCAAAAATTTAAAAAAAAAAAAATTACAAAAAAATATTTTTTTTGTTGGAGTAAAAAAAAGTTATACGAATATAAAAAAAATCTAAACTTCATAGAAGTTTAAAAAAAAAAATTTCAACTTTTTTATTTTATTTCCGAAGTTTATTTGCAAAAAAAATATCATTTTTTGTTGGAGTAAAAATTTAAAAAAAAAATCTATCTATAAATCTATACAAAAATGTTTTTGTTGGAGTCCAAAAAATGTCATAAAAAATTTACAAAAATATTTTTTTTTGTTGCAGTAAAAAAAAGTTATACGAATGTAAAAAAAAATCTAAACTTTTTTTAATTTATTTCCGAACTTTATTAACAAAAAATATATTTTTAAACTTTATAAACTTTTTTTATTTTATTTTCGAACTTCATTTACAAAAAAAAATATACTTTTTTGTTGGAGTAAAAAAAAAGTTATAAAAATTTAAAAAAAAAAATCTAAATTTTTTTTAATTTATTTCAGAAAAATTTACAAAAATATTTTTTTTTTGTTGGAGTAAAAAAAAGTTATACGAATGTAAAAAAAATCTAAACTTCACAGAAATTTCAAAATTTTTTTTTTTATATTTATTTATTTATTTATTAATTACAATACAAAGTAAATTTATATTCTAATTTTGGGTCCAAGGGTAAACCGGGTGACAAAGACCATTTGGCGTGATTTTTGCAGCGACAGACCAAAGTCTCTGGTGGGAATCGAACCCACAACCCCCACACTGATAGACAAGTACGCTACCAACTCACCTACCGGGGCGCTTGAAAAAAAAAAAAAATCTAAACTTTTTTTAATGTGTTTCCGAACTTTATTTACAAAAAAATATATTTTTAAACTTTATAAACTTTTTTTTTACAAAAAAAATATACTTTTTTGTTGGAGTAAAAAAAAAGTTATAAAAATGTAAAAAAAAAAATCAAAATTTTTTTAATTTATTTCCGAACTTTATTTATCGTTTTTTTTTTGCCATAAAAAATTGAACTTTATTTACAAAAAAAAAATTTTATTTACAAAAACAAAAAAATATATTTTTCAGTTGGCGCAAAAAAAGGTCATAGAAATTTAAAAAAAAAAATTTAAACATTTTTTTAAATTTATTTCCTTCACTTCATTTACAAAAAAATATCGTTTTTTTTGTTGGCCATAAAAAAATATTTATTATTTATTAATTATTTACAAAATTCTGCGTAAAAAGGTCAAAAATTTAAACTTTTTTTTTAGATTATTTCCCTATTTACAAAAATATATATCGTTTTTTGTTGGAGTCAAAAAAGGTCATAAAAATCGTCAAAAAAGGTCATTTAACTTCTCTATACCTTATTGAAGAAAACAAGCCGTCTTTGAATATTTATGGATAAATGTGGACGTTATGGCATTTTCGGTAGAAAAGAAACAAACTCGAGGCTGCATTCAATTCAGATAAGAAACGTCTCACACAATTCTGTCACTACCATGAGTCGACGTCCCATTACCTCAGGACACTGTCTGATCGGAAGACATGCAATTAGAACGCATGTGGATACTAGCGACTGCTGCAGACACTGTGGGAATGGATGTCCATAAAACACCTTATCTGCATTAGCCCGGCCAAAGTGACTGGGCGGGTATTAATTCGAAATTCTTATTAAATCTTATTTGGGACCCAGACGGCCCTTATTGGTACTAGCTGAGGCCAGGATTGCTCAGGAAATTTCAAGGGAGACTAGGGATACTTTTTTGTGTTACTTCCTGAGCCATCACAATGGTCTACAGAATCTAAGTCAGTCGGGTTACAATGTACAAAATTGAGAATGAGAACGAAATCAAAAAACTTATTCAATCAATGTAAGCATTTATCAGATTGATGAATGTATGTGTTCTTTCAGTGTAGCCATCACAAAACAAGTACTT
This sequence comes from Hydrotaea cyrtoneurina, assembly GCA_958296145.1. Classification (NCBI taxonomy): domain Eukaryota; kingdom Metazoa; phylum Arthropoda; class Insecta; order Diptera; family Muscidae; genus Hydrotaea; species Hydrotaea cyrtoneurina. The sequence continues at coordinate 25,860,451 of OY282514.1, read as the reverse complement.
ATGAGAACATTCTTCTATAAAATTACCAGCACGAGTAAAATTAAACAACAAAATAATAATACACCGAATTTTAGTAAAAAAAAAAATCAAATGGTTTCCACTGATATTTATCAGGTAAGAACACAATTCAGTCTATCACTTGGTGTTCCTCTTCTGGCAAATATCACCATTTGTTCATAGGGAAAACGAAATGTCTTCTGCTGATCATCGAAATGTTGGAACTTCAAATTGGCATCGATTAAGGCTTCGGCAAAATCATCGATAAACTGATGCTGCATAGAGGCGGGTATACGATGGGTATAATGAGAGATGGCTTTCATGTTGTCTGCAAGTTAAAGCCTCATTTAGAACAAAAAACAATACTACGAATTTGTTTACTTACATTTGAAAGCTTCGAAACTTTCATAAACATAAATCGTTTCCCGCAGCTCCACCACAATGTCACAAAAACCGCATTCCTCTAAGATTTGCTGGACCGCATGTTGGGGATTTTTGACATACTGCCAGGGACTGGTGTATTTATCCACATCCAACATATAGGGGGACCACTTTGACGTTGTGCTCAAACTGTGATAGGCCTCATAATAGGTGGCTCGAGCGAATATGGTCAAAAGGCAATTGCCGCCTGCCGGCCTTAGTAGCGAGTAAATATTTTGAAACGCCTGTCTAAAAGATAATCAGAGTATTTCTCTTAATGTGAATGTAAATGATGAATATCACCTGTACTTACCTTTGATTCGGCACCAATTGCAAACAATAGAACGACAGCACATGATCAAATTGTCCCTTCAAATCATCGGGTAATTGCGATACGCTGCCAATATCCAATTGTTGAAATTCACTATTTTTCACTTTATTTTCATATTTATTCCGGGCATATTCCACCATTTTGGGATTTATGTCAGAGCAGACAATTCTTGGGAAATCCTTCCGCATTAAGGGACAGGCAATCTCCATTAGGACATCGCCAATGGCAGAACCCACATCGATCACCGTATCCCTGCCGTCGGAGGGCCAACTGAACTTCGGCAAGAACTCCTTGAGCACTTGGGCGGCATTGTGCCTTTGCAATTGATTTGTTGCCTGATACAATTTCGGGTTGTTCATTGTTCAGTTGAAATATTTGTACTGAGTTTTGTTAAGTCGATGTGATTTTATTTTTTATGAAATAATCTCCAGCGATTTTATTTATCTCCAGTAATTATTGTGTACAGCACAACGAACCCACTTTGTGATAAGCATTGTCATTAAAAAAGTCCCTGCCCGCTGTGAACGTTTCAATTAAAGTTATTGAAAAAACGCACAGTGTTTCAAACTGAATTTTCTGTTTAATTTTTTTTGTAATCATATCTATTATAGCTCGAAAATACTTGCCTCTAAAACGCAATGTTTCATACAGAATTTTCTGTTTTTTTTTTAACCAATCTACAACAGCTCGCAATTATAGTGAATAAACTGATGAGAAACATATTTCGTGAATAATGTCACATCGAATTTAAAACTCGACGAAAAATTGTATTTTGGATAGTAAAGATATTGGAAATAAATCGACATAACAAAAAGAGTACCCCAAAAAAAATCGACCTCAAAGTGGAGCTATTAACATTTTTACCATGGAGCTATCGTCCTTGTGAAGGCTGTTCAGATGTCACCATACTAATGGATTCTACATAAGGTCCAACCAATGGCTAGTCCGTGCATAACGGGCGCGCTCTACACCACCTCTTCTCAATTATGTTTACTAAAAAACCCTTTAGTCTAAAAATAAGCCTCATCGTCTATTTTCTGATTTTAAACCCAAGCGTAACAAGAAAGTCACATAAAACACCCACTCACAGTTCTTTAACAAAAGTTCATTTCCTAAGTCTTTCTACCACAACTGCACTACAAAGACTTAAGAAACGAACTGATGTTGCGGTTTGTTTGCTATTACAATTGACAGCCGTTCTTATTGGGATCTTTTGTCCGTGGGCCACCAATAAAATCATATTTCGTGGTTCAATGGGAATAATTGTTCGCTGATGTCATTGGGAGGGAGAGGATTAGCGATGCGTTTTCTAAGATAACTTGGAGTATACTGGGACTTTCGGTCAATTGTATTTATGATCTGACTTGTTTTAAACGTTTCTATCTATTAACTGTTATATTTAGTTGTTCCGTTTTGTTATTGCCTACCTTTAGGAGTGTGCGTTATTCCGTCAGTTCCGTATGAAGAAAATAATTCAGCTAATCAATATATATATAAAACTCTTGCGTGACTGACTGATGGTTGACTGACTGATTGACGGATTCATCACTGTCCTGGACAAACGACTGAAGCTATAATCATGAAATTTGGGGAGTATGTAGCCATTGTATCATAGACATTCGCTAAGAACGGATTTTTGGAAATTCAGATTCGAAGGGTATAAAAATGGGGAGAAAACGGGTAAAATAGTCCCCAAACCCTTCAAAAATACAAAAAAATCAAATATTTGAATTTTTTTTTTGAAAATTGGTCCACGACCACGTTTGACAACAATAGGTGGAAATTAGCTAGATGTGGAACGAAAAAGAGTGCACCAAATTCTCCTACTCCCCTGAGAGAGAGTCGTTCTAATGTTGTTAAAATTTCATCATTTTTAGTTAGACTTTGTACTCAATACAAAATGAAAAATCTAACAGTCGCTTTACGAAAAAAACACAAATTTTTTAATTGTCTTGAACGATAAGCTTGTGCATACAAATGTCCATATAAAATGCCAATCATTTTCGTGCATGCATACATGTATTATAAGCATATTTTGCATTATTAGCGAAGTTTTATTTTTAGATTTTTTTTTTTTAAACTAGTTTCAGTTTTTATATTTATTTGTAACACTGGAAGACAAAATTGCTGCTAATGGAAATTCTTTAGAGATTTCGTCAACAATGAACTCGACATCAATTGGAAGAATAACTAAGGATGTATAGAAGTTAGCTTCTCAAAAAAAAAAAAATATGTGAGTATTCAAAGAAAAATGGGTTAAAAATGTCAAATTATGTGTCTCTCTGAGGACATACATGATTTGAATACAGACAAATCAACGAAGCTTTCGACTTTCAACAAAAAAGGATAAAAAAAAACCATGTAAAGATTTTCCAAAAATCTGAACACCATCGTTAGATTAATTCGATAGCAAGAGAATAAATTCCATAGCTCAAGCGTAGATCGAAAATCTAAACGACCGATTAACTCTATGGCATGACAATAAGTTCCCCAAAGGTATAAACAACACAATTTCATTTAGAAATAGTTTTATTTAATCTGAAATTGTTCTAAATATTTCGAAAATTTGTGGCCGACGCAAAGTCCACAATAAACAACGGAACTCTAACTAACCCAGTTTGCGAGTTTACGAATTAATTTGTAGTTTTTCTAATTTCGACATGTAAACAACATTAAAGAACAAGAATTACAAATGGGAATGCAAGTGTATTTTAATCGGAAACACCCAGACAAAGTGAGAAGGTATGTGTAGAGACGTGGTCGGTTTCTGGGCATATTTAGACGGGGCGACCGGGTAAGGGCATTCAGTGACATGAAAATCAAAAATGTGGATTATGACCACTTTGGTTGCGGACATAATCCCCATATTTTCCCGGACATAATCCCTATAACGAAAAGGGGGATTATGTGCATTTATGGTTTTTAACCCGAGAATTGGTTGATTTTTTACTTCCCCATTCCACGGGATTATTTTTGGAAAATTACAAATTAAATTATTTACGATTTTACGCAATCCTTTCAAAAGTGATTGTCGGTTTTACCGGTTATATTATACGACTTTTTACTTCCTGAATCATTCTGAATCAAATGAATTTTTAATAATTTCCTCTTAGCACATATATCGACAGGACTCCTTCCTTCGACGTGTATATCTTAATATATATTTACTAGGGTGGAGTGAAATTCAAAAAAAAAAAGTTAACCTCGGAAAGAGATGTAGTCTGGGGTCCTTATGAGGGGAAAAATAAAGAAAAAAAATTTAAAAAATTTTTAGGGGTCGCGCCACTCCCTCGAAATTTGGAAATTATCGCTATTTCGGCGTTGATTTTAGAAAAATCCTAAAAAGTTGTATGTCAATAAATGTTTGCAATAGCGTAAACAATGAAATAAGGGCATGAAAAAATTTAAAAAAATTTTTCTCATTGTTCAAAAATTTCAAAAAGTAAAATAAGTCAAATCGTCCCTTCTTCAGAAAATTGACTGAACAATGAAATCGCCACCAAAGCTACAAATATTAGTCGATTATCCTCATATTTGCCTCAAATACTTTTGTTTGGGCACTGAACAAGCACAAACTTTTAAATTTCGAATAAGTTAAGTCGTTAATTTTTAGGATTTTTCTAAAATCAACGCCAAAATAGCGATAATTTCCAAATTTCGAGGGAGTGGCGCGACCCCTAAACATTTTTTAAAATTTTTTTCTTTATTTTTCCCCTCATTAGGACCCCAGACTACATCTCTTTCCAAGGTTAACTTTTTCAAATTAAAAAAAAAGCATGTTTTCACTCCACCCTAATATTTACCCTCGACACTGATTCACTGACTCTGTCACGCAGTACGTAGGAATTTAAATAGGCATTCTATAATTTTTTTTTTTTTCCAAATTTTTTTTTTTCAACAAAATTTTTTTTTTCCACAAAATTTTTGTTTTTCACAAAATTTTTTTTTTTCACATAAATTTTTTTTTTTCAACAAAATTTTTTTTCCATATTTCAACGAGCGCCATAGGCGCATTACAACTTACTAGTTTTGTAATAATGATCGTGTATCCGTTGAACATGTTTTAGATTATTGTCCCAAATTTCAAGAAATTGGTATTGGAATTTTTGGAACCCTAAAACCGTCTTCGATTCATACGGTCCACCTTCATGTTCCATTTGGCATAGGACCTTAGTTGTCATGGCCTCTAATTTTTATAATTAGCTTATAATTTTAATTATAAGTTAATTTTGTTAAAGAAATAAATTAATAAAAATTTAATTTCTAATACTTTGCGATTAAGGAAGTTGGAAATTTTCTATCGAATGTCATTAAGTAGCGAGTTTCGAACAACGGGCTCAATATGTAATTAGCAGATAAACTGTTACAGCTACACCAGCAAGACTTGTAGAGCTGGCGCAATGATCGTACAATGGCTGCTATGGCCTTGACATATCGTTGATTCTATTATATTTGATAAAGAAAGTTAAGTCCTGCGACTTCCCGGCAAGTCGTTGTGTAACATACCTTCTGGTTTGAGTGCTAACCCGACAGCTTCTGCGTTGTCTCCAGTACGAATGAGCATTTCATCCACGGCCAACGGCAACTGAACCCAGTTCCTCAAAGTGTCAGACTAAACTTATAATCATGGAAGTTGAGGGAGGTTATCTGGAATTAAAATGACAATGGCAATTGAGAACAGTTGAGAAGAATAGACAAAATTCCAATAGTTTTAATGTGTTGTTGTGTACTTTTCGCATTAATTTTAAATTTGACAAGAGTTCAGTTACAATCTGAAGAAAGAAGGAGAAATTATGTTAGAAACCAAAAAAGAATACATGTGTCTGACATCAGTTGTTTTCATTTGGGTCACCCTGTACATCTGCTGATAGGGTTGTTGAAAAACCATCCCGATGAGTTGATTTAAATGGTAAAGACTGACCAAATTTAATTAGCAGCGCAATACCGAAAGGACAGACAGAATTGAAAGCTATGGCAATCCACCCAGTTTCGTCTCGGTTAGTTTATGAAAGCTGGCAGGCTCTACAAGGGACCACAACGTAGTCTTATGCTGATTGTCAGGACAGTGTGATATTTAAGGAAATAAGGCCGCTGATAAGGTAGCTCGAATAGGCTCTGCTATGCATATGCAAAGGAAGCCGATAGACCGGCAAAACAACCATGACATCGAAATGCCATCTGCACAAGAAAACTTATTATGTTCAATTTTTAATTTTTATGTGCAAAACAATAAAACGCTTAATTATGCAACTTTCATATATCTTCATAAGATGAACAAATACATTTACATATTTTTAAAACTAAGAGAGGGCAATTAAATGTTTATTTCTATTTATACGTTTGATAATGAAAACAAACTAAAAATAGGTTTCTTGAAATTTGTATCTGGCTTGTTTCTCCTACTGTTTAAATTAATATGCAAAACCAATGCAGGAAATATGCCAAAGTTCAATATTAATATTAATATTTTTCGCAGTGAATTTAATTAAACGATTTCTATGAAAGTTGCGGGCTGTGTTAATTTCGCTTCTCCATAAATAACACTATGCCAACGAAATAAGAATCCACTTTGCAGTTCGGTTGTACTGTGATCCCCCCCTGAGTACCAAAAGGGCGGACATTTTTCTTGATATGGATAAGTTTTCTTTTTATTCTATTTTTTATGATAGTTGAGACCCAAATGGTCATAAATTGAAAACGAATTATCCGATTTATTTGCGATAAATCAAAATTTTTATGATTGCCTCTTGTATTCACACAAGGAAATTCTTTTGTTTCCATTATACAAATACAAATCAGTTTCAAAATATCATTTTTCTTTCCATGGATAAGTTTTCATTTTATTATTTTTTTTTAAATACTAGTTTCAGTCATAAATTGAAAACGAAGATAAATCAAAATTATTCCAAATTTATTTGAATCCTACTAAGTTCACACTAGGCAATTTTATTTGTGGCAATTTTTATGATTCCCTTTTGAACTTGTCTCTTGTGTTCACACAAGGAAATTCTATTTGGTTTCCATTATACAAATACAAATGACTTTCAACATATCAAAAGACGAAAAACACAAAAAGAAATTACCAGTACGAGCAGTTTTTGTCCATTTCCCTTACCACTCTTTCCTATAAACTGACAATTGCGAGAATTAAAATTGCCTAGTGTGAAGTGGGACTAACAAAGTAAAGTCGGAACATTTTATAGTAATTTTAGATTTTTTTATGGATATTTTTTCTACAAAAATAAAAAAAAAAATTTCCGACATTAAAAAAAACTTTGGCCATTTTTGTACTCAGTTGGCAACAAATCACAAATGTAGCAACCAAAAGTCAAGTTTTCGACCTTTTGACTTTCGACTTTTCAAGTTTTTGCGAATTACTCGTACAAGTCGATTTAAGTCGACTTATCGACATTTTAATACAAAATAATACAATTTTATTAAAACTAATACAAGTTCAAATTGTAAAAAAAACAAGAGATCACCTCAGTTCCACTTTATGGTGGTGTAAAAGAAAATGTCTACTTCTATTCGAAGTAGAAGTATCTAACACATATCCTGTTCAACAGATCGAACAGAAATTCCGTTATTTGTTAGAAAGGTGTTCTACCGACATGACACTTTCCACTGGATACATCACGAATATTTTTAAAAGCGAAGTTCCAATTAATTTAACCTGGTCCGGATTTCTTTAATTTAACCAATAACGTCTTTTTATCGCTGATTGTCTGTGAAGATCTTTGAGTCCATTAGTAGGCACCTCACTGCTCTTAAAGAAGCGAACCAAGTTGGTTATCTGCAGAAGGAGTTACAGCAATGGTGTAGTCTGAATATTGTCCGCTTACTCGTTACAACAATTCCCTTCGCAGAGTCATCAGGTAGCTGTAGAAACGCATGTTTAGCAGCAGTTTCCGGTATATTTTATTTACATTTTGAGAATTTTGTAAATGGTGTGCCGGAAATATTAAATGGCAGCCATAATATCAGCTCCACTGATTGACAAACCATATTTTCAGTTAAACAAAAAAGTCGACTTCATTTTTCACCATTTTTGTGGCAAAAAGTCTATTAATCGACTTTTCGTGAGTCGACTTATACAACTCTAATTGACTTTTCTTTTCTAACGTAGGCGGAATGAAATCGCAACAAAAAAAACATTTTTTTTTTTTTAAACAAAAACAAAAATTTTATTTCAATTTTTTTTTGTACTAGTTTAATATAAAAAAAAAATATTTGGTCCCATTCGAGCTGCTTTGCGGCAATTTTGAGGAACTTTTTCCATGGCTGTTGAAAATGTCGATGTTGGCATTTTTTGAGAAGCTCCTTTCGAATTTTTTTTAATCAAATTTTTGGTAGTTTTGGGTCTGAAGTTATTTGCATATACTTTTCGTTTTTAATTTGCCCAAAAATCCTCAATTGGGCGTAATTGGGGTACATTGGGTGGATTTTCTTCTTTACATACATATGGAATTTGAAGGGTGTCCATGGCATCCAATGTCTTCTTGGCGTAATGACTTGATGCTAAGTCGGGCCAGAAGATAACATTTGAGTTTCTATGCTTCTTATTCATAAATTCTTCAACTTTTGGTAAGCAGAAAAGTTGAAGAATTCAGAATTGACAGCCAAACCGAACTCAAAATTAAAAAAACTAATTGCAAGCCACAATAAAACTATTTTAGGAAATTTTGAATGCTCCACATACTTTATTTTATCGTCTACGTGTTTTTTCCTTCAAAAAACTGTTTTCATTGCCATTCGTTTCCATCCAATGTGAAATATGACTCATCGTCCATGATGCATACAATGTCGCTCTTGGCTTTGAATGTATTTTTGACCAAACTTCTAAGTCGAGACTTTTGGGTAACTTCTTGAGGTTCTGACTTTCTGGACTTTCTCTGAATTCCCATATCACTCAGATAAAAAAATTTATAAAAAAATCCAAAATTCCCAAAAACACTGCATTTTCTTTATTTGACTTAGAAGCCACATATCTTAAAATTAAAATGAGGCATAGATTATTAAACTCTATAGAGAACTTTTGATTTTATTGACAATGTAGTGAAGGGCCCTTCTGAAATCTTCCATACAAATCTGCCATAACCAAAAACTTGTATGTGAGGCCCCAGAATGTGCCCTCATTAAATTGTGAATAAAATCGGAACTACTTTATTGATTTTAATGATCTATAATTCATTTTAAATTAATTTCAGTAACAAAATACTGAAAATGTAAAATTTTTGTAATTTCTGACAAATTATGAAATTTTTACTACAAAAAAAAAATGGAAAAAAACTACTCGTGAAAATGTTTTATTTTGTTTTTTTCTAAAACTTTCAGGACCCGTTACTCGGAAAGTTTGGACTCGGGGGATTTTCTTTTATTGTTTTTTAATCATCTTAACATCAAAAGTGTTTTCTGTGAAGAAAATTTGAGACAAATCGTTGCAATATCGGTAAAGTAAATTTAAGCTCATTTCTGATGTGTGAATGCCAAAAAATAACCTACTTTTTTTTCTATGGATAAGTTTTTTTTAAGGCGAAACATTTTTTTTGTTATTTTTATTTTTAAAGAAAAAAATCCTAAAAAATCTAAAATTTCATTTTCAATATTTTACTAAAAAGCCACATATCTTACAAATAAATATCATGAAAATCGATGGACATTTAATCACTATTTAGTCAAGTGTCCTTCTTCCATATTTCAAAGAAATCGGACAATTTGTTTTCCATTTATGACAACAAATTGTAATTTAAAAAAAAAATAAAAAAAAAAAAACTTGGTGGATCGCTTATTACGTAGTTTTCACGAATAACAACTTAATTTATAAGTGAGTTTTTATAAGCGAAAACAAATAATTTTTAATATTGCGGTTTCTGTAAAAATATTTACTTAAGTTGTTTTTAAGGGAATTGGTGTCTTTGATGTTTTCGAACTAAATGTGGCAGAAAAGAACAAAAGAATTAAAAACAACAAAAGAACATTTCCCTCACACCATGGTTGAACGAGTATTCTGTCCGGCCGAACGATTATATTTCACTCTTTCACTTCACTGTGTTATTTCCTACTCAGATTTTCATTTGCATGGTTGAAGGCAAATTGTGCACGGCCGAACTTGGCCACAATTAGATTTCACTCTTTCACTTCACTGGGTGTTTTTTTTCCTTCATACATTTTCATTTGCATACAAAGCAAGTTGTCTACAAAACAAACGGCTCGTGCTAAGAAAACGAGTTTTCCACTAAGAAAACTCATCGTTCTCATTTCGATTGTTTGAATTATTTGGTGTGTCAACCAGTTTGATATGATCAACAGTGTTTGTGGTAAGTCTCGACTCTCTCTCTCTCTCTCCATATCGCTCCTCTCGCTGAGTGGCAAATTAAAGAGCGCCCAGAAGTGTTAAGAACAGAGAGCAATGGAATTTGAATAAAATAAACCACATGTACTAATTTTCAGAACCATACGTACATACAGACACACATTTTTACCTAGGCCTCTTTCAGTGTTGTCAATTCACACTTTCTGTGTGGGTGTTTCTAATCGGTTTTTGTTCAACAAGAAAGAGTTGAACGAAGGTTTGATTGTTGATTACAGTGGCCAATAAAGAGGATCGTACGGTTCAGATGCAAAGTTCAATGGTCCGTTTTACAATCTCCTTTTAGGTTTCAATCGATAGTTACAGATGTAAAAATCTTCGCTCCAAATTATAACTTAACCGGAGATTGTGAAAATGGCCACCAATTTGTAGGAGCGGTTTGAGAGCACTCAGAACATGTGAATTTGGAGAAAAATTTACAATTCCGAATACATTTCATAATGTCTACTCTAAAAATACAAATGCTTTCGATATTAAAAAAGAAAAAAACAAAAACAAATATCCAGAAACAATTTTACATTAGGATCGCAACCCAGCAACGTTTTTGGTTACAGCGGAAGGCATTATAATATTAATAGTGGTATTCACACCGAGGTTGTTAGTTTGTTAGTCGTTAATCGTTACTTTTTTACACGCATTTTGTTGTTGTATATTTAACGAGCTATCGGATTAACATTTAACAAACTAACGATACGGCACCCCTGATAAAATAGTTGTTAGTTGGTTAATCACAATCAGCTGTTGCTACATGTTGATGTTGTGATTAATTTCTAAAAAAAAGTTTTGTGTTTTGGGAATTTTCGTGTACATTGAGAGTAAGTATGTTAATTACATGATTATTTTGGCATGTTTTATTTTTTTCAAAATAATAAATTGTGTCAGAACAATAAATCAGCTGTTTTACTACGAAAGTTACCAGACTACCAAAGTTTTAAAGAGGGGGTCGTTCACAGCTGGTAATTTTAACAAATTAACAAACTACCGAGTAACAAATTAACAACTTCGGTGTGAATACCACTAATAATATTTAATATGCAAAATAAATCAATCCAACATTTTTAAAATCTATAAGCGAATTTGCCTCGGCTTTTATTTACTTTACCGACATTGCTCCGATATGTCTCAAATTTTCGCTACAGAGTACACGTCTGATTCTGAGAAGATTCAAAACAAAACCCAAGTCAAAACTTTCCGAGTTACGGGCCCCGAGAGACATAATTAGCCCTAACTCCGATCTCCGTTGGATCGGAACAAAATGTGTATCGTTGAAAATCTTATCGAAATACCTATTCAGTCGTATGTATATATATATATATATATACGCCCACATAGTTCTGCAAATATACTTGTAGAAAATCACCAGTAATAAAAAAAAAATATTACTTAATTATCCCAAAAACCTCCCACGAAAATAAATGGAACTGAAGTCTAACGGCGATTTTTGACTTTTGCAATGCAATATAAATATTTAATACACAATAACTTCGGTATTTAATGGGTTAAGGGTCCAAATGAGGTAACATATTAAAACTAAAGATCTCGGCTTTAATGTTATAAAAACAAATACACACCTTCATATAAGCCATATCTTGAGTTTGGACCCCTTTTCCATAAAAATAACCAACAAAAAAAACTTTTAATTTGATGTCGCCTCGGCATAGGTTAATGGATCGCAGATATATATATACATCTAGAAAGATATTTCGACAAGCTTTCCAAAGATACCCATTTTGTCCTGATCCGACGTAAAACAAAGGAAATCGGAAAGTTGGGACTTGGGGGATTTTTTATTTATTTTTCTTATTTAATTCCCCACCCCAAAGAAAAAAATAAAAAAAAAAGTAGGAGCAATGTCGATAAAGTAAATTTGTTCCTGTGCCTCAAAAGGAGTGACCTGAGGTTAAAAAAAAATTTTTTCTGGATGGCGTAATCTTTGTTTCTATCATTCTTGGTCCCCTGCTGTCCCCCTCGTAAATGCAGGCGACTTTACGAGCATTAGCGCAATCTCAAAGCCATGTAACACTTCTCTAGAAAAGCATTAGCCGTTCGGAGCCGACTTCAAACGGTAGGTCCCGGTCAGAGAGAAGTTCCCCCTCAGTTCCTTCATCGAACGTTAAGGGAAATAAGTAAGTTTTCAAAACGATCAAACCTAAGTTTTGTTTCCACATATTGACACTGACCCGGAGAGAACTATTCTTATCGAAAGGCCACCTCAAGGTGTTTGCTGGGTTTGGTATTTTCAAATGATTATAATGACATACTCTACACTATTAAAAAAAAAAACACTAGCATTTGCGATAAGACGCTGGTGCTGCTGCTTCTGCTGCTGTTGCTGCTGCTACTACAGAAACGTTGTCTGCTAAGTAATACGACAAACTGGAATATATACTCACATACACACGCACATACATATGGACATATTGTATATACATGTGGCGCATTCGAAGCGTATTGAAATCATAACAAATCAGATCACCCTTTCAATCGGACGTTAAATAATTTCCGCGCGGAGAAACAACGTGTAGGGTACGCATCATGTATAGACCGGCATTGTATCATCAGTATAACGAGCTCCAGAAATGCATCGCGGAGAAGGCGATCGATAGATATTCCCAAAAAATGCAATGGCATCACAACGGCATGGATTCCCTAATCGATATCGGCACTGCCACGGGCAATGTTTTAATGGATCTCATGAAAGCCGAATTGCCCGAGACTTTTACACGTATTGTGGGCTGTGACATCTCCAACGATGCGATAGCTTTCGCCAAGGAATTGTATAGATCTGAGCAGAAATGTGAATTTCGTGTTTTGGATATTACCGAGGAACTGCCCGTCGATCTCAAGGGACAATTCGATCATGTAACGTCGTTTAGTTGTCTGCACTGGGTTCGCGATCAAGTGTGAGTATTACAAAATATTAAATTAGTTATTGTTATTGGAAAGACAAAAAAGAAACCACGACGACGCGCCTTAAAAAAAAAATGTCAACGTTGAAATAACCAAAATGTGACAGTCATGTCATCGCCTTGTAAGAACGTAAACAAACGAAAGAAGTGTAAAGCGTACAAAAAGAAAAACAAGTGAACACAATCGAAGGGTCTAAGAAACAAACACACAAATACAAAGAAAAGGGAAATTCTCTACAGAAAGAGAGTGTGAATGAGCACATCCCAGCAGTTGGGCTTCACGATCAATTGTTTTTGTTTGTTTTTACGAGTAATTCCAAAAACAATTTCCATGTGTACATTTCGATAATACGCGTAAAATGTTATCGGTTTGTTTGGTGTTCGTTTTTTTCTTTTCTGACTAGAGTGCGTTGGCCTTGTCTCCCACAAACTCGTGTACATCTGTTTCAGCAGAACAACAACAACAAAATGGGAAATTGAAAAAAAATATATGTTTATCACGTTTTTGTTTTTAGATAGGTATCGAAAGATGAGTGTAGGAAAAACAAAAACATAAAATCGATAACATTTGTATGTCATATGTTTTTAAGGAAATTAAGAAACTGCACGTAAAAATTTCGGATGACGGACAGTGTTCTTTAAGATACAGGGCAAAGTATCAGCTAATTGCACAGTGGTTTCTACAGGATGAAAAAATAAGTGATCATATGTAGGGGGGACTTTTAAATTAGAGTTCAAATTTATCAGCTTTTTTATTAACCATTCAACCTTTAGAAATGCCTGTTAGCGACAGTCTTAGTGGTTAAATGGTTAATACATATCCTCGGTGTTTTGTAAAAAGTGCTCGAGTAGACATTTTTGGTTAAGTGGACTTGATGATGCAAAAGTGCCCCAAAAGACATACACCCATAGAATTGTTTTGATATAATAACTACAAAACTACTCTAAATAGACATTTAAATATTTTAGAGGTCATAGACTAATGACCGTATTCAGAAAAATGTATAACCGCTTTATAAACGTTTGTCAATAAATAAGGTGAGAAAATACAAAAACAATTTTCACACATTTTTTTTTTTAATTTTTTTTTATAAATTTAAAATTTTTTTTTTATAAATTTTAAAATTTTTTTTTATAAATTTTAACATTTTTTTTTTTAAAAATTAGGGTATGTCCTGTAAAATAATTAAATGTCTATTTCAAGTAGCTTTGTATTTTTTTTTTTTGTATTCTGGGGTGTTGACATTAAATTACTACATTTTTAATGCTGATTCTATTTGCCTAATCTTTTATTAAAAATAATGTAGCGTTACAGATTTTTTTTCAAAAAAAAAATAAAAAAATATAAGTGGAATGTTTCTAAAAATGTGTTTCATCATTAACGACATAATTCATGTCACAGTTCAATTTCTTTCCCAAATAAAGTTGTTACTGGCGAAAAGAAAAATTAAATTATAATTCGATTTTAAAATTTTTTTTAAAAATTTTAAAAATTTTTTTTTAAATTTTAAAATTTTTTTTTTTAAAAATTAGGGTATGTCCTGTAAAATAATTAAATGTCTATTTCAAGTAGTTTTGTATTTTTTTCAATGTTTTGGATTCTGGGGTGTTGACACCAAATTACTACATTTTTAATGCTGATTCAATTCGCCTAATCTTTTATTAAAAATAATGTAGCGTTACAGATTTTTTTTGAAAAAAAATAAAAAAATAAGTGGAATGTTTCATCATTAACGACATAAGTCGACATAATTCATGTCACAGTTCAATTCCTTTCCCAAATAAAGTTGTTACTTGCGAAAAGAAAAATTAAATTATAATTCGATTTCATTATTTTCATAACCGCTTAAAAAGAAGGAGTTCTCACACTTTTTGCACATACAAACTTGTTTTTTTATACAAGGTTTTCCAACAAGAGGTGTTATTTTGGTATTCAAAGAAAATTGGAATTTTTTGAGATAAATGATCGGATGTTTATTTCATAATAAAGAGGAAGGTATGCCGTTAATAAGGAAAACAACATCACCCAAATGGCCACCACGACCACGTTTACAGGACCATATCCTTTTCATGAAATTTTCCATAACCAAATCGCAAAGTGGCTGCCTTGGAAAATGTTCTAACGAATTTCATTAAAAAGCGAGTTTCGAAAAAAATGGCGCTTACGTCTTTTTTTAAGCGATCGAAGAAGAGTTCCATAAAAGTATAGATTTTTTGTTTGATCAGTAAAATGGTGTATTGAAATATCTTGAATGTTTTAGGCGAAAAAAATCGGTGTTTGACAATATAACTAAAAAAAAAAAACACAAGCTAAATATATCACTCCACATTTTGATAAATAATTGCTAATAAAAGAATTGTAGATGCATTTTCGAAATGGAATTTTCGCTGTTGCCTTTTGATTTAATTCTGTGTTGAAGGTTATTGTCTACTAAGTAGTTAATATATTAGTTAATATATTAATATTAATTGGCAAAATAATTAATTCGCCTTAGAAATTCCAAAAAGTCATAGACGTCTGATTTTCAGTCGATTTGAATGTGTATTAACATATTTATGTTAATGCGTATCTATTATAAATTTTGAAATAGTTTTATTTAAACTTAAAATGCAAAAAAGTAGATTTTCTCGACTTTTTCTTAATTAAATTGAGAAAACGACTTCATTAATTGTGTTTAATTTCGTAAAAAAAATATTTGTTTGTGCATAACTGGTAGAAAAAAACAAACAGGTTGCAAGGATTTTCCAGAGAGATAATATTTTTTTTTATGAAATTAAACACAATTGGCGGTCTGGCCGGTTAGAGGGTTAGCCGACTTTTTCTGGGTCGCAATAAAGGACAAACCCTAGTGGAGGGTCTACAATTTATGAATGCCTAGCAAATGTCTACCGCTTAGTGATATTTCTGATGACATTTCGGCATAATTGTGGTTGTATCTCGGCATATTGTATGCTGAATGTTATCTCTCTAGGCTTCGATGGTCTCTGCTTTATTTCAATAAACACTCCCTTTGAGAGAGCCCCAGAGTAAATATTCCAAAGGAGTTAAATCTGGCGTTTGTGGAGGCCATTTTGAATTTTGAAGTTCGCTAAATTAAATAAATTCCCAGAAAGAATCCCGAACAGAAACGTCTGTAGCCGAAACAAAACTGAATTGTGTTTCTATAACTGCAACGAATCCAATTAGACAATACACACAAAAATACATAAGAAAACATTTTCAATTAGAATTTAACTGAGACTTTCGTGTTATAAAAACCCAAACTGACGAAACAGAATTTCGGTTCGTTATTTCAACGAAAAACCCATTCGTTTTTGTAAAAACAGGCTGTCAATCGCATCACGAGACTAAACTGCCCACCAAACAGTTATACGATACGCTGCACTATGGAGGAATTGGACAAATGTTTAGAAATGAATCTGACATTGGATTTACCGATTTGATTGAGATTTCACCTAGCTGAAGTGTGTTTGAGCCTAGGTCCGGCAGATGGATCCAGATGGGCTTCAAGGGTTCTCAAATTGAAAGTTCCCCTAAATGCCATTATTCCATTTGAGAGTTATAATGAAAACTTCGTGATTGGGACAATATCGTCAGACATTTAATGTCACGATGATTACAAAACCTCTTCCTACACTCAAATCGCTTTACAAACATTACAATTTCACAAATATTGATCACAAACAAAATGTCCCTTCAAAATCAAAAATCACCATAATTAGCTTTAATATTTTCCAAGATTCAAAATTAATTAACATTTCTTGTTCGATGATGAAAAGTCGATGACCTTATTTTATAAAGCGTAACGCATCACAGAATTAACGCATTTTGGTGGTCGACTATATAAACTTCAAATATTTAACATTTACATTCGACGGATATTAATGTTTTAATAATCGCATTTAATTTATTGCACTTTCAATTAACTAATTACGGTTTTTTTTTATTATAATTTTCCTTTCTCAGACAAGCTTTAAAGAATATATACGATCTGTTAAAACCGGATGGCGGTGATTGCCTTTTAACGTTCCCCACATATGTGCCCATTTTTGATATTTACGATACCTTAAGAGATGTTCCCACATGGCAGCCATACATTGGGCACGTCGACTTCTTCGCCGGCCCCTTGATGCGCATTGAAAAAGACCAACTGGTGCAGCTGATGCATTCGATTGGCTTCGAAGATGTTCGTGTTGAAATTGACTTTGAAGTGCATCATTACAAGAGTGCACAAAAATTTAAAGGTATGTATGCATTGAATTCTTAATTTACCGAAACCAGGGCCCTATTCTACAAAAAGTTACTCTCGTTATGTATTGTTGACCTCTGTCGAACTTTCAATTAATAATTAAAGTAGAAAAGCATTTTAATAAAAATAGTGGTGCCAAACTTTTGAAACAATTGCAATAAAATCTATTGTGAATTTGTAGTGACAGAGCTTGACTTTTCGAAATGACACTTGTTGAACACCCTGCGTTCACGAAGTCTTATAAACAGAGTGTCCAGATACACCACCTGGGTTTTGACAAATTGTCAATCGACCAAATCGCTGAACCACTTCGAGACTTTCAGAAAAATCATCGGATGACCATCCAGTTTCCAGTTAGATTTCTTAACAGGGTGTGCAGACTAAAAACAACTCGGTTGTAATAATTTATTCTGAGCTTGTAAAAATTTAGAGTAAAATACAATGGATTCTAGACTAGACTTCTAGAAAAATGATTTGGTCAGCAGCCTGTGTCAATATTCAGTACATCGAAGATGACATTCTCTTCTTCTTTATAATAAAATGCACAGTGAAGTGGTAGAGTAGGTTCCAGGCATTCGGAAAAATCATCACGGTAAACATCCTGTGTTAACGCAGGATGTCAAAATTTACCACATCGACGGTGGCAAATCCTGTTTCTATTTACTATAAATGTTGGATTTGCACGGAATTTTTAAAAAGGCAACTTGTAATGGTCATAATTTTCACCACTTAGATGACAAATGCCCTAAGTCGTTGTTTTTAGTGTAATGATCATTTTTTTTTTGTTTGTAAATTTACTAGTTTGTTTTCTTGTTCGTCCCTCTGGGCTAAGTTAGATAGGGTTGGGAATCTCTCAGATACTGCGAGTTGCCGGAAGCCACCATTACTGATTTTCTGGGAGAACCTACAGTTGCTATCCTTTGAAACTCCATTAGGAGATAAAGAAAGGGTAGGTTTTTAATATTGGACATCGGTCAAAAAATAGTTTATTGTACAGCTTCAATCTCAAGGTCTCTTGTCTCTATATACTACCAGTGACATGTCTATCTTAATGAGATTTCCGGTTCAGTAGTAAAAACATGAACCGGAACCGGATTTTTTTCATTAAAATATGCCCTTTGGTTAAAATCCTTCCCTCTATTATTAAATAGAGAAAAAAGTTTTTTTTTTTTATTCACTTTTGCATTCAGTATTCCCAAAACAAAACAATTTACAGTATCTTGAACTGTTCAGTTGCCAAAAAATTGCAAAAGTCTACTTTTTGAAATGGGTCGTCAAAAATTTGACTCATTGTGGATTTCGACTTTATTATATTTCTTACAGGACGGAAAATCGTAAATTTAATAAATAATAAAAACAACAATGACTCATGAAAATAATCCCAAATAATTTTTGAATTTCTGAAATCGCAAAACGTGTCAAGAAATCCAATAAATTTCCGATTTATTGCAAATATAATTAAATTAATAATTAAATTGGCTATGAATTTTATTATTTACAATACCTGATTT
The DNA here is from genome assembly GCA_958296145.1 of Hydrotaea cyrtoneurina. Lineage (NCBI taxonomy): Eukaryota > Metazoa > Arthropoda > Insecta > Diptera > Muscidae > Hydrotaea > Hydrotaea cyrtoneurina. The sequence continues at coordinate 25,841,663 of OY282514.1, read as the reverse complement.
TCAAATCATATTCGATTCATTGAACCCAATTCATCGAATTAAAAAAAAAAGTATTTAAAAATACATTCATAAAAAATTAAAACAGCTTTACCTCCTCATGTAACCTGTTTGAAAATTGTTTTTATTTTTTCATACATATTACTTAACAAAGGTTTGTAAAGTTGTTTGAAATGTTTATGAATACGGGGTTAAGAATCTTTTTGCTTGTGAAAGTACCCCCAACATACAAAATGAAAAAAGTCCCCAAAAAGGCCAACTTGAAAATTTCCCTAAAAATTCTGAAAAATCCCTGGAATAATTTATGAAAAAATTTCCCATTTACGCGGGCCGGTCGCCAACAGGTAGCGGAGTCATGCCAAAGTCCATGCCTTAAGGTCAACAGCTTAAACAAGTACGAGAAAATTGGTGGGAAATCCAAAAGCAAAATTATTGTCACAGTGTATCGAACCGAATACGACTGCAATTTATTTACTGAAATAGGCCAATAAACCCATATTTTTTTTAAATATTTCATTTTTATGCCAACATTTATGGTAAAGCAAATTCTCTTATGGAAAAGTAAAATAAAATAATTTATTGTACAGTAATCTTTTGACTTACGTCGTATTTTTTTTTTTTTTCGAAAAAAGGGTGACGTAAACCAAACAAAAAAAAAACGCAAATGAAATTCCAACACTCTGGTTCATTTTATTAATAAAAAAAATGAAATCAGTTATAGGCACGTATGGAAACATAATAAAAAAGTGATGGGAAATTTCATAATGCAGTTCGTTTGCAGTTCACAGTACAAAAAAGTACGTAGCGAAATTAATATTTCGATGACATTATCTGTGGTACGGCGCTGTAGGTTCTGAATGGGCTTAGAGACAATGAGTCTTGGTTCATTGATAATACTACTGCAGTGAAAAAAAATCTCCATCAAATCAATGACAAACATTCATCAATAATTCTACATCAAATTGATTTTATCAATGGATTCTTTAATTTGCAGTATTTTCTGCTTTCATCAATTTAAAATATTATTTGGCATCGATCATGCAATCTGTACATCATTATTAGATTGCCAGAATGAGTGGGTACATTTTATAAACGTTGTTGACAACAAACTGTTGTTTACATTTTTCCCGATTCATTAAATTGATGTACAACGTTCATCAAAACAATGTAAATGTGTCCTCAAATAATATAGAATGTTACTTTATTTCAACATTTATTTAATTCATTTGTAATACAATACAATTTGCATCAAATCGATGAAAAATTTTCATTAAATTGATGAACAATTTTCATTAAATCGATGAAAAATTTTCATTAAATCGATGAAAAATTTTCATTAAATCGATGAACAATTTTCATTTAATTGCTGGACAATTCTTATTACATTGAAGTATAATTTTCATTAAATTGATGGAAAATTTTCATTAAATTGATGAAAAGTTTTCATTAAATTGATGAACAATTTTCACAAACCTGATGACAAATTTTCATTAAATTGATGCTCAATTGTCATTAAATGAATAAACAATTGTCATTATATGGATGAACATTTTTCATTAAATTGATGCTCAATTGTCATTAAATTGATAAACAATTTTCATTAAACCGATGAACAATTTTCATTGAATTGATGACAAATTTTCATTAAATTGATGAACAATTGTCATTAAATTTCCATAACGTGATGACAAATTTGCCTTAAATTGATGCTCAATTGTCATTAAATGGATAAACAATTGTCATTAAATTGATGAACAAGTTTCATTAAATTAATGAAAAATTTTCATTTAAATGATGAACAATTTTCATTAAATTCATGAAAAATGTTCATTAAATTGATGAACAATTTTCTTTTAATTGATGAACAATTTTCTTTTAATTGATGAACAATTGTCATTAAATGGATGAACAATTGTCATTAAATGGATGAACATTTTTCATTAAATTTATGAACAATTTTCATTAAATTTATGAACAATTTCCACTAAATTAATTATATTTATTTTTAATTGGTGAACAATTTTCATAACCTGATGACAAATTTTCATTAAATTGATGCTCAATTGTCATTAAATGGATAAACAATTGTTATTATATGGATGAACATTTTTCATTAAATTGATGCTCAATTGTCATTAAATTGATAAACAATTTTCATTAAATCGATGAACAATTTTCATTAAATTGATGAACAATTTTCATTAAATCGATGAACAATTGTCATTAAATGGATGAACCATTTTCATTGAATTGATGACAAATTTTCATTAAATTGATGAACAATTGTCATTAAATTTCCATAACGTAATGAAAAATTTGCATTAAATTGATGCTCAATTGTCATTAAATGGATAAACAATTGTCATTAAATTGATGAACAAGTTTCATTAAATTAATGAAAAATTTTCATTTAAATGATGAACAATTTTCATTAAATTCATGAAAAATGTTTATTAAATTGATGAAAAATTTTCTTTTAATTGATGAACAATTTTCTTTTAATTGATGAAAAATTTTCATTAAATTGATGACAATTGTTCATTAAATTGATGACATTTTTTATTAAATTAATGAAAAATTTTCATTGAATTGATCAACAATTTTCATTAAATTGATGAAAAATGTGCATGGAATTGATGAACAAGTTTCATTAACTTGATGAAAAAATTTCATTTAAATGATCCACAATTTTCATTAAATTCGTGAAAAAGTTTGTTAAATCGATGAAAAATGTTCATTAAATTGATGTACAATTTTAAATAGATGAACAATTTTCATAAATAAATTCCTAAAATAAGAAATTTCCATTAAAGCAAGCCTTGACATTTAAAGAAAAATATCGTAATTTGAAATAAATTTTAAAATTTCCTTATTTTTTCCACAGATCACATGGCGGCTGGCTGCATGTTTATGAAGTGGATACCGCCGTCTATGCATGAAACCTTTATGATGGACGTACTGGAGGTGGCCAGGCGGCTGGGCTGTCGGGCCTCCAGTCCCTGTGGCACCAAGTGTTCATATTCGCTAAATTTCACCAATGCCATGGTCTATGTCCGGAAATTACCCAATCGCCGCTAAGTCCACTCATCCTCGAACTGTACAGTGAGGGCCTGTGATTTTAGTCGTGGTTATAGATTAATATATATACGGAACCCTTTTTATTTAGCACACATATATTACTGGAAGTCGCCACTCGATGTCGGAAGTGGAATTTTAGAAAAAGTCATGCATTATTAATTTCTTATCGTTAAGTAAATCAACCGTAAATCCTAAAATGTATCAGCATATTTTGTATTTGTATAGAAAAATCGTTTGTCATTGATATAATAACCACTCCCCCGGCAGAGAACTAAGTCTTAGTATAATAAGTTTGCAATGTTTATGTTTTATTTTGTTTTTGTTTTTTTTTTTTAATTTCTAATCTTTGGTTTAGTGCAATATGTACGGTCGGAGAGAAGATAAATTCTTTGTTCGCCGAAATTCTAAGGTCTTCAAAGTGTTAAAAGATTTAAATTCGGAATTTCATGATAAGGAACTTAACCTTGTAATTTAACTTTAGAATCAGGAATTTTTAATAAAATTTTTAAATTTACCTGTCGTACTTTTATTTATTTCTAATTGTGGTTGTACTCCCTGATGATGTTCATCAAAGAAGAACGAAATATTGGAAAAAAAAATTAAGTTAAATAAAATTAAAAAATATATTAAACATTCCTGAAATAACAAGTAATTAAACTTATTTGCCATTAAACAAACTAAGGAAAATTGTAATTTAATTTGAAGCTAATGGTATTAGCTATACATGGCAAAAAATTTTGCCGCATGGACTAAATTTCACTTTAGAACAATTTTTGTTAATATCACATTTCCCGGCGACAAACTTGATATTCTGAAAATGAATTCAGACATCTGTCCTTCTAGCGTTTGTTAGCTAATACTGTTAATGTGCCAGAAAACAATTTGGGACGTTTGACCTCCGTATAGTCTAGTCTTTACTTGTTCATATTCCGCTTTAAAAAATATTTATTTCTATAAAAATTTGTGTGATGTTTGAATTTGTATGTGATGTTTGAAAACACTTTGTCGAACTGTATCTTATATATTTTAAGAGCTATGGTCCTGAATTTTATTTTTATTATAAACTATGTTTTCTTATCTTTATTATGACGTCAACATTTCATTTGTACCGAATGTTGTTTGGTTGCAGCACATATTTTAAAAAATATCGATTAAAAAAAAAAATCCCAAAATAGATTTACGTCAGGAATTTCTAGGGATTTTTTAGATCCATGGTTGCTTGGTGAAGTATTCTTAGAATTTCCCGTAATTTTATCCTCCATCCATACAAATTGAGCCACCCTAATGTACATATGCCTAATATTAATAGCTTCAATTTGTTTGTTTAGTGAAGTAAGTTAAATTACGAATTTAAATTTATATTCTGAATTCGATTCTGGTAACCCTTTGAAGAGTGTAGATTATTAGAGAAGAAAATAATACGTGTACCAACGGCTGTTGGATTGTGTTAGCTTGCTATTCCTCTAATTTTATGACACTTCTAGGGAGATTATTTGAGCTGAGATCATATCTTCATCTGATTGTAAAATTTGGGGAAGTGTTAGCTAGCCAAATAAAACGCTACATAAAGGCAATATTAATTATAAATATACATATGATTTAGATGGGATTGATGGCATTGCTATCGATCTGACCTTTTGGATCATCTTTTGCATAAACTACAAGTTTTGTACCACAGTGTTTAGTTTTGGCAATCTCCCTTCAAAGACTTAGGTCAAATGGTCATATAAAAATTAATTTCCCATAAAATATGTAACTTATTCCAGTGCCATAATTCTCGAGATAAAGTATAGTAAAGGGTGGCAATAGTTAATTATTATAGAAGATTGTGTAACATTTTAATAAAAAAAATAATTAAATTTTAATAAAAAAAATAAAATTTTAATAAAAAAAAAAAAATTTAATAAAAATATTTTTTATTTTTAGATTCCTTTTGTTTCTTAGTCCGAATTTACACGATGACATTCTGCCCAAAGATTTTCATGGGGAAAAAAATTATATTTTTAATAAAAAAAAATTAAATTTTAATAAAAAAATAATAAAATTTTAATAAAAAAAATAATTAAATTTTAATAAAAAAAATTAAATTTTAATAAAAATATTTTTTTAGATTTTTTTTGTTTCTTAGTCCCAATTTACACGATGACATTCTCCCCAGAGGTTTTCATGGGGAAAAAAATTAAATTTTTAATAAAAAAAATTAAATTTCAATAAAAAAAATTAAATTTTAATAAAAAAAATTAAATTTCAATAAAAAAAATAAAATTTTAATAAAAAAAAATTAAATTTTAATAAAAAAAAAAATAAATTTTAATAAAAAAATAATTAAATTTTAATTAATAAAAAAATAATTAAATTTTAATAAAAAAATAATTAAATTTTAATAAAAAAATTAAATTTTAATAAAAAAAATTAAATTTTAATAAAAAAATTTAATTTGAATAAAAATATTTTTTTTTTTTAGTCCTTTTGTTTCTTAGTCCCAATTTACACAATGACTTTCTCCCCAGAGGTTTTCACGGGAAAAAAAATAAATGTTTAATAAAAAAAAATTAAATTTTAATAAAAAAAAATTAAATTTTAATAAAAAAAATTAAATTTTAATAAAAAAAAAATAAAATTAATTTTTTTTTTTATATTCCTTTTGTTTCTTAGTCCCAATTTAAAAAAGTCCCGGGAAAAAAAATAAATGTTTAATAAAAAAAAATTAAATTTTAATAAAAAAAAATTAAATTTTAATAAAAAAAATTAAATTTTAATAAAAAAAAATAAAATTAATTTTTTTTTTTATATTCCTTTTGTTTCTTAGTCCCAATTTACACGATGACTTTCTCCCCAGAGGTTTTCATTTGGAAAAAAATTAAATTTTAATAAAAAAAAAAATAATTTTAATAAAAAAAAATTTTAATAAAAAAAATTTAATTATTAAAATTTAAAATTAAAAAATTTAATTTAATAAAAATATTTTTTTTTTAGATTCCTTTTGTTTCTTAGTCCCAATTTACACGATGACTTTCTCCCCAGAGGTTTTCATTTGGAAAAAAATTAAATTTTAATAAAAAAAAATTAAATTTTAATAAAAATATTTTTTTTTAGATTCCTTTTGTTTCTTAGTCCCAATTTACACGATTACTTTCTCCCCAGATGTTTTCATGGGGAAAAAAATTAAGTTTTTAATAAAAAAAATTAAATTTTAATAAAAAAAATTAAATTTTAATAAAAAAAAAATAAATTTAAAAAAAAAATAAATTAAAAAAATATAAAAAAAATTATTTTTAATAAAAATATTTTTTTTTTGTACATTCCTTTTGTTTCTTAGTCCCAATTTACACGATGACATTCTCCCCAGAGGTTTTCATGGTAATTTTCTTTTGCAAATCCTGCATAAAGTTTACACGATTACTATTGAAATACAAACATGGGTGTCAGTTATTGTTAATAAAATTAGAAGTTTTTTAAATTTTCAAATAAAAAAACGCTAGTTTCCCACAATTTTAATTTCGTGACTATTTTAGTACCCCTCTTGCCTCTCCACTCAACCTGTATTAAAAGTCATCGTGTAAATCGGGTCTTATTTGTAGGGGGAAATTACATTTAGTTTTTTTCACTAAGAAACAAAAGGAATATAAAAAAAAAAATTAAATTTTAATAAAAAAAAAAATAAAATTAAATTTTTTTTTTTATATTCCTTTTGTTTCTTAGTCCCAATTTACACGATGACTTTTTCCACAGAGGTTTTCATTTGGAAAAAAATTAAATTTTAATAAAAAAAAAAATAAATTTAATAAAAAAAATTAAATTTTAATAAAAAAAAAATTTAATTATTAAAATTTAAAATTAAAAAATTTAATTTAATAAAAATATTTTTTTTTTAGATTCCTTTTGTTTCTTAGTCCCAATTTACACGATGACTTTCTCCCCAGAGGTTTTCCTTTGGAAAAAAATTAAATTTTAATAAAAAAAAATTAAATTTTAATAAAAATATTTTTTTTTAGATTCCTTTTGTTTCTTAGTCCCAATTTACACGATTACTTTCTCCCCAGAGGTTTTCATGGGTTAAAAAATTAAGTTTTTAATAAAAAAAATTAAATTTTACCAAAAAAAATAATTAAATTTTAATAAAAAAAAATTAAATTTTAATAAAAAAAATTTAATTCTAATAAAAAAAATTTAATTTTAATAAAAAAAATTAAATTTTAATAAAAAAAAATTAATTTGAATAAAAATATTTTTTTTTTTTTAGATTCCTTTTGTCCCAATTTCCACGATGACTTTCTCCCCAGGGGTTTTCATTTGGAAAAAAATTAAATTTTAATAAAAAAAAAAAAAATTTAATAAGAAAAAATTTAATTTTAATAAAAAAAATTTAATTCTAATAAAAAAAATTAAATTTTAATAAAAAAAAATTAAATTTTAATAAAAAAAAAATAAATTTTAATAAAAATATTTTTTTTTTAGATTCCTTTTGTTTCGTAGTCCCAATTTACACCCCCTCTTGTCACTCCACTCACTGTTCACCCTGTATTGAAAGACATTGTGTAAATTGGGTCTTATTTGTGGGTGGGGGGGAATTACATTTAATTTTTTTTCATTTTACCACAATTCTGAAAATATTCTGGTTCTCGGTTTGTATGAACTATTTTAATGTGGTTGATTTTCTTTTATTAATGTTCTCTACTAGTCTAACACCGGTTAATTTCTTTTCGCATTCATATTCATATGTATTTGTAAAGACAAAAATAATTTTCAACATGATTTACTGTCAAATATAAAAATATCGCTAGCTGATTTGGCGTTGTGGTGCATTAGCTGCCTCCGTCTATAAATAACTCTTTCTTACTCACTTTTAAGTTGCACAATGTCGAAAAGGTCTTTTGTCAATTACGGGTGGTAGAGTGAAATTCATTTGTGTTATTTTTTTGTGTTATTTTTTGTGTTATCTTTTATTGGCCTCTATATAGATTATAAAAATTTGATAATGAAATACAGACCGAGACTGATGGGTTTTTGGTTAGCAATACAAATTTAACAGTGAGGTCAGGAAATGACTTTGGACAAAAAAAAAACCTACATTGAAATCATGCCTTACAACATGAATAATTGGAATTTAAACCAATATTGGGTGAGGTTATGGACTAAATACTGTACAATAATTTTACACAGTAGCACATTATCCAACTTTAATATCTTAAACCAATCAAGCTATTTCTGAAATAAGTGTGAAAAACCATAGAAAAATATGATTTTTTAACAGTTTTATTGTTTTGAGTAAGATGTTGTTGTTTTTTTGATTTTATCTCAAGGCAAAATGGACCAAGAGGACCAGCAATATTTCGAATAGTTCACGAGATATAAACATAAGAATCAGTACGTGTTTTTTTCAAAATTGTACCATAATCCAACCCCCAGTCGATAACTTCAACAATGAATTAAAAAAAAAACCTCAGCTAATAATTCCAAAAACCCAGCTAGGGTTTTTCTTCTACCCGTACACGTCGCTCATGAACAACTGAGAATGTTGCCGCTGTAGCCCAATGTGTTGAAAAAAATCCAGGTTTGTCCATTTCTCGTCGATCTTTAGAATTGAGTATTTGGCTGATGTTGTTTTTCATTATTCACGGGATACCTTCCTCTTTATTATGAAATAAACATCCGATCATTTATCTCAAAAAATTAAATTTTTCTTTGAATAGCAAAATAACACCACTTTTTGGGAAAACTCTGTATAAACAATAAAAAATCGACAATGTAAAAAACATTTTTTTTTTTTAAAAAAAATTTCAATTAAAAAATCACATTTCTCCACCCAATTTCCATGTCGTGACTGTTTTGCTAGACCTCGTGCTTGTCTACCCCCTTCGCCAAAATCGTCCAACGGCTTGTGTGTTTAACCTGGTTGGAAATTCAGCGTGTAAATCCGGTCCTAGAAAGGAGAAATCGCTATTTCTCCCAATATTGGAGAATCAAATTCTAAAAATACCCACTACATTATTTCCAAAACTACTTTCAAACCGTTTGTTGATCCACCCTTTCCCCGACTGTCTTACCGCTTAAGAGCCATTGGAATGAGATAGTTAGGGGTTGGGCATTTTCTAACCCTTTTCCATGTGTCTCAAAATTAAACTAACAAAGAAGAAGACAAAAACTAAATAAACAAACGTTAAAAAGGCAACACTAGCCCAACTCGAAGGAAAACAATCACAGCCAAACGATAGGTTTGAGGGTAAATGTACTCGTACTCGTACGTACCTCTTTCCATAATCGACTCCCACTCATTTAAAGACGTTTATAGTGCGGGCAGGGCGGGGGGTGGCATTATAAGGAGCAAAACAAAAGTGATTTTTAATGGATTCACACATACTCAGCGTAAGAGACATGGACGCGCACCGGCAAACGCAGAGACCCAGAGCATTGCCACCCTCCATAGATCATACTTAACTAGTCGCTCGACACTTGGCAAAATTATTTAAAGTTTATCTATTTACTTTATTGTTGGAGCGCTGTTGTTTGTTTGAAAAACAAACCAATGGCAGAACGTTGCATATGTGTTTAAATAAAATTGAAGAAATTCTAGTGTACAAAAACCAGGGAAGAGCTGCGACAGCTACGACCGATGTAAAAGGGTAATCAAATCTTAGAAAAGTTTTGCAACAATCACAAGGATACGGCAAGGCAAGCACAGTGGGTCAGAGCAGTGAGTTCACAGGACATAGTTAGAGGTTTTTTTTTTATAAAATTTCACGGGATTTTTGTCTCTCATTACAATATAAGTTTCATGTGAAATTGTTTTTCTTTGTCAGGATTGTTTGCGGAACATTTATACACGTCCTGTAAATTCCCGATATCATCCACTATTGTTGGAATTTTAAGGACTAGAAGGCAGGTCACATGTTTTTCGTGTTAATTTCCGATCTCAACCAATATGGTCGTACGTGGCCATTTGTCATTCGGAAATAGTTAAGGTTTTGACTTTTTTGTAACTCGATTGGCTTCCAACTGCCTCTGTAGAACTCAGTTGGCGACTACACAGCCTTGTTTATGATCCATTTCAATGGTTAGCAGGATTTCCTTCGACTGTCGGCTGAAATACCCATACAAAATTCACCAAGAGACTGAATTCCTGTGGGCGGCACCATCGTTTTTTGGGGACGATTGTCATGGTTTTTTGGGGACACTTTCTCACTCGCCTCTCGCAATAACGCACCAAGTAACTCTTTTGAGCCATAATACAATTTTAATTGTTGCCGTCCACTGTCCAACGTCAACTGAGCCTCAATATATCCACGTGTACATTTCAAAAAGTAGTGGGAGAACATTGTTGGAATAAAATACTAAACACACATGTATATAAGAGTGGGCGGCTCAAATATTTCAGTTGTTTCTCTGGCATTTGCCAACTTAAAGTAGTCGAAGAAAACCTATGTTTGCATGCAATCTTAAATATGTTTGTAGACAGACATAATCATATTTAATCATATAAGGTTTGAACCCAAACATGTATAGGTTAAACCCAAACATGTATAGTTTAAACCCAAACATGTATAGTTTAAACCCAAACATATATATGTTTGAACCCAAAAATATATATGTTCGCGTTACAAATCGGGTATATTGAACAATCATATGTTAGTGTAGTAAAAGAAATTGTAGCCCTAGCATATATATGTTTGCAGCGGCTCTTACGTTTATTTGGACAATTTATCTTCAGTTAAGCCGTTTGAAAACCCCTTTAAACCGCTGTTGTTTTACCTTGAGATATTTTAAATAATCTAGTTTTTTTTGGACAAATGACTAGATGTTTTTTATCTCTGATTTAATATCCCGTTACAGGGACGCAGACTGGAAAACTATTAAGGATTATGTAACAGTACAGAGCGACTAAAATAACTTCTCGGGACCAATCCATGGAACCGTTAGAGGGCACAACATACCCAATATTGGCTTATGTGCATGTCCAAGGACATGAAACGGAGAAAATCTGTCTCCTCTTCTCAACCTAACATAATATTTCCTCTGAGAGGTAAGCGCCCCGGTAGGCGAGTTGGTAGCGTGCTTGCCTATCAGCGTGGGGGTTGTGGGTTCGATTCCCACCAGAGGCTTTGGTCTGTCGCTGCAAAAATCAAGCCAAATGGTCTTTGTCACCCGGTTTACCCTTGGACACAAAATTATAATATAAATTTACTTTGTATTGTAATTAATAAATAAATAAATAAATAAATTTCCTCTGAGACTCTAAGATCTCTCAGATGATACAATTCTTAGTCTTTGGGACCTCAGATCTATGAAATGGAAGAATTATTTTTTTTTAATTTTTGTTGGTGTTTTTTTATATAGTTCGAGATCATTGATTTAGAAATATTTTAAAAACAGCTTCGAGCATTGTGTCTGGCAAGGTATACGAATCCGTTTCGGAAGCTGCCACACTTCTTCATCGGTTTCCATTTGCCACAAACCCCAAAAGATTCGTAGCTAACATGGAATGTCTGACTTGATTATTGGCCATCTGTCGAGTTTACATCGACCTCTCTTTTTCTAAACTAATTCAAAATATCGAGATTTTTGTACAATTTCGAATAAATCCTCTCTTTGAGTTTGACCAATCTCAGACTAAATATGAATTTAAGACGGTTATGAGATAGAAAAGTTCCGTAGAAAAGTTCGACTTACGGAGACTTTGAGTTAAGGGAATGTGTCTCCTTAACTGCCACTAGAAGTGCCTCGACTTATGGAAGTTCCACTGTATATGTTTTTTTTTTTTTTCGTTATATTGTCCGCCACCCACTCTAATCTACATGCATATGTATTTTGAACCGGGTGGTGTATGGAAATGAGTTTTTAATGTCCCAAAAGGGAATTTTCAAGTACGGCAGAAGAATACGAAGTACATGGGACACACGGATAGATGGGGTTTTAATTGTAGGATTTAAAATACAAAGTAAACCGGTGATTTGTTGTTATTGATTAGAATGGACATTTCCAACACACTCATCCACCACAGACAGTGCAGAGCTTTGTTTCCAAGAAGATAGTAATGCCCTTTTTGAAAGGCAAAACACAAAAAGGAGTTAAGCACAAACAACCGGAATATTAGTTTACATGTATGCGTGGGTGTGTGTGTGTGTGTATGTGAAAAAATAAACTAATCGTTAAATTTTAAGGATCTATTTGCCCTTAGTATCTTTGTATGCCCATATGTTCGTATGTGCTTTTGTCGAGATGTGGAAACATGAGCTGTCCTTGGTGGAAAGCGGCACGACAAAGATTTCACACAAAATCGTATTCTTGAGTAAACATTTCGTAAAATATGAGCCGGACTAGGTTTTGCGACCGCCGCTGTCACAGATGATGACGGTGATGGCAATGATAAGTACTTAAAGGTTTTCTTTTGTATTTCTGATGAATATGTAATTAAGCATCGCAGTCCATAATTGCGATTTTATCGCGTTTTCACCGACTCGTACGAAAAGTTTACTTTTTGAAGAGCCAGAAATGTTTTTTTGGGGATCCAAAAAGAAGTTGGCACAAAGTATTTCCTTCAAGATCGCCAGTTCAAACTTTACCTGTCTTCCTGTGTCCCGATACAGTCAAGAAGAACATCGGCCAAGTGAAGCAACTACTCGTAGTTTAGTTCGTTTGGAAGCCACCGCATACAAATAAACGGATGAATGGTTATATAAAGGTGCTTACAATAGACCCAGTCGGGGCACTGGAGTCGGAGTCTGACGAATTTACACGAAGTCTGAGTTTGGAGTTGAAAATTTTGCTCGACTCTGACTCCGAGTTTTATTTACTTACATTTCGCATAAAATAAATAAAATGTATGGAAAACAAGTTAATCTGTTAATATGTTTGAAAATTCGAAATATTTTCGATAATATGAACTTTTCGGAGTCGAGCAATTTAGGCTTGACTCCACAGCCCTGGGCACAGGTCGATTTGACATGACCGGACAATAGTGTTGTTTTATTTTTTATTTTTCCGACAGATTCAGAAAAATTACCAGAACAAGTTATAGTCGCGAACAACATTTGAAAATTTGAGAGCCGTGCAGAGCGCAAAGCAATGCAATGCTGTCAAGTGATTAATATTTAGTTTGGTTTGCCATTTCATCATGAACAGGTTGACAAAAGAACAACGCTTGCAAATCGTGCAAATTTATTTCGAAAGTAATGGTTCAGTTCGCGAAGTTCACCGCAAGCTCCGTCCATGTTATGCCATTACATCCACAAAAACTGACTGTTTGGTGTGCTCTATGGGCTGGTGGAGTCATTGGGCCATACTTCTTCCGAAATAATGCTGGAGAGTCAGTTACCGTTAATGGAGACCGGTATAGAGCCATGATAACCGACTATTTTGTTCCCGAATTGGATGGCATGAATGTGGATGAGTTGTGGTTCCAACAAGTGGTTGAAAATTGGACCTGTAGAATTGGCTTTATTCGAGCCAGCCGCGGCGGCCACATGCCCGAAATCATATTTAAACATTAATGGCATAAAATTATCCTTCCAATAAAGCCAAATTGATGGACATTAAAACGATTTTCTTGTGTTTTATTTCAATTCGAAGTTCTATACCTCAATAAAAAACACCCTTTACATTACTTTTTATAAACAACAAAAAAAACTCGCATGAAAAAGGTGGGCTTTGCGCCTGGCTCTTCTCTTCTTCAGTCCACTTTGAGCGCCAACTCTGTCAGCATGTTTAGACACTGCAAGAGAAGACGGGGAGGTAAATTTGGTACCCGTACAAGCACTTGGTCTTTAGCATACATCAGTCTGGCGAGAACCGTTACAGACCCTGAAATAGTTGAAAGCGGATTTCAGCTATAAATAAAAAATAAAACTCTGCAACGAATTGCAGAAGTGTATCCAATGGGTTCAGATAAATCAGTCAAATCGGTGAGCCATTTACATTTGGCTCTAAGAGTTCTAGGGACCACTCGAAAGGATATGAATCAGACTGTGTAGGAAAATCAAGTCCAAGGAAATCTAACCTAAGACCAGCTATAAAATTGCTTCGGCTCTAAGAGTTCGAGGGACCACTCGAAAGGATATGAACCAGACTGCGTAGGATAATCAAGTCCAAGGAAACCTGATGGCTGTCAAGGTAATCAACTGGAGATCTCACAAGACTGAGGCACTAAGATTTCCAGTTCGAGGGACCAAACAATAGGAAAACAATGCAGACTGCATAGGAAAAATCACATCCAAGGACACCGTGTGAATTAAGGTCCAACCAACTGAAGGCCACTCTCATACCACAGAAGAGCTTTGAGTTCGACTTTAAAGCGTTCGATGGCGAGTTCGACCGACCAAACACAAAAGATAGCAACACAGAAAGCAAAAGGTCCAAGATAGCCCGATGAATCTGTGTGTAAAACAGAAAAAACATATTTTTGAAATCAATTACGAAGTTTGTATGAAATTCGTCAATTCAATTACTTTTTTAATTGATTTTCTTCCAATTACAAAAGTTGTGAATTCAATTACTCAAATTTTAAATAAGTAATTTTTTTACTATTTTTTACATTGATTTCACCAAGAATTTCTAAGTTCAATTACAACATTAATTGATATCCAAGCTTAATTTCAATTACGACAGTAATTGAATATTTTTGGCCCGTATTTTTTTCTGTGTAATAAACAGAAGATCATTCTCACAATACCAAAGCGCTTAGAATTGGAGTTTAACACTTATATTTATACAGAGAAGCATTAGCCGTTCGGAGCCGGCTTTAAAAAGGAGGTGAGTATATCACGCACAAATCACTGATTCAAGAAAGGTTCCCCGTCGGTTCCTTCATCGAATGTTAAGGGAAATAAGTAAGTATTTATTCACATTGCTCAATAAGGAAAGGACATTTTCGAACCAACTGGATTTTTTTCAATAACGACATTAATGCACAAAAAATTCAGCATTTGCAGTTCATAGCTCTAGAAAATCTGCTCAGAATATCCTATTGATTGCCAACCTTACCTTCAGTTTGCTTTGGTTCATTTTCAATCATATAATTATGATTTTCCAGGTTTTTCTTTGGCGCTTCCGGCGGCATTTAAAAAGGAAGTAACAAGAAACGCCGCTTCTATCTCGTTATTCTTTTTTTGGTTGAACGTTTCCTTTTGCTGTTGCTTAAGCCAATGTGGAAAATATGTATTTGTTAGCGATGTATCAGCTTAGGGGCTCATTATCCATCCATTATTTATAAATATAATGAAATGAAATTTTTTAATTAATTTTTTTTTCTTTCTTTCCTCAGAAAAAAAAAAAAAACACCCAACAAAAGATGGGGAAATAAAGGAAACTAGAAAATCTGAATGAAAGAAAATGAAAATGAAAAAAAAACGCCGAAAGAGAAGCACTGCCAACCACAAGAGGGGGTTATGAAGCAAAAGGGGTGGACGGATTGTTGGGTGTGGGGAGCGCTTGGGGATGGATGGGTCGAAATGTTATTTTATAATTTTTGTATGGATTTGATTTTTTTGCTGCCTTCGACAAAATTGTACTTTGGTTGTGTAAAAAAAACGTCCTCCACTTCGATAATTACTTTGTTTCCTCTTTGGACAGGGGCAAGGTGCGGTGGATTGAGGTGAGATGAGGAGGTGCTTCGCAACTTTGCTTATCAGGTGCAACACAGAGACTCGTTCGCTTGCTTTTGTTGTTGAAGATTTAATTATTTTCCCACATTCATGGATTGGAAGTTTTTTTTTTTTTTTTTTCTTGCCCCGAAACAAATGAACCAACGAACGAAGCACAGCACAGCACAGCAACAGTGAAAAGGATGGGAAAAATTCGGGCAAACTTTAAAAACTCATTAATTGATTTTGTTTTCGTATTTTCGGGGATTCTGTGTGTTGGTATTCAGTTTTTGTTTTGTTGTGCTTGTGATTTAATTTTCGTCTATTTTGTAATTTTCATTTCCTTATTTAACCACATAAAGAAAAACAACAACAAAAGGCTTAACAGTGAGTAAAGTGTGCGGGGTTGTGGTGAGGGAAGGCAACTATGTGTAGGAGTTTTATGAACCGGAAATGGTATTTGTAACAAAGTACACTAAGGCGTTTGTTTGCAACTCCTTTTGGGCATTTTACAAGGGCCCTGTATGAGTATGAGTATTTTCCATGTGGGGAATACAGGAATATTGTTTTTTACATGTTTACACACAAGTAAATCGCGAGATTGGAGGTTGTCTCAAGTAAAGCTTATTTGCTTCGAAACAAATATTATTTGTATATATATTTGGGCAGAAGTATTGGCGTGTTTGGGAAAAAATAGGCAATAAACTTAAAAAAATCAAGAAAGTACACCATTTGAGTGCAAACAAGTCTGTATTTGCAGCTAATTACCTATTTTTTTCTCCGCCTCTATACTCTTTAAGAGTAATAATAACCGAGAGAATACGATATACCGCAATAGATTCACAAATTTAAAAACAATTAATAAAAATGAACATACAATTTTATATACACATACTACATACCTATAACCCGTACCACAGGCAAATATATATATTTTGAATGCATAATTTGTTTGCTGACATTTTTTAAAATGGCAATTTTTTCACAGTGTAGTCAAATGGAAGACATTTTAGCAACAGTGTAAGCTATATTTTTAAATCTGGGATATATCTCACCCTAAATACAAAAGGGTCACAACTCAAAATTTTGCATAAATTAATTCTCAGTACACATATCTAACTACTGCAACAATTTCCTTGTATATCAGTAACTGGAAAAATACAGTTTTGTCTATTTTTATGTAAATTCTTTAAATATTACAATCATTTTTTTTTTTAAATTTTGAGTTGTGACCCTTATATAATTAGGGTGATGGAACTGAATAACTGGCAACCCTTGCCTTTTTTTGAGGAATTTTTTAAAAATTGATGGGGGGATTATTCAAAATTTCAGTGGATTTTTTCTTGTTGGGGGATTTTTCAAGTTTTTGTGATTTTTTTTCTTCTTGGTTTGTTGGGAATTTTCAAAAATGTTTTTTTCCAATTTTTTTTTCTTGTTGCCTTTTGCGAGGAATTTTCAAAAATTGATTGGGGGATTTTTCAAATTTTTTTGCGATTTGTTCTTGTTGCGTTTTTGAGGAATTTTCAAAAATTGATTGGGGGATGTTAAAGCATTTTTTCTTGTTGCCTTCTATGAGGTATTTTTAAAATTTTTGTGATTTTTTTCTTGTTGGGTTTTTTCGGGGATTTTTCAAAAATGTATTGGGGTTTTTTTTAATTTTTTTTTCTTGTTGCCTTTTGCGAGGAATTTTCAAAAATTGATTGGGGGATTTTTCAAATTTTTTTGCGATTTGTTCTTGTTGCGTTTTTGAGGAATTTTCAAAAATTGATTGGGGGATGTTTAAGCATTTTTGGGATTTTTTTTTCTTGTTGCTTTTTGTAAGGAATTTTTCAAAAATTGATTGGGGGATTTTTACACAATTTTTTTTCTTGTTGCCTTTTTTGAGAAATTTTTCAAAAATTGATTGGGGGACTTTTAACAATTTTTTGGGATTTTTATCTACTTGGCTTGTTAGGAATTTTCCAAATTGCATTGGGGTTTTTTCTAATTTTTTTTTCTTGTTGCCTTTTTTGAGGAATTTTTCAAAAATTGATTGGGGGATTTTTAGAGGAATTTTCAAAAAGTGATTGGGGGATTTTTAAATTTTTTTGGAATTTTTTTCTTGTTGCCTTTTTTGAGGACTTTTTTTCTTGTTGCCTTTTTTGAGAAATTTTTCAAAAATTTATTGGGGGACTTTTAACAATTTTTGGAATTATTTTCTTCTTGGCTTGTTGGGAATTTTCAAAAATGCATTGTGGGTTTTTACAATTTTTTTCTTGTTGCCTTTTTTGAGGAATTTTTCAAAAATTGATTGGGAGATTTTTAGAGGAATTTTCAAAAAGTGATTTTGGGATTTTTAAATTTTTTTGGAATTTTTTTCTTGTTGCCTTTTTTGAGGACCTTTCTAAAAAATTTTTGGGATTTTTTCTTGTTGGCTTTTTGAGGAATTTAAAATATTTTTTTTTTTTTTTTGTTAGTCTTCATTTGGGCCATTCTTAATTTTCATAGGGCCACCTTAATTTTAATTTTTTTGGGGTGGATTTTTCATAGGGCCGCTCCTAACTAAGGGCGTTTGGATGTATTCAACCGATATGGCTCAGACAATATAATCGCCGCGTGTTTTTCTCTCAAAACACCCAGCACCGCTTCATCTGTTTCCCATTGTTTCAGTGCCATAACAAAGCACGGGTAGAATAATTATGTTGTTCAGCGTTATACAGATTAGATCGTCGGGAAGGTGGGCCTCAAATCTTGAGAAAAACTCTACGTTATAGAACAAATATCTGTGCAATTTACGATGGACAGGGCTGATATTTACTAAAGAACGACACTGCTGAAAGCGTATTTCGCATATTCTCTGTGGACATTCAACGACGAAACGAATGAGAATCCCTTGATAGCCGCAATATTCCGGCTGAAATTCCCAACATCCGGAACTTGACTACGAATATCCGAAAGGCAGATACCGTTAAAATCTCTATACAAGAAAAGATTCGATACAAAATTGGAATACAAAGCCACACTCGCGCCTATGGCGACGTGAACTATGCTGGAGCGCTACAGTGAGAAAGAAAAGACAAAATAAAAGACTCGCCTACGAGTACAACTTCGTACAGAAAGGCAAGCGGGAATCTGGTGACAGAAACGATTCGAAAGCAACATTTCTCCAGCTTCTGAAACATTTCTGAACTAGTTGATCTGTAAATTATACAGAATATTTGTTTCAAGATTTTCAATTAAAGTTTTATTAATCATTTCATGTTTTTAACATGACTGAATTATTTATATTTAAGTTTTGGTTAAAAAAAAATTTTATTTTTTTTATTATATTTTATAAAGAAAATCAAGTCTCGGGGAAAAAATTCCCCATACCCGGGTGTTGGAAAAAGTCGGGAAATTAAAAACCCCAGGCCGATGTTATTAGAATAATTCAGGCAAATATCGTACAAGTCATTCGTGAGATGAAGCCAGAAACCGTCACCAAGGTCTTAGAAAATTAGGTTGACAGAATGCACTACTGCGAAGCCAACCGAGGCAGCCATACGAATGAAATCGTTTACCATTATTAAGGGGAATGTTGCGTTAATTTAAATGTGAATCCATTATATTCAGAAACAATATAATTGTCTTTTGTTACTTTCCAGGATCGGGTAGAAAAGGAACAGACCTCGTACATGTACAGCTCTGACCGAAGCTGTAGGTGTATCCAACAAAATTGTTAGTTTGAGGACCCACTTCTAAAGTGAACAAGTTCTATTCCTGCTACAATATCGATTTTGTCCCACAAGCAATTAGTTCCAAAGAAACCCATCGTGCTGAGAGGATCTCCTAAAAACACACCCTTTCCCCATGTTCATAGAATCCCCTTCTTTTCCCAGTGAAATCAGCATTTGATGAATTTTTAATTGTTCTACTAATAAACACAGTTCTTGTGAAACTAGAAAATCTCCAAACTATGCGGAATGTAAATCAAAAACTTAAATAAACACACACACCCAATAATAGTTAGAACGTGTTTCTACATAATCAAACGGGCAAAACAACAACAGAAAACGAATTGTCTTTATTGTCTTGCAGAGACTATCAAAAATGGCCAACAACGCCAAGGATGTCCCCAGACATCGAAAACCAAAGGAAACGGGGACAATTGTAGATGGTCTGTAGTTGGAGTGGCGGCTGGAGGGAGAAGGAAATTTTTAACAATTTCTAAGAAAAATATACAATGAAAATTAAGTTAATTTATGCAAAATATTTACTAAACAAAGTGAAAAATCACCCTCTTAACATATGTATGTAGTTGTTTCTCCCCCCCTCCCCGGAAACCTCAGCAGGAGACGACCGAAAAGGACGAAGTCCTTAATAAAAGTTCCTAGTACACACATACTTTGTCTTCACAGGCCGAAGGGGTGGGCAGGGGGGTGCGGAAAATGAAAATAAACTATTTTTTAATTGTTAACAAAAGAAAACCAGATAATATACCAACGCGCACACAAACACTCACACGCATATATCGTCAACGATATAAAAGGACAGACATGTAGAAACGTATCTTATCTTATTGCGCGTTTGCAACAAATGGAATACTTGGATTTTCACACCATCCAAGGAAAACAAAGTTAATGAGAACATAAAACACTAAACCATAAAATCATCCATGCCCCACAACATGACAGAGGGGTTACAGTGCCAGCAGATTGGTGGTGACAATGAAAGAAATATTATTATCTTAAGGATATGTGAAGACTGTTAGTGGCTGGTTAGTGTGGGGGGGGGGGGGGTAAAAGGAAGGATGTATTCATTGTATAATATGTTGCCTTTCTAATGTTAGAAAAATGCCGAACACAGGCGATGTATTTGGGAAAACTTTTTGTATAAGCTCCTCAACATTCTATCTAACCATAAATTATCTTCACCATAAACAGAGAGGTGGCCTAAAGGGGACCAGACTTAGGGGAAGGGATTGAAACTTATTAAAATTCACTACCAAAAATGGTGAAAATCTTGCAGTCACAGTTCGCCAAACTAAAGCATTTTTGGGTCGTCCTGAAGCATCTTGTCGGACTGCAATACAGAAATTGGTGGACAAGTTAGTGATTTCCCAGGGAATTTCCAGATTAAAAAATCCTATTTACAATCCTATTTACACATCGTGTCATTGGCAGACGAATGGAATGTACTAAGAATGGGAGGGCCGCGACGAGGTCAGTGGGTCTTGAGAGTCAGTTGCTCGAACTCTGGGAAATCTGTTTCTAATTCGGCTGTAAATTCACAGGAGATTGTAAACAGTATTGTCCTTTCTTAGACATCACTTTGTTACATATTTTATATATTTATTTATGAGGCTTTTTGAATTTCCTTTATTCTATTCATCCGACGTTTGTTACACGTTTGCTCATCGGCTTGCCTACGTTGCAGTGCTAGTAAAGGGTGTTTTTTATTGGGGTATAGAACTTTAAGTTGGCATCACTTTTTTAACTGGCGGCCATTTTGTCAGCTGTCAAGTGATTAATATTTAGTTTGGTTTGCCATTTCATCATGAACAGGTTGACAAAAGAACAACGCTTGCAAATCGTGCAAATTTATTTCGAAAGTAATGGTTCAGTTCGCGAAGTTCACCGCAAGCTCCGTCCATTTTATGCCATTACATCCACAAAAACTGACTGTTTGGTGTGCTCTATGGGCTGGTGGAGTCATTGGGCCATACTTCTTCCGAAATAATGCTGGAGAGTCAGTTACCGTTAATGGAGACCGGTATAGAGCCATGATAACCGACTATTTTGTTCCCGAATTGGATGGCATGAATGTGGATGAGTTGTGGTTCCAACAAGTGGTTGAAAATTGGACCTGTAGAATTGGCTTTATTCGAGCCAGCCGCGGCGGCCACATGCCCGAAATCATATTTAAACATTAATGGCATAAAATTATCCTTCCAATAAAGCCAAATTGATGGACATTAAAACGATTTTCTTGTGTTTTATTTCAATTCGAAGTTCTATACCTCAATAAAAAACACCCTTTACATTGTTTTATTGCCGCTAAAATTCCTGCCGACTGGAAGGCATATGAAATATACACATGTTATTTATACTTGTTGATTTTTCTAGTGTTGCCCATAACAAAGCAGTGCCGGTTTAACCAGGTCGCCTCAAGGTTGCCACCTTTCCCATATTCCCAACTATTGGGCGGGTTCCCGCTGATGTTGATGATCTCGGATGGGTAACACAGAGAAATTTACTCTTCAAGGCTCTGACAAAATTCCCAATAAGAAATACAAATATTCTATCTAAGTATAAAGGTTAGACTCTACTCTTAGAAATCATGAGTTTGAATACATCTTGTAAAATTGTATTATATACTGTACCAGCTCCTTCACCCCCCCCCCCCCTTACAACTAAGCCTCTGAGATCTATGGCTATTTCGACGTTGCCCCACACCTCCCCCCCTTCAAACACCAAACCTAGACAACAACAATGACAATGTGTAGTTCAACTGGTTGTTATTTTGCGAACAGTCTTCCTCCTACTCCTACTCTTACGCCAAAGGATTCCAGCAGGAGTTGTACTCTAAAATTTTAAAAATTTTGTATATCATTGCGCTCGCTGTTTTTTATTCAAAAGTTTTCCTCTTACTTAGTTGTTGGCTGGTTGTGGGTTCGGCTGGTGGGATATCGTGTTTGGTAAACGTCGTAACTTGGGCTATGCAACTCTATAAAAATTTCTCCCCCAGCCACCCCAACCACAGGATCCTCCAACGAGCGTACGAGTGAACATTTGATGTCGTCCATATTGTTTTGCCTCGAAATTAATGACATTTAGTTTAGTTCCTTCTAAGGATTTTCTCCATGTTTTCTTCTTTTTGTTGTTGTTGCTCCATGAAAATATCATCATGGTTAGTGTGCTGTTGTTGTTGTCATCTGGGTGTGCTCCATCCATTCTGCTCTGCGGCATAGGGTCGCATGTCTTGGCATCGGCCATGGCCATAGAGCAGTTGTATTGGTTAGGTTAGCAATTGATAGGGTGGGCGGTCGCTGGTTTTAGTTTTCTGCTGACGTTAACTTGAAAATAATTTTATCCTTTCAATTAAAGTTGTTGTCGTTTTTCTCTTTATTTTGCAATCTATTACAATGTTGTTGGCGTTGTTGTTGTTGCCCATTCTATTATTATTATTTTTATATTCTTCCAAAGTTGTTCCTTTACGTCTGATTGCTTTCTAATAGATTTTCTATAGTGTCAAGATAGTCTCCATAGTTGGAACACAGAAACAAGGTGGGCATGCAGTGAAACGAGTGGGGGGAGTGGGTGTGGGGCGGTGTCACCGGCAAGCTTTTGTTAGGCCAGCGTACGAGTTCTATCATGTAAAACGGTTAAAAGTTTAAATTGGAAATTTTGTAAACGAATATAAGCATAATTGTTAGATTAACCGAAGAATGAGCAAATAATTGATGATTTTACAAATTCGAACCGGAAATGAAAGTAACGATTGGGAAACTCATTCGAAAGAGTCTGTATAACTTTTTGTGTTCCTTTCTAAATTATCAGCGAAGAGTGAGGGACAATTGTAGTTTCGATGTCAGAAAAAAATTACGTATGAACAATTTTTATAGAAAATAACAGATAATAACACAAAATGCTAACACAGCAGTGTTGGAGTGTTTTGGTATTAAAAATTAAAATATGGACTTACCGATCACTGGTAGTTTTCTGGAGAAAACCAATTGCCCCACAGATGTTGTTTCAGAATAAATTGGCTCCGAGATACCAAAACATGCAAATACGACCGGATATTATGTCAGAAACCTTTTTGGGCTTATGTTTTTTATTTTCATTCGTGAGTGAATGTATTGCCCTCTCTTGACGGATACGTACAGATGGCGCTCTCGCATAAATGTACCATAACGGGACACATTTTCTGTGCTCTGAGTGCAACGGGCTAAAAGAAGAGAAATCAACGAGATAGTGCTGAGAGGGAGAGACATGAAAATAGAATATTTGTGTTTGAAACTTGTTTTGTAAATATTGATTTATATTTTTTTAAAGAAGGGTTAAAATAATTGAAATATCACTTTAATGTCGGTTTTCTTTGAAACGGTAAAACGTTAGAAATTGTCAAAATTGCAGGCCCAATTAAAAGGATGTTATGTGTGTGGACGGCCGTGGTGTGGTAGGTAGTGTGTGCGACTATCACACAGAAGAACCCGAGTTCGAAACCGGGTAAGTCCATCAAACATTTTTCAGTGGGTGTTTCCACCTCGTAAATGTTGGTGACTTTAATCTCTAAGCCATGTAAAACTTCTCTAGAAAAGCACTAGCAGTTCGGATCCGACTTTAAACAGTAGGTGCCGGTCAGTGAGTATATCTTTTTATCTTTCTTTTAATATATTTTTACCCTCGACACTGATTCACTGACTCTGTCACGCAGTACGTAGGAATTTAAATAGGCATTCTATAATTCTATAAATAACTAGTAAGTTGTAATGCGCCTATGGCGCCCGTTAATTTGCTTGAGAAAGTATTTGTTACTTAATTTTAAAAATTTTGTAAAAAATATTTTGAGAAAACTATTTTGTAAAAAAAAATTTCGAAAAAAAAAAAAATTTGTGGAAAAAAAATTTATGCTGAAAAAAAAAATTTTTGTTGAAAAAAAAAATTTTCGTTGAAAAAAAAAAATGTTGAAAAAAAAAATTTTTGTGGAAAAAAAAAATTTTGTTGAAAAAAAAAATTTTTGTTGAAAAAAAAATTT
Organism: Hydrotaea cyrtoneurina; assembly: GCA_958296145.1. Classification (NCBI taxonomy): domain Eukaryota; kingdom Metazoa; phylum Arthropoda; class Insecta; order Diptera; family Muscidae; genus Hydrotaea; species Hydrotaea cyrtoneurina. Next base: position 25,817,295 of record OY282514.1, on the reverse strand, counting down.
TTGCTGAAAAAAAAAAATTTTGTTGAAAAAAAAAATTTTGTTGAAAAAAAAAATTGTGAAAAAAAAAGTTTTTGAAAAAAAAAATTTGGAAAAAAAAAATTTCTTGAAAAAAAAAATTTGTAAGAAAAAAAATTCTGGAAAAAAAAAATTTTTGGTAAAAAAAAAATTTGGGGAAAACACAATTTCTGTACAAAAAAAAATATTATTTTTTTATTATTATTATTTATAGAATTATTATAGAATGCCTATTTAAATTCCTACGTACTGCGTGACAGAGTCAGTGAATCAGGGAATCAGTGAATCAGGGAATCAGTGTATCAGTGAATCAGTGTCGAGGGTAAATATATATTAAGATAAAGATAATAATAAAAAAAATAATATTTTTTTTTGTACAGAAATTGTGCTTTCCCCTATTTTTTTTTTTACCAAAATTTTTTTTTTACAAATTTTTTTTTTTACAAAAATTTTTTTTTTACAAAATTTTTTTATCATCAAAAATTTTTTTTTCATCAAATATTTTTTTTTTACAAATTTTTTTTTTCAACAAAATTTTTTTTTGGCACTAAATTTTTTTTTTCAAGAAAAATTTTTTTTTTCAACAAAATTTTTTTTTCAACAAAAATTTTTTTTTCAACAAAATTTTTTTTTGAAGAAAAAATTTTTTTTTCAACAAAAAATTTTTTTTTTCCACAAAATTTTTGTTCCATATTTCAACGGGCGCCATAGGCGCATTACAACTTACTAGTAAAATTATATCGTACACAGCTCACTGATTCGAGAGAAGTTCCCCGTCTGTTCCTTCATGGAATGTTAAGGGGAATAAGTAAGTAAGTGTTATAAATCGGAGCTCGTTCTTTTGGGCCAGTGTTCCACATGTCAATATATAACATATGTCTGAAAATCCGAATTTCTTTCAATATTGACGATTTGAAACGAACCAAGAAATTTGTTTTATGAAAACAGAAACTTTTTATTTTTTCCATTTTTATTTTTTTCCTTATAATTCTTTATAATACATTTATTTTTACAAAAGGTCCATTTATTTTTTCTGGATTCTTATTTTGTATTGCCAAAAATTAATACGTTTTCCTTCTTACCATGAGTTCATGATCAAACTCATGTCCTCATAAACAAACTCACTGACTAATGAATCACTTTCTCATGATCAAACCAGCTTCCTTCTGCACAAACTCAGTTCGTAGGGACGAAAATCATTTTCCCCTTGTACAAACGCTGGTCCTCATTAGCAAACACCATTCAACATAATCAAATTCAGTATCTGATGAGCAAACTATCTTCCTCGTGATCAAACTCACTTGCTCGTGAGTAAGCTCAGTTCCGCGTGAGAAAACTCACTTCCTCATGTGCAAACTCAGTTCCTCATGAGAAAAATCACTTTCTCACATGGAAACTCAGTCCCACATGAGAAAAATCACTTCCTTGTGAGAAATCTCAGTTCCGCGTGACCAAACTCACTTCCTCATGAGAAAACTTACTTTCTCATGAGCAACATAATTTCCTCATGAGCAAACTCACTTTCCCATGAGCAAAATAACATCCTCATGAACCAACTTAATTGCTCTTGAGCAAAGTCAATTCCTCGTGGGCAAACTCACTTTCTCATGAGCAAACTCAGTTCCGCATGAGCAAACTCACTTACTCATAAGCCAGTCCTCATTAGCAAATTCATTATAAGCAAAATTCAGTTTCTCATGAGCAAACTCATTTCCCCATGAGCAAACTCTCTTCCTCATGATCAAACACACTTCCTCATGATCAAACTCACTTCCTCATGCTCAGACTGACTTCCTCGAAAGCAAACTCTCTTTCTCACGAGCAAACGCATAAAGTCCTCATGAGTCAACTCAGATCTTCATGCGCAACCTTACTTTTTCATGAGCCAACTCACTTGCTCATGTAATTCTGGTATGAGTGTTGGGAATAAAAAAACAAATAATGAATAATTATAATGGCCTTGAGAAAAGTTCAATAAAATCGTTAAAATAGTGTATGTGAATTTTTAGGAATTACTTTATTACACCACTAATAAATAATTTAAGAGTTGAAAAAAAAAACATCCTAAGCCCGTCCGAAGCAAAGCTACACAGAAATTATAATGGGAAAGCATAAGTTTACGTAATGGTTAATTACCTACCGGCGAAGAAACCACAGATTACACGAGTAACCTTACACTGTCATTGTATGGGCCTTGAAAGCCCATATTTTCAGCATTTATGTGCCACGTAAACCCTAGCCGCTCGTAGTAGACTCTACTACTTGAACTAATTTTAAATCAGCCCTTTATCTACTTCTATTCCATGCCTTGTTCTAAAAAGTAGCGTTTAATTTTCCCCAAAATACAGGACCTGTATTAAAGCAACCAACCCAGACTCCCCTTCCCATCAAAAATGATTGCTTAAGCGTGCCCATTCAAACCAAACAAAGGGCAAAAAGAACATTTATTTATGATTTATGTCCCCTACCCATAACTCTGGCGGCGAATACAATAACCGTGCTAACAATACAGGAATAAATGGCCAAAAAGGCGAATTAATATGGCCCCAACTAAAGGAGGGTGGACAAGTCCAACTCGCATTCGATAAAGTGCCACCGAGGATGGTAGCACAAGAATGGAACGCTGTGGAGGGCAGTTTCTCAAAAAGATTGAAAACTGTTTTGCCAGTAACAATTAACAAATTTAAGAGCAGCAATCGTTTACAAAGTAAAGTGTAAATATCCATACCAAACTCGAAGACGGAAGTAAAAAAGTTTCTTAAAATTTAATTAAATGAGCATTAACAGGAATCGCTAAAAGGACGCCTACTAGATTTTGAAATTCATGTTGGAAATTTTGTTGTGTTTACCCAAAAGATTTTTGAGCTTTGCACGTATAAATTGTTTAATATTTCATATCACTCCCGCTCACCATACTTATAATAAACAGAGAGATGGGGGAAAAAAATCCTTATGAATCCTTTGTGGGGAAGTGTCCGTCTGTGGGTGTGTGTGTGGTACGTAAGTTTATTGATATCGTATAAATCTTGCTTTGCAGCAACAACGTATTTAACTAAATTGACCACATAAATTATGTGATGACTCCCCACATGCTCATTCCATGACACCACCATCCTACCAGCCTCGCACCCACCCACTGTTCGCACACACTTCCTCAATCGTTTGCTAATAAAAAGTAAATTAACTGAAATTTCTTACCCTGATTTTATTTTCGGTTATTTTCATTTCGTTTTGGTCGTGGAACTACAGACAATCCGTTGGCCTTGTTTAGTTGTTGTACTTTTCGGATACTGTTCTCACATATTCTCATGGTGGTCTTCAAAAGGATGTGTGTAACAATTCACACGCACCCACTGTTTATTTATAACTTGTGACGGACAACGCACTGTGGTGGCAGTCTTGGTAACAATCCTGATGGACTTCAATTATCATAGCGTTGGACTCCGGCCAAAGGTTTTGACAAGGAAATATTATGTTTGAAACCTTCGCCAAACATATATACGTTTGGGACAATATGTTGCAGAGGTAGTTTTTTCCTCCGTATGGAAACTGCTAGAGTCCAGCAAGAGTCATATCGTCCTCGTGTACTCGGATGACAGAACGAAAGGTGTAACAGCTGACTCTTTATCAATCAAGCGGAGTCGCAGAAGATGTGAGCGCTGATGAATGACCATTCACTACTTTGAGTTGAGCAAAAATTCAAGAGCTTAATTCCCTGCTCTCAGTAGTTTCGAATATTCCAGTACGTACTCTCTGGAAAAATCTTTTTTTTTTTGTAAATCTTTACACACAAGTAAATCGCATGTTTGGAGCTTGTTTTAGGTAAAGCTTATTTGCTTCTAAACAATATGTATTTGGCTGCAAACATAACTCATTTGCTATTATTATTATGTATATGGACTGAAGCAGTACCGAAAAAACACGCAATAAACTTTTTAAATTCAACCAAGTACAATATTTGAGTGCGAATAAGTGAGTATTTGCAGCTGTTTTCATATTTTTTTTTTTTTGCCTCTACGCTCATCTTTTGTTTGTAAACACTGTGCGACTACTTACACAGTTGGAAATCTCTACATGTGTTCGAGTCATGATAAACCAAATTGCGAGAAATAGTTTCAATGTTTACAATCTAGGGTACCCAGTGGAAACTTTTCACTCTATGGGACATCAATCCACCAGTCCATAACCGTAGAGGGCGTACCGAACAGAATATTTCTTGTAATGAAGATCGCGATATTTCCATCCGTCATCATTGGCAGCAATTGGATTTGTGTTATGAAAGACTAGTAAGTTGTAATGCGCCTATGGCGCACAGTGTCACGGCAGTGGCCAAAAATGATATAAGTGAACATTAAAATTTTATAATTTTTTTTTCTTTATTTACAAGTAAACAGTTATATTAGATGAAATATAAAATTTTTTCTGGATATGTGGACTAGATTTTGTTTTATAGAAGCTCAATTGTGATAGTTGTTAAGCCAGTGGTACATCATTGCCAAATGTAGAACTTTATATATTTTAGAAATGCTGTTATTTCAAATACATAATGTAACTGTCGGTATAAATTACATATAAATGTCAAATTTGAGTTGCATTTAATATGGCAACACTGGTTTTGTTGATAAATATGTATCACATGGAAAGTACCGTTAGCTGAAACATATATCTAAAGATGTGTCAAAGTGAATGTGAACCGCATGTTGTGAAGACTTAAAAAAAAAAATACATCAAAATACTACTCTAATTTTTGGATATTTAGTTCACAATAGTGTGTATTTTAACATATCTAAATTTCAGCTGCGCCAGAGTGCTCTTTTATTTTTTATGAATATTTTTCAGTGTCTACTCCATTGAAGATACGCGAAATATTTAATATATGGTTAGAGGTGAAGCACAACAAAAACACCATAATCGAGTGTAAAATAAAAGAATTTGTGGAAAATCATTTGGATCGAGAATTAGACGACTCTGAGAAAAAACAAATTCACTTTACGCTTTGGAAATTTAGCAGTAATTGGAAAAAATATGGACGGAAAAAGGCTTCGTTTGAAAAAGCCGTTAGTAGCTGGTTGGATAGTGAAATATTGCATGGGGATCCAACTTCTGCTGTAAGTTATTATCAGTCAGAGCCTGATATTTCGATGAACAGTCAAAAAATAAAAATAAAAAGATACGATCTTAATGAAATAAAGGATTTTGTTTCTGTGGAAGATGAAAGCATAGTATACGAGGATGATTTATGCAATAGTATTGATGTTGTAACATTTGAAGATGAAATCGATGATAATAGTAAATAAGATATACGCATGTCTGGAACTATAAATAAAGATATTGTTTTTATTAATAAAATCTTTTTGTTATTAATATAAAATTTGTACTGCTTTTTTAATATTTTGCTTAAAGACCAATATAATTTTAAATTAAATATAATAAACTTATATATATGGGATTATATATGGGAGGTATGCGTGTCCTTTGAGATAATTGCATATAACTTAACACAGTTATCAATAATATATTAGAGACAAATCGAGTCAAATATAGTTCAATTCCAACAACAATTTTGGAAAATATAACCTTTTTTCGTTTCAGGATATATGGGAGGTGGGCGTGTCCTTTGAGATAATTTCACATAACTCGCCACAGTTATCAGTTATATATCAGAGACAAATCTAGCCAAATTTGGTTCAATTCCAACAACAATTTTGGAAACTATATGTTTTTTTCATTTCAGGATATATGGGAGGTGGGCGTGTCCTTTGAGATAATTCCATATAAATCACCACAGTTATCAGTAATATATTGGAGACAAATCGAGTCAAATATAGTTCAATTCCAACAACAATTTTGGAAAATATAACCTTTTTTCGTTTCAGGATATATGGGAGGTAGGCGAGTCCTTTGACCGATTTTCACAAAACTTCGTTTTTTTTCTTTCCTATGTATAAAAGCAATGTGTACCAATTTTCATCTTTCTATGTTAACTCCTTCTATTTTTGGCCACCGTTTGTATGAAATCACGACACTGTGTGGCGCCCGTTGAAATATGGAAAAAAAAATTTGTTGGAAAAAAAAAATTTCTGTTGAAAAAAAAAATTTTTGTTCAAAAAAAAATGTTTGTTCAAAAAAAAATTTGGTTTTTCAACAAAAAAAATTTTGTTGAAAAAAAAATTTTTGTGGAAAAAAAAATTTTGTTGAAAAACAAATTTTTGTTGAAAAAAAAAAAATTTGGAAAAAAACATATTAGGGCAACTCACGATCTCAGGGAAATAGCCCGAGGAAAGTGGAAAAGGAAAATATTGGAGGAAATTTTGCAATTACAAAAACAAAATACACACGGTTGCTTTTCCCCAAGATGGGCAAATTTACATCACCAAAAATCAGAGGAAAGTTTCCACCGGCGCTTGGGGAAATCAGTCAGCTGTCACCACCAGAGTTTTGAGACGAAATTATACTGTCGGCGCCGTGGCCGCCTTTATTAGCTCGAATTAAACATCATCAACAATGGTTAAATATTGTGCTTGAATGTTTTTTACATTGTTGTCGGTAAATGTCTTAATTTAAAAGTTATTCATCCATCCACATTTATTCGATAATAAGAGATTTTGTTTATTTATTTATTGCCGCGAAAGCCGGTTGCGCGGCGGCCACAACATCAACAGTGTTGGAAAAAAAAACAATCAAGTGCGCTCACAATCGGGTGCAAGTTTTACATTTCCTTTTTCTTTTCCACAAGATAGTGAGTTCCGCTATTGTAAAAAAAAAAAATTTCGTAAAAAAAAAAATATGTAAAAAAAAAAAATTTTGGAAAAAAAAAATTTGGGGAAAACACAATTTCTGTACAAAAAAAAATATTATTTGTTTTATTATTATTATTTATAGAGTTTATATAGAATTATAGAATGCCTATTTAAATTCCTACGTACTGCGTGACAGAGTCAGTGAATCAGTGTCGAGGGCAAATATTAGACCTTAGAGACTCTTTTTATCGAAAATTTGCCCATCAATAAACAGAATTGTCGAATTTAGACAAAAGACCAGCCAGAAGCTAACCAAGAGCTGGCAATACACCCTGAAAAGTTGTGGATGCATGTGAAGTATCTCGTCTGTAAGGACAAGCCAACGACGGTTACTTTATTCGAAGACCGAAATGTCGGGGGAAAAAACAAATTTGGACTTTTAGAAGGACCCGCGTGAAGCTTATCCAAGGACAACATTTGCATGAAACAAAAGTAAACATTTCTACACTCTGAAAAAAAAATGCCCATTTTAAAGAATTTTAGTAAAAAAAAAAGTAGCAGCAAACATATATATTTTTTCCCATACCTCAAACAATAAGTTGTTTGCAGGTTATGAATATCAAATCTACATGTATACATTGTTGTGTTGCCTTTTATTTTTTTAAATTTGTGAATCTCTATATATGAATTCATCTTATACTCTCGGTTATTGTTATTATCTTAAAGAGCTTACGAAAACAGTTGCAAATACACACTTATTCGCACTCAAATATTGTACTTTGTTAAATTTAATAAGTTATTATCTGAAAGAGCGTCAAATACACACTTATTCGCACTCAACTGTTGTACTTTGTTGAATTTAATAAGTTATTATCTGAAAGAGCGTCAAATACACACTTATTCGCAGTTGAGTTGAGTTGTACTTTGTTGAATTTAATAAGTTAGTTGCTTATTTTCGCCAAACACACTAATGCTTCTGCTCAAGTACTTAATAATAATAGCAAATACGTTATGTTTGCAGCCAAATAAACTTTCTTTCGAAGCAAATAAGCTTTACTTGATACAACCTCCAAACAAGCGTTTTACATGTGTGTAAACATTAAAAAAATATATTTTTTCAAACTCTACAATCTGTTTTTAATTTCCAAAACTCAAACCTCAAACGAAAATTAATTAATTAGTTTATTAATGAAAAATTTAATTATATGGAAATAATTTTCAAAAACTAACATATTTGTTAAGAATCTTCCATTTTGTATCCAATTAATTATATCCATCATTTATTTGGCTACACCGTACTGCGTTGACTATTCAACAGAACACAGTGTTGCATTTTGTCTCTAGTTTCATTTGAAACCAAAGTAATGCCTTCTTATTCTCTGTTAAAGTCATAATTTATGTTTGTTTTCTTTATATTAAAGTACTGTGGCTTTTTATTTAAAGATTTATGGTGTCTTTCATCTAAGGAACAAACACAATGTTGTCCTGATGTCATTGTTGCTGATAGCCTGTTGAGCAGATGATAAAGGCGAGGAACCATAAACAATTGCCACAGGCAATTGACCACATAAACGATAATGGGAGTTTGAAGGGAGTGAGACACATGTAACGGAAATATATTTCGCAACCAAGGATGATCGATGTTGTGCGTTGGCCATTATTTATAATGTAAAGCGAAAATTTGAAACAAGAAAACGGCAGGGAAATGTCATTTAAGTGTGTAACTCTAGGGACACTATGGGAGCCTATGGTGTGAAAGATGAATGGAGCAGTGGAATGTAATCCAAGCGGTGAGTGGCCTGCAAAACCTTAAAGATCTCCGGGCATGTATAACGAATACATATTGTTTGGTGTGCTTTTATATGTCGAAACAGAGAATGAAGCTGGAAATATCGATAAATAATCAACTAATATGGGCCATAAACAAAACCACCCACAATAACACCTTTAGATGGATCATAAGTGCACATTAACTCCACAACATTTTCGTAACCCTTTAACCACTAAGACCGTCTTCAGATGGCCATCACTAACATCCATTTCTAATGGTTAAGGGGTTAATGAGCAAGCGGGAAGCTTTTGTAAGAAAATGTGATTTTAACAAATTTCAGCAAACACATATATATTTTTCCATAGCACAAACATTAAGTTGTTTGTAGGTGATAAATCTTAATATATATTTACCCTCGACACTGATTCACTGACTCTGTCACGCAGTACGTAGGAATTTAAATAGGCATTCTATAATTTTCTATAAATAATAAAAATAAAAAAAAAAATATTTTTTTGTTGTACAGAAATTGTGTTTTCCCCAAATTTTTTTTTTTCAACAAAAAATTTTTTTTCCAAAAAATTTTTTTTTTTTTCTAATTTTTAATTTTCAACAAATTTTTTTTTTTTTCCACAAAATTTTTTTTTTTCAACAAAATTTTTTTTTTTCAAGAAAATTTTTTTTTTCTACAAAAGTTTTTTTTTCCCCAAAGGTTTTTTTTCCAACAAAATTTTTTTTTTCCACAAACATTTTTTTTTCAACAAAATTTTTTTTTTCCACAAAATTTTTTTTTTTTCCATATTTCAACGGGCGCCATAGGCGCATTACAACTTACTAGTATCAAATATATATGTATACATTTTTGTGTTAGTTTTTTTCAATTTATGATCAATTCATCTTATTTTCTCGGTTATTGTTATTATCCCAAACAGCGTAAAGGCAAACAAAAAACAAGTGGACAAATAGTAAGTTCGGCCGGGCCGAATCTTATATATCCTCCATCATGGATCCTTAAAAAGTCAATAAATAAGAAAACTAACTGAGTTTTTGGGCCGCTCGTGACCCGATAGTCCCAGGAACCCGATCACAAATTTTATCCAAATCATGAAAATAAATGCATATTTGGGTTCGCGAGAAAATGTCGTTGCATTTCGATACCCATATGTCCATGTTTGTCAAGGGACGGTTTTTGGGCCGCTGGTGACCCGATATCAATGACCCGATCAAAAAATTTAGGAAAATCTTGAAAATAAAGGCATATTTGGGTTCGTGAGTAAATTTCGTTGCACTTCGATACCCATATGCGCATGTTTATCATGGGCCCTTTTTTGGGCCCCAAGGGTCCACGGAACCCATGAGCACGCCAATTTTTGGGATTTTTTTCCCCATCTATAAATTATATAAACTTAGAACTTAGATGTAGTGAAAAAAAATATTTGAAAAATTTGATTATGGCCGGAATATTTTTAGTCCCGTAAAGGGGAACTTTTTCCCCTTTGGTCCGATATGGCCCATTCTCGAACTTAACCTGCTTATGGGCAAAAAACATCTTCCTACAATTTTTTAGCGTTGGTCGTTCGCACTCTATCGTGATTTCAACAGACAACAGACGGACGGACGGACGGACAGACAGACGGACATCGCTAGAATGTCTTAGAATGTTACACTGACCAATAATATATATACTTTATAGGGTCGCAGATCACTCTTTCGAGGTGTTGCAAACGGAATGACAAACTTAGTATATACTCCATCCTATGATGGAGTGTATAAAAATTACGAAAACAGCTGCAAATACACACTTATTCGCACTCAAATGTTGAAATTTGTTGAATTTGTTGTTGTTTCGGGTTCGATTCCCACCAGCCATATGGTCTGTGTCATCCGGTTTTTGCTTTGTATTGTAATTAATAAAGAAATGTTAGATAAGAGCTTATAGGCGATTGATGGTGGCATAAACAGGTTCCAATGTTGCGGCATGCCTCAGCTGATCTCCGCCGGTCTTATACAGCTTTGCCGGTATTTCATTGGCATCTGCGGCCTTGTTGGACATTCAACGTCATAGCCTATAATTGTCTGCGATTTCCTTGCTTCACATGATTCCTCGGCCACTGACAACCAGCAGAAAGCTTGTTTCCCAATCCTAAACACTTTCAAAGTGTCTGCCACCAGATACGCACTTTCTTCATTGCCCGAAGATGGGCCAATAGGAGGGTCTTCAGATTGATGTTGTCCACGTTGGTTAAAACTTTTATGTAAATCCATCTCCTCACTTTGCTGTATTTCCATTTATGTTTTCTTGCTTCCGAACAGTCGCTTATTCATTTCCTTTTAAGATTTTGAAAGTATTTCGATCCTAACACACGGAACCTAAAATGGCTACATCAGAAATTTAAATTCAAATTCAGAAACAAACAACATTTCAAATGCTATTTGTCATTCCTTTTGGAAATGTCCGTGTCATAAGAAACAACTACACTCTCACAGTGACATGGCATTCACTGACAAATCATGCCCTTCTCCGCCTTATCTCAGACCTTTGGGAAATATTGTCACATAAACCGGAAATGGAAGAAAAAAAACTCCAAAGATTGTGATATTTCCATGTGTATGAGACAAAATCACCAGGTACGGCCTTCAGCCTTTTGTCTGTTGTTGCAAATTTATCGCCAAATCATCAGCTCGTCTTGCAAAAAGTCAAAGTGAACAACCTCCACCTCTACAACTTTGTCATCTGTTTGGCACACACAACTGAGAAGACAATGCCAATGACAGACCGACTGTAATGGAGACCGGAGGTGTTCTTCTTACGGGCCTTGTTTTTTACGGCTGAGCAGATAGATTGTGATAGGTTGGCTGCTTGAGTGATTTTTTTATGTGATTCCAGTATCAGAAAAAAGGGGTTCGTCATTCCCTGTGTACGTGGAGTGGCGTGCGTGCGTGTGTGTAAACAAAAGAAAACCCAGTGAAAGATGGAATAAACATTCAATTCCTGCTGTCGTCGTCGCTTGACTCCGTATCTTTTTGCACATCCATTTCATTCACATGCAAAATAACAAAAAAAAAACGACAAAAGGGGCGAGCGAACGAAGGAACCCCTTTTCCAAATTCGTTGCAATGTTTTGCAAATAAATGGATATCAATAAAAAGCAACTCCTTTGGGCATTATCATCTACACCATCGTCATCGTCATCATCATCGGTGGCAAGCGGAAGCTGGCCTGCACCATTGGCTTCATCATCGGCCTCATCATTGCCAAATATTTGACATAAAAGGATAAGGTTGCCGTTTGTTGGTGTTGTTGATTTCGCGTGACAACATTTTAAGCTAAAAAGGATTTTTACGGTTTACTTTTTATTTATATTCACATATGTATGCTCACATACGCACACACACTCACGCAGACACACACAAGCGTGTGCGTTTGCATGGTTTTGTACTTTGCAAATATGACTTTATCCACCCTCTCATGCTGATCCTTTGCAAATAAATGTCCCATCAATATTTGTTGTGACTTTTTGATATGAAATCATATTTTTCTTGTGTCATTTTTTATATCCCCCACCATCAACGTAGCGCGGTAGTTTCGTGGTTTTAGAATGCATACTCGGTTTGTCGTAGGATGTGTAACACACCCAACAATATTGGACTGATGACCAGGAATTGGAAATTTGTTTTTGAAGGGAAAAAACCGCCATTGGAGAACTAAGAATTTTGGGTAGATCTTCCACACACGAATAATGCTCTCGATATGCGTCATAAAGTTCTGAATCGTTCCCTCATGGCAGCCCACAAAAAACGGCTAACGGCTTTAAATCAGAGAGGCCTGACAACACGATTACTAAACTTGTTGCACAAAAACATCGATTTTGGTTTATAGACTGGATTTCCCAGATATTTAAAGTCAAGTCCAGTTACAAGCTAGTGCATAATTTGTCCAGCTAAAGCGAAATTGTCAAATTTCAAACAGATACTCGAAAAATCCTTCGTACGGCCTATAGAATTTTCCCTTTGAAATTTTTGTTCTTATACAAAAAAATACTGAAAATGGAACGATACACGCTTCAGCAACCCATTACTAAAATTCACTACAAAAATTATGAAAATCTTGGTCGTCGTGAAGCACCTTGTCGGACCGCAATACAGAAATTGGTTTATCTTCTTAACATATATTTACCCTCGACACTGATTCACTGATACACTGATTCCCTGATTCACTGACTCTGTCACGCAGTACGTAGGAATTTAAATAGGCATTCTATAATAATTCTATAAATAATAATAATAAAAAAATAATATTTTTTTTTTGTACAGAAATTGTGTTTTCCCCAATTTTTTTTTTACCAAATTTTTTTTTTCAACAAATTTTTTTTTTCAACAAAATTTTTTTTTTCCACAAAAATTTTTTTTTTCAACAAAATTTTTTTTTTTCAGCAAACATTTTTTTTTCCAAAAAAATTTTTTTTTTCAACAAACTTTTTTTTTCAACAAAATTTTTTTTTTCCACAAAAAATTTTTTTTTCAGCAAAATTTTTTTTTTTCAGCAAAAATTTTTTTTTCAACAAAAATTTGTGTTCACAAATTTTTTTTTTCACAATTTTTTTTTTTCCAATTTTATTTTTTTTCGAAATTTTTTTTACAAAATAGTTTTCTATTAACAAATTAAGTAACAAATACTTTCTCAAGCAAATTAACGGGCGCCATAGGCGCATTACAACTTACTAGTTATGAAATAAACATCCGATCATTTATCTCAAAAAATGTTATTTTTCTTTGAATACCAAAGGAATACCTCTTGTTGAAAAACCCTGTACCAAAGACCATACAAAGACCATACAATTTGGGGAAAACAAATTTGGGGAAAACACAATTTCTGTACAAAAAAAAAATATTATTTTTTTTAATTATTATTATTTATAGAAAATTATAGAATGACTATTTAAATTCCTACGTACAGCGTGACAGAGTCAGTGAATCAGTGAATCAGTGTCGAGGGTAAATATATATTATATAAGAAGATTGTTCATGATTCCAGATATAAGACAGACCATGACAAGCCATCCTGCTGAAGCCACAGACCGTCCAAGTCACGCCTTTAAGCTGCGGCCACAAAAATTGTTTATCATGCCTCTGTAGCGCTCACCCGTGATGGCATCGCTCCATAGTCCCCACCAATCGGTGGTCATATTATTCATTTCCACTGTTAGTGATGCAGGGTGCAGTTCAGTCGTTGTAGATGACTACCGACCGTACCCCACATTCACGTACGTGTGCGTACGTGAATGCAAGTGCTCATAAATATGATCAAATAATCATATTTTACACTTCTCTATGTATGTATGTGTGTGTGTGTGTATAAATACATTGAATACGACTATGTCTAAATGGGATTAGAACTCCCTTTACCCCTTTTCCATCCCCCTTTACGATGCTCCGTTGTGCCGCCAATGGAATGGGCTACCTTTGAATGGGAAATCTTCATAAACACGAAGAAGAAGAAGAACAAGAAGAAAAATGTATGTTTGACATTATTGAATGTTTATGTTTGACATTCGATATGCATTAGAATTCAATAATAATAAAAAGCTAATATTTGCTGAGGTCTTGTCTGTCATCCGGCTCCTTTCTATTCATTCACATGTCATGATATGATGTTATTCCAATCTTTATGTCAAGCGGAGCGTAATTTTAATGGGAAGTGGAGTATTTTTTATATGGACTTTTTTTTCGAAAGATATCACAAATAATCCGGCAAAGGTGCTTAAGAGGTGATTGGTGTGGCAAAAGGGATAAAGGGATTCGTTGTGCCACGTTACGATGTGCAGGCTCCCCCGTGACATATTTGCGATTGTTAATTGAAAGTTATTAAAAAGTAGCTAGCTTGTAACTGGACTTGACTTTAAATATCTGGGAAATCCTGTCTATACGCAGCTCGTCCTGCAACTCTAGTTCCAAAACCAATACAGCAGCAATATTCTCAGTAGTTCTTGAGCGACGTGCACGGGTTTTATTCTTCACATCACTAACTTGTCCCAACAGCTGGAATTTTTCCAACAATTTCTGTATTGCGGTCCGACGACCCAAAAATGCTTTAGTTCTGCGAACAGTGACTGCAAGATTTTCACCATTTTTGTAGTGAATTCAAATAATTTCGTTCCATTTTTAGTAATGGCGTAGTTTCTACTTGTCAAATGTCAAAGAATAAAAGCTTTAAAAGTGACAGCTACCGAAATACCTGGTTATTCAAATAACCATATGTTTTTTTTGTATATATGTATAACAATTTATTCTTCTTTAAAAATATGTTGGTAGTTCTATTTAATATGTTGCATATTGTAATTTGTTCCAATTGGCCGTCAGGCTTTAAATTACAAAATGGAAATAAATTCAAAATAACAAATATCTTGTTGGAAAACCCATTAGTTTTTAAAGTTTTTGAATTAAAAAAATAAAATATTTGGATTACCCTTTTCTACAAAAATACTGTTTTTTTCCATACAATTTTGTTCTATTACGGTTACCCTTTTATATTCTTATATTTCTTTTCACTTGGCCCTGGCAACTCTTTATAAATCGCCATAAGCAAAGACTTCACCCCCACTCGACGAAATATTAACCGTTATGGCAATGCTGCCCATGTTTAAAATATCAAATATACGATCCATCCGGTTGTAATGCGTTTCTAAATTGTTGCCAACCCGGTCGTGAACGGTACACGATATGATTTATTGTGCGATTCGATTCTTCTATAGTTTCATAATAAAATAAAAACAAACAAAATAAAATAACAATAAAATTTTTGGTCTCAGAAAAATGTATCCTTATTGAAGTTACTGAATTACTCTCAGTTTAGGATAATCGAAAATTAATACAGTATAACTTTGAAAGAAGGTATTTTTTTCTCCTATCAATAATGTACATATTAAAGACCATACCGGCAGACGTCCCAAGTCGTTTTTTGACGCATTAGTTCGGCTACACACTCTAGATTTCAGTAATTGGCATGGCAATATTTAAAAGGTTTTCAAAGCAAATAATGTTTTTTTTAAAACAAATACAGTGAAATATCCGGTGGGCGGACACCGACGGTCGCAGTGATTTTGTCCGTCCACGGGAGATGTTCGCCCAGCGGAAATAAATTTGGTCTCAACAAATTTTATATTTGTAAAACAAATACTGTTTGAATACCCTCTCGGAAATGTTCAGCAAACGACTTGTTACGTCTGCCCACTGTATGGTCTTTGCATATACATATTACAAAAAATATTCGGTATGAAACAAACAATATTTGCAACGTATTTTTGTTCTCCATGTAAACACAGCAAACCCAGATGCATATCCTAATAAGAACATTAAACATTTTTCAGTGGCCGTTTCCACCTTGTAAATGCCGGCAACTTTACGAGTAAGAGAGTAATTTCGAAGCCATGTAAAATGTATCTAGCCGTTCGCAGCTGGCTTTAAAAACTGGGTCCCGGTCAGTGAGTATACCAATTGTATCGTATAATGCTGACTAATTTTGTATAGAAGTTTTCCGTATGTTCCCTCATGGAATGATAGGGGGAAAACGTACATACGTTTGTCCACCATCCCATAGAATGTCGCTTACCGAAAGGGGAAAGGGGGTCATGAATGCCACATTAATTTTACTAATTTAACATACGCAATTTTTATGCTTGAAATACTACATTTTTGTAGATTTTTCGATGACATCTTTCCACTTGTAGCTGAACAATTTGCTGCTATGCTCAAGAAATTTCTAGATACCAAGTAAATAAAACTAAATCTCAAAATCGATTTATTGTAATTGTGCGTTATGTCAATACAACGCCAATGTATTTAGCCACAAAATCATGTTAGCCCTTATTCAACGGTAAGTACCGTTCAATTATGTGTTGTGCTGTATTTATGGGTCATCAAGTGTCCACATAATCCAAATCATCTGGAATTCCAAATGCTTTATTCAGCTCTCGATCCGGTTTGTCAAATTTACGTTTACACCAGGTTTTCACCATGAATATATTTTCGGTCCACCGGTTGGCAGCTTCGAGGAATTTCTAAAGAAATGAAAGTTTGGTAAATGGTTGTTGGTGACAAGTTTGGACACGGAGATTTTCCCTGAACCGGCCTAAGACAGAGTTGGAGTTATGCTGCCATATTTTCTTAAATAAATGTAACATTCTCAATTGTAAAGTAAATTATGCTAACGGCGCCATAAACAAAAATCATCAACGCCGTTATTGCTTTCATAGTGGCTTCAGATTTTGTGCAGTGTCTGGCACTTATGGTTATGGCAACCCTGGCCACTAACATTCAACAACATTGAAATCTGTCAAATTTATGGCACTCTTGTGTGCCGCAAGATTTTCAGGAGTTCCAAGTAAATAAAGCAATTATTTATTGTAGTTTTCATCGTGTTTCAAAACAACGCCAATGTATTTGGGCATGAAATCATGGTGAATGTTATGAAAGGAGTCCTTGTTGAATGGTGAGTACCGCTCAATAATTTCTTGAGATATATTTTCATGTAATTCATTCATTTTTATTCGTATAATCCGGAATTCCAAGTGCACGATGAGGTTATCAAACTAATAAAACGTATTTGTTATCAAAGGAGTATGTTAGTCCGTATCTACACGATAGTGGTTAAGCAAACTGAGGTAGAACGCGATTAAAAAAAGGTGGGCTCAAGTGCAGTTACGGCGGCGTGGCGGAAATTAAGATTCCACATTTGGAATCCTGACTAAATTTCATTTTATGAGAGTACACAAATGGACAATGGACGCCAGTGCCCTGAATCATGTCGATTTTCGTGTTCCAAGTGATCTAATCACTTTGGCAAAATATTGTATGCAAAACGCACAATAATTTTAGTGATGCAAGTGCAGTATCAAGTATGTACGTGCCCTTAACATTTCATTAAGGAACAGAAAAAATGTACTTGTTTTCCTAATTCAGTGAGCAGGGCACGATACAATTTGTCAACTCACAAACTGGGACATACGAATAAAAATGACTCTTACAAAGTTTAGAGGTTACATTCTCATTCGTAAAGTAGGTAGCACTTGCTTAATGTTTGATGTTCTTAACGTTAAACGAACCTGATTAGGAAAACCACATTAAGCTTAAATTGTATAAATATATAAACGATTAAAAACAGTTCTGCAATTCGAATAAGACACCATAAACACCTATTGACCACATCCCTCTGATTTTGGTTAGCGAAATGTGTGACTGATAACTCAATTTTTTACGCAGGGCAACAAATTGGGGGAATGAAAACGGAAACAACTTTGTTACACTGAAATCAAAATACTACAACACAACATCCCATGAAGATGGTGCACTTTCCACCAATCAATGAACTGTGCTATCAATTTGCTTTTAACCAAAGGAAGGTATTGCCTGCAGTTATCTGCTTACTATTCCACAGATCTTGTTTATCTGTTTACAATTCCACAGATTTTGTTTATCTGTTTACTATTCCAATCAGAACCTATTACTTGAACATCTCAAATGTACTTTTTTTATCAATACATTTTTTAAATACCTTTGAGTTTGTGTCCTTCTCCCTTAGTTCATCATAGTTCACCTCTTTGTTGTATTTGTCAGCTTGTTTGGTTAAATTTTCATTTTCCTCTTGTAGAACTTGAATTTCTCTTGTTACGACCTCAATGGAATCCTGATCCTGTAAAGTATCACTCGCTGACTGAACTTTTATTTGGACAGCATCAAGGCGTTGTTTTATTGTAGCCGCTTTTAATTCAATTTCCGATAATTCTTTTTGCATTTTCTGCAAAGTTTTACTAAAGTGTATGAAGAACGTATGAAATTACACATTACAATAAACACAAGAACGTTTTTACCTGGGGAAAGACCAATAGTATAAACTGCCGGCAATCTTTTCACATTCCACTTGGCTACTATCTACCAATTCCTGCAGAGTACTTTTCACCGATTGCATAACAATACCCTTTTCCTGGGGTGCTAAACGTTCTAAATCTTTGAGCTGGTAAACATCATTGGTTTCGTGCAACAGTTCCAAGAGTTTGATTTGCTTTTCTTCAGCCGACAAAACTTTCCTTTTAGCCATTTTTTCAAAATCTAAACAAATAAATAATTATATACATTATTTTTCTCTTGTGTCATTTTCAGCGATCCTGCTATGAAACAATTTCTTTTACATTTGGATGAGAAATTAGCTTTGGGACGAAAATTCATCATACAAGATTTGGATGAAAGTCATCTCTTCATTTCCACCGATATTGTGGAAACATTACAAGCCCGAGTCGACGAATTAATGGATCGTATCAGTTTTCCACTGCACGAGAAAGAAGCATAAATTTATTACACTAACCCACAACATAAAACACTTAATAGAAATAGAAAATGGCTGGCCGTGAATCTCATCGTATTAAAGATGCCGAAAAGAAGAGGGTTCTCGATGAAGCCGCTCGCCAAAGGCGTGCCCGCAAAGCCCTCGAAGCTTTGGAACAAGATAACTTTCACGATGATCCTCATGCCGATCTGGTGATGTCGAAAAAGGTTCCCAAATTTCAGGATAATCTAAAAAATCACAAGGAGAATCGTAAAACCAAACGCAAGGGACCCGAGTACTACCGTGCCAAGTATCGTAAAAACTTTGCCCAACTATTAGATGAAGAGAAACAACTACATCCGGATCCACCCAACTATACCAGTGCTTTAGCGCCGCCACCCACTAAACCGGCACGGCATTTTTGTGCCGTCTGTGGTAATTTCTCAAAGTATTCGTGCACCGCTTGTGGCACTCGCTATTGTTGTATACGTTGTTTGGGCACACATCAGGATACAAGATGTTTGAAATGGACAGCTTAATTTTAAAATTATGATTTTCTCTTAACTTTTAATTTTAGAATGTAAATCTTCCGTCAGCGCCGTTGATAGGTTGATGAAATTAAATTTATCGTTAAAGGACAAATGTCATTAATTATTTCGCCTGCAAGGTGGGCGGAATACTATCTAGAATTTTTTTATTCATCAGCCATTATAATAAATGCATGATTTTTGCCAAATATACTTATCAATTTTTATTAATAATCTTTAGTTTTGAATTACTTTGGCGTCAATCAAATTGGAGAAAGGCTATTGCAGACGTTAAATGAATCTTGATTGAATGCGGTCTAGATGACTTAGTCTACGCAGATCACCTATCACACAGATTCTACTAAAGAGACACAAGAAACTATTCTGGAGCTGGTGGTTCCCAATAAAAAATTAAGAGAACGGCATAAAAATAAATTGATTTGTTGCATTGGCGTAGGAATAGGGGTGCTTAGGTCCCCCAGAACAATTTTGCAATGTGGGTCACGACGAAACTGGACAATTTACCTGGGGGGGAGGCTATAGCCCCCGTTGCTGGTGCATTGTACTTCATATTCATTTGCAGTAAAAAAAGATCGCTATTTATACTTTTTGTAAAAAAAAAAGGCAAGGAGTGCCCAAAATATGATGATTCTGATTACATGAACAATTGTGCTCATTCACAGCCCTTTATCCCTTCATCAATCACAGGTGTTGCAAATGATCAGCAGGATTTAATTGTTGAGGACAAGGACATTTTTGAGAAATATAGTATGCCAAAGTCATTTCTATACGATTTACAAGTAAGAACAATTTACAACTTGTAGACAACCCGTTTATATTACCGAACTAAACATAAAATCGTAATAAAATAACAAATACTTATAAAAGCAAACATTTCTTACCGCCAACTTTTGTTTTTATTCTGTCGATGTTTTGTTTTATCGATAACCATGTTTTTCATTTTCATTATGGAGAGAATAGAAAGTCAAATATTAAGTAGTCAACCCTAGTTTAAGCTCCAGACTTAATTTTGTGCAAAATTTCCCATTTTCATTGACTAAAATGTGGACCATATTAGAAATGTGGAGAATTTTAGGTAAAAATATTCATGGAGAGTGCAGCTGAATATTAGCAATATGCCGAATTTGTTTTCTTCTATATATAATGAATGTCTTTTATTCATCTCTAGACAACAACGACAACAAATTTCAATTATTTCCAATACTCATTACCTTAAAAAACATTCTGGTTAGATTTTGTTTGTTTTTCTTATTGGAAATCGGTGTTTGAACAAATACTTTGTGTGACTATACGTTGGATAATGCAAAAATCGAAAACAAAACATCGATTTAAACTGTCATCACAACGGTTACCAATGGAGCGCCGTAACTTGTATTTTTTTTGCCGTCGCCGTCCTATGTCACAATATTACTAGGCGCTGTAGTATTGTCCGTGCCGGTAATAAAATTATTGAAATGATTTGCACTTTATTTTAAAATATTCTATTTTCATATATGTGCTGAATTTTTGTAGTGTTTTAATTCAATAATTTGTAAAATATTATCAGTTTTAGAATGAATATATAAGAAACCAAATTTTTGTGCCGCCAATGGCAATAAAAGTATCACACCGCCGTCGATAGCTGTGTATCGGCTTCAAACTGTGTTCAGCGGTCGGCAGTCTGATTGAATTCTTCCAGCTGAGAAGGCTGAAGATTCGTATAACCGCGGTTAAGAAGTTAAGATCGAAAAAAAGGAAAAAATATTTTTAAAAGTCGTTCGTGTTGTTGTATCATAATGGCAGCCACACTAAGATTATTCCAAACGCAGGTAAGTGACTTTTATGCCGGAGCACAAATAAACTTGCATACCCCTCAAAAAAAAAAAGTAAAAAATAAAAACGCTCGAGTGATTATGTGAAAAAAGTTGATTGATTTTCCATAAACAATAATAATTGATAATTAACTAGTAATTGATAATAAAGCAGCAATAAACAGTGTCATAAACAAATCCGATACGTGGTACATGTGTGCTTTGGGGTGGCGTTCCCTTTGCCTCCTAATCCACATCCAGCCGTTGTGCAATTTTGCAACAGGAAAAGTTTGCATAAAAGTGATTCTAACCTCAATCTAGTGTTACCTAACCGAGTGAGTTCTTCATTCGGCCGTACACATTTCAATAACTCTCGTTGTATGTTGGCCCATTTTATTATGTACCGTATTTTGGTAGTGGGAGGATACAAGTTTTCAACTAAGTAACCTCCCAAGCTCGGGGGTAATGACCGTAATACAAGCAAATACATTGTTGTAGTTTCCAAATCGAATTGACATGTATTGCCATTTTTTTGTGCAGTTGTAATAAACAACAAATTTGAACTTTAAATGTGTGGCATGTGATAAAAGAACAGATAGAGTACATATATCATGCAATCTTCTCTTGTTATCATCATGAACAAAGTCAAATGAAATCGTGAATGTTCTTCGTTGCTCTCTCTGTGATTACGTCGACTTGCATCGATGTTTGTTTTTCTTTTTCTCCCCCATTCAAAAGCGAAATTGAAATTTATTGGCAATTTTAATACTTTTTCTTTTTCTTAATTCTATAAATATGATGAACTATGCATTTGGGTTTAAATTAAATGAAAGTGTTTTGGGTTATTCTCGCCTCTGTGTAATTGGCATAGCAACCAAAGAAGTAATTATTCGCGAATTGTAAATAAGTAAATTCAAGGTACCGGCTTTTTTTTTATAAACAATTTACTATTTATTGGTGTTATCAATTAACATCGAAATAGTATGTGTTTACATTGTAAACTTTTAATCTTAGTTGCTTTTAATAGTAATAACTGCTGGCATGGCTGTGTAATTTTGTATTAATTTCCGTACTAAATTTAATCGGATGGTACAAAAAAGCTTCCTCTATTTTTTTCGTTAAAGGTGACTATTTTTTTTAAAGACATGTCTATTTTATTAAAGATACGATGTTACTAATTCAAAAAAGGAATTAATTGTAATATCTAACCGAAGGCAACGAAAATTGTATACCCATAGCTATTGGTCCAATTGTATACCCACTGGTCTGGTCCAGAGAAAATGTTCATCCCTGAATCGGAATCTTTATTTCTTATAATTAGTTTGGAACATATCCATGATCATGGTATTTTGCAGAACCGATGTTGAACTTCCGCTTCAAATAACTCTGAAGAATGGCCATTACATGTTTTAGAATGTTTTCAGCTTCGTCCTTTTTGTCCAAACAAAACATTTCCAGCCGATTAAAATGTTTCTGATTTCTGAGTTAGGAAATAGAAATTCTTTGCTGCTACTGGAGCCAATTCGCACAAATTTTTCTGTTTATATTTTGCATCGAAATAGAAGTGTTTTTACCCCCTCTTATTTACCGACGACTTAGGAAAGCGGTACGTTCAATCTAAAACTTTGCCTAAAATTCTCAGGTAATAATGCAGTATGCTAACGTATGCTTGCTGGAAAGACACTTGCTGCAAGATTCTTCCACCGCTCGGCAAACGAACGAATTTTCTGTGTAATGCGTTGCGCCAGTTAGCGGAAAAGAGTCCCTGTACAGTCGTGCATCCATGCTGAAAGTCCTTCCATGAGAGACTAGATGACTGATATACGAAAACGTACTGTCTATATATTTCAAAAATGTTTAAAGCGTGACCTATTCAACAAAGTAAACTTCATAGTAAGCTGTCGATTCAAATGCGATTGCTGTTGGCAATCTTTTAACACACACAAATTGATAGATTAACTTTTTAAAAAAGAAATAATTGTATGCTGAGAGCAGTTAAAAGTTTAAATTATTTGCTGAAAGTCAGTAGTCGATTGATTTGGTTTAACTTTCTTATAGGTTCTGGGAAATTGTAGTTTAAACAGATATTCTGTCTTTGGGCTAGATCTTATCTTTCATGTGGCCCCAAAGGAAGAAATCGCAAGGTGTTCGAGAGATAATACGGTCCGCAAACTTTTTAGTTTTGCGAACTGTGACTGCAAGATTTTCACCATTTTTGTAGGGAATTTTAAAATTATTATCCCGTGAAAAAGGAAAAAACGGGACTATTTCGGTAGTAAAGAGTTATCCATTTTTCTTTTTAAAAGTAAACGTAAATAAAACACATACAAAATGTTTTTTTCATGATATTTATTTTTTTATTATAATGTTTGAACGTTGACATTATGTGTGAAACACTACATAATTTAAATGACCACCACGCGACGTGTTGCGAGCATTGATTCTTTTGAGGACATTTTTGACTTTTTGGCGGTATCTCTTGACGAATTTTGCTTCTTATGTGCTCAAGTGTTAATGGTTTATCTGCATAAACACTGTCTTTCGCGTAGCCCCACAAAAAAGTCTAATGGTGTCAAATCGCATGATCTTGATGGACAGTCGATGTCGCCACGACGAGATATTACGCGGCCAGGAAATGTCTCTTGCAATAAAGCCATATTTGCTCGAGTTGTGTGGCATGTGGCACCGTCTTGTTGAAACCACATGTTCTCCAGGCAAAAACAAGTTGGTTATCATACGACCATAACGCTCCGAATTGACGGTGACAGTCGTTCCCTCGTCGTTTTCGAAGAAGTAAGGTCCAATCTCACCTTCGGACCAAAGAGAGCACCAAACAGTGACTTTTTGTGGATGTAATGGCCTCTCTTCAATTACTTGAGGATTCTCAGAACCCCAAATACAACAATGTTGTTTATTAACATAACCACCGAGTGAGAAATGTGCTTCATAACCATAAACCATAATCTGCTCTTAAAGCACGATATGTGGCTGTGCCAGAATCACAATTTTTGTAGTAGTTTTTAATAATTTTTACGCGTTGTGTGATAGTTAAGCGATCCATTTTCATCAATGTCAGACTTCCAACTGAAAAGAAAAAAAATGTTTTAACAACTTAGTTTGACAGATGTCGAATTCCAGTCCTATACTTTTGAAACTACGAAATGGATAACCTGGGAAAGAAGACTTCCAACTGAAAAGAAAAAAATGTTTTAACAACTTAGTTTGACAGATGTCGAATTCCAGCCCTATACTTTTGAAACTACGAAATGGATAACCCTATATAACTGCCCTATCTGTGATATGGCGGGTGAAAGACCATATGCAGAGCCGTTCTAAATCTGATTTTTTGATTTTGTACTAAAATAATAAAAAATATTAACCTAAGGAAGAAGTTTAATCAATGTCTTAATCTTTGACTATTAAACTCTAATGAGGGGCAGTAAATGTGAGATTAGCTTCGATTGCTGCTTAAACCAAAATTTAAAATTAAAATCTATCATTGGGTGTGTCACACTCGTAGATAACCGACTAAAGTTAAGTGGCCATATGATTTTTGACATGGGTAAAAGAATTATAGAAAATCAATGTTTATCGAGATTTCTTATTATCGTAGGAGTACTGTAAATAAAATATTTCTAGCAACTACTTCATTATGTTTTCTTTGGGCGAATATGAGGGAAACAGAAGAATTCCCATTCTAATTTTGTTCAGGCTGCTATCTTCTTCTCGCAAATTAAGCGATGTTTCTGCACTCTACTATCTTACAATATCTATCAACGTTACTCATTAGAAACGGAATTTCACTTGTTGTGTAATCTGAACTTGTTTTTACTTCTCTTCTGTTATTTTTATATAGAAAATGAGCAAAACTAATAATGGTTTGTTTGCATGAAAGCCACAACTTTTAATTTTGGATTTTAATTCATTCGTTTGCATAATATTTCTAGTTGATAATGACGTTTACTTTAAAACTGCAATTTTGCTCAATACGCAGCTAAAGTCCAATTCATTTTATACTCCCTTTGACCACAATCCATTTATAGCCTCTAAGAGGAGAATATTTGTAGTATCTATTCTTCGTTACGATTAAAGACATGTGGCAATGTCTTCATTGCAATAACAAATGTTTATTTTGATTATAAAACCTATTTCCCCTCAGTCAACCTATTTTTCTTTAGTTAGAGCATACGAAGGAACAAAAAATACGTTGAATAATACCTGGTCATGAGATTAAAAGAGAACAACTTATATATGTCGATGACTTTCATAAGTGTTTGCCATAGGTATTTATAAAAATAACAGCACTTCTTTCCCATTTGCCCTTGACTGTTATCACGTAGGGGAATTCCGCTGGTAGGTGCCGGCCGTAGTTCATGATTTCGCCAAAAAAAAATTCGCTGCAATCACTGATAAGCCCTGCGGGCGAGTGCCTTCCATTAGAAATGAGCTGTAGAATGTGTGCGGAGATCGTCTTTAAGTGCTTCTGCTTTGCATTAATTTAGATTGCGCGTTCATACATGTGTATATCAATCGTGTCGCACTTTGTTGTGCTAACGACGTATTTTAGTATTTTGTTAATAACAAAAATGCTAATTTTGTTAACTGTCGGCTGTCACTCATATAAAGATAGGCCTTCTTTATTTCCACATAAATATTCTAGGGTACAAATTCCACAAGAGCTTCCGTTGTATGTGCGGGCTGAGTGAAATTGAAGTTTTCGTCATTACCATATATTGATATATTGCATAACTATGTTGTTTGTTGGATTGTTTTTATTTTCTCTTTGAATTCATGTACAGTCGAAATGGATGAGACTATACATATTCGTTCGTTATATAGGATATTGTCGATATTTAGAATCCCCAAAAATCTGTTTTATATATTTTTTTTTCTCTCAGCAAAGATGCAAAATTTAAATAGCTGCTTATCTGAGCTATCGTTATTTTGTTGTTATCTTTTTATGTTTGTTATATAAACCATTTTTTTAGGCAAAATATCATTATAATATTAGACTACATAAAAGACCTGAAAAAATTTACAACAAGATATTCAAAGAAAAATGGAATTTTTGAGATAAATGATCGTTTATGATGTTTATTTCATAATAAAGAGGAAGGTATGCCGTTAGTAATGAAAACAACATCAGCCAAATGGCCACCACGACCACGCTTACCGGACCATATCCTTTTCATGAAATGTTCAATAACCAAATCGCAAAGTGGCTGCACTATGGCCTTGATAGCCTCAAGAATTCTATCTATGAGGTCTTGAGTCGACGCTGGCCTGTTGGCGTTCACCTTATCTTTCACGTGGCTCCAAAGGAAGAAGTCGCATGGTGTTAAATCACAAGATCTCGGCGGCCAATTGTGATCACCTCTTCGAGAGATAACACGGTCCGGAAACTTTTTAGATTTGCGAACTGTGATTTTCACCATTTTTGTAGTGAATTTTAATAATTTCAATGCGTTGTTGAAGCGTGTATCGTTCGATTTTTAGTAATGTCGTAGTTTCTACTTGTCAAATGTCAAAGAATAAAAGAAATACCGGGTGTTGGAGAACCCTGTGTAATCATAATTATTAAATAATAAATTGTGCCCAATTTCACCATCCAACAGTTACAAATTTCATTTCATTTTTATTCATCTTTATTTGTAATTTAAAGCCTTACGGCCAATTTAAGATAATTTAATTGCATTTTTTGAGTTCTAAAAGATTTGGGTATAAGGGTAATGAGTACTTTAACATTAAAAAAAAATGGGTATGACAGGGCCTACCCTCTAGGTTCTATGGACAATGATTTTACTCGAGCGATCTTCTATAATATGTATGTATATGGACACCCAAGGTCAAATTTTTGACTGGACTGTAAAAGCGGCTCTATGAATATTATTATTGTTCCCAAAAATAAAAACGTGCACGCTTCTATCTTCGTAGAAAAAAAACTTCTGCGATTTTTTCGGAAATAAACGTTTTATTTGGTCTATATATATTTGATTCATAGTTAACAATCCAATATCGTTTTTCACATGTTCTGGTCCAACCATCATATATTTTATTTTAGTCGAATGAAATTCCCAGCATTTTATAATATACAAAATAAGTTCTTTTGTGACGGTCGTTGGTGTTAATAAGATGGCACAGGTTTTCAGAAAGTCAGAATATTTCTTTTTTTGCGTTTTTCAAAAAGGTACCTGCTGCTGTAAAAAAAAGGTTTAAATTAAGGAGTTTTAATATAAATATTACTGACAGAAATTTGTTTGAACATTTTTATTTTTGCATTGCCTATGGCTTATGGAACAGTGTAGGTCTTGTAATCTTGTTTTACTTTCCATACCGAAGTCGCCAATCAATTATCCAGCAGAGCAAAATTGTGTGTCAAAATATTCCGATTATATTTTGAAACGTCATTTGTCAGCCTTACTTTTTGCAAAACTTTCTGTTAGTAATAAGCCTAGAACACTCTCGAGTACTGTTATTTTCATGTTGAATGAAAATTATAAAAAAAACCAAACGCAAACACACAAAAATGTTCAATAACAAAAACAAATCAACTTCATGTCCACACTCTAAGTTCAGATAAAATAATTGATTGATTGGATATATGTATGTATATTTTTGCGATACTGATTATTTTAGAGGACAAATTAAACTCTCTTTATATTATAAGTTACAAAATCACTTTATCTGGCCCTCCCTTGGGAATATTTCGCATGACTACAAACGGAATCCCCCCCTGATCAGTGCGCATCACTGTTATCTATTCGCAGTTCAAAATACAACACTTGTATTTGAGTATGAATATCAATTGATACACAATTAATCACGTGAATTAGTTTTGCAACTATATGAAAGCACGATCACTTTGAGTACAGTGACGGACATAAGTGGCGGCGTAAGAGAATACATACATAGTAAATTTGCCAAATAAGGCGATCAATAGACACATATTTAAAAAAACGACTAGTGACGAATTTGATATAAATTCAATTAAATATAAAAACATTTCAAACTATTTCCAATTTTCGTCCCTGAATGTATAAGCAATTTTCATTTTATTCGAGACTTTTAATTTACAATGACATCTGTGAGTTAAAAGAAATGCCCCCTGAATAAATAGTTCCAATGGTATTTCTACAATATTTCCCATACTATACTGTATAACAGTTTTGCGCTTTACTGTGTTTGCATATTGATCGTATTCGTTCTGGTGTTAATTGCAATACATTTTAATTGGTTTATTATGACTCTAGTTTTATAGAATTAATTGTTGTCATATTTGCATAGTGCCATGGTCTAGGATCAAAATTAAAACGATCGTTCATGTGTTCATTTAGTAAAGAGTACACAAAATTAATGTGTATATGAACAGTATAGGTTAATAAACCGATTACACTATTCAATTAGCACCAAAATATTTTGAAAATACACCGGAATACAATAGATTTTGTTGATTGATCTATTTAGGTATATGAAAAGCCATGGATTCAAGAATCCACTTAAACTAGGATAATCTATTGTGATTCTCTTCGATGTACATAAACATATATATTTATTCCCGTAATGGACTTGACGCTGGAGTTGTTGTCTGTGGAATAAATATTGAATTAAGGTGTGATGTTTGTAGGTGAAGGAACCGTGCCACCTCTGTTGGACGTGACCACAAATCAATGGGTCGAAGTCCTTACGGATGTGTGGGGAATGTGTATCTGCCATCAGGATCTGATGGTAAGCATAACTTGGCAGGTGGCATGCCAACAGGAACTGTTTAGTTAGCAGCACATTATGCTGTCCTGGTCTCCTCGTGTAGATGATGTACATTCGTCATTTGGACACACCAGTAGCGATTCTGAGTGCATAATTCTGCGTCGACGCTGGAGTAGAATATCCTATTGAATTTTGTTCTTCTCATAGACCAAAGCATTGCTGGGCATAGTTGATACGATTTACTATATCCGCACTTTATTCTCCCCTGTTATCGATAATGCTGCCAACGTAGAGTTTTTTTTTCTGGTTTATTTTTAAACCTGCTCTCGCAGTCATTACGTCTAAGAGTCGTAGCTTCTGTGACATGTCGTTGAACGTGTGTGCCGGGAGGCAAATGTCGTTGGCATAGTCACGGTCTCCTAGTCGCTTGTATAAGACTAATCGATTTCCGCCGGAGTCTTCTGTAGCGTTCTTCAACATCAACAACAATTATAAATATTTGGGGT
Source organism: Hydrotaea cyrtoneurina (assembly GCA_958296145.1). NCBI lineage: Eukaryota > Metazoa > Arthropoda > Insecta > Diptera > Muscidae > Hydrotaea > Hydrotaea cyrtoneurina. The sequence goes on along the minus strand of OY282514.1, from coordinate 25,787,903 downwards.
GACATAACTCATCGCTTCTTTAACCAAGTTTTTACTTCATGTCTTTTTAAAAAATTTAAACTCTAGTTGGTGGGAATAACCAACCCCAGAGCAGAATTGAATCAGAACAAATTTGAATTAATTCTGGCAATTCATAGTTTACAAGTCTTCATAATATCTAATCGATTTCAACAATTACAGTATCTGAGATATTAATGGCAAAAACCTATAGATTTGCTTGTGATGTTACTACTTAAAAAACTTTCCAGCATTGGTAGTTTAACCGCGTGACTTCAGAGTCAAAAGACTTTTGAACGAAATTCATAAATCAAATATTTACACAAAAATTCTTTGCTGCGGTTGTTATACGTATTTGTTGTCACACAAAAAAAAAATTGATAAGAAAATCACAGAAATCTGTACTCTATACACACACTTCGGTCTATACGTCAGACCTGTCTGGCCGAAAATTAAATCGCGGCATTTCAAGGTCATATGCGAGCATGAACAACGACTATCTGCAACATTAAAATATTGAAACATCAACTTCTCGTTTCGTTAGTACGTGCAATTAGCATGCTTTTATTTCGTTTTCTTTTTGTGACATTTGCTCAAATCATTAGCATGTAATTATTTTTAATGAATTATGCTAACAAAGTCAACTTATTTGTTATTGCAGGTACGCAAAGCTGGTCAATATGGCTTCGATGTACAATCCCGTCAATTCCATGCCGCCACTTATAGCGCTGCAAAAGTGGCTCTCTCCAAATTCGACACTGATGTCTACATGCCCTATGATAAGTTGTCGAAAACTTTGGATGTTGTCAAGAGCCGCTTGAATCGCCCTTTGACATTGTCCGAAAAGATTTTGTACTCCCATTTGGATGACCCCAAAAATCAAGATATTGAACGTGGCACATCGTATTTGCGCTTGCGTCCCGATCGTGTGGCTATGCAAGATGCCACCGCTCAAATGGCCTTGTTGCAATTCATCTCGTCCGGTTTGAAGAAGGTGGCTGTGCCATCCACCGTTCACTGTGATCACTTGATTGAAGCTCAAATTGGCGGTGCCAAGGATTTGGCTCGTGCCAAGGACTTGAACAAGGAAGTTTACGATTTCTTGGCTAGTACTTGCGCTAAGTACGGTTTGGGTTTCTGGAAACCAGGCAGCGGTATCATCCATCAAATCATTTTGGAAAATTACGCTTTCCCCGGCTTGTTGATGATCGGTACTGATTCCCACACTCCCAATGGTGGTGGTCTTGGTGGTTTGTGCATTGGTGTCGGTGGTGCTGATGCTGTTGATGTAATGGCCAATATCCCCTGGGAATTGAAATGCCCCAAAGTTATTGGTGTCAAATTGACCGGTAAGATCAGCGGATGGACTTCCCCCAAGGATGTCATCTTGAAGGTGGCCGATATCCTCACCGTCAAGGGTGGTACTGGTGCCATCATTGAATACCACGGCAAGGGTGTTGACTCAATTTCTTGCACTGGCATGGCCACCATTTGCAATATGGGTGCCGAAATTGGTGCCACCACATCCGTATTCCCCTTCAATGATCGCATGGCTGCTTATTTGAAATCTACTGGCCGCTCTGGTATCGCCGATGAAGCCAAGAAAGCCCAAGCCAAGATCTTGTCGCCCGACAGCAACTGCCAGTACGATGAATTGATTGAAATTGACTTGAGCACACTGGAACCCCATGTCAATGGTCCCTTCACACCCGATTTGGCCCATCCCATCAGTAAGTTGGGTGCCAACTCCAAGAAGAACGGCTATCCTTTGGACATTAAAGTTGGTCTGATCGGCTCCTGCACAAACTCGTCCTATGAGGATATGGGTCGTTGTGCCAGTATTGCCAAGAACGCCATGAAGCATGGTTTGAAATCAAAGATTCCCTTCAATGTTACCCCCGGCTCCGAACAGATTCGCGCTACTATTGAACGTGACGGCATCTCTGAAGTATTCGACAAATTTGGTGGCACCGTTTTGGCTAACGCTTGCGGTCCATGCATTGGTCAATGGGATCGTAAGGATATCAAGAAGGGTGATAAGAACACCATTGTCACATCATACAACCGTAACTTCACTGGTCGTAATGACGCCAATCCCGCCACCCATGCCTTTGTAACCAGGTGAGATATAATTGAAAATAAAAGCTTAACTGAAAAGAAACAATGAATAATATGTGTTTTTGCAAATTTCAGCCCTGAATTGGTCACAGCTCTTTCTATTGCCGGTCGCTTGGACTTCAATCCTCTTACTGATGAATTGACCGGTACCGATGGCAAGAAATTCAAATTGGATGCTCCCTTCGGCGATGAGTTGCCTTCCAGAGGCTTTGATCCCGGCATGGATACTTATGATGCCCCTCCAGCCGTAAGTTTAAACAACCACCTCATCTACACATTTGTGCGGTTCTGAAATGTTTTTTTATTTTTATTTTTACTTAGAGCGGTGAGAACATTCAAGTTGCCGTCGATCCTAAGAGTCAACGTTTGCAACTCCTGGCTCCCTTCGAAAAGTGGGACGGCAAAGATCTCACCGATATGACTGTCCTCATTAAGGTCAAGGGAAAGTGTACCACTGATCACATCTCCGCCGCCGGTCCCTGGTTGAAATACCGTGGCCATTTGGATAACATCTCCAACAACATGTTCATCGGTGCCACCAACTACGAAAACAATGAAATGAACAACATCAAGAATCAACGCACTGGTTCATTTGGCGGCGTACCCGATGTAGCCCGTGACTACAAAGCCAACGGTATCAGATGGGTTGCCGTTGGTGACGATAACTACGGTGAGGGTTCATCTCGCGAACATGCCGCCTTGGAACCACGTCACTTGGGAGGTCGTGCCATTATTGTCAAATCCTTTGCCCGTATCCACGAAACAAACTTGAAGAAGCAAGGTCTATTGCCATTGACTTTTGCCAATCCTGCTGATTACGATAAGGTAACTACCAGCTTTTGTGATAATATGTTGTAGGAAAATGAGATAACATGTTTGGTTTTCTGTTTAGGTTGAACCCACTAGCAAAATCTCTTTGCTCGGCTTGGCCAATTTGGCCCCTGGCAAGCAAGTCGACTGCGAAATCAAGAACGGCGACAAAGTCCACAAGATTAAATTGAACCACACCATGAACGACCAACAAATCACCTGGTTCAGGGCCGGTAGTGCTCTCAACCGCATGAAGGAAGTCTCTGGCAACTAAATTCTTTTTCTGATTTGAGAATTCTGCATGCCTTCTCCTCTATCGTTTCCTGCCCCCCGAATCTAAATCTTTTTCTTTGGTCCTCTAAACAAATTTAGTTTTTTTTTTAAGTTTAGGTCTATTCACGCTAATAATGTTTTAATTGTTATGCCATGCCGTGTTACTGCGTGGAATTAATATTTTGTCATGTTGTAAAAATTTTATTTTATTTAAAAAGGAAAAGAATGGATGAATGAATCGAAAATCGATACCAATTGTTATTACATACAAAGCAACCAATATTTATACACTATTACTACTTCGAGAATATATAATATATTTACGATATTGTATTTTATTTTAATTTTTTGAATAATTCAATTATTGTGAAATGCAACAACAAATACAACCAAAAACAAATGATGATAACGTTTTTAGCAATTGCGTATTTAACAAACGACACATATACTTACTACTTAATAGTCACAAAGTCAACGGTGTACTGTAAAGATATGAACGAATCCAATTCAATTCGTGAAACAACCACTCAGTTCTTAATTTTCTTAACGAGCTTTTCGTGTGTTAAAAATTTGCCAGGACAATAAACACTTCTTAATGTCGTTGATGTTCGTTTCATTGATCGAAATCAAAAGGCGAGTATGTATTTATTATATAAATAGAGTTCGAAACCAAAAAAAAAATGTGAATAAAATTCAAGTTTTCATGAAAACTTAAAAATATAGCAATATTGTTTTCATAAAGTGAAAGTAGGATCACAAGGGCAATCGTCAAAAACAAACAAAAGGAGCATATTAAAGTGGATAACTTTAGTACATTCATTTTATTAGCCCGGGACAATGAAAAGTAGACCCGAGAATCGAATAAAGAGTACTATACTGAAAGTATACTGGGCTCACATAATTTCCAATATGTTTTAAGGAATAGAACGAATGCTAAACATAAATTAACTTGACCTAGCGATACAATTTACAAACTATTCTCACAAACAACAACAACGTGCCCAAATACAAGCCGATTCGAATTAAAAAGAAGTTTGTGAAAAATTGGTATAATATATTTCTGAGATATTTTCAGTCCTCCTAGAACGGGGCTTCCCAACTCATTGAGACTCAAAAAGTCCCTTGAAATTATTTGTCCTGTTGACGAAATTGATATCATGCATTTTCACCGTGTGGCAGATCGAGGCTTACACCGATCCCAAGCAATTCTGAACCGGCTCGAATTGTGGAAAATTACCAACGCTGGCGCTTTATCTGAAAAAAAAGTGAAACAATTTTGAGGGAACTGTCCATAACATGAGACAGCGAGATAATGGTGTCATCGGAACGGAAGGGAAAACTTTGTGACCATGGCAGGTAAGACAAATTTCACTTTCTTCGTTTGCAAAATATGTTCAAGTGTAGAGTAGTTTAACTACCGACAATAAATTTAATTGATGCGGTCTAATGGGCAAGACCAAAGCGCTAGCTGACATATTAGCTTAATCGCTACAAATCCGTCTGCGACACGAGTATCCATACCAAGAGAAACCCTGTGGTTTTCCAGAATTTATGGTTGTAATCCTGCAACAACCACACGTAATTCTCTATGTTAAAAATTGGTGTGTTTTTTCTACGGCCCCGGTCTAAAGATAACTACCAGCATTTGCGAGGTGGAAACTGTACCTGAAAAATGTTTGATGGTCTTACCAGATAGCCGCACACAGTACATATCACTCCACGGCTGTCCAACTTAGATTATTAGGAGACGTTAACAGGATAGAATTTGTCGTCAAACTTTGCGTTATCGAAAGGCTTCTTATCACAACGTCTGCATTTTCAATAAGTGATGATTTCTCTATTACAAAGTCAATGATACGAACATGTTGGACAGCAAATTTATAGTGTGAACGTATTTTTATCTAAATGAAACCGATCATTTTTCAAGAACTTCGGAATGTAAATTATTGCAACTTTTTTTTTACGTTCGAACATTGAGTGACTTGAAAAATGTCCAAGTAGTCATTTATTTACACAATTGTTTGTGAATTAACTGTAATGCCGTTCTATCAATCTTGTGCAAATAAAGCTCTTCATGTTCACCCCACTTTCTTGAACTTACCATCTTTAGAATCCATGAGTAATGGGAAATAAATGTCTTGAAAGCCACTGTGCAGAAAGCATACAGAGAAGACAGGGATGCTCATCAAATTGGAAATAGTTCCAATGCTGCCAAGAACCGTTACACCAAAAATGTCTCTCATCATTGTTGTTCAATTCGCTGCAAAAAAAAATATTAGTTAATATGTTATTATTGTTTGATAGAAGCTTGGACAAAGTGAATAATTAGAAAAATAAGAAAAATATCGCTATGGATTTGGGAGATCCCGCTTTGAAACCGATCAAAGTGTTAGGAGCTGGCTCCTTTGGGCGGGTGTTTCTTTGCAAATATCGCAATATCGATAATGTTTGTGTAAAGCGAATAATTGTACAAAATCCTAAAGTTGAAATGAACATGATCATGGAAGAGGTATGTACTTATGTATGTAGTAAATGCTGACTTCAACAATTCTGTGTTCTCTCCAAGGTTTACATCATATCACAATTACTCCATCCAAATGTCGTGCAGTTCATACGTTCGTTCGTGCATGCCGGCACGGTCAACATTATCATGGAATATGCACCGAATGGTACTCTGCACGATCTCATATACCAGGCACGTCCCAAGGGTTTGAGCCACAACGAGATATTACGTTATTTTTGTGACATGCTTATGGGTCTGGAATATCTACACATTCGTCATGTCATCCATCGAGATCTCAAACCGGCCAATTTGTTGGTCGATGCGAACTACAATCTGAAAATAGCCGATTTTGGCATTTCCTTGGTGCACTCGTCAAAGACAAACAACTCCAAAGATTTGGGAACGCCATACTATACGCCACCCGAGGTGTTGCGTGGCGAAAAATACGATTATAAATCCGATATTTGGTCTTTGGGCTGTATATTGTACGAAATGTGTATGGGACATGGTCCATTCTCACAGGCTGCTACATTGGACGAGCTGCGCTATTTAATACGTGTCCTGACGCGTCAGAAAATGGACTGCAGTAATATACGCAAGAGATTCGGCCCACTGTGGGCCCAGCTCTGTGAACGTATGATTTTGAGCAATTTGCAGCAACGCATTTCATTGCCTGATATTATATGTCTGGATCCCGCTTTGACTATACCCTATTACAATAAGTATTTTGATTATAAGTATTAATTTAAACAGTATATATGTATAAGTATGCAATTTCCATGTTTTTTTTATTGTTATTTAGATCTTAACGAGCCTTGTCGGGTCTATCGGGGGTCCCCCACAAGGAACATACTCTCTTCGATGTTGTAGTCAAATAGGATTCGCATTATTTTGTTTTGATAATGTATGTGTTCCATGTATTCTTTGTGTTGCGTTCCAAATAAATATTGTAAGTCAATGTGTTTTCCAAACAAATATTCTGTTTGTACCGAAAGGATGCAAAAAATCTTGAAGGCCGACTTAAATATTTCTGGACCAAAAAGGATAAAATCTATTTTTAATGTTCTTTTAAATACAGGGTGGCCCAAATGAAGCCTATGGTCCAGTGTGGGGGGGTCTGCGGCAGCAGTTGTTGAACAATTTGAATCTTAAGATCCAAATTTAAAATTCTCTGCAATATTGTTCTCGGTCGCTCCAGTTTCCGCGATGTCTTCTGTGCGCTAATTTCGATGATAACGGTCAGCAACTGAATCCAGTTCCTCAAAACATGTATTTCGTTTCAATTGGTCTCATTTTGGCCTGCCTGTACAAGTACCCAAAGTCAGAGTTGAATACTGCAATTGATGGTATAGATGATATGGTATGGTGATATATACCATGATATAGTATGGTGATTCGAGAGAAGTTCCCCGTCTGTTCCTTCATGGAATGTTAAGGAAAATGCTTAAGTAAGTAGGTATTGGGTATCCCATATATTCCAAAAATCGCCTCACAAGTAAACTTTTTCTCCAAACGTTTCATAAAACGAAGCACTCCATAAGTTTATATATGCCATAGCAATGATATGGTTATTGAAATGTAACTTTTTGTTCATCTGGCCAATGAATACTAAAAATGACCATGTCATACATGCAGCTTCGGAAAGCCAGCAATGCTTGAGCGAACATAAGTAAACTGGAGTTATTGATATATCGTCTATGTAGAACAAAAACTCATCATCTACATTTTCATAGTTTTGAGTTATAAGGTGTTTTATATAAAAGTTATCATTAAAAATCCAATATTTCGATAACAAATATTTTGAATACCACAATTTGTTAATTATTAAATACAACATTTTATCCACCAAAAATTTCTGCATAAGTTGTATACTGTTATATCAACAAAAACCTTATGTAGATAATGATGTTTTCTTCACAAATTTTATCGCAAACCTGCAGTTAGTGAGTTATAAAAAAAATCTTAGTAAATAAAATAGATATGCGCATATCGATAAGCGCAAAAAATAAACAATGGAAAATTATGAAATAAAATGCAATAAAATCATTTCTCGCAAAAGTGTAGTTGATGACTTTTTCTTCTACATAGACGATATAATAGATTTAAATACCTTGGATCAGAGAACAACCGCGTTTTATGATGTTGTTATTGCTGAACTTTGTTAGATCCCCATTCACCACCAGCACCAATTATTATCGAAAACATTCCTTAAACAGTAGGTAGCATACATATTGTATCCGCCAAAGCTCACTAACATGAGAGGTGTTCGTCGCGCTTAGTCAGAAAATATACAATGAGCAAATTCATTGTGCCAAATTCGCATCAGGCTGATGCGTGAAATGTTGAATTGTTCAGATCGATGTTCCATGTCTTAGTCGCACACTGTCGGCTACGGTAGCCACATTGTCAACAGTGCCCACCGCACGAAGACGGTGTCTGTGGGTGTTTTCCAATGGCATGCCCGTGTCAGGAACATTTTGCACAAACTTGCGTACAGGAGGCGCGCTGACGTCATTTCAGTAAACGCACAGTTTGATTGAATTTGACAATATGTTGGCATTATTCCTTAATGTTGTTCAAATGTAAAGTGAATTATTTCGTTCCATGGCTGTCACTGTCAAAATAGCAAAAAAAAAAACCGGTACCATCCAGTATAACTTTTAAAACCGAAATGAAATTTGATTTGGTGTTCATTAAAGTCAAACAGTATCTTTGTTTTATTAGTTCTCTTTTATTTGATTTACTTTTAAAAATATACTTGTTATGAGGCTTAGTTTTTTTTTAAATTATATTAAATAATATTTATTTTTTTTGTTTAAAATGCAGCACATCTATCATCAACTCTGTTTCTCTCTCTCTCTGTATCGTTCTTATGACCATCATATGTTATATACTCGTTTTTCTCATATTACTAATATTGTTTTTTGTTTCTCAAAACTTCATTTAATATTTCATATTGTTTTTCATTTGTTTTAATGTATTGATTCTTTATATATTTGCAGCACTATATATATAAATCTATTATTAAATTATATTTATTAATATATTTATATGTACTTTTAATAATAAACTTTATTATGTTTTATAACAATTATTCAAATTTGTTGTATTTCACATGTATGTAGATAATAATAATAGTTAGTTACTTTTTCTTTCCTTTTGAGTGTAAATTTCCTCTTATTTTTCTTGGGAGTGGTAGAGAGTGTATTTGTTATGTGTATGTAGTTCTGAATATTTAATTTGTATCAGTTTATTATTTTTCTTTTTTTGGTTTTCTCAATTTTGATACATTCTCACAATCACATGGTCGGGCTGAAGTATTTTTTAAAAATGGTTGCAGACTTTTCCATACTTATTAAATTCTGTTGATTTTAGGAATTTATTTTACAAAATTGATATTTGCATTATGAGGGTATTAACCATAAAAAAATTAAACTAATTTTAATAATAAACAATTATAAAGACAACATGCGGAAGAGGGTGAAATTAAGGAGAACGTTTTAGTTTAGCCATTATTTTTTATGCGATTGTTTTTTGTTTTAACTTAAAACAAATGTGAAAAGTTTATAACTTTGAGATGATGTTGGGAAATTGTGTCCTAGACATGAGAATTGGGTTTTTTCAGGCTCCTATATTCATGTTCATGAAGTAGGAAATTCTACCTTCGCCTCTGTAAACTTATTCGTATTTTATCAGTATTCTCTTTTTGAAATACACTATGAAACATATTTTTTTTTAGTACTCTTATATAGCTGGGGATTATATTTACCCTAATTTATGTTTTTGTCTATTTTACAAAATATCAATCCGTGTGGCGATTTCCCATATTTTATTGTTTCATTATAGAACGAATCCGATTTTTTCTCATTCGCTGCTTTCAATCAACAATTTTAGAGCAGACAATTTCTCTTACACACAATTTATTTCGTTATTTTTTTCATAATTGTTTAGAACTAATGAATAAAAGTTAACATTTATATGCAAAAGAGGAGGTAAGAAATTAATAATAAACATACATGGCTGTTGTTATTTTATGTTAATCATGATCACTTGTGTTCAGTGCAACAACGTCTATCACCAAACCCCAGCCAGGAGCTTGTCAATTCAAATTGTGGTTGAATGAGATGTTATTAGTTGTTGATGATGTTGTATGGTTGAAAAAGTTGTTGTGGTGGCGGTGGTAGCGGCAGCAACGGCTGTAGCTGCAGCGAGGGTATAGAGCAGACGCATATGACTTAATCATTCCCATTCTGTGGTGCCAGGCGGCTTTGATGTCAAATCATACAAGACACGAGAGATTCCATCTAATTTGGAAATATCTTGCACCATATTACGTAGAACCTTTTTACAGAGCGACGATACAACAATAACAATAAAATGTAATCATTCAAATGTGTTCAATATTGAAACTTACATGCAATGGTAGTTGCTGGGTGCCTGGATAGGCTGGCAATCCGGTCATGAAGTCACGGGTGATGAAAGGTCGCAAAACAACCGATCGACTGCATGATGGTGTGCGATTTGTGGGATCTCTGTCAAAGTGAACCGGTATCAGGACAACAGGCATTTGGGATATTTCGCGATTAAGGCCAGCTTGCATCATTACCTGTGAAAAGTAATGACAAAGTGTTATTTATCTCATTACATTTATTAAACTTGTAATTCAAAGCCCATTGGCCTATTAAAGGGGGTTAACACAAGATAACCCCATCTATTACTGCACTATAAATTTATAGTATATACAATTAATGTAAACTTACATCATTAACTATAGCATCAGCCTGTCTCAATTGTTTGATGACATAATTGTTTAATGTTGTATGAGTAATATCCGTTATCTGATATTGTACCGGTTCACCAAACACATAGCATACCCGATTGACGTTATGTAGGATACGAGTTATAAGTTTCGCTAAGAAAAATAAATCGTCCCAATTGGGCTCTTGTGTACTGGAAAGGGCCACTACATAACTGTAGGTACGCTTATCACCTGGAACAATAAATCATAAGAAGGACAATGTATTAAAGAACGGATATGATATTTTGAAGAAAACAGATAACATACCCTGAACTCCCACAGATCGTATTGGCAGCACTGTCGCTTGTATTTGGGAGAAACCTACATTTTCTATGAGTTCTCTTTGCTCACATTCGGAAGTGGCACTGGTAACACGATTTATTAAAGCATGATTCTTTTCCAATTTATTTTTATAGTCGACAATAACACGGGCAATAACCTGAAGGAAGCATACAGATTAGAAATATTGTATTATATATTGGTTAGAAATAGTGTATTATATTTACCTGAGTCTCCGAAAAATCTTTTTCGATGAAAGCCTCTTCAGCACATAAAATACGTATGGCCAAACCAGGGCCAGGGAAGGGCTGCCTTTCTACCAGTTCAGTTGGTAAACCCAAATCGTTGCCTAATTCTCGAACTTCGTCTTTGTGAAAATCGGCCAATGGCTCCACAACACGGCCGGCATTTCGAAGTTCTCTATGGAAGTGTAATTAGTTGAACAAATTAGATTAGATTTTTTTAATTTTCTGACAATACAGATATATAAATACAGATTGGGAACATGTTTTTCCACCTTATTAATTCGGTATCATTGTGATGTGTCTTAATCGCTTCGGCATTTTTGCTAACCAAATTGGAAGCAGACTCAATTAAGTCAGGCCTTAATGTACCCTGGGCCAGCATAACTTCTTCCGGTTTCAATTTCATTTCCGCCACAATATCGTTTGTTATCTTTACGAAAATGTCACCGATAATTTTACGTTTTTCTTCTGGATTGATCGTTTGGCATAACATCGGCGTTTCAACTATTGAAAACTGGCCGGGTCTTTTGATTTGTGTAGTGCCCTTGAGGAAGGTGTAGGCTTCTTTGCGTACTATCAAATCAATGCCAATGTCACGTAATGATTTTTCCACCTTTTCACTTTCGTCTTTACGCATAAACCCATTGTCCACATGCACAGCAATTATTTGACTGGGATGCAAAGCATGACGCAATAAGGCAGCACATACAGTTGAATCAACACCACCACTAACAAGTAACTGTGTGTGTGTGTGGATCAGATGAAAATCGATTAGATTTCATATAATATATTAAATATATATAACACTCACCAGAACTTTGTTATTACCAACTTTGTCCTTTATATATTTCAGACATTCTTCCTTGCGGCTGCCCATTGTGAAATTCGGTGTTAGGCCGCATATGTCGAAAAGGAAATTCGTGAACATCTGTTCGCCGGAAACTGTCAAATTAACCTCGGGATGAAATTGTACGCCATATATTCGTAGAACTTCATTGTAGATGGCAGTGACTATGTTATTCGAGCAGCGACCACCAACTTTCAATTTATCACCGACACGTTCTACGCTATCGCCATGTGTGAGAAGAACAGTTTGCGTCCGACCCAAACGACTAGAAATGAGAGGGGGGAAATTAGAAGATCTTTCATATCGGATATATGGCATCAAGGCACTGTCCAACCACGTGTAGTCCAATATGTACAACTTAACATAATTGGAGTGTTCATGGTTGGGTTAAATTAAAACGTACTCTTGAAGGATTGTATCGGCATCAGCTCAAGCTTATGAAACTGATACCTTCTTATCCTTCGACGATGTTATAATATTCAATGTCAAACCACGTGTAGTACAATACGAAGACTTAACAATATTGTGGTGTTCATAGTTTGTGTAAAAGATTTAATCTGGAAGGATTGTATCGGCATTTATTCAAACTTATGAAACAAATACCTTCTTGTTCTCCGAAGAAGTTAATTGCAAATCATAATGAATTTATAAGTAATTTATATTGATGGCTAAACTTACTTAAACAATGGACATGCAGTCTCAATCTCTATATTCTGCTGGCCATCATGTCGTATATTCTTCTTTATGACAGTGCCACCAAACTCCTTATTAATCAATTGCATGCCGTAGCAAATACCCAAAACGGGTATTTTTAATTTGAAAATATCGGGATCATAGTTGGGCGCATCTTCGGCATACACAGAATTCGGTCCGCCAGAAATAATTATGCCACGATAACCGCTTGAACGTATGGTTGCCGCCGATGTATCCAATGGTAAAATATCTGATTCGACCAACAATTCACGGACTTTACGATCGATTACCTTAGAAATGGATAAACAGATTATAAAGGGTGAACTTAAAAAATACACTTGTAAAAATAATACCTTTCCATATTGAGCTCCAGCATCTAAAATGACAACTTTATCATGGCGCAAACTATTTTCGGAAGCTAGAAATTTATTGGTTGCACTCATTTCTTTCTTTTTGCAGCACTGAAAAATGAAAAAAATGGCATTATTATCGAATTAAAAAATTTAGTTAGATTAAATTAGAAAATGTAGGGAGAACTGATAAAATAATAAACAAAGTAGTAACATTCTCAAGCAGAGGACAGCAATCTCAAAAGACCGCTTATTTGATAGCTGGTGGGATATCGTCTTGAAGGAGCTGGAAATGTAATACAAAATTGGGTTTCGATGGCTCTTGCTCAAAAAAAACTCCATAACAATTCGTTTAATTGCTATTTCTTAAAAAAAATGTTAAATGGACCTCCTTTTATATTGATTTCTGCATCAACAATATTCTTATTACAAGAAATCGAAATGTGTGAATTCATTAATAATAATTGAGATTCGATTAATGAGGATTAATTAGTAATTGATTAATATATACCAAAACGGGTTGACATTTTAATCCATAAGAATTTAATCAATACCCTCTTTATAAAAGGACGTGCCAAGTATAGGCTTGGTGCATTCGAAAATGCACCTCCACTCGGAGACCCCTTTTCACTTAAGTGAGTAAATGAATTAGAAAGGGTTTGAAGAAAAAAGCATAGTTGATAGAGATAGGTGTGAATGGTAGAAATGGGAAACTTTGGAATAAAGTATAGTGTTTTGTCCGCTGGTTCATTGGTATGTTGGATACCCGAATAACTTATGAAGCTTATTATGTTTTAATCCCTGATCTTTGCGATGTTTCCTAGTTCTGTCGGAATCTATTCCCTGTATTTAAATGTGATTGACTTACTAAAATTGGTTTTTACGTTGAGGTTGTCTCTCATAGAACGCGGGATATGCGTATTTTAAACAAAAAGTATATTTTTCAACACCGGTTTAGAAGTTCAATTTCATTCAAATAAAGATGATTAGTAGTTAAAAAAAACCCGCTATGGACATCGGGAAAATATCTTCACTATGATGTTATAATTGTTGGAAAATATACAAACAAATTTAAAATTTTCAAGTTCCAACTTTTGTTTTTATAATTTTTGAATGAACATAAATAATAATAATATTGTTTATCCTTGACAATATATCGTCATAGATCCTCGTAAAAAAATTCGCAGGCCACTAAAAAAAGTCGCAAATTGTAACTTTTGTCGCACAACGGTAACACTGGTTGACCGATGTGTACGTCAGAAAATAAATAAATTGTATGATAATTGATCAAATGATCAAACACTATTCAAAATAAATTGTATCAAATGGTCTGGTACAACATTTTAGGTATTGAGTGACTAGTTTTTCCAGCATTGGGAATTAAGTTCAATCGACTATGTTATTGGGTTTTTATCCAAGTATGTACCGACAACGGAAGGCGGAGACGGGGATGACCAAGACTCAGGTGGATGGACCAAGTGGAAGAAGGCATGAAGATGCTCGCAATCACGAACTGGAGATGCCAAGCAGAAGACCAAAGTGCTTTAAAATCACTTATTAATCAGGCCAAGACCAACAACTGGTTATAGAGCCAACCTAAGTAAGTGAGTATGTACCGATACCGACATAATTTTAACAGGTCTTATTTATGGTATCTAAATTTATGTTTGTATAAAACCATGGTCCACTATGATCCATAGCTTATTAAACAGTGGAACATTTAATCGAGAGAAGCATGTGTATGGGTACATAATAACATTCTATGACAAATATGTTCAAGAGACGAATCCAAAAGACAAGTGGCTGAATTTAACGTCAAATTCGGTCGAACGCCACATCTCTATCACAGCGGCTATGTGAATAAACCAAATTACGGTATATGGTGATCGAAAAACCCAAACGTGATTACCAAGTTGCTAATGCATCAACGAAAACGTACAGTATGGACTTTGGAATGGTGGCACACTTTCTTTATGAATTTCTTTTGAAAGCTTTACCTCCACAAAGTACTGAAATAGTCGAATAAATAATTTATTAGCACATAATGAATCGAAATTGTCATCAGTTCTGAGATTCATGACGGGTTTTTGGTGGTTGACTATTCTTTCTAAAAACCGAATGTGCAAATTAATGGAGTTCCCGTAGAAACAAAAAATCTGATAAGTATCCAAATGCAATACTAACAAACTTATATTGTCGATACTAATAATGAATTTAATCCGTCTAAAAGTCAGAATCAACAGTTTTAACCCTTTGTCATACACATGTTTCAACAGTCACATTCGCAGCACTTGAGGTCTGGCCATATACATATTTTAGTATTGCCTTGAATTTTTCATAGATAGGCATTAACATTTTAGTAAGGTGCCAGAAGTTTCATGTCTTTAACTAAATTATGAAGTCCCAGGCTTAAAATTCTTGGTCAAAAATTTTTCAGACTTTCGAGTTCCCATTACCCATATACTTTGCAGGGTCCACACTTCAATATGGACCATACTTAAGACCTCTCTAACATAACAAATATTCCATTTAGTCAATGAATCGATATTGACTGTTTGCAGTATTTTATTAGTTGAACATTAAAGTGAAATAATCTTTCTCTTATTTTCAACTAATCAGAGAATTTCTTCAATGAAGTATTATAGGGAGTTAGCAAAAAGAATGCATAAGCATATATTATAAAATAATCATTTTCGTATAAACTAGGGCAGATTCGTAAAAGAAAAGAAAAAAATATATTTTGTTTATCCCAACAACTAAAACAAACACACTAAACATTCATTGGATATTAATACAAACCGGCAATACTTTGAGGAATGCTCTAAGGAACATTCAATGAATAAACGGCAACGAAAATGAAAATGACTCAAAAAGAATGAAATGGGGTCACAGGTCGTCGTCGTCTTCGTCGTCGTCAATAGTATAGCAATTGTGGAGCATCGAAAAACGCAATATTTTTCGATATTGGCCATAAACACATATGGATGGACGGATTGGTTGCCTTTGTTTATAAGCTTCTAAACAACACTAAAGTTCAAATTGACACAGTATTGATGTAATAATACTATTTATTTGTTGTTGTTGCACTACGCCCTCGACAATGTTTATTTTTCTTCGCCTTTCCACTTCACTACAATCGCTTGCTTGCGATGACACTGTCACTGCCACTGATTGCATATATTTTTTATTTTTGTAACTTCTGGTTGCACAGTTATACCACCACCACCGACGTTATATATTTTCCTGAACGCATAAACTTATTATTCCATAACAGAGAAAGAGTTTTAACGATGAGAATTGGAGTATCGCATATAGCACATCCAGTCCGTTGTAGTCGCAATCTATCAATGAATTCATCCAAATTCACGGTTAAGAGAAATAAATGAAGAAAATTAAATGTCATCCATAGACGATGGCAGAGGCGACGTTGTCTGCTGGCTGTGTTTTATATCGTGACGTCTCCATGTGTACAAATGTTTGTGAAATATTTTCGATTTTGTTTTGTCTGCCCGAAAATTGTTTGTTGTTTATTTTTGGTATTCTTAGTTTATTGTCTTCAATCGACTTTCGACTCGTAAAACAAAACAAAAAACAATGGAACGGAATAACAAAAATACTATAACAAATACAAAATGCATACAAATCATTTGGGTGGCGGGTCGTTCGGTGGCACAACAAGCCTAGCAGAAAATTCAACTGACAGATGACTGGACGGATGAAAGTGCATAAAACCAATAACAACAGACGGTGGCAAATGGAGAACAACAACGTTAGAATAAAAATGACGTGAACGCAAAATCATTACACACAATGGGGAGAGCGTAAAATCGGCAACATCATCATCAGCAAATGAACGAAAACATGCGAAAAATTTTCAAAATTTGGAAAAAGCGTAACTCTTATTAAACGAACGAATATAAACAGAAACATAGAATAAGAAAGAAGAAAGAAGAAATAAATCCAAATGAATTAAGTACTATTTTCAGATTGATTTAAAAAAAGTATCACATTGATATAGTCGAAAATATAGAGCCAGATGTAACTAGAGTTGATGCAGTCGGGTTGTGATGGTGAAGAGGAACAAAACGAAACATATGATTGCAGCAGGATTTAGAGTCGCCATTAGAAGAACGAATGATGTTAAAAATATGGCTTGTGATCGCAAACCGATGAAGAACACAATCCTCTATCACGGAACCAAACAGCACCTCGAGCTTCTTTATGACACTCACCGATAGCCACAGCAAAAATAAGAATTTGATTATGCCCAGAACTGAGTTTGTGAAATTAACGTTTTTTTTTGTCTTTCTAATTTAAAGTATCACGTGAAAGAAAGAAAGGTAGGGATCTGTTCAAAGAAATAAAAGTTTTCATTGTTATGTAGTTGCATTCTTTTTTGCTGGCAAAAAACAACTCTCTGACGAGCAAAGAAGAAAATGAAAGATATCTTCTGGTAAAGGAATCACATTAAGCGGTTCCTATAGAGCCTGAGAGCAGATTATTGAGTCACGTAATACGAATTCCTTATAGTAAAATGAGAAACGGTCTAGGAATTCATTTTAGACCCATGGGTTTTTGGAGAAATTTTCTTAGAATTTGCGTTTATTTCTATTTTGTTATGTCTTTATTGTGCTTAGGGCCGTATACGTTAGTGGAAAATATATCCATATAATGTGTATACTCGTATATATCTACTCGAAGGTCCATACTTAAAACAGTTATGCTGTAACTACCTGTAGACAAGAAGGATCTCGGTGAAAAATCCAAGTGGAAGAATCCTTGGTATTATGAACTGCAGAGAGCACATCAGGATCGATATGTTTATTTATTAAGCAGGCCTAGACCAACAATTACGATTCGCTTCCCTTAATTGAGAAATTTTCAAACGATTTTCTCAAACGACAAAAAAATAGGTTCTACCGGAAGAAAATATTTTGCGAAATTGTGATTTTTTTAAAAATTGTTTTAACCTTTTTTTGAAACCCGCTGCTTTAATAGAAGCTCCTTCCAAGGAACCTACGCCTTAATGGTAAAACCGCCGTAACTTTGGTCTCTTGCAACGTGAATTATTAACCATATTAACAATATTTTTATGTGACAAATTAATCCAAATCTAAATGTCCCTAATGTTGCTTTAAAAATAACGGTTCTTTTAAATTCAAAGCTTATTTTTACTGTCTATATAACTCGGACATGCAGTTTTCAATTTCATTAACTTGTTTATTGTTTACAAATCATAAACTCAGGAATGCAGCGTTAAAATTGAAAGAAAAGATTTAAACGGTATTATCCACGAATGCATGTGGAATTTTAGAAGGAAGAAGAACTAGAAGGCTTTGTAAAGAATTTCAATATTATATAGTTTCAGCAAAGACTATACAGAGGACAGACGTCCCAAGTTGTTTTAAGACACATTAGTTCGTTTGAAAGGATTTCAAAGCAAATAAAGTTTTTTTTAACAAATACTGTTTAAATACCCCCTAGGAAATGTTCAGCAAACGACTTGGGACAAATACTGTTTAAATACGCTCTTGGAAATGTTCTGCATACGACTTGAGACGTCTGCCCTTGTCTGGTCTTTGGTTTCAGGTAATATAAGAACATTGACAAGAAATAAGAACTCAAGGCTGTTTATACTATCGATGACCGGAATACCTGCTTGTCACAACAAGAATTAAGTGGAAAATATTCGATCAAAGTTTTTGCTGACGTGGCGCTTGCCTGCTGTACACAAAAACGGCAACACTGAAGGATCCTACTGAATCTGACTGTTAAGTCTTAAGTCGTTTGTTAGAGACAGAACGATCTGTAAAAGTGCATTAGTAGTAGGTTTATTCAGATGACTGTCACAAACACGTCTTTTTCTCGGCAATGAACAGGAGAGCCAGACTTGTGTTCATTAAAGCTCTACTCTATTTGTGTTCCCAAATGGAAGATTGTGCTGTTTCTTGAAATGCAAGTCTTCGTATTTGCAGACCAAATCCAATGTACTGCAACTAGTGATGTGCGGTTCCTCGTATTTTAAGACCCGGGTCTTTCGGGTCCGGTTCCAACAAGACCCGGGTATTTGGACCGGTTCTCAATAAAGGGTTAACCCAAGAGTTACTACTAATGAATATAAAACTAATTGCCTTAAACTATAAGAAAGTTAAATTTATACATGCATAATATATAATATCGATGTCTTAATATAAAAAGGGCCTAACTCGATTTTTGATTAATTTACGGGAGAAATAAAAAACTTAAAAGAAATCCGTAATCCGTATTAAAATAAGAAAATTATTGAATGAGAAATAAAATGTATTGCTTTTTTATTAAAAATTTTATTCAAATTTTTCTTGTTTCTAAAATTTTACGAATTTTATTAAGTTTTTTCCTTCTCCTGTAATGTAACAAAAAATCGAGTGAGGCCCTTTTTATATTAAGCCATCGATATGTATTATATATTATTAAATACTCTAAATACATACACTTATGCTTCAAATATTTTAGAAATTAGTTCCTCAGTATAGCAATGAGATAATTTTATTACTGAATGTTATGTTATTGCTTATTTTCACTAGTATTCTCCACTGAAAGATATGCACTTTGCTTACATTCAAAAACAAAACACTACTAAGCCAAAGAACTAGCTGCGTTCTGCAAACTGCGAACTAACGGTATTTTAACGTATATTTGCATGTAAACAATGACTAACACACCACAGAATTTGAAGTCACAACAACAGCAGCAGCCAAAATTAAAAAACAAATGTTTTTCCTCGTTGTTCGCTTTACCAAGCCACAGACATCAACAAATGAAAATACGCACATTCAAACTCTCACACACACACTTCTTTTGACCCGTTTTCGGTTCTCTCGGTTTTTTTCCGCTCTCGGTATTTGGACCCGTTTTCGGTATTTGGACTCGTTTTCGGGTATTTGGACCCGTTTTCGGTATTTGGACTCGTTCTCGGGTATTTGGACTCGTTCGGGTATTTGGACCCGTTCGGGTATTTGGACCCGTTTTTCGGTTCTTGTAAGAACCGGTCCGGTCGGTTCTTGTAAAGACCCGGGTATCCGGATCCGGGCCTTCGGTCCTGTGCATCACTAACTGCAACGCATCTGATTAGCTTGTTACTGTGGCAACGGAATTGGTCCAATTGCTACCGTGATATACTAAAGGAAGTAAAGTCGTCGTATGATGACAAAGACATCTTGGTTTCAAAAGGAAAACAATGTTAATTGAAGGTTTGTAAGGCCAGTCTACAGAGCAATATGAATCACATTGTTGGTTGGTCCCCCAATCTCAATCCTATTAAGAACATGTACGATTGTGAAAATGAGAATGATAAATGTTTAAGCCGAAAAATAGCCGGGGATGGAATATCTCAGGATACCATAAATACTTTCATATCATCAATACCATAGAGGTGTGCATCTTACATCCAGAATGACAGATACGCCACTAAATATAAAATTAAAAAAAAATATTAGTTGCTGTCGCAAAGGGGATGCTTTTGTTTCGTACGATTTATTTTCTGGCCTATAATGTTTAGTTGATTTTAACTTATTATTTATAGAACGACGAATTTAAAAAAAAATGATGTTTATCAACAGTGAATCTTATACTGAGTGATGTTGGTTCTGTACAAAATAAGTCGTGATTTGAAGGGGCTTTTCAATAGAAGAAAGATATCTTGTCAAAGTGATATACACATGTCTAAAAACTGAATTTAGAATTTTAAGAACATCGGCAGTTTAATAACGCAACTTTAATTTTTTTGAACCAGACACTGCGTCAATACTTTTCAGTCCAGTTTTTAAGTTTTTATGTGAGACTAAACCCACCTTACTTTATCATTTCCCTTAGCATTACACGAATGAGCAGACGGGGAACTTCTCTCAGTTCAGCGAGTTGAATGGGACCCACTATCTAACGCCGGCTGGGAACGGCTAACTATTTTTCTGGACAAATTTTACATGGCTTAGAGATTAATCTCTTACTTGTAGTGACCGGCATTTACAAGAAAACCTATCCAACGACAGATATTTCGTGATAAAAGCAACTATTTTGAGCCTATGTCTCCAATGAACACATGTTCCCAACAAACGTTCTCGTTGAGATATTTGGTTTCATTTCATTTATTTCTTCTTTCTTTTCTTTTAGAAGCCACCAAAAATGTTTAAGACATACAATAAGAAATCATTAAAATGAAAACGTAAGACATTCCGCCACTTCTAGTAATGTTCTAATACTGATCAAGAATGCATGTAACGATAATCGGGTATAACAATGATAACCTTCCAATGCAAAGGGCAGCTAAGCGAATCAAGTTAAAAACCTGAATAGCTAACAGCTGAGACATGTAACGTGTAAAGCACGTGTATGATTGACACCGACATCGGGAACCATATTTTCTGTACCATTATATACATACATAATTACATCAAACATCAAAAATTTGGACACTTAAACGCAAAAATTCTTAACCGGCCCTATTGCCGGTTCCTCGGAATAATGGCAGTCAGTGCATTCTAATTTGTCTGTAACTAACTCACCTTCCGCCCTCGTTTTTTGCAGAATTATTTCCAATAAGTCGTAGATTTAAAGTATACGATCCGTTCCTTCTGATGAAATTCACAATTTTGCGGCTCGGCTATCAGAAATTTTGCGTGGAAAAAGTGACTGCAACTTGGTGTGAATTCTGGTCGCTTTTTGACGTATGAATGTGTGTGTGTTGATTGGTAGTATTCTTTTCTTAATTTGTTTATTTTTCCACCAAAATTCCTCATGAATTAAAATGTGTATGTGTACTTTTACTTTTGGAGAAAATTTCGCATTTTTTTGCACAAAGAAGGAAAGAAAATGATTTTATTATTAACTCAAACTTCTTTTTTCTACTTATAATGAATCGGAAAAATGCAACCACACACTAGAGCTGTCAAACTATCGATTGTTCTTTTTAGAGTCAACATCGGCAGGGTTTATTCACTACCGATGTATCGGTAGACATGTCATCACCTGCATGTATGTGGCTATGCTGTTGTTTCTCAAATGATTTTGAAGCAAAAGAATAACCTTGAAATTCTGAACCGGATAGCAGACACTGTCAATGTGGTTCATTTATAAATAGCCATTGAGTCTACTTATATTGAATCGAAAAATGCAATTACCACTGAATCACTCTGATTAGTGATGAGGGATATCTTCATAAGTAACCCAGTCGAGGAGATTGAAAATAATTGTAGTTATCGAATATGTTAAGGAACGGTTACTTGCAATATCGTTCTTTACAATTATTTTACATCTCACTGTTGTCGGTAATACTGTGCACTTATAAAACCGTGCCTTTTTACACTCTAATACGATTAGGTCTGAATAAGGTTGAAAATTCTTTTTTATTTCACCATATTTCGCAATTCTTGGAATTGCATTTTCAGGGGGAGGATATATCAATTGAGTACAAACGGATTCTTAATCTAGTGTAGTGTGACTACCATCGTCTGTTGTTTGTATTGCACTGAAAAATATGCCTGGAGAGTATTTTAGCAGATTATCGGTATCAAGGCCGAATAAATGGATTGCCGTAATATAAATTGGGCTGACTTTCAATCAAACTCTCTTGATTAGTTGATTATTACAATTGAAAATTGATATATTTCACGTGACAGCCAAAATTCACATGGCTTCCAATTTGGTTGCGGCAATCAACATTTTTTTTATAGAATTTCAGTGTCGATAAAGCTATTGCTGCACTTTATTGGAAGAGTTCCATCTGACTTAGGACGCTTGCTCAATAGGTGGGTTTGGCCAACCCCCAATCAAACATGTATTTATATTGTTATAGCCGTTGAAGTACAACACTGGGCCATACTCAAATAGCACTAGAAAATGCAACTATGTGGTATTTGTAGTGCGATCGATAACAGAACTTTGACGATACACACGATTATATACAATTACAACAACAATTAAGGTCAGCACATCACTAACGAAAAATAGCGCCAATTTTCATTACATTCGTCGTTTTCCCTGCCCAAGTACTCATTTATCTCGGAAAATTGTTGATTTTTTAAATGAAAAAATTGAAAACGTAACCAAACAATTACTTCCATCTATTCCGAAATGAGTCCTCAAGAGAAAAGAAATGATGAGGCTGTTGATGATGATGCCGAACTGCTAGCATTAGAAAAAATTCTGGCTGAAGCTGAGGAACAAGAAGAACAGAAGACGACATCATCACAAACAAAGGAAAAAGACGTGGTGGAAACTAGTAGCAAACCCCCCATACCACGACTGCGAGAGGACAGTACTTTTGCCGATGCTTTTAGTTATGAAGTGGACCCACAGTTGGCTAAGAAAGCAGCCAAGGAAGTTGAAAGTCGCATGGAAGAGGTTGATTCTTCCGATGATGAGGAAATCAGAAACTTTTTGGAACGCAAATATAATGAATATGGATCCGATGTCAACAAGAAACTGAAACAACAAAATGAAGCTGCAAAAGAGGACAAAGTGGAAAGAGAGGTGAATGCTATGATCAAGGAGAAGGAGGCGACAGCCAAGTCAAATACACCTTCCGATGTGCACGTTAAAAATCCCCACAATCCTATTAAAAGACAGTCACTCATAACCCACTCCTTCACTAAGAAAGTCGATACGGATGGACAGACCGTTGCTCCAAAGAAGCAGACTCTTCTAAGCAGTACTGAAAGCTCAGTGTATATCGATCCTGTATTTGGCCTGCGCATTATAAATCCCTTGATTTCGAGCACTTTGCTAAAGGAGCGTATGTCTGGTCGTCAACCTGTTGCTTTCTCTTCCATTGCCTTCCATACGGAAAGGGGTGACTTAACCAAAGACTGGGTGATAGCTGGTGCTCTGGTGCATAAAGGCAAAGTCCAAATGTCTAAGAAGAATCAACCGTATTCCATATGGCGTTTGTCTGATTTAAAAGGCGAAATAAAGTCAGTGTCTCTATTTCTATTCAAGGGTGCTCACAAGGATCTATGGAAAACGGCGGAAGGTACTTGTATCGCTGTTTTGAATCCTACGATCTTCGAAAAACGTGCTGAAAGTAAAGATGTCGCATGTCTATCCATCGATGCCGCAGCCAAAGTCATGATCCTAGGCAAATCGAAAGATTTAGGTGCATGCAAGGCCGTAAAACGTAATGGTGAGGTTTGTAATGCTCTGGTAAACTTGAGTGAATGCGACACTTGCATCTTCCATATGAAACAAGAGTTCACTCAAATGTCTAAACGTTCAGAGCTGCAGTCAGCCAATGCCGGGCGAGGTCTACAAGATTTGCGTAACAAAGTTTTGGGTAAGTCGGAAGTATTTTATGGCGGTCAATCATATACGGCAGTGCCGGCTAAAAAAAGCGCCAAATTGATTTCAAAGGATACACGGAGGATAGGTACGCTATCAGAGTATGCGGTTTCACCATTCGCTGGTTCTGTAAATCACGCGTCCACACCGAAACTTGATGCTGCTAATGTACCTTATGCCACACGAGAAGGTCCCATCTCAAAAATTGCCGGCAATGTTGAGGCTTCCAGGAAGCAACGATTCAAAGATCTGGAGAGATTGAAGATTCTTCAGGAAGAATCAGTAAGAACGGGCTTATCTGCACCATCCTCCCCTGTCCCTACCACACCCCAATCGGCTAAAACCAAAGAGTCGATGTTTAGCAAACAACATACTTCAACACCTAGTAGCAAAACAATTCCATCTCCACCCAGCTCTATTTCAACTCCAATAGCGACGGTACCCGATAAGTTTAAAAATCGTGAATTTTCTTTTACCTCCAAATCGCCCACGTTGTCTAGTGAAAACTTTTCGCTGGAAGTTAACGTCGGCCTGCGAAGAGCGTCATTGGCAAAACAAAAAGCCATGGAGGTGCTTAAAAAGAAGCCAATTGCAAAAATCGATCCCAATTCAACTCGGGGAACACGCGAAGGCAAACGACGAGCTATCGACGATCTCAACGAAAAGTTCATGAGCAATGATGCTAAGAGACAGAAAATTGATGAAGAGCAAAGGGAACAAGACCGCAAAACACGCATACAACGCATCATGGATGCATCATCATCCCACACCAATCTCGTCGATATGCGTGAACGCGAGGAGCAAGATAAATACTTTAGTAAACTGGAAAAGAAAGAGGCTTTGGAGGAGAAAATGTTACAAACCTACAAAATGCCATGCAAGGCCGTGATTTGTAAGACTTGCAAATATACAGCTTTTTCGGCCGCCGATCGTTGCAAACAGGAACGACATCCCCTCAAAGTGATCGATGCCGAAAAACGCTTCTTCCAATGCAAAGACTGTGGCAATCGTACGGCATCTGTATTTAAACTTCCCAAGACTAGTTGTAGCAACTGCAACAGTTCCATGTGGCAACGGTGCGCAATGATACGCGAACGTAAGGTGGCCAATGGCACCGAAAGTCTATCCCTGCGTGGTGATGAAGAGATGTTTATTGGTACAGTAGCGGGCAAGGCAAATTTGAATCTGGCCGTGGCAGATGATTAGGTAAATTTATGGTTTGCAAATTTAAATTTAAATATCTTAAAAATATCGTGTTAATCGTTTTTTTAGCGAAATAGTTTTTAACCACATTTTATTAAATCATAAGTTTTTATAAGTCAATACAATAAACGTAGAAAATACTTAAAATATATATATATATATATGTATATATATTATTCCTTTTATGTTGTGAAGAAGCATATCTGGTTAATGTTTGTGAAATTCTCATTTTACCCGGTGACCTCTGTGGGTTATTGGCTGCAAAAAACGATAAACTCATTAGAAGATAATAGACCACTAAAATTCGAATACAAATTTCTTATTTATTTTTAAAATGTTACGGCGACTAACGACAGTTCATTTTTGTAATCCTTTTTATTTTTAAATTGAATTAGTGCTTTAGTCGAACACACCTGGAAACGAAGTAAACGTGAATGAATTAACGTCATTTAGTACACATTCAACAGAACATTTCCGAGTCATCAAAATGTGTCGAATATTGGAGCTGATTTCCAGATCCGCAAGTCGCTTAGATTAAATAACGCTGTAGGAGTTTTGAACGGCCTGACCTGTCTAGGCTTAGGTAAGCTTCTTCTGTTATGAATAGAATATCACTGTTAAAGAACACTCCAAATGGATGTTTTGACCTCCGAGCACTCAGGGGACCACAGTACATCAGAATATAGTTATTATTCATTACAAAAAAATGGGTTGCCTTGTGTTATTAACAATTAATATAAAAAAAATAAATTATAAATTAAAATTTCATATCATCCAAATTTTGTAAAAATTGGACCTGAACAGCAAGATTTTTAGTAACAAAATTTTCAACACCACAAAAAATACGATATGAAGAAGATATAGTTTTCGAGCAAAAAATAATTGTTTAATTCTGACCCGGATGGGGGGACATCCAATGAACATATCGGACACGGTCTACTAAAAACGCACCACTCAAGATTTCCCAATGTTCAGAAAATCCAAAGAGCTATAACTGTTTTTTGACAGCAAAGTACAGCAAAAATAAATAGCCCCCTTAACAGGAAATGATACATTTTTAATTATCCCTCTTTAGTAGATTGTGTGCGATATATTGACCGCAGGAGTGTCACAAGATTCTGTTCTGTGACTCTTTTGCGGATGACTGCAACCTCTGTCATTTATATATATTTGATCATCGGCCAAGTTGTCTGGAGGTCGGGTACAAAAAGCGACTAACTCAAATCAACCACGGTTTAGCAACTATTTATTAGAGGGGATTTTAAAAAAAAGCATTCAAGGCCCAGTGCTTTTTGTTGTTACACAAATGCTCCACTGATCCAGCATTGCCGTCAATCTCTATGAGTGATGTGAATATTAATGAATCAGACACCCTCGATTTTCTGGGCATGAAGATATATTACTTTTATTGGTTAATTAACATGAAGCTGACTTAAGGCAAACTAAATGATGTTCTTGAGTATGGCAATTTCCCCACTGCACATGTTTCCGCAGAGCTTTTTCTGATGAGGAATTACTTTAAATTAATGTTTAGTGCCCCTTAAATTAAATTATTAAAGTTATGAACAAGTTCCAAATGCATGGCATCATATCAGAGTAATTTAACATGTGTTATCTCGAATTATAACACGGGAAATTTCTTCAAATAAGCCACCAAAAGTGTCCCAAACGACGTGATATTCTTTGTCCTGTAGGAAAATTCAATGTTTTTAAATTACTGCATTCATTTTAAATCTTCAATAACTCAGAAACACAATTATGTGATTTGAGATCTTTTTGCTGCATACCGACGATACCTGAGCAGGGGCTTCAGAGACATCTTTGCTGCTCCTCGATCGTGTACAGAGGAAAGCAAAGGTGATTATTGGGTGGGATGTTGTTTCATAGATATTTTAACGATATTTGTTCGTTAGATGTTCGTTCCTAATGTTAAGACATTCAGCTGGATTACTCGGCTGACTATGGACTCTTTTCCGTTTATTGTCAAATGGCCGTGGAATATTCCACTCTTTACTGCCAGCTGTGACACCCCTGAATAAAAACACAATCTTCAAGCTATGTATGTGAAACTTCTCTAGAAAAAGCATTAGCCAACCATGTATTACTAATTGGAATATATTTGGTTTTATTGTTATTTTCTACAAATAAAATATTACACTCGTATTTAAGTATATACACGATTCTTAAATTTATTTTTTTTTTTGTTTTAAGCTGTAGTATAAAATTGTAGTAGTATAAAATTATAGAAAAAATGTTTTGAAAGCACTAAAACCTGTTTTTGTGCGGTGGATAGGAAAGTATGAAAGAAAGTTCGTTGGAAATGTTAGATTTAAAAATTAGAACAGGAAATAATCTTTTTTTATAAAATCACTTTATTTCACTTACGCAAATCAGTCACGATAATAGAATATAAAAAAACTCTGAAAACATGCATATCTATATGAATTGTAATGGCCCCCACAGTTAGGATTTATTTAATATTAACTGAATTTATATACTATTAAATTAGTCTAAAATGTTTGGCAGAACTTATGTTTATATAAAATTAGTCACTGGAACGAAAAATCGACGTCTAAATCGCTATATAAAGTTAAATTTTGTTTCGCTTTATAAATACATATTGCCAAAATATATAAACGTTCAGAGTTGGTTCGAGACCTGGGCCTGTACGAAATTTATTCGTATTAATAATGCCCTTTTTTTAAAAATTTGAATAACTTCCACATTTTCTATCCGATACCTTTTTTATGATCTTTCTGAAATAATAGCAATTTATAGTGCTTTATAATACGTTCATAAACTATGACTTAGTGATTTATATTAAGTTGTTGGTCTGTCATTGCATAATTTGTGATCACCACAAACGATTAAGTGACCAAAAAGTCTTAGAAATCATAACACTACGCAACAAATGGTTTTTTTTAATGAATAACCACTACAATTTTAATGTACAAGGTTATTTTTTTTTCAATTAAAAAAAAATCATAAATTTAAACATGTCAAAAAACGTTGTCACTTTCAGTAGTTACATGGGCGTCATAATGTTGAGGAGTATGGGCGGGGCTACGGAAAATATTTCAGGGGGAAGATGCGCTACAATTTAGATTTTTTGTTAAATAAGGTACACACTAGTTATTCATTACGTTCATTGCATAGTGTTTCATTTTACAGCGTATTTGTTCATCAGCCCATTTGTTGAAAAATCTGTAGCGTCCCAAAAAGATCATAATGGAATGTAGTCTGTGAGTAAAACTGCACGAAGTTAAACGATCGAAATATGTAGGTTCCAAACCATAGCTCTGTTTTATATTGTCATTTTTCCTCTTTATCTGTGTTGTCTTTGCAAAATCTGTTTACACTTTGTCGTTTTGATGTAACATAATTACATTTTAATTAGCTCAACGTTTGCAGCTAATCTACAGTCAGTCATCCGAAATGGCCTTAGATGGCAATAACATGAAATATTGATCGCATATATAAAAACAAATTTGGGTCTTAAGTATTTTTTAAAATGTTTCAATTTTGATTGAAAATTTGAATGATTGATTACTTTCGCTGAGGGGGCATTTAAGAGCCTCCTCCAAGTATGTTATTCTTAAAATATTCTCACATGGTGTGATTTTCATTTAATAAAATATGGATCATGGATGTTAAAACATGATTAAAAACCTTAACATAAACCTAGGCGTACCAAGTAAATTTCGATAATAAGTGGTTGAAATGGAAAACATATCCACAAAAATAACACTGTGCAACAACAAAACATAAACATACATATATATTTTTTTAATTTAGAAAGTCAAAATACTCCAGTAAATACCGAAATATAGGGTGATTCAAACTAACACCTCTTGTTGGAGAACCCTGTACTATAAACATCCGTTGGACAAAATTCCTGTTTCTGATGTTTTTCATTCTAGTGACCAATTTGTTCTTATCTAATCTTGTAATTTGTTGACGGGCTATTTGGTAAAAAGTAATTTATTCCATTTATTAACTAATTAATGTGTTGTGAAGTCCAGTTTTTTACATTGTTTTTTACTCCTGAAGAATTTGGAAAAAGCCAACGAAATGTGAAAAATGGAATAAATTACCTTTTTATTTAATTTCATTATAATCACATCACCAAATAGCCCGTCAACAAAATACAACCGTACACAAAATTGCTGCTGCATAGTGTAATTTGTTTTAAATAAATCTATACATTAAATTAATATCAACAAAATCGTATTCATATTAGAGAAGAACACAAACATCTAAAATCAGTCTATCGATATAAAAAAGAGAGAACGACATCTTAGTGGACTATCTTAGGCCAGACTGTCTTCTTGCTCGTTCATGTTCAGTATACTGGAAAACTTGAATGAGATTGTCTTCGATATCTCAACCTTATCGCAATTTTCGGCCATGTTGGCTTTAGTGGTCATATCCATGTACGAACGACCTCTTTTTACAGGCACTGAATACACATCACGTGACGGCGTGCCTAGTGAGGATTTGCGAAGAGTCGTCATGGGAAATCTGAGATCATTCTCATAACGTGAACTTGGATCCAAAGTTCTAGCTTCATTTAGAGGCCTTGGCATATCGTAACCGGGAGGCGGTAGAAAATTGCTGGAAAAGGAGAATGTGTCTCGACTGGAACAATCTTGTATGTCATACAATATTTTCGGTGGTTTCCACAAGTGATCCAATGAATCCGGTTCGCCCAGCTCGTTATCTCCATTTGATTGTTCTTTGGTGGCGAGATCTTTGGATGCCTCTTCTTCCAGACAGTAGGTGGGATTGGAGAAAGATTTGGTTTCCAATTCCAAAAATTGTAAATTATTGCCCAAGAGCTTTTCAAATTCAGACGCCAAAAATTTGAATGAAGGCCTAGCATTAGGATCGTCCATCCAGCAAGACTTTATCACTGAATAACTGTCAATAAAAATGAGAAGGGACAAATTAATGGATTTTTATTTGTATCCATTTATTATACCTACATTTCATCTGAACAGTTTTCCGGTTTCTCCATACGATAACCACTCTTAAGCAAATGATATAGACTTTGCACCGGTATCCCAGGATATGGCGAAGCTCCCAAAGTAATCAATTCCCAACACAAGACACCGAATGCCCATACATCTGATTTGGATGTATAAACGTTATCGGCCAACGATTCGGGGGCCATCCACTGGAAAATAAAAAAACGAAGTTTTTGTTGAGTATAACAGAAAATGTCCGCTTCAGTAATTATTACCTTAACTGGTACACGTTCTCGTGATCTTTTCAAATAGGCATCATCCTCATAGACATCTCGTGTCAAACCGAAATCGGAAATTTTGCAGATTTTTCCATCGGCCAACAGAACATTGCGAGCGGCTAAGTCACGATGAACCAGCTGAAATGGATGGAGAATTATAGCCATATAGAAGCGTAAGTGTGGTTTTCCATACTACAGAAAAAAAAACCTACCTTGATCTCCGTCAGATATGTCATTCCTTTGCATATTTGCCAAGCGAATGATAAGATACTTCGCACAGTCATCGGTTCCATGCCATCGGTAAACTCAGCACCAGAGTATTCAATTTTACGGCATAATCTCAGATAACTTCTTAAGGCTCCATAACGGGCATACTCTATAATGATCATGGGCGTATCACCTTTGGTGCATGCACCCAAGAGTTTAATAACATTTGGGTGTGAGACTTCTTGCAAAAGTTGAAATTCCGACAATAGAGCCATATATTCCACAGAGTTGGCACCTTTCTTTAACATTTTAACTGCGACCGTGGTAACGCCCTGCGTTTTTCCTATGTCGGTAGCATAGCCTTGCATGACCTTGCCAAATTCACCTTCACCCAGAACAGAGTCTAATACCAATGAATCACGGGGGAATTCCCATTTGGAATCTACAACAGAACTATGGAATGTATAACTATTCTCCAATTGTATTAAGGGCAAATCACCACAATGTGCATCGCAATTATCCAAACGATCCTTTTTTAAGTCGCCGCCGCCGCCAGCCATGGCTTGTTTTCCTCTGGTGGTCTTCAAAAACCCTGCTCGAGTTACCAGCAAACATATGGAGAGTACAAGTAGAGTTGTCGGACACACTATGGCTATGATCACGCATGTTTGGTTGCACTCAAAGCCAGTCAAATGGAATAGATTCTGCACAGATGCCATTTTATCGCCCACAGTTGCATTTAATGAGTTTTCCGTCACAACCGACTGTTCGGATTTGTAGGCATTTTGTTCAGTTCTAACTTCTGGTTTCTGTTGTTTTCGCCTCTTTGGTCTTGGTTCATCATCATCTAACGGCGCACACGCACACTTGCCATTGTCTTCACACGTACATGTGCCGGAAGCCGATGAAATTCCCTTTCGTTTATCGCTCACTGACAGCGGACTTAAAATCTTGTTACCGCCCGTGCAATCTTGGGGACAAGCGAATGTATTTAGCTCCTCGAGGGGATCACACACATTGTCAGGGCAGAAAGTGGCATTCGGAACACATGAAGCATAATTTGAACTGAATCGAGCGTTGTTGGTGCCACGCCACACACAACTGCCGCCATTTGTTGCCAGACCACAGAATGTGAGACACTGTTTTTGATATTTTATTTGGGCGCAGGTTTGACTGCGAGATTTCACTTTGTGCTCGCATGTAATGTTATCGGGTCGGCCCTCCATCAGATGAACGTTGATTACGAAGGAACGTTGGTGGAAGTCCTGCCAGGTGACATTGAGACTAGATGAAAGAAAGACGGAAACATAAATTAAATCATATATTCAACAAAAAATCTTTAAAATTTTCCGACACGTCTTTGTACAAGGACAGAATTAGCCAATATAAATACAGATGTAGCAAGTCCACGGTGTTTTAGACTTTATATATATTTTTGATTTATTTATTTATTCTACCCCAAAATATTTGTTAGTACATTTTCTCATAAGATTTTTAACTGATTTGGAAAGTTTGGAAAGAAAATTACAATATGCAATATGATTTACATTGCAAAATTACAATATGATTTGGTTCCGATATGAAAATGGAAATATCCCAAAAAGTAAACTTTCAAATATTGAACTTGTTACGTTTTTCTTGAGCGGTTAACATTATTTTTACCATAGGCTGAAACTGTATTGTGCTGAATATCTCTGAAGTCTTTGATTAGTTTTCACCCAAAATCGAATCGTCTTTCACTTCTTAATAAATATGTACTTACAAATAAATCGTTTCCGGTGCTTGCTTCAATGCCACAACATCCTTAACATAAATAATTCCCGCCGCAGTAGTTATGCCAAAAGCCTCGCTACGGTCTTCCACCAAAGTAAATTGCAATTGTGGCAACTTTATAAGATTACGGAAATCTTCGGGTTGTGTAACACGATACATTATTTGGGCCGTACGATAGACAAATACATCTTTCGGATACGAATTGGGTATACTGCGAGTTAAGGAACGACTAAAACTGTCTGAATTCAAGAAGGCACTACTGTCAGTATTCACCACATTCATTTTACGATTTTGTCGCGAACGCAATGGCAAAGCCTGGGGATGATTAGCTTCGAGTATTAGCTCGGGATCAGTTTTTAGGCATATTTTGGCAGTAGCCTGCAATTAAAAGACGCTATTAATACTCATTGTTTAATTACGTTTTTTTTTTCAATAGAAACTTACCGTATTCTTAATATGGCTATCAATTGTTTCATCACTGGCCTGTAAGGCGAAACAATAAGAGGGTTGGTTGGCGATACCAGTACGTGAAAATGTGATTTCTGTAATAAGTAATAATGTTAATTGAATTCACTGTTAGTGTTAATTGATACTTACGACAACTTATTATGGTATGTCTTGTCCCCGTAAGCTCGTCTTCATACACATTACAAGCCGGTCGCACCAAGTCGTTAGTGTCATTAACGATTTTATACGTCTGGTGAACATTTGTGGCCACTGAGTCCTTATCCATGAATAAAATTCGTTCGCCAATGTTGTCATTCTGTAAAATTAATTAGGGTTTGAATAAGTTATTTAGTAGTTTAATTGAACTACATATCGCTGCAACAGTGTTGAAATAAATTTTGAAAAATTAAGTTTTACTTTAACTTCTTCAATAAAATATCAGCTATTTAAGCGATTATAAAGAAACACATTGTTTTGGTGTGTATTCTTGGTACATGACCCACTTGCAAAATTTTAAATATTTTGCAGACGAGTGAACACGTACATTTTTAAACCACCACTTACCGCATTAAAGTATGCACTATCCAAATGAATATTGTAAACATCGGTTTTATTAAGCAGCACTGGCCCATTGTCATTACGATCAATTATTTGTATATAGATAATTTTACGATATTGTTCGGTTCGATTTGGTGTAACTTTCACCAAACAATTAATGTCTACCGACAGATTTGTCTGCTGTGACGCATCCAACGATTCATAATCCATGGGTTGACGTGTAAACAGCAGATTATTTTTTAACATAAAGATATTCGATGCATTTAATAGTTGATATTTTAAATCCAAATAAGGGCACAGATACTTTGCTCCTCTCGGATTTAGCGAACCCACTAAAATGGGTTTGAAATTTACTTTGCCAGACACTGATCGATCATCCTCTAATATGACATAGTGGGCCGAGGACCAAAAACAAATATTTTCTAAATCCTCACAGTATTTGTGTTCCGTTAATGGTTGTAGCTCCAGTGACATGTGTGATAATTTTGTTATATTAGTTTTGTTGTTTTCATTGGTGGCGGTGACTATATATTTCGTTGACTTCTCCAGTGGTTTGTAGTCATCTCGTATAAATACTTCGCCACTTATCTCATTTATTCGTAGCAGTTCATTCTCTTCTAGAGTATATCTGTAATCGTTTGCTAGACTATTGTTGGCGACTGATAGAACTTGAAATTGTCCAATGGGTATTTTTGAAAATATACTTTGGGATTTCTCATTTAGGGGCAAATTCAATTGTACGGCTGACATTGGGAAGTAGACTTCAAATCCTGTAAATAGAAAAAAGTTATAATTTATTAGAAAATAACGGGATAAGAATACGGTTTATCATAAAGCCACAAGTCACAATTAAAATAGATCATTAATCGATGGAGGATTTTAGTTTTTTTTTCCAATTCAGTGAAGGCTCCTTCTGGTACATAATAATTGTTATATATGTATGATAAAAAACGGAATAGTACATTTGTTTGGATGATACCAGAATGTACTAGCACTTACTAAATATCCAACAGGCATTCCAATATCCCTTCATAAAAAAAAGCAGACCTGCTTTTTCATCTTTATTTCTTTGAGAATGCCCGTTAGTTGGCTTGTTGGGATGCAGAAGTCATATCGTAGTCTATTGCAGTTGTCTATTCGATTTCGAATGATGGAAGTGTACAGAGACTTTCAAGTTCGAGTTTCCTTTTCAAATGCAAATTAAAAACACCATTTTAATGCAAATTTACCATTTGCCTATTAATATCGACTTTTTTGGTACACCGTTCATCGAATGTTGGCTTTATGTCGTTGTTATTGTATTTGAACACACTCTTCCTTTAAGATTGCGCCTCCACAGGTATCTGGCGGTCGTATTGCTTCAGAAATGCGTAAAAATAGTATTATTAACCCACTGCCATTATAAACCCGTTGTCAACAACTAACACTTTCAAAAGATTTATGTCTAACATATTCATTTCTTTTCATTTATTTAAATTCATTATATGTAAAAAAAATTTGACTGAAACATTTGGAAATTAACTGCCTATTACTGCCATAAAACAAATTTGTTCGGCAGTTGCAAATCGTCAAAATTGAATGCCCAATAAAATGATTTTTTATAAGTGATGAGGGCTTATTCGTTTGGGATTGTGTTTCACATGTCAATATCTAAAAT
Source organism: Hydrotaea cyrtoneurina (assembly GCA_958296145.1). Lineage (NCBI taxonomy): Eukaryota > Metazoa > Arthropoda > Insecta > Diptera > Muscidae > Hydrotaea > Hydrotaea cyrtoneurina. The sequence goes on along the minus strand of OY282514.1, from coordinate 25,752,590 downwards.
ATATCTGAAAATCACAATTCAATAATGTCTAAAACCCACTTTGTAATGCTTCCAATTTTGACGATTGGTAACGAACGAACAAATTCGTTTTATGGAAACAGACAGTAAATAAAACAAACATTTAACGTATTAAAATTTTCGATTTTTTTTTTTAAAAAACTGGTTTTGCTGAAATTTTATTCACGCGACGATGCTTTCATTTTGTAGATTTCTTCTCAGAATTAGAGATGCGAATGTTCCTTCAAACTATTTGGCTATTAAAGCTCGACATTTGGATTATTATCAACCCACTGGGAGTGGTTTTCTACGGTTCTTCTTTGATGAAACTAATGAATGGTCAAAATTGCTGATGGTCGTTTGGCTTCAGTTCTAGCACCAACAGAAATTTTTAAAGGGCAGTTATTTCTATTACTTGCTATATTTTTATCAAGTGTTTGAAAAAGTGCTAAATTTCATAAAATGATTTTTTAAATTTTTCTGCTGTTTAAAGTTGAAGAATTTACAATTAACATCGAGAATGATTCGTAATTAGTACGAAGATGTAAAACAATTGTCTGAAATATAAGCTCGAACTCTTCACGTATGTATGCTTCATTGAGGCTTTATTAAAATCCGAACATTTAGCAAAAATGTCTGTACTTATTTAATATGTACACTTATTTTTCGTAGTCTCTCACTGCCGTGTCGTTCATATTTACTTGTTTTCCGTAGTCTCTCACTGCCGTGTCGTTCATATTTACTTGTTTTCACTTTTACGCAATTGTCTATTCCCGGCAAGCTGAACTGTTTACATTTAAGAATTTCATTAATGACCCTTGACAAATTTCCCCAAGGATTATCTTGCAACCCCATAGCAGATCCGAAATGTGGAAGGAGTTGTTTAGTTACGAGTATACTGGCAGTAGGCTGACGTAATTATTTGAATAGAGTTGAGTGAATGAATGCACTTCGCTAAAAAGATAAAATTAACGAAGTAATTCATAATTGTGGATATTGAAATTACCCTTGATAGGTGTAAAAAATGCCAAAACATGGATATACATGATGTATACGATAATAGGGTATAACGAACCATATTTCATCGGGTGATTCATTTATATATCGATTTCGCAAGGTAGATCTTCAACAAATTTCAACACCGATTATTTGTTATAAGCTCTCTCGAGTAATTAAATAAACCGAGGGTCAAAATGTTAAACATCGACCTAAGATTTTCTCACCTCGAAAAGTTTATAACTGATCGAAAAAATCCAGAAAAATATTTTTTTTTATACTGTTGGCTTTACGAAAAGGTTTTCGGCTCTGGAATCGTTTGACCGATTTTTAAGAAACTTATGCCATATTAAAGAGGACATGTCAACCCTACGTAATATTAAAATATAATTTTTAATGTTTTCTTAAAAAAAATCGTCTTTAAATAACATTAGACTCCGTTCTTTTTTATAATAAAATTGCAATTCGTCATAACTCCAACAAATCCAAAACAGTAATTGTATTTTTGGGATCTCAATAATTATGAAAGTTATAGACGAAATTTGGGGTTTATCGGTATCCACAACACCATTTTCACGCAAATTTGTCGTAACATAGTGCAACAAAACAGAGTGAGGGTGAAATAACTCTATTTCGCCATTGCAAAACTTGAGCTATGTTTTTACTCATTATTTTGTGATAGAACCGTACAACATGTGGATTTATTTAAAAAATCTAGCCTACAAAAGAGCAAAACAAATATTGCAGAATATTAGTGGTCACTTCGAACACAAACTGATGATTAAGCAAGCACTTTTGAGTTAAATGACCAAAACTTATTTTAATAAAGTTTGTAACATTTCAATTCATTAGAATTGTAAAATTAAGTTTTTTAACAAAATATATATTTTTTTTAAAAAAAAATAATTTAATATATTTATATCTAATAAAGTGTTTATGATTTCAGTGATTCCAGCTTATTTCTCGCTGGCTGGCAAGGGGCAATCTGAGGTCTCAATTTCTGATGACGCCTACAATGTTGGATTCCTATTCTTAAGTTCTTGTGGGTTTTAACTTTGCAAAATCCCCTCTTTATCTCGGTTGCCCTTCACCTAAGGAATTAGGTCAGATGTCACCTGGGTAGTTAGCTTCAGTGTCCGATGGAGTAGTGAGGCCAGACACTTCAACCAAAGAACGTTAAAAGTGATTGCAGCATCGACACCGTAAGCTACAACATAAAACCAAAAAAAACAAATTCAGTCAATACAAATTCTTTATACATAAATCATGCAGGTCTTAAATCTGAAAACCATTACAGCAAAACATGCGTTAGACCACAACTACCACGGAAAACGCAAACGGAGAACATTCAGACACCGGCACTAGACCAAATAGAAAATGCAAAAGATCAAAGGGCTCAGAGAGTATACCTGATTGATCAACGAAGTGAAAGTAAGTACATGTTTTAGATATCTCTTATGAAGTTGAATATAGCGGGAGGTACATCTAGTCTTTTCCGCTCAAAATCTTGTCAGATGTACGCATGGTCCTCTTCGTCGTACGGCGCACTCTTACGATAATGTGGCTGTGGTATTCGGGAGTGTACGAGTCCTGGACTAACAGCATGTTTCACGATGTCGCATGTGTTTTTTCAAAACGACAAGTCGAACGAAAACGTAATCTTTTCACTACAGATTTTTGTTTCTGTATGGCGAAAACGAAAAGTCGAACGACGAGTAATATTCGATCGACATCGTGAAACAGGCAGTAAGTCCTTACAACACGCATGGGGTAGATACTAATATAAAAAAAATGTTTCATTATTCACGTCGAAATGATTCAGCAATTGTAGGCATACGACCATCCCCTTCGTTATCGCTTTTTACTGTGACCAAAGTTAACATTTTTGTTTTATGAAATTCCCAGGAATCTACTGATAAATTGAGATATGTGCTCGACATAACACGTTTCAATTTTAGACCATATAGAATTAAGGCATTCAAGAGTGTGAGCAAGTCGGAACTTATCCCAATGTGGCAATTTAATGTTAGTCGAATACAGCTTGAGTAAAATGATACAAATTCAGTCCCTTAATGCAAATATCGAGCAAGGCATTCGGGAGTTAGAGGTGAAGGTTTACCAAGTTCTTGAAAAATTAGTTTGACAGGATGAGCTACAGCGAAGTCATGCGAAGCAGCCATATGAATGAAATCGTGTTCCATCTAAAATGGTAATGATTGTTCTTTGATAAACCAAAAATATGCAGAGAAAATTGGATTTTTGTTAACACCATTACGCGCAATTATTGTATTTAGTTAACCACTTATTTGTTCTATTAAATCTCTTAAGTCTCTAAAATCTATCAAATCTTTAAAATTTTGCACATTAAAGTTCTAAAGTTTTAACCAGTAGGGTGTTGTCGGTTTAGGGGAAACAAAAATGTAATTCAAAAATAGAAGTATCATCACAACCACATTTTTTAATTAAAACATAAATTTTTTTTAAAACGGTATTTCTAAGTGTTCTCAAGTCGACATAAGATGATTTTATGTGATGACATATGTAGACTTAGAAATATCCAACAAACAGTTCAAGGTATTACAACTGGATTGGCGAACTAATTCTTTCCTCACTTCATGTGTTGAAGAGTCGTTTCAACTACAAAGCCAAAAGTATGTTGCAATCTTTTGGCGCCAAGCGGGCGCGTTTTTTTATGCTAAGATGTCAACGGGAATAACATCCTTTTGTTGGTGTTTCCTTTTGTTCCACTTTCCAAGCGACGGTACCACTGACTGAACGGGAGGAGAACCAATGTTTATAGAAATAACTTCACGCATTCTTATGTCTGTGCAATATACGGAGCAATCATCTAAACTATGCATGTAAAAACTTGCACCAGGAATACGGACGGGTTTCAACATACAACCGCACTTAAAGAAGAATGAAAAGCATAATGTAAAATAAAATGAAATGGAATAAAATTCATAATTGAATATTTACTTGTTTGTCGAAAGCAATCCCATCCCACCCAACGACAAGATGGAGTTGAGCACACCCCTCAATGTCATGTCAATTTGTAACATACGTATGTCTGTATGTATGTCCATAAGGAGGACATTATTAAGTTTATGTGGATGAGTATTTTGTAAGGGCTGCAAGGATACGGAAATACAAAAGTTATTTATTGTGCAAGTTATGCGGTTATTAACTTTTCTCTCCATTCGAATTTCCTCTTTCATCCACTCACACAACTTCTTGTTGGCGTAACATCTTCGTGGAAATGTTGTTGGCTTTTAATAGTTTCCAGCTGTAAATGGAACTCAGTAATTATTATTCTTTTATTTCTTAAAGAGCTAACGAAAAGATTTTCTGGAAGGCCATTAATAGCGGCACTTAATTTCGATTTATTATTTAATTTCATATGAGTATTTCAGATTAATTTGAATGTTCAAATGATTATAACGGTTATGGGATTTTACTGCAACATTGTGATTTCACACGTAATTAAACTTCCTTAAGTCTTCGTCAGTCATGTTCGCCTATTTGACAACTAATTTATTAAACGTGAATAGAAATTTTGAGGGATAGAGATACACGCCCGGTAATGTTCTCATTAAAATGATATATACAGCGGCATTTTCTTGGAAAACTTAAATTTTTATTACGTGTTACACACAGTGGCTCATAGAAATGGTAATAAGCCCAGATATCCGATAATACTGAACCGATTGGCATACTATATATGGTGGGTATGTAGAGGAGAAGCTAGGCTTTCAGAAAAGTTACTCTGTTTGACACAGGTATGAGGTATCAGGCTATATAATAACTATTGAAAATTTATGTTTTTTTTTTGTATGAGATTTTTGAGATTGTTTGCCTTCTAATTGTTTATAACTCCCAAACAGCCATTTAGACTTGAATGCAGAAAAGGCAATGATTAATGATGTGAATGTTTTTAAAAGTATTTCAACTAAATCGGACGAATAATGTCTCAAAAATATTTTTTTTAGTAAACCTCAATGCACACGATAAATAACTTTATTGTTTCCTGGCAAAAATCTTTTATTTTCTTATTTCATAGAGTTATTAAACAGAATTCTAGTCGACTTACTCGTAGAACATCCCATACATATTCTTGAGCAATCATTGTATACATCCTCTAATTGTCTCTGCTGTTGGTTGCTGGTACAAAATGTTATCAATCTTAACATATTTTCGATACGGGGACACCACTTATCAAAGTGTCACTGATATCCTACGTAAAATACATATGTGTTGTATTGTACATACGAGTTCGCATGTGTGTGTCCTTTGTATATAACCACAACTAACAACTCATTTGAACAAGTTATCATGACATGTTCTCGTGGACATCACATGTCGGTCAAACAGTGGACACCTATCTGTGTTGTATTATAAAGTAAAACGTGGTGCTAATATCCTTTTACGAGGACAGTGCAAACATTGAAAACAAAAAACGCAACTCACAACACAGTTGTTTTCTACGAGCACACAAATATAATTAAGGAGGTTTGAACTCTTGGAGAAAGAAAATGTCCAATAAATGAATTGGATACAAGTCGGTTTGGATGGCACAGATACGGGTTTTTGTTTACTTGAAAGAGTGACTGACCGACCTATGCTGTGCTTTAGCTCAAATAGTTCTGTGTATGCAGCAAAAATAAATAAAATGAAATTGTACTGTTTGATCGGACGTCTGCTTACAAAATTCGATGAAAGTGGGAATTTAAAAAAAAATTATCCATACATTTTTTTCTGGAGTTCTGGATTTCAAAATACACCAGTACTTGGTCAGTCGTGGCTTGGTGCCTGTAAAAAGTGTTATTCGTGAGTTAGGGCTTTTTATATTAATGTAAGAATATTGAGTTTTTGCGCGATATGTTTATACATGACCCCTTAATTCAGTGTAAACAAAATGTTAGTCGTAAAGTGACCGCCAATAAAGACATTGTGCCTGAGCATGGATGGGATACATGCTACGGGCAGCAATAAATAAAGGAATGAATCCCCTTTTGGTTTGTTTAGTTTCTCTTATTTCCTCCCGATTGTTATAAGAGGGCTTTTACACAAATTATATGTTTTCTATGTACATCGGTATATTCTAGACGGCCAAGTATTTCTCGGCCATGTAACAACATAATACAGAAATAAGAAGACGACGCGAAAAAAAGAGGTCGTTTGTCGTCAGTACCTGTCCATAAACACAGGTGTGTCATTTGTGACAATGTGATTAGGAGAGCAGTGAGCCTCTAATTAACGGCTTTAATTAATTATCATTACATTTTTTTTTGTACATCTGAGATTTATTCTGGCTTTACCTTCTGTGGCTTTAGCTGTATAACATTTTCATCCCGAAATTTCAAGGGATTTTCTTATGACGGTGACGTTAGTTTGGAAAATGAGATATTTTTGTATGTATTTTCTTTTTTTTGTGATTGTTTTCTATTGCCTGATGAGTTCTAATGAGTCATCTGTCTTCGTTGTGGTATGAACACGTGTGTCTACAAAATTTAGTCAGTTGATATTTATATGCAATGTATTGAATTTTTTTGAAATTCATTTATGCCAACATTAATAAACATTTAATCGTTGACATGATATTTTCAAAAACGCCTCTAGAAATTACGCTTAAAGACATGGTAACAACTAAATCGTGGACACCCTATAACTACATAACCAATTCCTGAAAGAAATTATAAAAATTCCACTATGGAAAAAGGAATTGTAATGAATAACCAGTACTCAGCTTATCTCCTAAGTAATAGAAAAATGGTCAATGTTTTTATTTATTTATTAATTACAATACAAAGTAAATTTATATTCTAATTTTGGGTTCAAGGGTAAACCGGGTGACAGAGACCATTTGGCTTGATTTTTTTTGCAGCGACAGACCAAAGCCATTTAGTCAATATTTTTTTTTTACGGAAAGCTTTTTTAAATTTTTTGAAGCATATTTTGTCATAACTCGAGAACGATTTTGTTGAAATAGATTTTAAAATAAATTTATCATTAAATTATTTTTAACCTTTGCCTTAGTGCCTTTTAATCTAAATGCAAGTTTCAGAGTTCAAAACAAATTTAATGCAAAAAGGGCACCACAAGGGGTCCTCATTAAGTTAAGAATAAAAGCCTTAATCCTATAATGATTTATCTCCTTTTAATTGTAAGATTTGTATTATAAGCTATTGCTAAAGAGCCACTTTTTGTTTGAATTTTTATGATTTTCTAGAAATAAAATTTCCAAATCTGTTTATAAATCTGGAACTATTAAAACGGAGAATTACAATATTTTAGTAATACATTTTTTAAAATTTCAATCAAATCGGACGATTCGTTTTCTATTTATGACAAATTATGACCCATATGAAAAACCTATTGAAAGAAAAAAATTCAGATATTTTTGTAATTAGGCGACTATAGTACATCAGAATAGAATAGTATAGTGATTATTCGTGACAAAAAATAATTGTTGCATAGTGTTATTACAATGCGTAATAACATTTTAAAAATAAGAATTTATAAAGTCATAGTTATACTAGTCACAATTTTGTACAACCATGTTTTGTTATGTATTAGAGGTATGAGAAATATACAATTACAATGGCGCACATACATTTTTGTGCCAAAACTATAAGGAATGGTCCCAGATACAGTCGAATTGGGATAAGCGCACACCTTTTAAAATCGCTTAATTGAAAATGAATATTAGTAACGATTGTTCTGGGTGATTTTCCATGCACTGTACTTCGCTTAATCAAATTTTTAAAGCAAAAACGCGAACTTATATGATACGAACACCGCTTAAGAGAAATATGATGAATGTAACGGTGACAAAAAATAATGTATAAAATAAGACAACTCTACCAAATGAAAATAAGTATTATTATTAGTTTAGTTTATTGTTCAGCATAATGATTTTACAAATGACATTACGAACTAAAGAGTTTAGGAAATTTAATTTCCTTTTCTACTTTGTAGTTTAAATTGAACGTGTGATATTTTGAATGCAACTATGTTGCGTAGTATATATTTACAGAGGAAGGACAAATGTAACAAAAAATATTTAAATCGTTTTTTATAAAATAGTCTAAATAAGGGTAAAATTATACTGATATTATATGATTGATATGTGAGTATTGGGTATTTTGAAATCGACTATTAAAGTTTGTTGAGAATTTGTTAATTCTAACGTATACAAGGCCAGCAAGTGTGTGTAAGACGAGCGTGGAGTAATGCCATGGAAACTTAAGTCTCAGCTTCAGTAGTCTGTTATGCGCTATTTGTAGTTTTTTGAAGTGACAGCACGCCATTTTTGACTATACCGGGGCACAGTAGAAATGAAAATAAGAGAATATTTTCAACCAAGCTCATTAATATTGCACATACCATGTATTTTAATAGTTGTGTCGCAAGTTTCTATCTCCATTTTATAGAACAATTTCGTTTCGTTTAAATGAAAGAAGGTTCATTCATCCGAAGTCCTTCTTATTGAAAATCCTGCATAAGTTAAACAAATTTGTAGATTTTTTCATTTCCGCTTAACCGAATGTACAGATAAATATCTATTTAACATTCGACAAAAAAAAACGTTATTTATTAATTAATTATCATTTGACACCATCGTTACATCCAATTAGCTGTAGTGTTTGCCTAATTTGGCCTAAAAGTATGCCATCGTGTTTTTTTTTTTTTTTTCAAAAATTGTATGAAACCGTTCATGAATAATTTTGTATGAAACCTGTTACAAAAAATTTCCGAGAATTATTTTTTTTAATCGAAAAAAGTATTTCTTAACTTCCATTTTACTGATAGAACAGAGTGGGGAAAGTGGGTTATATAATTTCCATTGTAAACTCAAAAAGTTAATTTTTAGAGGTGAATAAGATACTACCTGGGAGGCCGACTTGTTGGGTTCTCAAAGACGAAGTCTTGGGAGAAGTCTGTATGGTTGTTATTGTACGTAGATGCAACAGACAAACGAATTAGTGGAAAAGGGACGTTGGCCAAGAATTGTATACAGACAGGTATGTCATGTACTTACTTGTGTTTAGTAAAATTAGAAATACGGGATATTTCTTCCGTATTAGTAAAGACTTATTGGTTCAACAAAAATTACTTTAATATTCTTGATGGAAGAAGAAGAATTTAAATATGTTTGTTGTCCACTCATTGCAATGCCAGTGGTGGCACTAATTGTTGAGATCGATAAAATCCAGATTGTCATCATAAGGATTCGTCCGATCCTCAATAAGAGGCTTATAGATTTTGGCATATCTTCTTAAAGGTTTATGATATACCCATAATTTTTTTTTAATTGCTATCTTTCAAATATATTAAAGTCAAATGGTATTGTCAAAAAAATTATACATATCGTCACCAGAAATCCATAATGACCAATCTCCAAAAAACCCGAAATCGTGTTTTTGATTGATTCTTGTAAAATGGCCTTAAAATACATTTTATAGGCAAATTCCTAAACGACGTGACAAGAAGAGTGTTTAGATTTTACAACAGTATTTGGCTTCTCCTATGAAGTTATGAAAATGCTTGTTAAGTCAATTATACTAAAAAATCATAAATACACATTTCATATTTAAACATATCTCTACAGAACTGCATCGTTAGATTTTTCCCACAGTCTGGCGTTCTAAATAGTTTTCCTACGAAATGAGTAAAATTGTAGTATGTTATTTCGGCTTAAAATTTAAACGTAATACGCAAAGATGTCCAACATTGAAAAAAAAATCATTAGGGAGAATCCCATTATATTCAAACTTTCCCTGTCCATTTCTTTACTCGGTTACTCAAACTTTAGAAAATTACATAAGAATGCTGGCCTCTTTCATGGTCTAGATTCCATTAGAAGCAAGCGAAATCACGTATAAAATTAAATCAAATTGAACAATTGAAAATTTTTCGCAGAAATGAAGAAGACTTTGAGTTTCTTCTCATATTTGCCCGAAATAACTATTGATTACAGTTGTAACTAAAAACTTTAATTGAAAAATACAATTTATTCTAAAAATATAATTGATAACGGTACATTGTTTTAAAAAATGTTTACAATCATGATAAGCCCTTAAGCGATGATTTGTGAATAACACAGAATTAGACGGCGTAATTTAATTATCTTACTCGGATAATTACAATCAGTATGCTTGTAATTATATCAAATTTTAGTATTCACATACATTTTGGGGGCATTTTGTATAAATCTCCTTAAAGTTCCAATGGTAATGGGCAATACTTGTATAAAACTTAAATAGAAAAAAAATACCACATTTTAATGTCTATTTCAATAATTTATGTGTGATTTGAAAGGGAGTGCCTATGTCGGTATTTTCAAAATCATATTCAAACTCCTTGTTTTTTTAAATTCAATTTATGACATACATATGTATTTTCGAATGACTGACAGACAGAGTCCCCATTGCATGTGATTCTCAATCACATAACCTAAAAGCTGTCACAAAGCCAAATTCCAATGCCTTTTGTTTATGTTATCGAAATATTAGGGCATACGCGATATGGGGATAGTCCCCCCCAAAACAAATTGTCATATCAACACGAGTACAAACAACACCCCGGGTTTTCAATAAACGCACTGCATAAAATTACAATTCATTTTATATTTAACTCCTTCCATTAACTGACACAAAAAAGGGAAATACAAAAAATGAAAAATGATTCCAACAACTTCATTTCAATAAGTTTTGACTTTTCATAAAAAAGCATACTTCACGGGTGGGCTAGCCAATAATGGTAAGTAAATCGGCAGTGTTAACAATGGTGGCTACAAGGGCAGTGATAACAAAGTGCCAGTTCTGCTACCCTCTCTATGTAAATAGACCCAAATTTTAAGGTGTGTGTTCCAAGTATTTAGTATATGGATAAGGGGGAATAAATAATGCTCGTATGGTTAGTAGTGCTGGTGGTGGTTGGTTAGTTAACTGGTTACCTCAGCACTTGTCTGGGAATTACTGCGGAAAGACGCGCCTCCTCACATGTATTCCCTTACAAACAATTTGGAATAAAATATATGAAAATGTGGTCTATTTAATGTTGACTATTTGTTATGGTATGTGTGTGTGTATTTAACATTGTTTTTTGTCTACTTACACCCTATTAGATTTCAAGCCTTGTTCTCATATTAGCACATGCACGTGGGGCATTCCACAATCAAAAAACAACTGTAGCTTACATTTTGTGAAAACTTCGGAAAATATATTTTTTTTTTTATTTTGCAGAGATTAACTGAAAACTGAAGAAAACATTATTTTTTAATTTGTTTTGCAGAGATTTATTTGAAATAAGTAAAAATTGTAGACGAGAGTGTGCGACTCAGTCCTGTAACATTGAGCCGCCCCCGATCTCAACAACTCTACATTTCTCGCGAATTCTGTACAAAGACAAAATCACTTTCAAAGTCCAATTCTAGCCTTTAAGGCGAATATCGAACAAGCCAGTTGTGAGATACAGCCATAATGTGTCACTAAGGTCTTGAAAAATTGGGTTGAGAGGATGCTCTACTGCGAAGTCAGTCGCCAATTTCCAAAAAATGCTGCCTTTATTTTTTTCTTCGATAACTGAAAATTGAGCTAATAGAGAAATTGACCTAGTTTGTTGAGCCGTTTTAAAAAAATCTAGTTCTGAGAAAATAGGGAACCCAACTCACTATTTTAATACAGCTTTTATAATAAACGAAATCTTTAAATTTGGCGATTTCCGAAAATCTTTATAGAATAGTACAAATTCTATACAATAAATTTTTGCTCAATTTCTGAATTCACATACATTTTGCTCCTTTTTCTTACCAATTACCCATTTCGTTTAATTAATCAAATGATTTGTCCACAGAATGATGTTGACTTTCAGTTTCTCTCGCACATTGAACCGAGATAACTTTTGACTCAAAATCTACCAACTACATTATCAAAAGCATTCTTAGAAATTTAAAAAAAATTGTGCGTGAATTAAAGAGAATCACATTAAACAAAGAATGTGAAATATTTTTAAATGGAAATAGAAATTAATTTATAAGTGATACTATTTAATCACATTCGTATGATTATCCAAATGAGGTAAATGCCATATTGAAATTAACTACATTCTCAGAACTAGGTCGACATCTACGTCGAATCCTCTATTAGCCACATTTTTAGTTTTCGGAAAAAATGAAATGGGACTTGCACCTTTTCGCAGCGGAATTTTTTGATCTTCATGAACTCATCAAGAACAACAAAGTGACGTTGCCGTCACATTTTTCGTATTTTCGAAACAACTCCGTTAATTTTTGAAATTTCCAAAAAATTGTTTGCTGCACAAATAGTTCAGCAGACCTTTAATTTTTTCGAAAATGGCGGTGTCGGTTAGCTCCAACCATACATTTTGGAAAATCGGCTGAATCTATTTTTGAGTTCAAACACTTTTGCATGTCAGGAAAACAGATGCGAAATGAATTCAACAAAATCAAGGATTCAGAACTATTGGGAAATTTTTGAAAATTGTCATTGGATTTTAATATACACACTTGTAAACTTGAAACTTCCAATTTTAATTATATACATTTTCAAAAAAAGAAACAAAAAATATAAATTCAACTTACCTTCACAGCTAATTCTGCTGCCGCCTCCACAAATGGTAGCAAATACAACGATGGCATTCAACAATTTGAATCTGCAACATGTGTTAGTCATTTTGGCGGTATGACAAACGCACTGACTGCCCGACTGTTTGTGTTTCCTATAGGATAACTGACGTTAGTGTATTGACACTTTGAGGAAAGTTAGTTTTGTATCTATGTATCCAGTATCCAGTCACTCACTAGCTCTGTTTAATTTCAATTCTTTCGAATTTCTTGTTACGAATTGAATGTTGTTGGCACTTGTCATATCAGAGGTTTGTGGGTTTCTTGTAACATATAAAAGTCGTATTTTTTTGTTTTCATCAATGATTTGTTTACATTTTAAGCACTTTATTGTTGTATATTTCGGGAGATATTGTTTGTATTATTGTTTTTGTAATATTCTTTAATAAAACATTTGTCACTTCAAGAAGGGGAAAGCTAATGGGAAATTGGAAAATGGGGTGTTAAATTAAATGGAATCAGAATTGTTACAAAATTATTTTTGTATCCGCCCTACGAATTGCACTTTCGCAATTACAAAAAGGTATATTTTAATTGGAACTTTGGAGGAAGGCACACTCAGAACAGGGCGTGACCGCCTACCATATTGTTTTTTATTCGCTTCGGTTCACAAAACATTGAAAATATAAACCACGAACTTTATTTTTTTTTTTAAACCATACTAACTCTTGAACCTCTATTTAAATAATATAAATTTAAATGTTATTATACAAATTAGTAGTTTGCAACTTAATTAAAAATAAGGACTTGGTTTTCGCAGCAACTGAGAAATCTCCATTTAATTTAATATCAAGTAAAATCTCTGTCCCTCCGTCATTAGCAAATATAATGCATTTCACAACAAAGGGATGGAGCCGTATTCACAGTCTAGTGTCTTCAAAATTATTCCAATTCAGAGGAAACGAAAACAAAAACGACACGGAAGTATGAGTTACTCAAAATACAAAAAAAAGAAACACAATATGCGTCAACAAAGGTATACAACTAAACATTTATGCTTTAATTGCACAAACTATATCCCGTTCTTACAAAAAAGCACTTCTCTCTAACACTAGGGTTTTCAACTTGTTGGGTTTTGTCTATTTATGCGTGGTTTTTGTTTTCAATTAAACCGTCCCATATCCATTAACCCGTTAAGTACTCCTTCTGCGAGAGACCAACAACCGTTTAACCCGAGCGACAACTGAGAACTGTTTTAATGAATGTGACAAATTAATCTACAACTCGTTGTCGACTTACATTCCACACAAATGTGAATGTAGAACATAGTCAGTCTGTTATCCTTCTGTCTATGATGACACACATATATGTACTTTACAATGCTGCTTTTGTGTTGTGTTTGTTGTCTATGAATTTATGCGGCTGCGCTCCACTCGAAGTTGTCGAATGTGGATGCATTGGGGCTTCTGTGCGTATGAGTAACATAATTAACTCTATTACAGCGATAGTTAAAATAGCTAATAAGCTTTAGTAATACGATTCTTTCGTCGAAGCCGGATCAATTTCGGACCGATGGAATTGGTGTTGGATCAATTTCGGACCGATGGAATTGGTGTTGGATATTGTGGCAGGACTCTTGTAAGTCCTCTGGACATATCTAACAGCGAACAGTGGGGTAATTCGGAAATAAATCTGCCATTCAGAATTGGCTTATTCGATTTGTTTGATATTTTACACAGACCTAGCTGAAGTGTGTTCATGGCAAAAAATCGGGGCGACAAAAAAAAATTGGAAACGTCGGTTTTAAAAAAAATTTCCACTTTCTCCAAATTGGTGTTATGCCTATTATTTTACATGAATAAAGCCTGGTTAAGCATTATAAAAAAAGTTTTTTTTTCTGGTTGACTCTCATAGAACGCGAGATATGCGCATTTTAAACGAAAAAATATATTAGGTATTTTTTTCAACCTAATCTGTTATTGAAAATAATGTACTGTTACTGATTTTATTTTTTAGCAAAAAACATCTTAAGTGGAATGTTTTTAAAATATTCTTCATCATTATCGACATAAGTAGACATAATACATGTCACAGTTCTATTCCTTTCGCAAACAAAAACATAAATGCACATAAGTGGTTTTCTTGCGAAAAAAAAATTATGATTCGATTTCTTTCTTTTAACTGACGCTTACAAATTTTATTATTAAAAAATTTTAGGCTTAAATTTACTTGTCTTAAATTTTACAGTACAATTTTGATTCTAGAATATTAAAAAAAAATTCCCCCAAGTCAAACTTTCCGAGTTACGGGCCCCGAAAGTCCGAAGATATAATTAGCAATGTCCAAATTTGAATATAAAAATCAGAAACAGTGTACTCTCTCCTTGCGGACACATCTCATAAACGGTCAAGTTTTTCAGTACCAACAAAATTCTCAGTCCCTTAGGTGTCCGCTTAAGAGAGAGTACACTGTATACTGTTTGTATCGCATTCTGCATGTTCATTGTTCATTCAAGTGCTCTAAAAACGCCGTAAATTATGTATTTTGGCTCTCCTGAAAAATTTGATTTTACGACACACACAGAGTTATCATGGATAATTTTTTAGATTTTAATGAATTAACATTTTTCACAGCGTTCTCAGAATTGCAAGTTTGGCGTTTTCTTTGTAACGAATATTCGCCTAATATCTTTAAAGAAAAAATTCGAAAAAATTGTTTATAATTTTCTGCACATAAAATAAAGTTTGCATTTTCTTAAAAATATTTAAACGCAGAGGAATTAAAAAAATGAATGAATTAAATAGGCTACCCCTATACTTTTTGCCCCAGTCCCCTCCGAAGTTGACCATTTTTTAAGCAAATTCACAAGTGTAGCCCGATGTTGTTGTGTCTATGTCTTCTTAACAATTTTCACTTATCAGCTCAGCGTCCACCCAAAATTGTGAAAGAAACTAAATTTACAAAAAAAAAATCCATATGTAATGAAATCTTTGTTAATCCACATACATTTTGTTGGGCCTTAGAAATGTAGGATTTCAATTAAAAGAATCCCAGAATTCCTAAACTGGTGAATGGATGCTAAGTGAATAAGTTGATCAGTGAAACTGGTTAAGCCAAACAAATATTCGTTTGCGACAGCTAATAACTGATCGTGAAGAAGGATATGGCAATTGTTCAGTCAGTTTTGTTTATTAAAATTATATTCATTACCATGGAAAAACTATTGCACCCTAAAAATTTTTGATTTACAAGAAAAAAACAAAACCGTACTTATTTCCCACTAATACTTTCCACGATTTTCTAATGGCAGATTCAATAAATTAAATAACTGGTTGCAATATAAGAACTATGAGTGCATATCCATAATCGGATGCAGTAGCCGTACTAATTCACAAATACTGTGCCAGCGTAGGGTGTAGGATATCACAGATTTTGGTCTTGAATACCTTCTACTTAAATACATGTAGCCTTACCTCACCAAACACGAACATTCGAATTCTCATTAAATTACATTTGTCTATTTGTATTGTATGTATTTGCTAGCAAAAAATCCAAAGAGTTCAATGTTCTATAGAAAAAAATTTAATATGATGATGCCAGCACCCCAGTGCCACTGATTGGAAAACGGTTCTCTGCGCTTTTTGTTTTTAGTGTAGGGAAACACAAATAATTAAATATTCCCAGTTGACATTCGTTAATGCCTCCCGGTCGCTGTGTTAGCCACCATTATTCAATTATTCACCACCCAATTCTGTTTATCGGTGTTTTACCTTTTGCGCCAACAACGAAATAATTAACAAGTCATTGACCAAATGAACGACAATGTTTGACGAATTACCCAGTAACTGATATAAACAGCAGTACAGTGCAATTGGCAAGGAATTTGTTTAAACTGCAGAAGATGTAGTTTAAAAATCAGAATTTAATTCTGTCTAAGAATTTTTTTAAACTGCAGCAGATGTAGCTTGGAAATCAGATTTTAATTCTGTCTAAGAAATCCGGATTGACTCTTCTTGTCTTTTGTAGTATTTTGGCAGCTGAATTTAAATTTGATCCCAACATTTGATGGCTGATGGCAGCAAAGACACCGGCTGAAATGTCTAGATTGCCTTGTGAACTAATACTGAGGTGGCAGACAGTACTGCAACGGGCATTTTTTATTTATACAGACTTTGAAACGAGAAGTGTCACGAACAACTTTCAACCCAAATCGAAATTCGCTTTATTGGATATGGAAATAAATGGCCAAGGTAAGGAATGCTTGACTTTCTCTTCCTTGGTATAACTGTGTGAATTTATCTCTCTCTGCAAGGCTTTGAAAAACGATCCCGGATTTCTTAACACAGTGCTGCATTCCACCACAATACCCGAAGAATTTGGCAGATGATCATGATGATATTGAAGGATCAGATTAAGAGAGATGTGCAAGGCTTTGAAAAACGATCCCGGATTTCTTAACACTGTGCTGCATTCCACCACAATACCCGAAAAAGTGGGCAGAATATTATACGTGCTGACAGACAAGACGGGAACCCCAACGCAAACCTAAATGGTTTACAAGAAAAAAAGATTTGGGCATTGTGTAATATGGCGCATTTCATAATATTTCGGAAATCATAGGATCTCTGTCTGCAACAGAATCCAATGGAAAGGCTTCAATTTACAATAATCGAATGCGCAGCTCAGAGTGATAGCGTGAATGGGAAGCTGTGTCACGGTGTTCCCCCGGTATAGTTTACCTCTGGTTGAGGCTCTGCACCAGCTTAATAAAAGATTTCTAAAAATCGATTTTTCACTTCATCGTTCTTTGTTGTCAATTTTTTTTTTACGCGGAAGACACTTTGGAAATAATCCAAACTTACATCAATGCTGTATAGCCCAAACAGTGCGTTTATTGGAAAAAGTGCTTTATTAAAAGGCATCCATCCAGCGTATTTGACGTGAGGACGTTTCGAATTGCTAACATTGAGTCTCTCCACTACGCACTCGGTTAAGTGCAGCAACACCCGTGCGTAACAACACCAAAAGAAAGCTAGACGACGAAAGGCTTTTATCGCAACCAACAGCCCAAGCCAACTTCACGAATCTATCTCATCTTCTAGTATCAAACCCTCCTACTCCCGATGATATCAGCGAACAATGGTAACACATACATAACTCCATGGCGAAAGCCGCCGAAACCGATGAGGAGTGTAAAGCAGCCACTGAAGTTAAGAACGTGTAGCATATAGTGCGACATTCGCGTCCATGTTAACGAGAGCTGTGTCGAGGCGATATCAAGAGTTTAGGAGGATGGAGAATCGTCTATTACAAAGAAAGGTAAGAGAAATGGAAAGACGGAAATGTGAGGAGATTGTGTTCTACGGTACAATAACCAGAAAATTCTACCAACGAGTAAAACATCAAACTAAATCTCGTCTACTGGCATAACATAGTGTAGAGATAAAAATGGGCATCTGGCGACAGATTCGTCATAGATGATGGTATTTAATGTCCACTCAACAACTAATTTGTGGTTTCAAAAAGATGGTGATACTGCGCATATTGTTTGGCAAACTAGGACTCATTTGGCCCATCCGTTAGAATCCTCTGGAAATGATTTTCAATCAGTTCGAATTTGCCAACTATTTTCTTGTCTTTTTCCAATTAGTCCAGAATCTATTTTAAACAAATTGTTATACTGAGAGATATTTAGTTGGCGAGATACAATGAGAGGAAATAATAGGATTTATTTCGAATAGGTTCCTTTTTTACCACGAACTTAAAGTCGTATTTCTATGAACCCTCAATATTCAAACAGCCATTTAGTTTAAAAAAATCTATAAAGTTAAAATATGTATTTTAATTGATTTGTTATTACTCTAAATATTTATTTATATCTAATATTATCCATATTATATACGGATTTAAAATTTTTTTTTTTGGTGACTTTGTAAATCGTATCTCTTAACAATTCTTAACTTTAAATGGTGTTCTCTTCACAATTCGATCACGGCATATATTCACAGTCACCTTCGATGAATCGGACATATCGGAATCGTTATCACAATCGCTACTTTTTTTACTGTGACCGGACTTTTGATTTAATTTGCGTCGCTTGAATTTCTTGTTCTTCTTGCGTTTCGTTTTGGTGCGGGTATTCAAAGACAGTCGACCCAGTAGTTCCACCAATTCGGTGCGATATTTCTCCAATGAATGTAGCTGGCTGTCGATGGAGACTTCTTCCATTTCATCGTCGCTTAAATAATCTGTTTCCGGTTCCAAATACGAAGTCTGCTGTAATTGTACACAGCGTAACTGATTGGTGCGTATTAGCTCTTCGGTGAGGGCTAATTTGGCAGCGGCCCATCGGAAGATCTGTCGTTGTTTTAACGGCATGTGTTGTTTATATGAGAAGATGTGATAATCAATACTTTCACCGGCTTCTTGGGCAATTTCAATGCTTGTTGTGCTTGCGGATAATATGGGGATTTCTGGGTCCACAATGGGTTCGATAGGTTGGAAATCAGTGCGTAAGTTTTCTGCATCCTCAGCGAATGAATGTGATCCCTTGTCCAAGTAATTTCCCATTCTAAATTTGTCTTGATTTCAATATGGTTTGCTTTAAAGAAATATTAGTTTTAGTCAGCTTAGACAAGTTCTGTACAGCTTGGCTGTTGACTTGTTTCTGTTGCTTTAAAGTGAGATGTACCCATTTATATATGACTTGAATAAAACCGTGTATTCCTTTTGATTCCAGGAAAATCCAATTGTATTAGCATTACATTAAGGTAGCCATAAATCATGTGTGTTTATCCTATTATTCCAATTTACCTGGGGTTTTTGAAAATTTTCCATTCTTACCTGATTATTATGTTTGAAATTCCATGATGATTACAACTATACAAAATTATGTGTGCGTATTACTTTTACTACCTCCTAAACCCTTAAACTTTAGTAAGAAAATCACGGTCATAAAATTGTTGGCAACTGTTAACTAAAAGGACACGTGGAAAAATTCAAATTGAAATTTTCTTTAAACGGCGTGCCATAAAAATTAAAGATTTTCTAGTAGACATTCAATCCTCACATCTTGTCCCAACAACATAAAGTAATCACAAAAAAAGACAAGCGGGGATACTGTACATATTTAAAAGTGAAATATAAATGTGCATTTATATTGATATACAGGGGAATTCAATTATAATTTCCTATTAGAATTCGATTGTGATTTCTGAGAAGTTTAATCATAATTCAATTCCGAAAATTGTTCGTAAACAAATTAATTTTAGAAGTTATTTAGAACGGTGTACGATATCAACGGTATATTTTGAAGGATAAAATACAGGTTTTTCCAACAAGAGGTGTTTTTGTGATAAATGATCGGATGTTTATTTCAAAATAAAGGGGAGGCATACCTTCCATAATAATGAAAAACAACATCAGCCAAATGGCCACCTCGACCACGCATACAGGATCATATCCTTTTCATGAAATTTTCAATAACCAAATCGCAATGTGGCTGCCCTATGTCCTCGATAGCCTCACGAATTCTATCTTTGAGTCGACGCTGCGCTGTTGGCGTATACCTTATCTTTCACGTGGCCCCAAAGAAAGAAGTTGCAAGGTTAAATCACAAGATCTCGGTGCCCAATTGTGATCACCTCTTCGAGAGATAACACGGTCCGGAAACATTTTAGTTTTGCAAACAGTAACTGCAAGATTTTCACCATTTTTGAAATGAATTTTAATAATAGCAATGAGTTGTTGAAGCGTGTGTCGTTCCATTTTTAGTAGTGTCAAATGTCAAAGAATAAAAAATAAAAAGTGACAGCTGCTGAAATACCGGGTGCTTAAAAATAACATCTCTTGTTGAAAAACCCTGTATTTTTCTTGTCTCAACCGATTTTGGAGCTCTATCGTCATCGCCAACTACCCTTTCCGTATTACCGAATAAATAAAATTTGAAAAAGACTAAAATTAGTTATTGCATCTTTTTGAATTTAAATTTACTGATATCACTATGCAACGGCCACTTTGTCCAAGGGATGTTAACCCTTCAGTGCGCCGTGATGCATATTTGAATCAACCACTTGTTTTCCATGTTACTCTTTTATTAGACATTACAGTGATTACGTTTCAGCTGATTCTAACACGAATGCATGACATTTGTTGTTGTAAAACCATAGATGATTTGTAACGGATGTTTTGACAACAATTTGGTCAGTTGTCATTGCGATTTTTGCATTATAGTGGAGTTTTGCGATTTATAACTATTTTAAATTAAAATAATTCGCGATTGGTGATCAAGGTAAGTTTTATAAATTTTATTTTTATTCTGTAGTGTGTGTGCGTGACATTAGTGGAAAATAAAATGCAAAATGTGTAAATTCTCAAGTTGTAGATCGGAAAACTTGGTTGATTCAAATATGAATCATCACGCATTTTTTTATAAAAAATAAATGTAAAAATAAATAAAATAATTTTTTTTGTTATTTTTTTCTAGTTTTAGAATACCTGTAGAATTCAAAAATATTTTTTAAAACAAAAAATAAAAAATCGCGCATTGAAGGGTTAATATAATATTTTCTGTTGTAGTTTGGTGTCTAAACAAAAAAAAATGGTTTGATGGATATATTCTTTTGAAATTTTCTTTGAAATTTTTATTATCTTATGATGTACCTTTTTATTTTGTTGACACATGATTATTTTTAATTTGAAATATTGTATTGTTTGATGGGTCGTCTCCTTCCAATATCATAGTCAAACTAATAATGGTAAAAAGGTAAATAAGGTAAAAAAATTGCAATTTAAAAAAAATGATACAAAATTTTTTTTGCTTATTTTCGGAAACTGCTCTTCCCAAATTTCACAAAGTTCGATTTTTGTGCGAAAATTTTAGGTGAAATCGAAATTCCGTAGCCACATCTGTTTGTATGGACTTTTGCTCAATGGATAGACATTTCCGTGTTGTCATCTTTCAATCAATCGTCCAGACATACAAAAATTATATGAAACTGTTATGTTTTCCTCATATACACATGTTTCTGTTTCCATTTTGTTGTAGCTTCATAAAAGGCATTGCAAACGTAAAGTTTTTTACAGTAAATTCTCTTTTTTGGATGAATGCAAAGAAAAAATCGTCTGCTGAAAATCTATGACAATTTCTACTTGTGCAATTTAAAAAATCTTTTTAGGAAAGTTCGTTGTAGAGTGATTAAAATGGTATAAAAACATTTTTGTTTGCAATAAAGAAGGAAGGGGAACTTATTCGCGACAAGGGCAATTGAAGTGTTTCTAAAAAATCCTTTACTTTATATATTTTTTTTTTGATTTGGCGAAAAGGGAACAAATTCGAGGCGAGAATTATTTCGCGATAGGGGTGAGTACTAATTTGTATTCTATAGGAATATATACATTCTTGGGTATATTTCAGAAGTTAATCGTAATTATATTGGATTTAGTTTGGCTTGCAATGAAATAAAACGCGTTATGCTTGAAGAACGTTGTGAAATAATGCAAACCTATTTCGAAAGTTAATTTTCACTTAGAAGTTCCAATTGACTCAGCAATTAATGCCACACGCCGCTTCGTTATCAATGCTGGGACCAAGTTCGCTAATTATGATATCAGCCATTGCGATTATGTCCATTGGCCACCTTGAATATGCGATTTGACGCCTTTAGACTTTATTAGGGATAGTGTGCAGTTATGCGATTATAATTCATATCCTTGAGGAGAATATCGATGGCAGAGACTGGCTATTACACTTTCATTGTCTTCGCTCGATCCACGAATCCCATTGGTATATGCCGTGAGATTTACATATCACCGAACTCTACGTATATGGTATCATAACTTCGGATTGCGATTTGGGTGTAACCCCATCTTCTGATTAAGCTCTTAACCACCCTAGGTCTCTTGACCTCCCGTGGTACTAGATTTAAGCCTCAACGAAGTGCAGGTGACAGATTAGACGCCGACAATTACACCTTCGGGATAGTAAAAGAATTAGTTTAACTCGTTACAAATATAATACGAATGATATTAGAGATTTTGCTTTAAATAGGTAGAGAGGATATCCTTAATCGTGGATTACATACTTCTTTATATGATCGTCTTATTTCTTAATCCCCTATAGGAGGTTACCCATGTTAAGTGATTACGATTTTGATGTAACTTGGGATAATAGTTTGCTTAGGTATTATTAACATCCCAGGTGACAAAATGAAACAGCAACAGTCATAAAAACGTAAGATTTTACTGTATTTATCGAAATCGTGTGTCAATTATAAATCTTTTATTTATAAATCTTAGTTGGGACCGCTGGCCAATTATTTCTCTCAGCCACTCTTATAGCAAGACTAAAATCGCCTATGTCAAACAAGACGGCTGTCGCTGAATTTTATTTGATGTTTTCTCAGCGAATCTACGTGGCTCTGATAAATTGAGTGCCACCTTGTTGTAGAAACTAAAAATGCTGCCACCAGTTTTCTTTATATAAATCATTAACTTGTGAACGTTAGAGAAAAGAGTGTGTATGAGTCCAGAAACATAAATTTGGAATCATCATCAAGAAGTCAAAATTTTCAGAGTATTCCTAGACAAAATGTAATTGACTGAAACCAAGGGCAGCGGAAAGTAAGTAAGCAGGAAGTATGTAAAATTATATTGTTTAGATTTTACTGATTTGAGATATGGTCAGCTTCTGTTCCTTTAGGGAAAATTGGGGAGTCCATCGCCACCGGAAATCCAAAATGACCAAATTGTGTGTTGTGATTGATTCTGGACTTAAAATACATGCCTCTGAAAAATTGTACACTTCTTAATTTCTTATAATCCCAAAATTTATAATTTCGTCAACTATGTAAAAGGGATTCAAAATAGACCGTTTGCGTCTTCCTAGATGAAGTATGTAAAGTTATGAAAACTATTGTTAGGCCATTTTGGCTTTCTGATGACGATATGTACGGTGACAAGGATTTGGAAGAGGGTACCACATATCATACCGCCCGATAATGTATGAAATAAGTGCATAAGTTAGTTGGTAATCAGGTCATGCGGTTTTTTTTTGTGTTGCCTTTAAGTCAAACAAACGCCAACGTTGTATCCATTCAATTCAGCCAAATTTTTGCAAAATGGAAATTCCAATGTTCGTTTTGTCTGACAAATTTAAATGTAGATATCTTTAGAAAAATGTAAAGAGATTATAATTTTTGAAAACTTGATCTCTGGACAACCTAAGCTAGAAAGCATGGAGCTACAGGGGTGTTAACTGCATTGTCCACTCCATATTGATTCTATTGATATTCCTTCGAAGATCTGTAATAATGCCTACAAAAATTGGGTGAGAAGAGAAGTTTTTATTTGGCCTTCAGAACTTAATTTACTATTTCAGGTTTCTAAGGAAATACGAAATACCTTCAAAATCCTACAATAAAGCCTTACATTTTTTTTAGATAGGCTGCATGAGTTCATAAATTTGATTAATAAACTAGATTCTATTTTGATTTTGCCTAATCGCTTCCAATGCAACAATCGTGGCCTGGTTGTCCCCAAAGACAAGATTTAAATTGCCCCCACTATTTATCGAATTGACAGTGGTAGTGATCATCGAACGGTACCTTACCGTAACATTGCGGTCATTATTGTCTTTGAAGAAATGCAATCCAATGTTGCCAAGGGTCCGCACCAAACAGAGAATTGTTCCGAGTTCATCGCCAGCTGTTGAGTAGCACCTACTTGCTCATCGGACCAATTTGTTTATTTATAATCAGAATACTTTATATGCACCGGGTGCCCATACCATATAAAGCCTTTACCAACGTAGGCACCAAAGCTCCCTTTTTAATGAAATCGTACAGAAAATTGTACAAATGTATAAAGATGTAAAGATATATCAAATTCAAATGTATCGTAAGCGTCACCAACCAGTCCTATCATGTGGCAGCCATGAGTTATTAAGTCTTATCGGCGAAAAACGCTAATATCGATACTATGTAACCTAAGGATTACATGTTTCTCTTTATTTTTACTCACGCACCATTTTTAAAGTCGTGACTCTGTCTGTATTTAAAATGGGAGTGGAAGTCGTCGAGTTTCGAGAATAAGTTTCTTCGCTTTAACTCCAATCAGATGCTTTGGCGATTTAAAGGACAATTAACACACATTATGGATTCTTACATACCTGTAACTGTAAGCACTTTTCATATGAACTCGAGGCATCATAAAATTTAATTTCTTAACATAAGATAGACCTCGCGAAGACTAAAAACCGTTAGAAAGAGTATTAGCATACATACACAGGTAGGCGTAGACGTTTTCAAAGAATTCCAAGGGATTTCCCCTTAAATGGCAATTATTGCTAGGAAACAATTTTGTAACAAACTTCATCAAAAGAACTTCCTACCTGTCTCCTGGCAGACACACACACCCAACTGTAACACCCGTATAAAAGGTCAGGTCACATTTCATGTTGGTATTATTTTTGGGTTAGATTTCGTAGCGAAAACACATCGTAAACGCACAGTGAATATTTTATTTTTAATTTTGAGATATGTGTGAAATGAACGAAATTGTTGTTATAGATAAAGAATCAGTTGATAGGTTTGATCCTCATGGTTACTTCAGCGATTCCTGTCGCCAGGAAACTAATTTCAAGAGTCCCACAAAACGTTCCTTCCTCAATGAATGCATACGACAGATTTACATATTGAATGGCAGCCATATGCCAATGATGGTCATACCGGTTGTCTATAATCGTTGCATCATCTGGAACACATTGAACGCTTTGATGGTGCCTCCGAAAATCACCCACTATCAGGCTTCAGTGCAACGCGTGAAACGTCGTCTCTTCCGTGAGCCGAAACAGAAGCAGCGCAAAAACACTGTAACGACTCGTAGTGTCATAACAGAAACGGAGTGCTACTACTACAAACAGATCCGTACTCAAGTGGGCATAAGAAAAATTCCTCGTAATTATTTGGATGAGCCACGACGTAAGGTCAATGCCGAAAGAAGACAAAACTTGAAGCGCAAACATAATGACGACGAATCTTTGCATCTCTCCACTAAAGATGGTGACTTCCAGGTCTCCCAACAAGTCATCAGCAAAGTGTGCCGTTATCATGGCAACATGGCACGCAATCATCCACACGTTTCACGTTCGATGGAGGAGCAAATCAAACGCGAACGAAATACCGAAGCCTGTCGTCTTAGTCGACGTGCCAAGAAGTTGGAAGAAGTGTTGGTTGAACAACAATACCGAGAACGTTCTATGGCCAATGAAAAGGTGCTTGAGGCCTCGATACGCTCGATTTTGTATATGAAAGCCTTGATGGGTCTTATGGTGGCCGGAGGTCCGCAGGATGAACGCAATCTTTATATTTGAAATGGGAAATGGAATGAAAATCTTTGAGATAAATCTGTACTTTGTATTCAAAATATAAAGGTCACAGTGAGAAGTAAGGTAATTTGTGATTCTCTAGGAGAGTTTTATAATTAAATTTACAAATAATAAACATTTTATAATTACGTTACATCGCTCAATCCAATACAAAAACCGCAAACGTGATGCTGAGCTTTATATATCAAAATATGAAGATATTTCAGATACAGTTATGGTTTTAAAAAATAAATTTTGTTCATTAATCTCAAACTTTGTCAAATAAAGTATATTGAAAAACATTTCTGAAATGATTAATGTTAAGCTAATTGATAGTTCATAGTGACATTTAAAAAATATCAATTTATATATGTATATTTTTTAAATTTAGCTTTCCAATTGTATATATCTACCTCTTATATTTAGTTTGTGTAAATAAAACAATCAACAACTTATTATTTGTCTTTATATTAAAAAAATACAAAACATACTATTTTGTAAAAAAAAATGTTTATAAAATAATTTGCAAATTAGTATAAAAAATAAAAGATGTCTTTTTACGATTTCACATTAATGCGTGTGTTTGTTCCACATAGGTTGTTTTTACCACAGAATTGAATTGTACGCTACATTCCACTTATAAGTTTCATATGGACATCCATCAGGCACTGTGGAAAAAATGGAAAAATATATGAAAAAAAATGTAATAAGGATGGTTGATGTATGTATAACAAAATAATTTTTATGAATTTTATAACTCAGTTGAGGGCGAATCGAAAAAAGAGCCCATACCGATTTTTCAGATAACAACAGTTTTTATTTATGTGTGATGGGAGAATGTGTCTGGTGTTACCAATAAAAAGAAAAGTGCTATTTAACGACTTCGCCCGGGAGTAATCTAATGGACTAATATAGTTTTCTTTCATCCTTATCCATAGATTTTTCATAGATTCATATCTCCGAACGAAATGAATCGATTAACGTTTAAACAACGAGGGGGGTAATGTAAATGTTTTTCCAAAGTCAATGCTATTTAGCCAAGACAGTGCGTTTACTGAAATGTAGTGCTGGCCGAAATCAGGCACTTACCGCGCCTGCTGTACAAAAAGTTGGTGAGACTGGCTGCTAGTGGACTCATACGGTAGATCGATCTCAAGAACTTAACAGTTCACACCACAATGGCCTTATACACATTTTTCAAAGACCTCGCATTATTTGTGTACAAGGTCCAATTGACTTAGCAGTTGAAGGATCTCGACCCTCTGCTGTGTTATAGATTCTCAGTTTTGGATAATGAGTTTGATTCTTTCTGACGAAGCTCATTTTCTTTATTTCAGAGGGAAAATTCCCTAAGTCGCTTTCTAACGCATTTATTCGGCTACAAACTCTAGATGTCAGCAACATTTGAAACAATTGTTTTTTCATCTGCTTTAAAACAAATATTATTGTGCACAATTATTGCCCCCCACCGTAATTATTGGACTATTCTAATACCTAAGAGATGAAAAGATTTACAAAAATGTGGGCCTTTAAATTGTACTACAAATGTCAAAACACACCAAAGCCCAAAACTTAACACAAACACCCTGGTCATAAACTTCTGATATCCGGAATGAGTGTCAAAACTTCACATCAAAGATGGAATGACCTACCAAAATCCCTTGTAAGAACCCCGTTATTTTGTTTTTTATGTTGTACTATGTAATAGGAATGTAGGCTTTTCGAATACAACAATAAATATATCAAAAAATTTGTTTACATTTTTCAATTTCAAAAAATAAATCTTGTTGAAACTATCTCGAATTTATGTGTAACTTTTTTTTTTATATTTTTAATTGGGAATAGTCAATGTAATTTGATCAACTGAGTTACAATTCATAATACATACATATAAGTAACATACAATAATACCCGTACCCATAAAGTATAAAATGGAAATTGTAAACCAAATTTACATACAATTATTTGATTGCAGACAAGTTACATTTTTAATCGGTTTTTGTTTCGTCTTCGGCAATGATGTAATCTCTCTGAATACCCTAAATTATGGCAAACAAAATTTGTTTAATTTCATAACTTTAATATTGAAAATATCAATAATTTGTTCAGTCTACGCTACAACAACTTTAGTAATTAAAATATATAGTATTAGCTGGAAATATTTAGAACACGGAGTATTTTTAGTATATACATATTTTGTATAAAATGGGATTATTAGAGTAATTAGTAATTTGTATAATTTGGCCAAAGAAATGTTTCAATTTCGATAAATATACTGTAAAGCATAGAGTAAAACAAACAGAAATATATAATTAATTCGAACTTCTTTTTATTATTCTTTATTTGTACGAAATGAAAGGTCTATGGAAAAGGAAATGTCGCCAGAAAATCCTACCAACGAGTAAAACATCAACCTAAAGACTCGCCCAATGGCCTAACTCTCTGTAGAGATGAAAATGGGAATGCAATGTTTCCCCAGCTTGTTAGCGGCCAAAGAATCATGTGAAATGTCCTAACCCAGTTAAGGTCAAAACAGCAATAGCCCGACCGAAGAACAACAAGACCAGACGGAATACCGGAAGAGCTGTTTGTAAAAGACAAATAACTTTTTATATTTTCTAACATAATTCTTTTTTTTTTTTTTGTAGAGTATAAATGAACTTTTATTCTAACCCAAGATCAGCGCCCACATCTTCCATGATTATAAGTTTAGTCCGTCGTTTGGGAAAATGTGTTCAGTTGTCGACCGTACTGGATGAGGTGGTCATCGAAATATTCGCAATGATAATACCATGGAAGTTGTTCGGCTGAACAACATTGCAGAGAATTTAAAAGTCGGATCTAAAGAAGTTCCCATACAAAATTTAAATTGTGCAACAACTGCTACCGCAAGACGCTCACCGACGACTGCAATATGTCTCATTTGGATCATCCTGTATTCAATTGTAAGTTTACTGTACAATAATATTTTATAATGAATTCAACCCTCAGTGTTGTGTCTTTTCTGCCATTGACATATACATTTAATTCATATCGATCATTTGATAACCTTATAAGATACAAATGGAATGTGTACATCAAAGTCGAAATATATGATGGACATTTTTTTATACAGAAGATAATCAAAAGCAATGAAGATATAATCACTACAGTAATAGCAGAAATCTATGTACAAGAAGGCTAAAAAAAAATTCCCAAATATTTCCTAAATGAAATGAAAACCCACTCCAATTTATTAGAAAAAAAAATTAATACAATAAAATACATTAGCTAAAGAAGTATATAACAAATAAGTAAATACTAGGGTGATAAATGAACGAATTTTTTTAAATTTAAAGTCAAGATGGTTGTTACTTACAAAATTGCATTTGTTGTCCTATGTAATAAAAGGCCTTCTAAATGGCACTTAAAATGTACCAAAGTTAAGTGTGAGGAATTCCGGAGATGCAACATGAGAACGTGTGTAATTTTCTTTTCAAACCAGAAATAAGTTGTTTCTGGAATGTCTATTTTTCTAAAGCCTTAGCGAGTGTGTTTTTGGTCAGAAGACTAAACGAAATACATCCAGTTAACACTTCTTTCCAACACAACGCTTTCCGGTACACCCCACTAGGAATGGGTTCGATGATATATGAACCGTACCATAACTCCAATCCTTTTCAATATTACTCTAATGTTAAGCCTTTATACCAATTATTAGTTTTGCACCTCAAACCGCTTAACAAAATTCTAGTATTGTATATACATGAAAGTATTAATTGCTACAGCATACCTTAAAATATTTAACAGTCTTTACGCGCAACTCTAGAGTGGCATCTTCATCACATATCATCAGCGTATTGGGGTGTTGTTGGAATGCACTAACGGTCCACATATGATTTATGCCCTCTTCTATGGCTTTATACAAAGCAAATGCTTTATGAGCTCCAGTTATCAAAATCATCACTTCCTTGGAGTCCATCACCGTACCGACACCTACGGTCAAGGCTTGCTTAGGTACTTTACTCATATCATTGTCGAAAAATCGGGCATTGGCTTCCAATGTATCTTGAGCCAATGTTTTCACCCGAGTACGAGATACCAACGAAGAGCCAGGTT
This sequence comes from Hydrotaea cyrtoneurina, assembly GCA_958296145.1. Taxonomy (NCBI): domain Eukaryota; kingdom Metazoa; phylum Arthropoda; class Insecta; order Diptera; family Muscidae; genus Hydrotaea; species Hydrotaea cyrtoneurina. Next base: position 25,722,549 of record OY282514.1, on the reverse strand, counting down.
CATTAAATGCTATATGACCGTCTGGTCCAATGCCGCCGATGAAAAGTTCCACACCACCAGCTTCCTTGATTTTAGTTTCAAACTGATTACATTCGGCTACCAAATCCGGAGCATTGCCGTCGAGCATATGAACATTTTTGGGATTGATGTTGATGTGCTTAAAGAAATTCTCCCACATGAAATAATGATAACTTTCCGGATGTTCTCGTGGTAAGCCTAGAACAAATGATCATATATGAATTCAACCAAACTCGCAATAGATTTATTTCGTACAGTATTTAGTTACGTACGATGTACTCACCCACATATTCGTCCATATTGAATGTTATAACATATTCAAATGACACTTTTCCCTGCTTATGGAACTGTATAAGATTTCTGTACATGCCCAAGGGCGTACTTCCGGTGGGTAGGCCCAAGACGAAATATCTATAGGAAAGAAATTATAAATTAAGGACAAGTTTTTATAACGTACAGCGATATCATTATTATGTGTACATTACCTATTTGGTCCCGGTTTAAAATCATTTATTCTTTTTGTGACATATTTGGCGGCCCAGAGACCAACTGAGTCTGATGTATCCAAAATTACTAATCTCATTTTTGTTAACTGAAATGAAATTTTTGAAAATATACGTTATTTTGTAAATGTAAATTTAATATGAGCAATTATCAAACATCTCATTAGATGCGGCAATAAATTTACCAGTATATGAATAACACTATAATATCTTCGATGAGTGGAATATTTCAAATACATTTTCTTAAATGAAAATTTCGATTTAGATGAAAATGTCGCCTCGAGTTTAATTATACAATTGGTTTCCAGATCAAAGTGTCTGGGAAAAGTATTTTAATAATTAGGCCGAAGGAAAAATGGCAAAATTTCAGTATATTGGGGACAACAACAAACATATACAGTTCCTTCGTAATGACCCTAAACTAAAAAATTAGGACTTGTTCCATTAGCGACATGGCGTCAAAAAACAAAGAATAGATAATGAATTCAAACTTCGCACCATATTTATTATCAATTTATTACATTACATTTGTGTTCCATTTTATTTTATTTTTTTGTTGAAAATTTTGAATGTGGATTCTTTTTGTATTAATTAACAACAATTTTATAAAATTATAAGAAGTCTCACAAATATTAGGATAACAAATCGAAATGACTCGAAGAAATATTACGGGCCAAAAATCAAATATTGAAATTTGGAAAAAGACGCCAGTGCAAAGAGATTTAGGTCTATGGAAAAAATGACGCCACTTATTTAGACAAGGTGGTACTGAAATGAGTGCCCATGGTTGTCTTAACGTCGAAAAAACGGACAATGTCGTACTCAGTAAAAAAAAGTCACGCCCGTCATAGTCCGAAAATATACATATTTATTTCAACTCATTTGAGTACCATACTGTCCAATTAAGTGGAGAGGTTTGTTTTTGACGATGCAACGATCTTCCATGGTCAATTTTCATTTTCGTCATTTTGGGGTAATTTCGTAGAGGGCTGCATATCGGTTTTTAGAGATTATTTTACACACTTTAGCCTTCTATTTTGTTACACAGAGATATGAATATCTCTGTCAATATATCATATGCTTCAAAAAGAAACCACTAGATGGACCATAGAGGGTATAATATACATGTTTTCATATACATACAAATATCGTTTATAACGAGGTTCTAGCGCACAATAACAAAGTGCAGTCAGTTTCTTCGGGATTGAACACCAAAGGTGGCAGTTAACAATCAACCAGAGTTTGCTAAAACAGACACTTGCTGATAATACAAAAAGAAACATAGAAATAATGCTACATAGATTGCTAAATCGTCGATTTTTTCATTTGCTATCAGCAATTTATAATGAATTTGATAGTAATTTAAACACCCACAAATGTATACGAAATTTCTCTTTTATATACACAGCTTAGTTCGTATCTAGGGTTTTTAATTTCCCTACCTTTTTCAACTCCCGGGAATCTGAAATTTTTTCGACCTTTTCACGGGAATTGATTTTCTTTATATAACGAAAAAATAATATTTTTTTTAAATGTATCGTTTTTTTAACCAGAACCAAAGATGTCATGCCAATAACTGACATCTAGAGTGTGTTGTCTGCCCACTGTATAGTGTTTGCCAGAACTATAAATAAATCAGGTATGTTAAAAACTTGAAATGATTAATTAAAATTCCTACGCAATTAATATTGAAAATTTGAAATTTAATAAGATTAACTATTTCCGGAATGGTTCAGGAAGTAACAAATCGTATAATTTTCCGTTTAAAAACCACAAACACAATTGTAAGAAGTGCGTAGAATCGTACATAATTAGTTTTTTCGGTAGTATTTTAATCCCGACCAATAGTCCCGGGAATCGGGAAGTAAAAAATCTGCAAATTTCTAGGGAAATACATCCCGGGAATTACCGGGTTAAAAACCCTATTTGTATCTCAAACATAACTAATTTTCAGAGAGCACATTTGTTATTAAGTAGTTCGCTCTTAATAATGCCATTCAAATTAACTAAAACCATATGTACGAGTATGTACATTTCAATTGGTCTCACTTTACTCGTAGCACAGATGACATTGAACAAATGTTAAACTCAATAACAATAACAGAGTGAAAAATTTGAAAACAGTTTAGAAAAAAATGCTAAAAACTTGATATTAGCACTCAAGGCCCGAAATACACATTGGAAAGGAGTTGGGGGTCAATCACAAACCGGATTCAGGATGTTTTTTTTTGTCTTTATTTAAACTACTACAGACAACATAAAAGAACTAGTGTGTATGTATGACAGTAATGGTAGAGGACCAAGACGAATATGTTTTTTTTTTAATTCTGTCAACTCACCTTATTTTCCGGTATCACTGGTTTATATTACATGCGGTTTACGATACGTTTGTTCTAAAAAATAAAACAATTCAGTTGTTATTAAATTACGTTTTCTCCTGTTCACTAAAAAAGCACATAGCACATTTAATAATATTTAAAATGTATGAGTCTATTTGTATGACGTTAATTTACTTGACAATGAATGCGATAACAACAACAAACACTCATTAATGAATGTCAACGAACCTTAACCGATATTTTTACGTATTGATTGTACTGGGGAATAAATTACTACCATTCACAGCAAATGTATAAAGTACTCTGAAATCGCATTGGAAATCCTGTGCATTTTTATTCGTTTCACAGAGTGGACAGTGAGAGTGTTGTTCTAGGGTTACCAAATACATGGAACATAAAGAGTACAAGAAATTGGGTAATCACTGTGTGAGTGAAATCAGTTTGTCCGAGCTTAACGTTTTACACACTCTGCCGAATCTTGTGAGACATACACTTAACGTCAAGTCTTATGGGCAATGAGACAGTTATTTGAGTTAAACCTGTAAAACTTTTCTTAGCAGATTCGGGGATGGATGAGGTGTTGCATTAAAACTTCGCCACCAATTGAAATTGTCGTTGCTCGATGATATCACTGTTTGTTATCGAAGCCACTCGAAAACTCTGCACACATACAATAACACAGAGTTGGAAAGTATAAAACTCTGTTAAATACCTCTGAAATGGCAATATTTTCGAATGACCCATATAAGTTAAGTAAACGATCACGCTTAACCATCTTATATTGGGTAACTGTACAAGCTCGGTCAAATAGAAACACGTTTATAAAATAAATAATTTATTTATTTTCCTTAACATTCCCTGAAGGAATAGAAGGAGAACTTCTTTCGAATACGTGTGTTATGTACTTTATAATTTCTATACTCGGTGACCAGAACATCCGCATCTGAAATTGAGGCAAATAAGCGAGAAAGCTAATTAATTTCCGCTTGTCCCTTAATTTCTATAGTATATTTAATTTTCCATCCCTGTCCTGTATGCTATGAGTTACTCTCCCAATAAGAGAACAAATTCATGCCCATTAAATACAATTTTTGATTTGTTCTTTGTAGGGGTCAATTTGTATATTTGTTTTATGTATTCATTCCGACGACTAACTCGGTTTATCTACTGCACATTTTGGTGAACATGTGCGTGTGGTTAAACAACAAAAACAACTATTCGATTGTATTATTTAGTAAACATGTAAAATGTACGATAACAAGTGTATACTACAAGTAGCCATAATTGATAACGATAACACATGAAGTCTATTTTTAATAAATCATTCAATATTTCGGCAATCAAATCGTAAGCGTTCAACCGAAAATTGCAGATTGTTCCTTTGTTTACGGAAAGTGTAATACAACACAACTGTCCTTTTCGGGTTGAATGGACTTTTTACGGTACTACATTGAAATGTAAAATACAACAAGTGGACACAATTGGGTCTGCGATGTGGCGATTTTTAGACTGGTTAAACTAAGATTTGGCGATTTTTTTATGATTTATTACTATTTTGGGTAGAATTGGAAATTTTTTTGATTGAAGTTTAGTTTTCAGTTGTTGTACCCAATATTGGCGAAATGTTTATGGTGTTTTATTTCATCATCACACCAGACGTCCCAAGTTGTTTTTTGGCACATTAGTTCGGCTACTATTTGTAATAATATTTGAAAGGTTTTCAAAGCAAATAATGTTTTTTTAAACAAATACTGAAACTGCATAATACTCTATTTTTCCGAAGTATTTTTAAATATGGTCATTTAATGTATTTCGCCCCATATATCAAATTACAATACACAATAAAAAAAAGCAAATACTGGGATAAATTTCACGACTGAGGACAGAAAATCTGATAACCCTGAAACTTAAAATATCAATAAAAATGCTCTCCTCTCAGGCATATGAGAAACAGTGATGCCTACATGTTTTTGGAAGTATTCTTCTGAAATATACAGTCGGTTAAATAGTTCCTCAAGAATGCCGCGTGTAGTGTGTCTGAACTAAAATAAAGCATCCCTACGCATATGTAAATATGTACAAAGCACAAAGAGAAACAAATTCGTGAGCATTCGCGAAGCTAGATCAAAAGAGAAACCAAAAGTCTCTCGGTCAAAATTAAGGTCTACTCAGGTGAAAAACATCACGACAACGCAATACCTCTATTGCGCTGTTAGAAATTATGCAGCAATAATCATAAGTGTTTAACTATCGAAAGAAGTATAAATACAGTATAGTAAATATAACGTTCTTTAATATTTCGCTGTATATTCCATTTCTGTAATTACATTTGACACTGATTCTTTGTGCCGACTACCTAGTGTGGTTTGGTGTACACTTAGGTAAACAAGTGCGTTGTAGTTATACCGCAAAACCAATTCGATTTTATTATTTAGATGACATTTAAAATATGCGATAATGCACACATACTAAGGAAGACACAGCTGACAACGAAAAAAAATGATATGCCTAGTTTTAAAGTAAGCATACTGCTGCAAAAATTTAGTATTTCAACAATCAAATCGAGAGCGTTCAATCCCTTGTTGCAATCAAAAGTTGCTTCTGCAATTTTCGGGTTCAATAAACTTGTATGCCGGTTGAAATTGTAACAACAAGTTGCCAAAACAGAGAAAAACATGAAAATTCCCTCTCTCTTTCTCAGCCATGAGACAAACAGTAATGCATACATCGTGTTTTTCGAAGGCTACAACTTGCATAGAGACAAATTGCAACAAAATCACGCTTTTAAATATTTCTGTTGGTGCTTTTAAGCAAGGTTTATGTATAGAAGGTTACGCCATCAGCAAAAATTGCCGTTAGGTGACGTAGTTGGTGACAAACGTCAAAAAGAAGTGGGTTGCCAGCTCTATGTCTGCCTACTTTTAGTTAACAAAGCTAAGATTTCATGTGAAAAATGTACATATTGCAGTGAGTTGGCAACCCTACAGCTGAAATCACTTTGACAGATTTGTGAAGAAATAAAACAACAAATCGAAACGTAAACATTAAGTGTGCAGTGGGCAAATGTATGAAAACCAACAGTAAAAAATATGTGAGTATGTAAAAATGTAAAAAGAATGTTTTTCCGGTGCAGAATGTACTTTAGGTTAAGAATATTAAATGCCGACATTACCAAAAATATTTATACCAAAAAAAGAAAATTAAATAAAACTTTAACTTAATATACAAAAAATTGTTCGTTTTTCGCTAATAAATTAATTGATGGCAAAAATAGTCAATTGTCCCACTGTTATGAATACACAAATATTATCAGCTGTTAGCTCGAAATTTTTAGCCAATAGGAACACAGTTTGCGTGACGTCATTGGTGACAAACGTCAAAAATAGAAAAGGGAAGGGGGCTGGGATGGCGTAACCTTCTATACATAAACCTTGCTTTTAAGCACTGTGTCAAAGGGCACTATAGCAGAACAATGCGGCGTCTCAGCTGTGTAAGACGAATCGATACTACAGATTTAAAGATCTATCCAAACAAATTATTTTGCTAAACGTTATTGATTAAAATGAAGTTTGTTGCGTTATTATTCCAAAAATAGTGTAATTCGTATCTATGAGATAATTTTTTAACGTCTAATTCTATTTGCCAGCACCAGACCTTGACGCACAGATCTAGCATTGGCAAACAGAAGCCACTAGAATTTTTGGATGGCCTTACTGCTCCAATAACAAACAGGAATGTAACATTTTAAGGCAACAGATTTTTGGCGACGAGTATAAAAAAATATCAGATAACAGCTTGTATTTGTTGGATATCCAAAAATGTATAATGACAGAGAGAATAATCAGCCGATCTCGCAGAACATCCTTACTTTTCTTTCGGCAATCTAAATATAGATAGCCCGGTGATAACAGCCGTACACCCCCGTATTGACCATTGCACTAGTTGATATGCCTTCTTAGGAATGGATGAATTGGATGGACAATGTCCCTCACTTCCCGTAAGTACTACCACTTCAAGTCCCTGAATTTTCACCGACGTCTATTAAAGAAACCCTCAAGTGATTTTGGATGGTGGATTACCTTCTCAAAATCAAAATGCAAAAAACCATCAAAAAGGTTCCCGGGGACCTTCTCACAAACAGATCGGTTAAAATGTAAGCATCGTTCGGACGTGCATTACTCACCTAAGACATGTTCGACAGCAAGAATTAAAGAAGGAACTAAATCCCAAAGAATATTAAAGTATCATCCGATATATATGTACAGGGTTCTCCAACAAGAGGTGTTATTTTGGTATTCAAAGAAAAATGGATTTTTTTTAAATAAATGATACAGGACCATATCCTCTTCATGAAAATGTCCATAACCAAATCGCAAAGTGGCAGCCCTATGTCCTGATAGCCCCACGAATTCTATCTTTGAGCTTCAAAAGTGACAGTTACCGAAATACAGGTCAAAATAACACTTCGTGTTGGAGAACCCTGTATGTATCTTTAAGCTGAAATGTTGTTGAATTTATGGTCTGACAAAGTTGGCTGCCATAGGCATCCATCATAAAAAAATTTCACTTTTTGAAAATAACCGATCTTTATGTACAATTTTAAAATAGAGACCTCATTTTGAAATAATCTCCGATTCCAATATCTCTAATTTAGAAATGCCTATGCGAGACTCCTTCTAACTTTCTTATTTCCCTTAACATTCCAGGAAGAACAGACGGGGAACTTCTCTCGAATCAGTAAGCTGTGCGAATCACTGACCGGGACCCACTGTTTAAAACCGGTTCCGAACGGCTAAAGTCTTACATGGTCTTACATACTCGTAAAGTCGCCAGCATTTACGAAGATCCCCCTTCAAAGGGGACCAATTCTAGAGACAACTTCGACCATGCCTGTTACATAAAAATCGTACACTGCGGCTTGGTTAGCGATTGCTGAATTTGAGATAATCAGGCAAGTAGGTAGGTAGTAACATTTTATTCCAGCGAAGTAACTAACGGACACATATCCAAATCCAATGACATTTTATGACACCACAAATCAGGTAGACTGCTCTTCAACATTGACCATAGCCAGTATACCAAAAGGTGACTATGGTTCAGTCGCTAGATAAATATGATTATGTACTATAAAATAAGGTAAAAGTGGGAAACTTCCAAACAGTCTTGTAATAATATTCGGTGGCATAACAACACATACAATTCGAGAAGGAAAATTATGAACATTATTAAAATTCTTTTGCTTGTGATAGAAATCCTGGTTTTTGTGAATGCCGAATACTGCAATGAAGATGTCTGTGGGTCTATAGTGTCAAAATGCATTTTAACACAAAGTTGCAAGTGCAAACAAAAAGATTCGTCCTGTTATCGAGATTGTGTTATGTGCATGGGCAGGAAATACTTCGAGGAATGCTGCAGTTGCGTCGATCTTTGTCCCAAGCCGAATAACATAAAAACATCCCTCTCCCAGGAATCACATGTAGAAGACTTGGAAGGGGTACCCGAGCTATTCGATGTTCTGGTGTCCTCGCCCACTGATGATCTGGAATTTAACTGGAACATTTTCACATTCCCCATCGATTTTGAAAAGGGTTTGTCCAACCGACCCATGCACAGCAGCACCGATGCACAGCAACACGGCACGGTAAACTGCACCGTTGTGTATTTCGATAATTGTGTTTCTTGGAATAAATGCCGCCAACATTGTAGGAGTACTGGTGCCAGCAGCTACAGATGGTTCCATGATGGCTGTTGTGAATGTGTGGGTTCAACGTGTATAAATTATGGCCTAAATGAAAGTCGTTGCAGACAATGCCCGGAAATGGACGACGATCATGAGGATATGGATGGTTTCGATGACGGCAATGATTTATATGAATTTGAAATATTTGATAGTGATCTAGTGGATAAATCAAAATATAAAGTATAACAAAATATTAAAAATTAGTTGAAAACGTGTAATTTATGTTTCATTCAAGCAGGGTCTTGTGCATATATGGTGTCATTAAGTTTACCCTCCGCTATTTAAGAAATTGCATTGCAAGATTTACTGCAATTTTTTATATAGTTCCAAGAGAAAAACGTAAAAAATGGGAAAACCAATTATGCCCATCTGATAGCCCTACTTTTACTCTAACACAGGGTACAAGTACCATCTCAATAGTGAGTTACGGCGTTTTTAAATTAGGTCAGACAAAAAATAATAAATACCTTTCCGTTTTTATGGGCGCCTGGTATTATGAAACTGAAAAATGTATCTGTCGCTGTTTCTGCTGACGCGCGTTCGTTTTTTTATTTTGAGAGTAAGTCAAACAATGCATAATGTCAGCCGTGAATATAAACATAACAGCCTTAAGGAATGCTTTGAAGTTCAGTCTAATTTGCAAGAACACACACGTACTCACATATAAAATCTAAAACCCCTAACAAGTGACAGAACAGCCAATTTCTGATACCAGGCGCAGAGAAATTTGTAGTAGGTAACTGTTCACGTGTGACTCAACTTGAAAACGCCATTACTCGAGAACTACTACAGACATTGAGATGACACTTTAACCTGAGATAGAGTAAAGGATTGGCTATCCGATGTATAGAGTATGGCACGCCCACATTCACGCCTACATATTGAGATCCAATGAAATTAACTACAAAGCTTTATAACAAGGTCAAATTATATTTTTTATAGCATTTTTAAAAAAAAAAGTACCACAGCACCAGCTTTAGATTTACACCCACTGTCTATGAGCAAAATTACAGACAAAAATATTTTTTCCAAATTTCTCAAATTTTGAAAGTGGTTAACCTTGCTTTTTTTTGGGTGAAAATATTTTTTCTCTTATTTTGATATTTGCTATGGCAGATGTTTTGTGCATTCAAAATGCAATAATTATCACCTGGAACATTTTCGATTGCTTATCAGGTTTTCAAGATATGAACGAACAGATATTTTTATTTTTGTCAGTAATTCAAAGTTGAATTACACATGCCAGCCTTAAAGTATGCTTTGAATTGCAATCTAATTTACAAGAACATACACTGAAAAAATTAATAATAAGTCAACAACCACAAGCCAGTGAAAACAGCCAATACTCCTTTTTGTGATACCAGGTGCCCAGAAAGTTGTAGTAGGTAATTGTTCACGTGTGACTCAAATTGAAAACGCTATTACTCGATAACGACTGAACCTATTGAGATGAAACTTTTACCCTGAGTGAGAGTAAAGGTCTGGCTAAAAGGTGTATGTAGTATTATGCCTATCACATTAATGCCTACTTGTTGAAATTCAATTAAATCAACTAGAAAGCCTCATATCTTCGAATATGTTTTGTATAGCTTTATGATTAACTCCACTGAACTGTAGTTCATGGTGGTTCTAATAATCTCTTAGTCCAAACGTCTCCGGCATTTGTGTGGTCATCCTTTCAGTATAAATGCCCGATAATCCTACCCGAATATCAACCTGGGTTTGTAATATGTAAAATTGTTATTATTTTGAATTTAAAAAAAAATGGTTTTGGACCAACTGAGAATCCGCACAAATTTATTTTTAAATTTTGACATATGAAAACATTTTTTGGTCGACGAAATTCCTTATTCAGAAATTGGGTTACAAAAATGGGAGGTTACATAATCCTCCATAGATTTTAATGATCTACCTATACCTAATTTTAATTGCAAGAATTTTACGTGGATTTATGATAAACTATTGAAAAAATTACAAAAATAACTCGATGATAAAATTTATTTCAACAAAATCGGACAAGTCGTATTCAAGTTACGACAATTTATAACACACAAAATAGATTTTTTCAGTAGATGCCATGCTTAAAAGGTGCGGCACACAAGTCTGACATGCCAGGGCAGGATTCCTGACATTGTATGCAAGATCGCATGCCATCATTGCGACATATTCTTCCCATGTGGGGCTGATGGGATTGTTTGAATGACATGAACATACATTTGTCATGCCTCTGGATTACCCCAATCAAAGCGAAAAAAAAGATAAGAACGATTGTATATGTCAAAATTTTCCGATTATTCTCATATGTACTCCGTTTTGATTCGGGTAAGCGAAGCACTTTTTCGAAAATCGACTTTAACTGAATTAGAACACGATGAGTGACAACAATCCGTTTCGTACATACATAATCAATAAAAATTCAAATATGATTATGCATATAACAGACTTTATATATGTATGTACAATGTGTAATACATAAATAATATATGTGATTCATACAATTATGTGTATAAGGTCGGATACGGGGTAACTTTTTCCACAAAACGTCTACACAACAAAAATGCATGTACTTGAACTTGGTTGAATACAATAACAAGCATTTGAACAACACGACACACAAGCAAATTCATACGTATATATCTATGTGTTAGTATGTGTAGAACATAGGCATGTGTAAATATACATACATATTTAAATGTTTATAAACTTGTGTTCCGAGTTATTTAAAATTCCATGTGGTTACCAGACATCCAGGCAGAGAAATGCCCACCAACCAATGAATACAACAAGTCGAGCTGTGTTACAAAATATGCAATGCATCGACGTCAAAGCAACAGGAAAAATGCTTACTATTGTCTGTTGGAGTTGTTTTGTTCAAGAACCAGTTTTTTCAGTTGGATTTCCAAAATGTATAAACAAACTAGATCGCACGGCCTAATACGACAACGTTCTTTGGTAGCGGGTGTTTATATTTTTTTAGAAAGTGCGACTGATAGGCTCGGTAAGGGGAAACTGGAAATGGGCGCGACAAACACGCTAAACACAAAAAAAAACAGCCGAAAACTTGTTGAAGGGGGAAAATGTTCTATAATTATACTTGGCAATATAAATCAAACAATTTGTATTTACGTTTTTTTGTAAAATATTTTATATTTAATTTAAATAGATAATTTGTGATTTTTGTTTTGTTTCATTTTCGTTTATTTTTTTTCTTCTCATTAGTGATACTTATGTAAACTATATTTTCTTTTTATAGAAAACAAAAAGAAAACTGTTTTACATGAAATTCTAAAACAAACCAAGGAATCATTCAAATTTTGATTTTGTAAAAAGTGTATGTTAGATATTCAGAAACCTTGTAGTAATGATGGTTTCCATACATTTTCCTTCTACATAGTTTTCTTCTTTTAAATAAATGTTCAATTTAAATTGTGACAAAAAAAACTAAAGCTTAGCTAGCGAAACATAAAATTTAGAACAAAAAGTGTTTTTGTGTGTGTTAATGAAACATAAATTTGTACATTGTTTGGTTTATTTCGTTTTGTTTTCATGTCTTGCCAATGGCATACTTCTTTCATAACCATTATAATTAAGTTTAGTTAGTTTACATACTTATAGTTAATAAAAAAAATAAGTGTTCTCTTTTTAAAGTAGAAAAAATTGTAAATGTTCCATTCCATTTTCTATGGATTTTATGACAAAAGAAATTTAACGGCAGAGATGGTGGTTGTTTCTAAACAGAGTTTTGGGGATGGTGACGTTGAATAAATGGTCATATCTAGGAGGAAGTGGAAAAACTTAAAATATTGATCATGTTTGTGTTTGTTGGTTTGGTAAAAGGCAAACGATAGACGATCCCTTAAAATTGAAGTCTTAAAAACTACAGTAGTAGGTAGACATAAATTGGGATATTTTAGGGGCTGTTAGTTACAATTAAAGGGCTTCTACTCTTCTCTTGTTTATTTTATGGAAAATTAAATTGAAATTGATTAATGTTATAAATAAAACTATTAAAGAGAACATTTAGAGGAAGCAAATTACATTTTTTCTTATTTGAGAATAAAAAAAATTAGTAAAGTTGCGCGTCATCTTCATTTATGGAGTTTGTATCTAACATACACTCCTTTCTAAAAACTACACCTTAAAACTCGTTCTATATCTCGCTTTCGGTCTCGCCTATTACATCAAACGGCATTTCTCTTCTCCTTGCTGTTGTTCGGGATCACCCTGTTGATGATACAAATCCTCGTTGCCCACACCATCAAAAACGGACACACTATGACGTCCACTGGCTGCGGAAGCACTCGTGCGATGACGCGACATGTGACGGACAATGGTGCGCTTGAGACGTTCTGCACCGGCGACCTCCTCTCCATCACCATTAAACAGTGATGTCTTTATGCTTTCGCCACTATGCCACTTTTGTGTTTTCATTACAATATTGGATTGTGGTTCATGTATCACACCGGTGACATCGGAAGACCATACAGTAACGGTAGCACCGCCATCGATCTTTACGGTGCGATGGAATTTGAAGCTGTTTTCCTTTCCGTCGGCCGAACGTTTTATTTGCCAGCCACCGATTTGTACCTCATTGGCGCCCTTATTGTGGACTTTGACGAATTTACCCTCGGGATCGACTTCCAATATTTCAATGTCACCTTTAGCACTGCTTGTTACAAAATATTCGGATTGACTGATGTCTTCAGACTCATCGACAATGGTACGCTTCCGTTTGTTGGCTCCGGATGCTGTGGAGGGTGCACGCATGGGTGTCTTGCGATGTGGGGTGGCACGGGTCGAGCGCAGTGAATGGCTGAAAGAGCTAGCAGATGCAGAGCCTGCGGCTGGAGTAATGTTAAGGCGTGATTCTTCGCCACACAAGAGTTTATCGTAGGCAGCAATTTCCAAATCCAAGGAAACCTATAAGAGAGAAAAAAAATAATATGTATTATTACAAAGTAACAGAATACAAGTAATGTTTATGAGATGTATTCTCTTTCGTATCACTCGCTATGAAATCACCTCGATGCATTTTTGAAGATCATATTGTCCAAGAATTTATCAGTTATGTAAAAGCAAATATTTTTTGGCAAATATCGTCAAGTTTATGAAAATCGAATTGTTATTGCTTCCAGATATAAAAAATCTTTGTATCAAGGAATGTGTTTACAAAGATTTTTTATATTGTTGGAATTTTTTTTATATTTTTTTATCCACTATGACACTGTTTTTTTTATGTATTTTTTCTCTCATAAAAGGAAGGTACTTATATAGCCAACACATTAAAATGGGGAAGGTAAAGAGACAGATATAACAAAGTTTTTGAATGGCAGCACTAACACATACTAATCCTGAACTACTAAAGTTATGCAAGAGTTGAAAGTTTTATCATTTATTGTACTGTCAACGTATGTTCCATCTAGTGTTGGTAATTTTCAATAATTCATGTCGTCGCTATGATTATATCAAAATAAAGTCGTACGGAAGGAAGTACGAAAAACAATATATGATTTTATATTGTTGAATATTTTAAGACAAACTGAATCAAGTTAATAAATGAAATGTAGCAGCGCAATGTTCGTTATCTTCACAAATTGTTTGGAAACTGTGGAGTACTAAAGAGATATTTGGTCGTACTTATTTCCCTTAACATTTCATGAAGGAATAGACGGGAAACTTCTCTCGAATCAGTTAGCTGAGTACGACATAATTTTTAATCTCACTGATCGGGACCTACTCTTTAAAGGAGGCTCCGAACGGATAATGCTTACATGGCTTAGAGATTGATTGTTCTCTTACTCGTAAAGTCGCCAACATTTACGAGATGGAAAACAGCCGCTGAAATGTGTTTGATGGTCTTAACCGGTTTCGAAGTCGAAGTCCCTGAAAATGTTTTACTTGTTTTCATCTGAACTAACCTTAATATCCATCAAATCTTGATATTCCTGCAGTTGTTGTGCCATCTCATCACGCATGCGCTGCAATTCGGCCTCCAAGTTGGCAATGTCGGCATTGTGACGAGCACGCTCGTTATCCAACAACTGCTCCAGATCGCGAATACGTGCATTTAAAGCTGCATTCGTTGATTCCAGTTCATTGATGCGGCTATTTAAGCCGTCTATGCGTGTGCGAGTAGTACGCAGTTCCTCAATGGCACTGGATGCAGCTCCCGAATTACGGTTGGCGGCAGTTTGAAGATTCTTAATTTTTTGCTCGTATAACATTTCGATTTCATCGCGATTTGCACGCATCTGCCCTTCGTACTGTTCGCGCAACTCTTGTAGAGATTGTTGCAACTTGGCCTCATATTGTTCAGATAAACGTCCATCGATCTCACTGATCTCGACTTGTCGTCGCGAACGGGTCTCATTGACTTCCTGTGAGTGGATTTGATCTTTAAATGTGAGTTCTTCGCGAAGACTTTGAATATTGTTCTCCAGATCGACACGAGCCAATGTTTCATCTTCCAAGTGCTTACGGGCTTCATCTAATTGTTTGCGCAAACGATCAAGTTCCTTTTGCAGATCGTTAAGATCATCAACGGCCTTCTTTCGGTCAGCATTGGCAGCACTGTATTTGGAGCTCAAATCGGCGGCGCGTGACTCATACACTCGAGCATTTCCTACAAGACAACAAAATGGTTAATTAACAATGAATCGAAATCATTCAGAAACAATTCGCTGGGCACATAATATTTCTAACGGGGAATGCTTGGTTTCATGCAAACTTGGCAACCCTGTTGGCACTGTACTATGAGATGTCACCCGCATCTGTCTAGCGAATCGTCGAATTGTCAAACACACAATTCAAATTTGACATACACAAAAAGAACACATGTCCGCAAGCATAATCGGAATCGGTCA
This sequence comes from Hydrotaea cyrtoneurina, assembly GCA_958296145.1. Classification (NCBI taxonomy): domain Eukaryota; kingdom Metazoa; phylum Arthropoda; class Insecta; order Diptera; family Muscidae; genus Hydrotaea; species Hydrotaea cyrtoneurina. The sequence goes on along the minus strand of OY282514.1, from coordinate 25,707,086 downwards.
GTGAAATAATAAACTCACCTTCAGCAATAGAGCACTCTTTCGTTTTCTTATCCAATCTGGCCTTCAGCTCCTCGTTTTCTTCCCATAGACGTTTAATGTCAATTTCCAATTTAGCCTTTTCACGGGCCGTATCGTCCAACAAACGCCGAGCATCGCCCAATTCATTTTCATACATCGACTTGATGTTGGTGGACTCACGCGTTATGGTGTCGCGTGTTGTTTGTACTTCGATAGATAGGCGGGCATTTTCATTCTCCAAATTGCGGACTCTATCAATGTAGGCAGCCAGACGATCATTTAAATTTTGCAATTCAGCTTTCTCCACCAAACGCGAGTGGCGTGTGGGACTCAAAGGACTGGAGGGTCGGTTGGATCCCGTCATTAAGGGAGTACTGGTGCCACCCGGCTGGGGCGTGGCAGTACCCGCGCGTTTTGATTTCGTCGACATAATTAGAGCGATTTCACAATGTCTCTTTTTTTCTAGTTCACACTTGACAAGTTCTTTTAGTTTTATTATTTACTATTCTTATTATTTCTTCTGTCTTGTACAAAATCCCAACGACCGCGAACTGATTAAATTCCACAGTGAAGAACGAGAAAGATTATACACACACAAACGAGAGACGCGGCTAGTACGTAATAACACCACAACAAAACTGAAAGAATGGAGAACACAGCGAAGCAAAATAAAATACGAGTGCCGAGTGTTCCCAAAAAATCACTCAAACACACACACACTCGTATATACACACAAAACGAAAATGGTCAAAGAACGGGGAGAATAAACTATTTTAACAGCCAAAGCAGCGAAAAAAGAAATGCACACACATACACACACAGAAAGCGAACGGAACTGTACTAAAACGAGCGACCGAGACTGTATCGCTAACAAAAAACAACAGCGCGTTTGTATCGGATTCAGCAGAGCAAGCAGAGATTGAGTAATTCCTTCAACTGACAAAAAAAAAACTTGACGAAGCCTGTTTTCGTTTTTTCACTCTATCAGGTGCCTTGCTTTTATTTATTTTGTTTTTATTGCACTTTCACCGCCTCTTCCCAATTATCTGGTAGTACTACCATAGACAAATTTCACAAGATGCTTTCTTAGAATATTTTTCTTAATTTTTAGACGATATTTAGCACTGTGTATTTTCAAATTACTTTGTTTGATATAATACGTTAATACGTTTGCTTCGAAGAATTAAGGAAAACTCACCGGGTTTTCGAATTGAATTTAGCACACCACGAAAAATAGACGCAGCTACCAGAGTTGGAAACTTTAATTTGTGCCGCAAACAAATTGAATGTGCCCAAATAGGGTCAAAAGTGCCAACAGTGTCTGCCTGAGAAATGGAACGGAATGAAAGGAAATTATGGTTTTTCGATTCCTCCATTCCATCATTTAAGGGTTTTGGTACGATTAAAAGGGCAATTCTGTTCTGAATGATAATTTCATATTTGGGTCGTAAACGAAATTATTAAATTCCTATATGATAACTACCTTGTTAAAATGTTATGACGATAGGGGTCCATCATCCCTCATCCTACGGATAGGAGGGTATATATATAAATTGATATGACACTAAGAACATAATAGTAGTTACTAGGTGTCTTTGAACCAATTTCGCAAATTCAATTCATGGCTTACATATATAACAGACAATATAATAAGTTCTACAGCTTGAAGTCGCAATCGCTTATCTTAAATTACTTAATTTGTGGGAATAGTGAAGAAGTGCCAAAATAACAGTTGATTGTGCCGAAAATGGCACAAAGTGCCACTATTTACCAACACTGGCAGCTACCGGTATCTTCTTTAAATATAAAAAATTGCCAACCTATGTAATTATTCTAATGCAATGTCAATTTAGCGTTTTTGTATGTGTCCGACAATTGCTGCTGGATTAATCACTGGGGCTAATACACTTTCCGTATAATTGTACAAAACATAGTTTGTACAAATGCGGTTACTAACATAAAACTTGTCCCAAATCATGGACAAGTTTGTATCATTGTATCATTTCATCCACAAAATAACACGATTTGTATTACTATAGTCTAAAAATGGCCTACGATTATGTATTACTTTCGCAAGTACAATTTATAAGGGTGACTGATGAATGTTGCTACTGTCGCACATTTACTGCCAATGGAGGTAGTTACTTAAATATTTTTAATGCGTTTATCTTTACCGTTCTGGAAAGAAGAAAATCTTTCACTCTGTGGTATCAACAAGATGTTTCAATCGTGACATTACCAGATCTGTTATGATAGATTGCAATTTAAATCCTCTATATACGAAACTCCACATTTCCTGAATTTTTCCATGTGGGGTTATTGTAAGTTTAACAAAAGAAGTTATGCTTTCTTTCCCACAACCAAAAGGCATGTGCGATTTTCACTCAGCAAACCCAGGTTCGCATCCTGGTAAGACCATCAGCGGCATTTTTACATCTTAAACGCCGGCGACTTTAGAAGTAAGAGAATCCGCCTGCCTGCTTGAAACAGTAGTTCCCGATCAGTGAGTATAAAAAATTATATCGTCCACAGCTCACTGAGTTGTTAGAAGTTCCCCCATGTAAAACTGGCACACCAAACACATATAAACTGAATGTTTGGTCGTATGTAATCTACTGTCATAATCCTTTTATAATAAATAAGGAGATACACACCAACTTTGGACGACTTCAGTGATATATAAGTCAAAAATGGCACTTAAGCACAATTTAGCAGCTATTCAATTTGTTTGTTTTTTAATGTTTACAATAAAAGAAACAGTAATGTTTAAAGAGAGAACCCTGTTGACGTGTTTTCTTTTAGTTGCTGAATGGAAGATTTACAATAAAAAGTCAGCAAACATACCAAAAATCATCAGAATGAAGGAGTATTTTTTAGTTTATTCGAATCTAATGGCAACAATAATGGTTGGCAACGCCGGAGGAATATGTGATGCCTGATATTTGTAAATCAAAAATGAGGTTGCCATATTATTGTAGTAAGGCAAAAAGGCGTTAACATTTCATTTGAATTACCTAATTTTTTGTAGCCGTATATTTTTCTAATTTTCGTCGGTACAAACGCACTTCGTTGAAAATGGTCAATAATCGTCTCTAGAGGAATAAGTCGGTACCGTTTTTTTAAAATTTGGTGTATTCATACCAACTTTAACATCATCTCAGTCACATTAGCATCTGTTCCATCTACATTTAACATTTTAAGTAACTTCTTCTTGTTAGAGGTTTACTTACAATATTTCTGGAGCGAATCATCAAATTATTATGTGTGGTTTAACCTAGGAACATTTTGTATTGACAAAGCCAAATTGTTTAAAATAATCATATATTTCTTATATATATACTGTCCATAAACTATTTTTGTATAACCATCAACCATGTTCTTGCTCTTGGAATTTTTTAAAAATTACCTGACAATTGTTTCTAAAATTTGTTTTAAAAAAATTATAATACAACTTATAAATAGATAGTGAATTCCTAATTTGAAGAAAGCCTCATATACATTCATAAGTATGGCTCTCCCTCTCACATTCTCCTGACCACCGACCGCATCATAGCAAGCTCTGATATGCATACAATGTACATACATATAAATATTCTAAACAATTTACGTCTGCAGTAGAAACTCATTAATATGCGGAGCAACACGCTCTGGTGTGACAAGATGTAAATGATGTGTACCAGGTACTGTTTTATATATCACAAGTTCAGCATTTTGCTTCAATGTCTCAATCACCTCGTCGTAGACATGTGGATTTTCGAATTTCATACCGGGATCCCCACGTATGTTCAGAGTTTTGCAGCGGATACGTTTTGCGTAGGCCAACACTTGTTCAGCCGTAAACATGCCCAACAGGGAAATTTTTAAACGTAAATCTCTAGAGAAATGGTAACCGTCAGTGTTCAAATGTTGCGGTGCCGGCTCCATTCCCCGTTTCATTAGAATCTTAACTGAAGTCTCGTCCACAGAACCCTCATAGGCATCTAGCACCAGCTTGACCATTTCTTTGTATTTGTAACAAGGCACCTTCGATTCGGGCAACGTTTCATAATCTAAGAATTTATCTAATGCCCAACCTGTTGTCTCAGCCTGCCGATCAATACTGCGTACGGTTGGACCAGCTATATCAATATTTATAAGTTTTTCCACTTCGTTCGGGAAGCTAGCAGCGTATATGAATGTTAAAGCACCTCCCAAGGAATGTCCCATCAGTGTAACGCGTTTCCAGCCGAATTTCCGTATAATGCGACGTATCAAGCAGACGCCATCCCAAAACAGGAAATACTGCATGCCCTTTGGATAATGTGATGATTTGCCATGTCCAGGTAAATCCAGACAGAGAACAGGTATCTCGGGAGGCATTAGGGGACAAAGGCGATCGAAGGAACCGCAGTTGTCTTGCCAGCCATGTATGGCCAATATTGGTTGTTTATTACGACTACCCCACCATTTGCCTGCAATTAAAAAAATATGTAAATATTTTTAGATCAGTTTAATTAAAAACCCCACACAATAGTAGTTTTAAATGATGTAGTGTTCATGTAAACTATAAAATAAATGTGTATTCAATTAACTAATTATACCAGTACAAGCAGACGTGAATATTATTATGTGGCTATTGAACCCAGCGAGAAAATAAGCGATGCTCATTAAATACCATCTAGAAAGTCCAACCAAACACAGCCATTTGTAAAGCCCTGGCATTTAAAGTATGTTTTTTTTTTTGTCGTTAGTGACATTTAATAACTTTTTTATGATTAAAGAATTAATGCAAACTTATTTCCATACACAATGCTGTGTAGGTCTACACAAAACATTTATCAAAAATACGTTTTGGAAAATGAACACTGTGTCAAATCGGCCCAAAGGGAAATATCTTTGTCTAAAACACTATAACTTTATTTTGGAAATTACATATTCAGAAAAACATTTATAAGGAATTCTAATAATATCATGTTCAGAAAAAGTAATTCCACTTTTTTAATTTTGAACTGATTTTCACTAATAGTATATCACTAGTTTGAATGTCTCAATAGTTCTAAATAGCGATTTAGAAGATCATAATCGATAACACTGCACAATAAACTTTTTTTGTAATACACAACCACTATACAATTCTGTTAGTTAGGATTTATTTTTATTAATTTAATTTTGTTTGAGGTACTATTTGCCCTTCCGATTTTTTTTTTATTTTTTTTTTTTATTTGCACAGATTTTGTAATTTAAAGCCTTACGGCCAATTGTAACAAATTACAATAAAAACTAAAATAAAAACTACTCCATGTTGAATACTACTGCTCAGTTAATTTAAAAACAATTAAAAATATGCGTATAAAAATACAGTGGAATTAAAAATAATATAGCTATACAAAATAAAATATAAAAAAGCAATTTACATATCAAATTCAAAATATCAGTAAAGCGTACATCAATCATTATTGGAAAATGAGGAATGAAACAATCAAATTTTACAGTTCCCTAATGAATGAACAAATAATTCTTAAATAGATTACGAAATTTAAATTAAAGAAAATATTTTCAATGTACCGGGGAGTGAATTGAACAATCTGGCTATTCTAACTCGAAAGGACTTATCCATATGACCATCCGCTCTGGGAATGATTAGTTGGTTAGCACGCGATGAACGACAAAATGTAAATGAGTCAACAAGAAAAGCCGGAGTTTGATTTTTATAAATTTTGTAAAATAACAGAAGAGACCGATAATTTACTAAATCACGAAAGGAGCAACCCAAGAATTGATTTACATATGGGGTAACATGGTCAAACCGTCTAAGAGAAAAAATGTATCGAACTTTTGTTGAAATAAATTGTGAAAAATTAAGAAAAACTTTACTTTTAATACCTTTTAGTCTGAATGACAGTTCGGAGATAAAAACAAATTTAAAAAGACATTTTCAATAATTTATCATGTGTAATGAAAATCGATAGGAGGTTTTTGCCTTTGTACACAATATAGTGAAGGTTTCTCATTCTAGTTGTGACAAATCAAGTGCCAAAAATTGATTTTTTTTTAAATTTAAAGCTAAAACCTTTCCATTGAAATACAAATTTCGGCCAGTTAGCATTGGTTCTATTTCCATTGAAATACAAATTTCGGTCACTTAGCATTGGTTCTATTTATTTCTTGTATAGAGATTTTTGTTGTTGTCTGAGATCTTCATCCAAAAAATTATACTAAAAACATGGCTATTGAATACAAACAATTTAAGTTATTATGGCACGCCGATTTCTTGATGACAACAATGACCAAATATGTTGAATCATCGTGAAATGATAAAAAAGATTAGATAAAATATGTTATAACAGCGTGATTAGAATAGAGAAAGTGTGTGAAATAAATAGCATTTATACAGATGTGAAAGATAAATATTGATTTTTACCTTGCACAGTGCCCCATGGCACTTCGATTGAAACCTCTTCCCAGGAATTTTCAGTGCGGGCAACATCAGTACCATCTGAAATAAAAAGAAACCCTCTGATATCATCATATATTTATATACATATCTTTGATTGACTCATTATGTTTATAAATAAGAGATACGAATTACCACGAAAAAAATTGTATAATGTAAATATATGTAACAAGTTTACAGAGCTTATAGGAGCATTGTCGGTAGAGTGCATAAAAATTGAACGACTTCGTTTTAATACTTCTAAGCTACAGCCATTTTTCTTGCAATATAAATTAAGTGCTAGAAAAAGACGGGTGGGTGTTAAAAAAAAGGATAAATCAAAACGGATTCGAAATTATTAAAATCACAGCAAATATATTTTTTTAATACGATGTAAATTTTTTAAAAAAAAACTGTATATTTCTTTTTTTTATAAAAACACAATATTGACTGTTCTGATTAGGATTTTTTAATATGGACTGTATTTATTTAGTCTATTATTTTCAGACCTTTAATTCTGAGACAGTAGGGCAATTTTAAGTAAATTACAATATTCAAGTACAAAATCGTTGTTGATAAGTTATGTAGGGCTAATTTATTTAATAAAAAAAAATATAAATTCCAACTTGTATGTACGGTTTCGGTCTTCCAACATGATGAGTCAAAACACACCAAAAAAATTTAAAAAAAATGTATTTATGTAATTCCATGTGAAACCGTTGTGGGATAGTAAAGGATGCCAAAGGACATTGAACAAAGGAGTTGCTATTATTTTGACCGCCACGAAAAACTAATGCTAAATGTTGATATATTGGAGGAATATTTAAAAAATACTTTCTGAACGGTCCAACCACTAAAAAATAATGTATATCTCATTGCGTTAAGTCGGTATTATGTTTTCCTCTGAAATTCTGATGGATACACATTACTGGATTTCTCAGAATTGTACATTGATCTGGACTATATGTACCTATTTAGCATCAGTAAAACTGTAAATAGGTCAATGGAAAAATCTCGGGATCGAGTTTCATATTCCAAATAAATTATGAAATAACTCTTTTTATATAATAATAAGGATTTCACTATTTTATTACATTGTTTTATGAAATCTTGTAGATTATTTCATGAAATGTGTCGTCATGTATCTTATGGAATGTTTCATGTTAATACATTTTTTTTAATAAAAAAAAATACGTTTACTATTTTTGGCAAATACTCGTTTCAATTAGGATTTCTTAAAATGAATCGCTATATTGATGTGTATTTGTAATCGCATAGCACGAGACGTCATCTACTTCCTACATTTGCATTCACGTTCTTCTGCGTGCGCAATACGTCAAGCATGTCTCATTCACCTTTACGGACTTTGAACTTGATCTCGTAACCCAAACTTTTTGATTATTTTTTTTTTTGTTTTTTGACAATAACCAATAACGGTCACCTACTTGACGCAATAATTCCACATAAACCGTTCGTACTGCCGTTTGTTGTCATGTTTGGTTTGCTGCCGACGCTCGTCGAATTCCTCACGCCATCCACCGCTGAGTCTTTATCAGTGCTTTGTAGCTTCTCCATATTTTGATATTTATTTACTTTTGCGAATTTATTTTACGTATCTGGTGTAAAATCGATTTTTAGTTTCCTATATCAGATTTTCACTTTGGTAATCAATTAATATGTACATAATAGAAAACAACAAAACGCGTTACAATACAATTAGCTGGCACTGAGACGTCGAACCGTAGACCCGCTGTGATTATTGTTGGCCCTAGCTCCACCACAACAAGAGTCTGACTATTTATTGTCAAATTGTCAAAGTGATTATAAACTAGTGTTGGTATTTTGAAAACTTTGTTTTGTGCCGCAATGGCACATTAAATGTGCCCAAATAGGGCCAATAGTGCCAACATTAACGTTTCCCTATTATAATTTAATAAGTTGAAAATTAAGAAGATAAATAACATTTATTTACACTTTTACTGTAAATTCATAAACAAAAATATATACTAGCGTTTTTCCCGTTGACGTGTTTACTATTTTTCATTGCAAACAAAATTCTTTTTTAGGGTACAACTATATCAAAGACTATACAGAGGGCAGACGTCCCAAGATGTTTTTTGACACATTAGTTCGGCTAAACACTCTAGATGTCAGTAATTGGCATGGCAATGTTTAATAGGTTTTCAAAGCAAATAATGATTTTTTTAAAAGAATTATCTACTTTTTTTAAAACAAATAGGAAGCTACATCCCTGAACCATTGAGCATTACAATAGGTCTAGGCAGGATGGCGTATATCGTGAAACTTCTTCAATATTCTGATGGATAAAATATTGGAAGACGCATCGTCGAAAAGGTAGAGTTTTGCATTCTGCTGTTGAGGATGAATTATCATTAACATTAATGTCGTTTCATGACTTTTTAAACCTACGAAGTTTTGCCAAAGGCAATGAGGGATTGTGTTTAAACATAAATGAAATTTCCAAAAAGGCTACCTTCATGAAGGAGGCTGATATACGATTATAGATGCTCGAAGTGATTTTTTAAAGGAACAACTTAAAACTTAAATATCAATCGTTGCCCTGTACTGCAACTTCGATCCACACCCTGGCTGTTTGTAAGCTTAAACTTCGCCAAGTAACTTCATAGTACAAAAAAAAGGCTAAAATTAAAAAAAAACATCAGTATATTAAACGCAATAATTCGCTGCCAATGCCGATGATTCCATTTAATTGTGTCAAAGCCAGGGATCCCAACACCTACTAAACATCAATCATGGAATACAACCTAAACAAAATATTAAATTATTTTATTGTTTGTTTTATTTCGACGACGATAAACTTTATTTTATTTATAGTTTAGTTTTAAATTTAAAGTTATTAATTTTATTTATAATTATTATATTAGGACTTTGAGCGGGAGATGTTACGGACTAGGTTTCCCCATCCTACTGCTGGCGGCATAGACTCAATCTTAAGCTGGCGTCATAGAACCAATCCTTTTTTGGGCAGGACGGCAGGGACATAGAGGTCCATCATGGCATTGCGGGTTCATCTTATAGGGGAAGTAGTTGCAGTGTGGACGCTTGAATTCGGAACTTACCAGAACTTCCATCCAGGAATATACAGCAGTTGGTCTACCAATAAATTCCAGGTGCCTTTGCAAATATGTCATCGATCTTCCAGTGTAACTTGAAATTCTGAAATTCTTGATGAAATTCTTCTTCGTCTACCAACTTTTTGGGTTACAGGACGTAATGCTTAAATTCACCTTCGATCGGCTGAAGCTTTTTTATTTGGCTTTTCTTTTATGTCGGCGACATTTAGAAAGGAAACATCACTCGTACAATTTGAAATTTGAACATTCGCATTTGCTAATGAAATTTATTGATGCCATCTCTCCTTAATATACAAAACAATTAAGTAATATTTATTATATATGTATATACCATTAGTGTCCTAAATTTAAAATCTGTTTAAAAAACAAGTGTTTATTTTTGTAATCATCCGCGGAGGCATGCTTTTAAAACTATGGGTGCAAAAAAAAAAAGAATTATTCGTAGTCAATATAATGGGGGGGTGGTATTGATATAAAAAATGTATTAATAAGTAATAAACGTATGGCAACTACAGTAGTACAGAAAAACAAAACACATTTATCCCGTTCCACGGGAATACAAACAACAGATATCAGTTGGCGGTGGTGGTCACGGGCGGGTTCATTGGGGTTTTGAATTGATTGTCATTGGTACTGGACTGACTTTGTGTAATGTTCATTTGCGACTCCGATAGACCGGTGCTTTCAATCTGCGGATTAAATGTCAAATTTGGACCAACAGAAAACGTAGAACGAGCAATTGATAAAGATATGGATTTTGTGTGTTGGTCCAACTGGTTTTCATCGTTAGCATCATTTGCTTGTGTTGACGGAGGTAGTTCATCTATTGAGTCATCAAGACTAACAGACTTTGCTGCTAATACTGACGGGTCATGTTGAAGCTGTGTCTCTGTTGGCGTTAACGGTTGCAATGAACTGTCCATGACGGAGTCCATCAATGAGGGCATAACATGAGCCGGCTGTGAATGCATTTGTTGGGTAGGTTGTGTTTGGGTTTGCATTTGTGTATCTGGCATTTTGGGCGGCTCGTTTTGTATACATACCGAATCGGTACAATCTTTGACCTTATAGATACCCACCAAATAGTCGGAGAGTTCAAACATATTTGATCTCAGCGATATAATAATGAATTGAGCATTTTTCGTTCTTTCCTTAATGTAGTGAGCAACAATAGAGATGTTTTTGAAATCTAAAGCCGCATCGATTTCGTCCATGAAATATAGGGGAGATGGTTTGTAATAATGCAACGCAAAGACCAATGCCAATGAGGACAACGTCTTCTCGCCACCCGACAAGTTTGATATGTTCTTCCACGTCTTTTTGGGTGGCCGCACACTGAACGAAACACCTTCGGTGAACGGATCCATGGAATCGACCAACTCTAATTCGGCATCACCGCCCTGGGTTATCATTTGGTACATTTCCTTGAGTTTGCGTGTTATTATATGGAAACCTTGCATGAATTCGTTGTATCTCTTTTTGCGGACATCATCGTACAGTTGACGCATTTCATTACGTTTACAAGTGATGTCTTCCAATATCTTAACCCTCTCCAAATATACATCGCGTTTTTCAATGTACTCTTGAATACACGAAAGATTTGGCTTCTTTTTCAACAATTCCTCTTGGACACTCTCTTTGTACTGAATATCTTGCAGGGTGTGTGTGGCCAATTCCTCTTCGGTGTATTTTTTCAAAGGTGCTAGAGGCTCAGTGTCTCCGGGTATTTCGTGTAAACGCAATGGTTTCAACTGATCACGCCAATGAGGTATTTGAGATTTCACTTCGGACATTTTAGCCGCCACAGTCTGCAGCTTTTGTTCGATTTCGACGCGTTTCAATTTCAAATCACTTTCTTGTTTTTGTATCGCCAGTATTTCCTTGTGAACACCCGACGATTCGGATTTTGCTTTGTCGATCGCTTCTTTAGCTCCCTCCAATTCTTTGTTCAGTTCACAAATTTCCTCATCATAACCACTACGCTTTTCAGAGAGTTGCTTCAGCTCCACCTGGGCTTTTTCAATTTCACCATGCAGACGTTCAATTTGCTCTTCCAGCTTTGTAACATTACGTTTTGTATTTGTTACTTCCACGTTAAGTTTTGAGATATTACCTTTTAATTTCTTAATTTGATTGTCCAAGCTGTTAATTTTGGATTGCACTGACTTTATTGTGTCCCCATGGACGCTGTCAATTTTCTTTTTAATTTCGGCAATTTTCTTCTCCATCTTGCCGGCTTCCTGTTCCGCTTCATCTAGAGTGTTCTTTTTCGTTACAATCATTTCCTGAACACTGTCGACCTTCGTCGCATCAGACGTTGTCTGCTCCATACGTTTCTGTTGAGCTTCCAATTGTTTAAAGATTCGTGGTAATTGTTCCTCCAAACTCTTTACGGTAATCACTAGTTTTTGTACTTCAGCTTCGGCGCGCTGCTGGGTTGTATGCAATTGTTGCAAATCCCGTTCTAATCTTCCCTGTTCTTCCTGATTATAGTTAATTTGCGACTGCAATTCTTCACATTTAATTTGCATTTCTTCCAAGGCCTTTTGTGAAATCCCTGTATTGTCCAAAGACTGTCGGGTATTCGTCCGAACTTTTGTACCCATTTTACCCCGGATTTGAGTGCGACCACCACCGGACATTGTGCCGGATGTTTCGATGAGATCGCCATTCAAGGTGACAACACGGAAACGTTTTGCGCCATAAGCGATGCGGCTACCCTGTTCCAAGTCGGTGGCCACCAAAGTATTGCGCAGTGCAAAATAGAATGCTGGCAGAACACGTTCATCGTCTACGCGAACCAAATCGTAAAGACGAGCAGCATTCTCCGGTCTGCAAAAAAACAAAGCAACTAAATATCTTGTGATTTCTATATACATATGTACTTCACTTACGTGTGTATAGGTCCTGATTGATTTGCCAAATACGATACCTTCTCTAAAGCAATAAAAGAAGCTCTACCTACATCGTAACGTTTTAGGTATTCAATACACTCCTGGGCTGTGTTGACCGAATCGACGATTATGTTATCTAAACGGCCGCATGCCGTAGAAATAGCCACATCATATTTGGCGTCTATTGCACCCAAATCACCCAGACGCCCCAAGATACCTGGTATTTTACCCTCCGCCTTCTGACGCATTAAGAAGTCCAAGACCTTGTTATTTGAACGCATTGCTTGCATGCTTACTGTCTTTTCATTAATCTGCGGAAATTTAAGATTGTTTTTGTTATAAATTCCCATCAATTTGTCCAGTGTATACTGAATTTGGACAAGATATTTACCTCAGCTTTGATCGTCATTAATTGTTGCCTTAATTGCTGTTCGTCTTGTTGTAATTTCTGCAATGTTTGCGTTTTCTCTGCAAAATCGTTTTTGAGCTCGGGCAGACGTTCCTGTAGCTCTTTAACTTTGACCTTCTTCTCTTTTAGACTCTGCTCGGACTCCTCGTAGGATCCTTTCATTGTTTCATATTTACGAGCCTCAGCTGTCTCATCACTTTTCAAGATTCTCAATTCCGATTCAGACAATGCCAAATCAGCTTTAGCCTCATCAACAATAAGTTTCAAATCCATCAATTCCGTTTCGAGTTTTTCACGCTTTTCGATTAATGGTTTCGTCTGTTCTTCTAGCAGCACATAATTGCGTTGTAATTCTTCTTCCTGGTCGCCTTTCTGCTTGGTCAAACGTTCCAGTTTCTTTTCACATTCTGCGATTTCTTTTTCGTTCTTTTCGGGAATTTTATGTAAATCTTCCAATTCGGTTTCATTTTTGCTAACTTGATTTTTATTGGCATGACGTCTTTTATTCATAACGGTCATAGTTTCCTGGGTTTCCGCGAATTTACCTCTGGCTTTTTCGAGTTTCTTTTCGGTTTCTTCTTTTTTCTTTCGCAAATTTTCATGGTTTCTGTGTGAAGAGAGGGAGAGAAATAAATGATAGCGTAAGTATATGGAAAAAAATTGGCGTGTAACAAATCCGGGTGATATTATTGTGTCTATCATCCATGAGATGTTGATTGCAATTTCTAATGCTACCTTTTGAAACAGGACATTGATTGCCACCTTTCCGATGTCTCATTCCGTATCGAATGGTTTGGTGTAGTCGTTCCCTATTTTAGCTTAACTTTTTGCATAAATATACTAATTTGTATAAACGAAAGTGGCTATCATACCGGTCACTCAGAGATCCATAGACATTTGATGTACATATTTAATAGTTGATAGATAAGTAAGGAAAATAAACTGGAAATGGTAAACATAGTGGTGAGTATGTATGTTGTTAATTATTATGTCGGGTACAGGGGAGGACTCTTTCAGCCATTTTATGCCTACTACGATTTCGATCCTGATCTTTGCAATGTCCCCCTATCCTCTAGCAACTTTTGTCTGTGGCGTTTGTAAACTAGGCTGTGTCCAACTCATCTTCATCATCGCACATACTGCAGAAGTCATTTCATGATCCTAGCCCTGATTGAACAGTTATAACTCCTTTTATAAGTCTGAGACTCCTTCTACCCAGTCGCATCAGGACACTTGTTCTTGCTATGTCTAATCTAGGTCCCATGGCTTTTGATACATTATAAGGTATGCCACTTCACTCAGGTATGCCATTTCATTGTTATAGTCTTCAATGTTGCCTGATTGTCGATATCATGGGTCCATTTGATATTGCATTCACTAAAGGTTTTCATAGCCACCAAGTTCTGTTGGTCCAAAGACATATTTTTCCAAAAATCTATATTAGTACCAACTTAGTTCTAATATCCATTCATCTGACACAGCGTTACCCGATTTACACAAATACTTCACAAATTGGAACAATCTAGTAAACCCAGATAAAACACATTCAATTTGCTTCACAAGAAAATCATGTTCTGTGCCACAAGACCCTCTCCGTTTCATGGATCAAGATTAATGGCACAAAATTATGAAATACTTATGTGTATGTTGTTGGTTTTTAAATGAATATTCCAACCATTATTATTTTATGGTGCGTGTCATTCTAAAAAACTGCAAATAGCTCAAAATAAGCATTAACAAATTATATTTAAGCTACCATGGCACTACTCTACTCGAGGTTTACAACCCTAGCTGGTGTGGAACATGTAAATGTTGCAATATCTATAACAAACTACACGTAATGCAATGATGCAGTTTCAGTATAATTTTTCATTAGTTTTTTCCATTAAATATGCATTAAATGCATCTTAAATTTGCAAATGTGATATTAAGTATTACCATTGAAACTAGAAAGTAGCAAAAACTCTTTAATTATTGAAGTCAAATGTACACATTAAAGTCTGTAAGAAGTAAAATCTATATACACATATGGCCAATGAAATAGGGACGCAGCATTTATTTGATGAGATTCATGTGGCGTTTTTTTATGTTTATGTAATTCTGCGTACTTTTGATATTTTTCGATTGGCAATACTGTCTGCTTATGGAATTCAAAAGAACCGTTATCATAGTTTGTTTTGACAACTAAGCAGCGTGGTTATTCTATTCTATTGGTAATTTTTAGTGGTCACTAAAATAGGTACTTCGTGAACAATTCGGATATTTCTTAAATTTTTTCGAAAAAAGCAATAATCAAAAGGTATGTTTTAATATCGTAGATATTATATTAGCAAAAAATAATATAAATTGTAATGCCAGATGGGCCGTCGACAGCATTGTACAGCAGAAGAGAGAAGACTTATTCAAACCCTTCGGAAGCAAAACCATTCATACGATTTCATTGCTAAATCACTAGGAAGGTCGAAAAATTGTGTCGCAAATGCCCTGAAGCCCCGAAAATTAATAGAAAAACGAGGTAGTGCAAGGAAAACCTCTAGTGTCACCGACGATTACATTACAACGTTGGTCAAACGAGATCCTTTCATATCATCAAGAGCGATTGCAGCGGAAATTAACAATGAAATATCAGCTAGGACTGTTCGTCGCCGATTATATAACATGAAATTACCAGGTCGGATAGCGCGTAAGGTTCCGCTACTCAGAAAAGCAAACTTGCGAAAGAGAAAACAATTTGCACTTGCACATAAAACGTGGTCTGGGTCAAATGGTACAAAAAAATGGCATAATATACTTTGGAGCGATGAAACAAAAATCAACTTGTTTGGTAATGACTCTGAACGAAATGTTAGACGTCCTAAAGGGCAAGAATTCAACCCACGTTACACCAAAAAAAACGATTAAGCATGGTGGCGGAAATGTGATGGTGTGGGGCTGTTTCTCTTGGAATGGAGTAGGTCCCATCCATCTTATAAATGATACGATGACAAAAGAGCGCTATAGAGACATACTAGAGGAGGTCATGTTGCCTTTTGCTGAAGAAAATATGCCGCTTCGGTGGCTTTTTCAGCAAGATAACGACTCTAAACACTCCTCAAAATTGGTAAGTGAGTGGTTCGAAGGAAAAGGAGTTAAAGTTTTGGAATGGCCAAGCCAATCACCAGATCTTAACCCCATAGAACACCTTTGGGGAGATCTCAAAAAGCGAATTGGGAAAGAAGCTTGCCGCAATAAGACTGAATTGTGGCAAAAAATACAAGATGTTTGGTATACCACTCCTATAGAAACATGTCGCAAATTAGTCAATTCTATGCCCCCATAGAATAGAAAAAGTCATCCAAAATAGGGGAGGACACAGTGGATACTAGTCCTATAAAATATTTAAAATAATATTTGTACACATATCCGCTGTAAAATTTTTTTAAAAAAATTTTTATACTTTCGTTCCTATTTCAATGGCCATGTGAATTTTGAAGTTTTGTCCATATAAGTATAATTTAATGTTTTTAGTTATGTTTTTTTAATATTTTTGTTTAGTCATTTCATAAAAAAAACAAATAAATAAATACAATTGAATTTTAAAAAAAACATACGCCAAAAATTTGTGTTTTATTAAAATTCTACGGTGTACCTATTTTAGTGGCCATATGTGTATATAAACATAAGTTACATTGTGTTAGACATATAGTTAACACTGCATATCTATTTATATTCCTAATAATTGCATTATTCAACTAACATATTTTTGAATTACGCAATTAAATAAAATTTAATTGGTGCACAGAAAAAAAAGACAACCTAAAATTTTAAACAACAAAAGATGTCAAAAAAAATTGTGTGTGGTCAAAAAATCTTTTTAATGAAACAAATAAAGAGTATATGGAGCTACTGATTCAAATAGAAACGACGAAATACATCAGTATCAAATGGGGCGTTACATCAGCAGTAATGAAGCGATTTGGCGTATTTTTTCATTTCAAATTCACGAGAGATATCCAGCTGTTGTTCATTTAGCTGTTCATCTTGAAAATGGCCAACGTGTGTATTTCACTACCGAAAATGCTGCTCAGAGAGCTCTATCACCACCTCATACAACTCTAACTGCATTTTTTAAATTGTGTGAAGTTGATGCTTTTGCCAGAACGTTATTGTATGCAGAAGTGCCAACGTATTTTACGTGGAATGCATCAAAAAAGGAGTTCCAACGGCGCAAGCAAGGAAATAGTGTTGATGGACATTAACATTTATATTCAAGTGATGCTTTGGGACGTATTTATACTGTTCACCCAAATAATGCTGAGTGCTTTTATTTACGTTTGCTGTTAATAAACGTTCGTGGGCCAACATCATGTCGACAGTTAAGGACAGTCAATGGAGTTTTGTGTACGACATATCGACAAGCGTGTCAACAGCTCAATTTGTTGGAAAATGATATTCATTGGGAACAAACACTTGCAGATGCAGCAGTTGTCGCTCATCCTTATCAAATTCGAGCTTTGTTTGCAATTATTTTGTCTACCTGTTTTCCATCGAATCCACCTGAATTGTGGACAACATTTCAAGACTGTCTATCTGAAGATATTCTGTTTCGAGTGCGTCAACAAAATCGTAATCCTGCAATGGATTTCACGCCGGAAATTTACAATGAAGCATTGATTTGCATTGAAGATTTGTGTTTGTCGATTGCTAATAACCTATTAGCACAATTAGGAATGCCATCACCTAATCGTGCAATGCATGACATTTTTGAGTTAGAACTGCAACGTGAATTAAATGCTTTTGTTCACGCAAATCTTTCGACATTGAATGCGAAGCAAAAAAAGGCGTATGATACTATTATGCAAGCTGTCAATAGTGAAGCCGGTGGATTTTATTTTCTGGATGCCCCAGGAGGCACCGGAAAAACGTTTTTAATTTCATTGTTGTTGGCAACGATACGTTCCCAGAATAAAATTGCATTGGCATTGGCTTCTTCTGGCATTGCAGCCACTTTGTTAGATGGTGGTGGTCGGACAGCACATTCTGCTTTAAAATTGCCATTGAATTACCAAGTTAATGAAACTCCCACATGTAACGTTTCAAAAACATCTGGAACGGCAAAATTATTGAAACGTTGCGGTATCATTATTTGGGATGAATGCACTATGGCGAATAAGAAATCTGTTGAAGCTTTGGAAAGAACAATGAAAGATCTTCGAGAAAATTCAGAGTTGTTTGGTGGTGCGTTGATTTTATTGTCAGGCGATTTTAGGCAAACATTGCCTGTCATTCCTAGATCGAGAGCTGCCGATCAAATTAACGGTTGCTTAAAGTCTTCA
The DNA here is from genome assembly GCA_958296145.1 of Hydrotaea cyrtoneurina. Classification (NCBI taxonomy): domain Eukaryota; kingdom Metazoa; phylum Arthropoda; class Insecta; order Diptera; family Muscidae; genus Hydrotaea; species Hydrotaea cyrtoneurina. The sequence continues at coordinate 25,688,922 of OY282514.1, read as the reverse complement.
TATTTATGGAGATTTGTTAAAACATTGAAACTCACTACCAAAGTTCGTGTTCAGTTACAGAATGATCCATCTGCAGATAAGTTCTCTAACCAATTGCAGAAAATTGGGAATGGTGAAATGCCTGTTGATGCCACTGGATTGATAACATTGCCAAATGATTTTTGCCGTTTCGTACAGTCAAAAGAGGAATTGATTGAATGTGTTTTCACTAACATTGCACAACAATATACATGCCATGCATGGTTGAGTGACAGAGCAATTTTAGCGGCAAAGAACAAAGATGTTACTGAATTAAACATGGCTATACAATCAAAGATTCCTGGCGAATTGGTGTCGTACAAGTCTGTCGATACTGTTACCAATGAAGAAGATGTTGTGAATTATCCAACAGAATTTTTGAATTTGTTGGACTTAGCAGGATTGTTTGTGTAATGGTACAAGACTTGCTATTAAAAGGTTGATGGCTTATGTAATTGAAGCTACTATTTTAACTGGAAAATTCAAAGGCGAAGATGTATTCATTCCACGCATCCCAATGATCCCGTCTGATATGCCATTTGAATTTAAACGACTACAGTTTCCTGTTCGCCTTGCGTTTGCGGTTACCATTAATAAGGCGCAAGGCCAGTCGTTAGGAATTTGTGGAGTGAATTTAGAGTATCCAGTTTTCTCACATGGACAGTTGTATGTAGCCTGTTCGCGCGTTGGCAAACCATCGGTTTTGTATATTTACACCGAAAATGGAAAAACAACAAATGTTGTTTACCACAGAGCATTACAATAAAAGCAATATATCACTGATTCAAATGAATTCGAATTGATTTTTTTATTTTCTTTTTTGCACTACGAAGTGTGCAGGGGGTTCGCTAGTTATATTATATTTAGTTCGGCTCGAGGTCATAAGGTAAAAAAACGATGTTGTTGTTTTCGTTATTATTTTATTAAAGTTCCCAATATATATGGGAGATAAATATCCACGAGTGTTGGAGGATGGTCAAGATAAGTAGTGTTTTGCCAACATTAAATGAGACAGTTTCACCGTACCAAATTTAAAATGGAATTGTTATAACTTATTGCTAACTTAACCAATCTAAGATATGCAAGTGGTCTGATAGGTATTCTTCGCGACTATCAGCCTACTATAAGACTGAAACGGAGGGAAACGTGTTTTTTAAGCTTTGTAAGATGTGTAACAGAGATACCGGAAAGTGCATGTCCATTAAAGTTCCCAATATATATGGGAGATAAATATCCACGAGTGTTGGAGGATGGTCAAGATAAGTAGTGTTTTGCCAACATTAAATGAGACAGTTTCACCGTACCAAATTTAAAATGGAATTGTTATAACTTATTGCTAACTTAACCAATCTAAGATATGCAAGTGGTCTGATAGGTATTCTTCGCGACTATCAGACTACTATAAGACTGAAACGGAGGGAAACGTGTTTTTTAAGCTTTGTAAGATGTGTAACAGAGATACCGGAAAGTGCATGTCCAAGTTTCTGTCTAATAATATTATACTTAACCACTGATGTTCAGAAATATTTTGTCGATCGTTTTTAACATATTACAGGATTTTGAAAAATGAGCAGAATGATATTTTTGTTTGGGAATTTCAATCCCATAAATAGCTTCGTATTAATATTGGATATTGCAATTGGAAACTTCTTTCGAGAGATGACATGCGAACCAGCCTTTCATTCGATGCATTACAAATTTTTGACCATAACACCATAAAGTCCAAAACAACCTAAAAAGCATTTTTATAACAGGAAAAGCAAAAAACCTTTTTAAAATCTAGACACTGTAGTTGTTATTTTATGCCCTTTCACCAGATTTTGGGGTTTTTGATGTTTAGTCATTTTGGATTTTAGGTGATGATTTATTTGTTCAGTACGGCTAGATTTAAAAAAAAAATTCTTTCACTTACTGCATTTCCTTTTTGACAATGTCTTCCTTTGCCTCTCGTTCCTTCTTCAAAGAGTCCACATGTCCATCGTGTTCTTTCAGTTCATTGCTGACCTCCTCATGATGTTTTGTGTACTCTTCCAATTTTTTATTTTTCTCACTCAAATATTTTTGTATTCTCAAATTTTTCGTGCGTGTATTTTCATTTTCCTGGCGTAAATACTCCACAGCATCATTGTAGGGTTGTTCCAAATCTTTCATTTCGCGTTCTGCCAGCTTGCAGCGGTTATGCTTCTCTGTACGTTCTTCTGTTAGATGTTCAACGCGTTCGTTGATCTTCACCAACGGCTCCTTGTAGCGTGTAGTGCCAACAATATCTTCCAAATATTCCAACATACCACATTCGCCTTCGGTCAAACCCTTGGGTTTCATCATGGAAATGGATTCAACTTCGCCCTGGAAACAAAATGCATGCATGAAGATATCTAAAGATGGTCGCCATAGCAGTTGGTTATTGTTCCAATTTACCTGAAGAATTAAAAACCGATTATGATCCAAGTCCACATGATGTTTTTTAAGCAGCTTAGCCACTTCCTTAAACTGTTTTCTTTTGCCATTGATGGTGTAGAAAGATGAATTATCCCGGTATGCCGTTCTTTCCACAATAATTTCACTGTCCGCAATCTCTTCGCATGTTCCATCATCTCTATCGAGTATTTGGCGGAAGTGTACCGCCACCGAGCACATGTTCACATTGGGATAACGGGCTGAGTTGTGCAGTAGCGTGGAAATCTTCTTACATCTAATTTTGTTGGCCCGGTAACCAAACACAAACAACATAGAATCGATAACGTTACTTTTCCCACTACCGTTAGGGCCAATGATGGCTGTGAAACACTTTTAAGGAATCCCATTAGAATAGAATCACATCTTCATTCACAATATGTCGGTACTTACATGGTGGAAGGGTCCCAGCACAACTTTGCCCGCATAGCTTTTGAAATTGTTATTTTCGATTTTCTTGATAATCAAGCGTGGACCTTTGCTTTCTGTGGAGCAGTAAGGAGGTATTGGTGGTGGTATATAGATGTCGCCGATGCGAGTTCCTCCTTCCTCGTCATCGGACATGTTAGCATCATCGAAAAGGTTATCCTCAGACGCAGAAGCAACGATATTTGGTGGCGGCAGCTGTTGATGCTTTGGTGGCCCTTTGCTGGCCAACGCATTTGCTCCGGAAGACTGTCTGGATACATTGCCTAAATTACTTCTGCGAACTGTGTCCTCGTTTCCTGGGGCTTGTTTAGGCACCGATCTTCGCCGTGTTGTCATAATTCGCGCCTTTTTCTTCCAATTTAATAAAATCGGTACGTTTATAGTCAAATTCTTAAAAATACTCGCTTTTTTCGTCTTGTTTGCCTTACTTTAGTATAATTATTTGGCTTCTGTTTCTATCTAATTGAAAATTGCATATTTTAATTAATTGTTTGTTCGAACAATTATAAAAAATTCCAGTGTGTGTAGTGGTAAAATAACAAACGATTGACAGCGGCGAAATAACGCTTCATATGTGATTCAAATATGACAACAAACAATGCTGACAACATGCACATGCTAAATGCAAACAAAACGAAACAACACAGGGTTGTTAAGGACTCCAAAAAATTATTCTGTTCGGTTTTAATTGGGAAATCTAGTACTTATATATATCGACGCTCAAACTAACGGCAAACGAAATTAATGAGATATACAACAATTTGTTAGAGAATTTGACTCGAAAACCGATGGCCGCGGATTGCGAACCGGACTAACAATTTGTATGAGAATTTACAAATGAAATTTGCGGATTTTGTATTTTGGAACATTTTGGAAAGCAGCATAATGCGGCGTTTACACGATACATCTGACGCATGATCATATTTAAATGTATTTGTGAAAATGAGATTTTATGCGTGATTTAGACATAACCCTCAGTCAAATCATGAAAATCCAAATCAGTATGATTTTTTGGTTGATTGATTCAATTGATGTATCGTTTTTTTGAAAGCGATTGTTTGTTTTTAGCAGTTGTCGCAGTGTAAACATGTGTGCGGAGAAAATAAAAGAAAACAGCTCGTTACAGTTCCTTGGGATGCTAAAACAATATATCCAGAAGCAGATAGAAAGCAATTAAACAGAAAAATAAATATTTTGAGTTAAAATTTTAAAAGGTCATTTCTTTTTATTATATTGAAATAAACTGTAAGGGAATTCACATGGTATCCTAAAGTCATACATTGTAAATAGTACATTTGTGAGCAGCGTCTTGTATATCCCAAATCATAAGTTATAAAAACTGACTAAATAGTAAACAAAAAACAGCACATTGAACTACTATATAGTACACCAGAAAAACATACATGCTGAGGTTGTATTGTCGCCAAAATATGCTTACATGAGGAATACAAACAACTAAATATGTTGCATATTAATAAATAATTTTATAAATGTGTGAAACCGCATTATAGAGATCCATTATAGAACGTTCATATACACTCGTTTATCATGATAATATTGTTAAGCAATGACCACATATGCAAACATGACCCTTTTCCCCCAGATTTTGTATGGGAAATCTAATACATCTGGTATGAACATTGCTTCGCTTGCCAAACTTTAAGTATATTTAATCTATTACATATGTTTGTGTGTAGAGGATACAAATACGCGATGCTCCGTACAGACATTTATTGAAAAATTATCAAAGAGATACTTGGATATTCATATAAATGGCATTCAGAGCCATCTGTAAAAATTCCTTTTGTCAACAGTTTTCGTGAGATAAATACACTAGCAAATCTCTCAGTTCCTTTCTCTTGACCGTCTGCTAAGCTGGCAACCTTATGCCAGAAATGTTGGCAGCACTGTTTTTTTTACAGGAGTAATAATCTAGCACGCAGAGCAACGTTGTTTTACAAAATATAATATTAATATTACAATTTAAAAGATAAAAAGATTGTTTTTCAAACTCCGTAGAAAATCTACACAGATACAAATTACACAGAATGGGACGCAAAAAGAAGAAGGCCTCAAAACCATGGTGCTGGTATCCTTTTCAAACTAAAAATAAATTTCACGAAAAAATATTAGGCGTTGGAAGTGAGAGGGTGATATGTTGTGTATATACTTGACTTGGTATTTATATAACCTAAACTTTGTTTTTCGTATTTGTTATATTTTTACAATGTTGTAACTAGTGTTCCAATTTCGCGGGAGTTTTGTTTTCGTTTCTCCTAATTAGGTGTATATTTCCTCTTACGGCTCTCCTTAATTCCCAAGAAAAATCATAGGTATTGCAATCGTGAATTTGATGATGAGAAGATTCTGGTGCAGCACCAGAAAGCGAAACATTTCAAGTGTCACATTTGCCACAAGAAATTGTACACTGGTCCTGGTCTGTCGATACACTGCATGCAGGTGCACAAGGAAACCGTTGACAAAGTGCCAAACTCATTGCCCAATCGGTCGAATATCGAGATTGAGATATTCGGAATGGATGGCATACCGCCCGAAGATATACGCGAGCATGAGCGGCAAAAGAATGGCGGTAAATCGGATTCAGACGATGATGAGCCAGTCGCAAAGAAAAAAGTTGAATGTGAGTACAAAAATACTTCTCTAAGACAAACCTGGGGGGTAACTTTTTTGGCATTTAAAAAAAAAACTGACAATATCGAATTTCAGACCCCATAGCCGCTGCCCCACCCATGATGATGCCACCAAACATGATGCCTCCACATTTAATGAATCAATACGCTCAGTACGGTATGATGCCACATATGACAGCGATGCCGCCATTTATGGGGCCTGGCGGTTTTTTGCCGCCACACATGATGCCACCACGGCCGCTCTTCCCTGCAATGGCAGCCACGACATCAGCCGCGGCTCATGGAGCCGCAACGGGGCATATGACAGCGGCCGCTCAGCAGAAACCAACGTTCCCTGCTTACAGGTAACATAGTTATTACAATTAAATTAAAGCAAACTAAGGCTAGAAATATTTTTAATATTATAGAGTTGGGAAGTGTTTCAAGGGGTAGTCAAATTTTAATATGTTCCATGTAAGGAGTTTCATTTGACTAGAACGAAACCTTATTTTGGGTATTGGTGAAGAGAAGTTTTGAAGTTATGTCGAATTACCTCCGAGTCACTTTTTGAAGATGTTTTCAACCATAAACAGCCACAGAATTTTAAATCATCATGTTCTTTCTTATGGGGGAAAACGCAACAGCGAGTTTTTTGTTACTCTGAATAGATTCTTAGTTGGCCTAAGTATAAGTAATTCCTACATGGGAAACAAGTAACTCGATTGTGGAAAAATCTACATCTTCCCTAGGTTGGTAGAAACTGGATTTAAAATGTACTCCATAAATCATGACTTCGGAAGGGATTCACAATGGACCCTATGGGTCTCCGAGTGGAGGTGCATCTAGGATGTACCACCCTTCCTAACCTATCACGACTTTCGACGCAAGAATATTATATAACCGTGGTCAGATCACGACGCTTCGGATGTCTTATTTTCTTCTTCCAGGGGGTAGGTATATATAGATGCAACCTTAACACTACTGTTCGAACTTTCGACATAAATATAAACAGTAAATTATTTTAGTTTTTGGATTTACAAGTCGATTCAACTTTTCGATTTTTTTTGAAAAATAAAAACAATAATTACTGTTTACTTATGACAAAATACAATACAATTCTAAGTTTAAAACTTAACAGTTTTTTTCTGTTAGTCGAGTTCGAGATCATTAATTATTTCTATTTTTGCAAAAATAGAAATGTTTGAAAAGGTTTCCAGCGTTGTGTTTGCTTTGATTGCAGGCAAGGTATACGGATCCGTTCGGAAACTTAACAAAAATGATATCAATTTGATGCTATTTTATGGTATACAAAACAAAAAAGTTTCCTAGTTCTCAATCGATCGAGTAAAACAAGCATATTTGTAATTTCAATGCGTTGTTGAGGCGTGTATATTTCCATGTGTAGTAATGGCGTAGTACTTATCAAATGTCAAAGAATAAAAGCTTCAAAAGTGACAGCTACCGAAACATCGGGTGATTCAAAATAACATCTCGTGTTGGACAACTCTGTATATGTCCTTTATTATATAAATAAACGTTTACATGGTCTTGAGTTGACTCAAGGGTAGTCCAACAGACCCATGTTCCGACTTAACACAACGAACCCCCTTTCTTTTAATTGGGACCATTAATTAACATGCACATAAGAGATATAATAAAATATTCATAAATTGAATTTGACCGATAGTTTCTTGGGGAAATTTATTTTAACCCATGTTTTAATTTTTTATTATAATTGTAAGGGAAAAAATGCAATAATCAAATTTCAGTGAAATTAATTATATTATTTGTGTTTTTATGAATTGAAATCAACAGATTTCATAGTTTTTTGTTATAAATTGGAAGTACAATGCTCACAATATTTATTCGTGCACCCCTCATTGCATTACAAAAATTACTAATACACGTAAATGTTTTAGTAATTACATATTCAAAATTTTATTGTGCACAGCTTACTGGTTTGAGAGAAGTACCTCGTATGTTCCTTCATGGAATGTCAAGGGAACTGAGTAAGAAAATTTGAACTAATTACTTTTGTTACCTCTTCTTTACCAACCCATGCACGAACTTTTCATTTATCTATTTACGAAAACATCTATATACGTTCTTGTTTGCTACTTGTAGCCCAATCCCAAGTAACATGCCAGTAGCAATCACAAAAAACGTAAATTGTTTTGAAAAAAAAACTACGTACTTTTTCATATTTTGTTATATTAAATTCAACGTTATACAAAAACTGTAATGCACAATTTTTAAGAAAAAATTTATTCTTACAGTAAATAACTTAAAATCTTATTCTCAGTCTTTTTACTAAGATGTGTGCTTTAGGACATTTTCATATGGGATCAGATAACTTCTAGTATCTAGTTCAAGATTCGTAGCACTTGCATACATATAATCTATTAAAATACCCAAATAGAAGTGATTGCCCCTTCTTCGGTAATGAATTACATCTGTCTAGGTCCAGCAGCAGCCATACACCCCACAGACCATTACATTTCCTCGTGTTTACGGTTGGTATACGAATATTTTACTTCATATCTTCATTCGTATATTTTTTTACTAACTCTCAGAGTATGCCCCCTATGAATGCAAAGCACTGTGTTAGCGATAGGAAATAAGTGTATTGGAGGGAGGAAAGAGTGTGTAGTGTTTGTTGATGTTTGCCTTGAATTTGATAATGTCATAGCAGGCAGGAAAAACACTTGCTGGAAGATTATTCCACATGCGAACAGTACGGCTGAAGAACGAATTTTCTCTATAGTGCGGTTTATTTACATATCGTTTGGCGAATTCCCAGTCCTAATTTTTATTGGTATCCCAAATTATCAAGCCTTATGGAAACAATTGCAAATAGTCTAATCACAAACTTTTACTTCTGAAGACTCTTGAACATTTTGGAATAATTCTGTTGAAATTATTTTTGCACGATGGAATGCGATTTCCCAATAATCTTTCAATTTCTCGAAGAGCTTTCTTTTCTAAATCCCAATTTGTTCAATTCTAACGAATGTAAACGCACAACTTATACACAATCGACTAGAAAAGTAATGAAGGCATTTTTTACATTTTTTTTTTACGAAATTATTTTAAACTGAAAGAGTGCGAATATTTTTTTGCATAAAATAATTTTTTTTCTTCTAAGAATACATTTCATGATACTAAAATCCTCGATATTCTGTTAGTGCATTTTGAAAAGATGCGTTTATTTATACGATCTGCAAAAATTTCACAGCCTGTCGGTGAAGAAGAAGAACAATTAATTCAAGTCGTATAGAACCAAACATTAAATGAAAACAGTCAAAAAATTCAAAAATTTGTAACCGAAACAAACTCTTGCGGACCGACCAAATTGTCCAAAGTTAAAATTCAAATAATTCGCAGTTCAAAGTTCCAATTTAATTTCAACTGACCAATTAATACCCATATTTTTTGACAGCGATTTAATAAAGTGCAATGTGTTACCCTTGGTGTAATTGGATCTTTATTCCAGGTTGTAGGTATTCCTTCCAAATCAGATTTGATCATTTCCAGAACAGATTCAAAAAGATGACCATTCAAACGAAAATATTCTTTAAGTTTCGTATCATCATCCATCAAATATCGATTTATCACCTTATCTTGGCCGCAGTTTGTTCATCACGTGAATTTGTTTTCTACCTCGACACTGGAATTTTCCATATTTTTAGTATTCAATATCAATATTTGACAATGACAAGTAAAGAAATTCGGTCCATATTTAGTTTTATGTCCCAGGTTTGACGAGCAGTACAGAGTGAATAAAAATGCATATATATACCACCTCGCCAAAGTCTTACCAAAAACTCAATTTTTCCTCCAATAATAAAGTTTGCTTTTTGCTTACCAGAAATTTATTGCGAGTGACAGTGATGTCACATTCAACATTCAGTGATGTTTTTGAAGAGTTCATTAGTTTGTTGGAAGTCCCATTTCGTTGTAAGTGAAGACAACCTGCACCATTAAAGTCCTAGTTCACTAGTTCACACCAACCAGAAAGTCCTTCATCCTCCCCAATACAAAACACAACTGCCTTTTATTAACGATATTACTGCTGAAAATTTCTTAAATAATACATAATAATTAGAGTTACATTTACATGCGTCTGGGAAAAGCAGTATAATGTAGTCAAAGTTGGCAAATATTAAAGCAATTGTGCTACATTTAAAAAAACTAAAAGAAACACTCAATTTTCTTCTTGCAAAATCAGTATTACGTCCACGTTGTAGTTTACATTGTTTTGCAATTCGTAATCTCTTAGTATGCATCCAGAACTTTTAAAAGTATCCGATTTCGAATCTCTTAAAATCTCGCCCCAAAAAACTTCTGAGTCTGCCAATCTTGTGAACAGCTTGGCGGCAGTTCTGGGCTGATGTGGAGTTCAGAAAAACACTCCAGAGATTAAATAACAGTTTTGTGTATCACAGAACGATAGAATGCATCAGGGGCAGGGAATATCAACACATCTTTACGCTGACTAATTCTACCATGATTCCATTGAAAATCTCGTGTGGAGTACGAGAAGCAATGAAGTATAGCATCTTTAGAAAAATGTTTAGTCTTTCGAATTCCTTAAACTGTCGTGCAAAAAATCACAGTGACGACACAGTTAAAATCTATAAAATCAATGGTACATTAAAGTATAACTTTCTAAGAAAATGTTCATGAAGAAATATTAAAAAATACGGCAATGGAAATCAATGTAATTCGATTTTTCTAGGTAACTTTTTCTTTTTAAATTTAAATTTGTCAATTTTAGGGAACATTTTGAAATTATTGGCGCCCCGATAGGCGAGTTGGTAGCTTGCTCGCCAATGAGCGTGAGGGTTGTGGGTTCGATTCCCACCAGATGCTTTGGTCTGTCGCTGAGAAAATCTAGCCTAATGGTCTGTGCCACCCGCTTTACCCTTGGACCCAAAATTAAAATATAAATTAACTTTGTAGTAATTGATAATAAATAAATAAATACAAATAAAGTTGAATTCAGAAACACTATTCCATATACAGCCGCATAAAAAGGGTTTCATCCTTGGTTCGTTCGTAATATCACACTGTAAATTTCTATGACAGATAAAGCGAAAATCCATTTTTTTTTCATTATCGAATTCGTATGCTCTTTCTAAACAAAATTGCAAAAAAATGTATACCTTTAATTTGCAATTTTAAAATGTTACATCCTGCGGGCCTTCTCAATAATTAGTTAATATTGTAATATTTTCCTTGGAATTGATATAATAATAATTTAGATTTAGATTTTTAATTAACTTGTCTATTCAATCTCTATTTGCAGTAATGCCACCATTAGTGCACCGCCCACAACAAATAATCCAAATGCGGCCGCACCTCCAACCACAACGGCGACATCAACCGCGGAGACAACAAAATCTCAGGTGGTTACAAATGCCAGTGGCGTAACATCGAAAATAATACATCCACCCGAAGATCTTAGTTTAGAAGAGTTAAGGGCACGCAAAATACAAAGACTTAATAGTTCGGTCAATGTGTCAACATCAAGGTCCTCCACATCAACACCAAATACATCAATGGCTGGCAGCGGTGGCGGCGGTGGTGGCGCCAGTAGTAGTGTCTATTCAAGTTCCGGTACAACAGCGCCGACCTCCATCACCACCACATCAGCGTCGACGAATGCGGCCGTATCCGCAGCTGCCGCTACAGCAGCGGCCATATCCAAGGCACAGGAAGTGAGTTCTTATTATAGATATAAAAACTATAGTCAATAAAAACAAAAAAATAACGTAAAAAGAACAAACTGTAAAAAGAGAAACGAAAAATATCAAATTAACATCATTTCTATTAAATCGAAACACAGAACATTCGCATCGGCAAAATGTCAAAAACATAAAAAAAACACATCCGAAAATATAGACATGACATTAGACTAACAAATAGCTAAGACAGACCGAGGGGAAGGACATTAAAAGACGGTGGGTAATGACGAAAGACTAGACTACAGGGTAAACCACTTTTGTTTTTATAAATCGGACTCGCGTCAGTTGATCTTTTCAGCCTCAAAGTTGTATTATGCAAGTGGTTTAGCTCCAACAGTTTGGACAAAATTGAATTTATTTTTTCAGTTTTGCTCAAATTGTCCGAACGTATCACATAAAGTTGTCTGAATGGCGCCATCGAGAATGTTGTAATGAAATAAACTGCTATCAGCACACATGAAGCTCCTTTAGCAATAGTTACAGATATCACATTTCACACAAACTGACATCTGTAACAATTAGTTAGCTCAACCTTAAAATTAGCGGAGCTTCGCGAGAATGGGGATATGTGTTTGGATAACACATTTCACTCTGGCCAATTCGATTTATGAAAACAGATAGTAAAACTTGGGACGGAACAACACAATGCGAGATGGCAGGGAGGCCTACAATTTAGAAGTTTTAAGTAATACCTTCAAGATTGAATGATTTCGAATCTATTTTATTTATCGATCACATAAGGTGTGGTAATGGTTTAGGTATTAGGGTAACTTTGCAACTGTTGAAGATTAGAAAACATTTTGGTTGAACATAAACCCTTTACAACGTCTAAATAGTGGCTGTCACCGATTTAAGAAACCAAATCGGCCTGCAAAAATTCAATACATGATTCTGACGTTATCAGTGTAAAGGGCAGAAATTATGTAGCCTTGAATCGTCAGACGATTGAAAAAAAAAAACAATGTTTACCCATTACTTAATTGTACATTTCAATTACAAAATTCGTTAAACTAAACGTCACAAAGAAATAGAGAATCTGAATGAAAACTAAAATGGAAAAAAAATATACCAGGCATTTATACTTTACGAACGACCTTTTTCACTCTCGTAATGAACAGAAAAAAACATTCATAAATTCATTTTTATGAGTTTATAAGACCAACTTCCAATTTATTATGTAGAACAGAAGTAGGATGGAGTATTCCTTTAATGGAATCTCAGTTTCAGGTTTGTTTCTTTTTATCATGAACAGCAAATAACTTTCTTTGTAATTTTGTTTTTCTTTCCCTTTTACAACAACCACAATTTTATACTGTTGAAATTTTGCCGACATTACTTAAAAAAACAGAAATCAATTAAACAATACTGGAAACTTAACATCCTCATTTAAATTTTAAACATTATTATTCTTTTTCTTAAACTATAAACTTAACTTAATTTTTTTATATATAAATAACTATTAACCATAGATGCAAAACAACAAAAATATGTGTGTGTATTTTTTATATTTTACGAAAAAGGCAAATTTTATTGTGAAAATAATAACTTTGAAATTTAAATTATTACCACAACCAAAAAAAAAAAGAAAGAAAGAAAACAACAATAAACGTAAACTCGTACTAAAAAAAACTAAACAAAAGCCATGTTTCTTTTTCGTAATTGAGTTTTAAAAGAAAAGAAAAAAAAGGATGGAATATGAACTTTGTTGCTAACCACCAAGAAAGAAATAAGAACAAAACCAATCGATCGATCGATGGATGATCCGCAATCCGATCGTTGTGTAAAGAATTCAAAGAAAGTAACAAATTTTAAAACCAATAAAAAATACCCACCAATATTTTCAGATCAGCTAGGACAGTAGGTTAGATAACGTAAACAGAAAAGAACTGAAAACAGAACCGAACACAAATTCTCTAGCTTTCTTCTCTCACAAACAACAACAATGTAACTTCTTTACCAACAACAACAAAAAAAAGCAAACAGAAAATAATTAAATTTTTTTATCTTCTTTCTCTTCTCTTGTCTCTTTTCCCTTATTGTCTCTGAAAACAAAAATTCGCATTTATTTAACGGGGCGAAACGAACAAATGAACAAAATCAATCGAACAAACAAATGACTCGTAATGAAAGGCTGCTACCATGGTTGCTGTGGCTCAGGCACAGGCTCAAGTTCATGCTCAGGCACAAGCGCAAGCCCAAGCTCAGGCTCATGCACAAGCTCAAGCCCATGCCCAAGCTCATGCACAAGCCCAGGCTGCCCAAGTCCAGGCTCATGTTCAAGCTGCTGCTCAGGCTCAGGCGGCACAGGTTCAGGCACATGTGGCGCATGCGCAAGCGCAGGCCGTTGCCGCTCAACAACAGCACCAACAGAAACAACTTGAAGATCTCAATCGCGCAGTAATGATACAACGCATTCAGCAGGCTCAAGCAGCTGCTGCTGCTTCAGTGGCGGCGGCATCTGTTGGTCGCCCCGGTGGTCCCCCAACTGCTGCTGCAGTTGGAATGGTAAGTTCGGTTTTTTGCATACACTCATTTTGATATATTTTCTCTCTTTTTTTGTGTCGATGATTATTTGAGAAAAATATGTAAATTTTTTTTGTGCAAATTAGGGTTAATTTCTGTTTCTCTCCTCTCTGTCTCTTTCCAAGAGAAAACAAATCTACTGATCACATCTATAGAATATCGGTCTGTTAACCAAAACCAATTAAGCGACAAAACTTCTTACGATTTCAGCAAATTTCAATTAGAGCAAACTATTGTGTAGAGGGACCATATTGAGTATAGTGAAGTATATGTAGAAATCAGATAATTTGTGTTCTAGGATATAGGTAATTAAGATACAGAACAATAGCTGTATAAAATAGCTGTAATAAATAGTTTGTCAAAACACTATATGTAAAATGTAGGACGGACTAATTGTTACTTTGTGGGTAGGTGACATGGGTACATCTTCATTACAAAAAGCAACAGCTAAAACGAGGTACAAGTTTGTGTACCCATGGATTAAATGGACCTGTTTTAAGTCCCCTGCAATTCAATGGAATCGCTTTTTATCCTAATGGTCCGAACGCTCCCAGTGAAAATATGATATGTCCCGTAATAAGATATTAACAAATACAGTTCATTTTATTTATCATACCATAAATGCGTCTGTGCCGCTCACAATTACCAAGCCAAGCTAATTTTTCCTAAAATAATGGTGATATAGTTTAGAAGAAAGCGTGATTTTTTGCTCAACAAACTCCCCTCTCAAACTCGTCATGTTAAAACCGCATGTTCGTTTATGAAAAAACATTAACACTGCAAAAAATTTAGACTTTTTCAAAAGTAAATTTTTAATGAGATGTTTTGACTTTTAATCCTTTTTATCAGTTTTAAACTTCATGCAGAGTATGATTATATAGAAATGGTCAGTGTCATATCTCATCTGATGTAGCCACTATTATTTTTTGGCTAGCTTTACCAACATTGAATTTCTTGTTCGTTGCGGACCAGTTCAACATAGAAATGCGGTAGCACATTCATAAGGAAGCACAAGTCACCCTTGCACGCTGTACGCGATAGACAAGGTACCTGCTAAGTTTACTTACTTATTTCATTACAAATTCCATTAAGGAACAGACTTACTCGTGAAATCGCCAGCATTTACGAGGTGGCAAACAGCCGCTAAAAATTGTTCCGCAAAACACGTACGTAATAATACTAAGAGAAAGCAGACCATTAAAAAGCTGCATTCACAATCGACAGCCTCAGACCTACTCCACGATGTGATCTTAATTTATTTACTTACGTATTTCCCTTAACATTCCATGAAGGAACAGACGGGGAACGTCTCTCTCAGTGAGCTCTCCGCGATATAATTGTGTATACTCACTGACCGGGATATAATGTTTAAAACCAGTTCCAAACGGTTTATGCTTTTCTGGAGAAGTTTTACTAGGCTTAGAGTTTCGTCAGCATTTACGAGGTGGAAGCAGCCACTGAAAAATCGTTGATGGTCTTACCCGGTTTTGAACCTGGGTTTACTTGAGTGATAGTCGCACACACTACCTACCACACCACTGCCGTCCATAAGATTGTTTTTGCCAAAGCCCAATGTGGTTGGTTCTTGCTATGTGCTATATAATCGTAACACTTTTTTGTCAGTGCCATTTAATATTTTTAAATATTTATGGGTATTTTCTAAATCAACTGAGTAGCGTGTTTAAATAGTTTTTCTAACAGAAAGATTGGTATTATGTTGATTTCATGAATAAACGGCAGCACGGTGTCAGGCCATATCCCATTTCAATAAAAACGGATATTTTGTTTTTCTGATTTCATTGGCTGATATCGACATAAATTATATTCTGATTGGCAAAAAGAGAAATCGTTCATACGTTTTTCCTCTGCATTATATTAAGAAATAAACGAAGAACTTTTCTGAAATTAGTGGCCTGTGCAATGATTTTACACTCACTGATAGCGACTGCTAATGTTATGTTTTAGATAAGTCTAGAAAATTCCATTAAGGGACAGACAAATCAGTCCATGATATAATGTTTCTACCCACTGCTCGGGACCTACTATTTAAACAGGCATTCGAACGGCTAATAACTATTTTAGAGAAGTTTTACAAAGCTTTAAAGATTATGTCTGATGTTCTTACTCGGATGACACTGCGGCCGTCCACTATATCGTTAACGAAATATCAGATGTTGTCAACCGGATTTGAATTACACGTTAGGCGAACACATAAGAAATCATTGACAGACTAAAATACCAATAACAAATTATCATCACCGGTTTGTGGTATACTCAATCACAGATGGTCTATTCCAAAATGAATTCATAATGGCATAATTATCCTAAATAAAAATATTTTTTCTCCCAATTCAAATATTTACCAAATCAGATAATTTCGTATTCTCTGTCGATAATTTAAATGAATGGGTTAATTCCTAATCGTCAGAACCCATGAGAATGTATATACCGTTTCACACTGTGTGATAAGATAATATGGATGAAATAGTAACCAAGGTTTTAATTGTTGATGTCTTCTTTGCATAATTGTTTCTGACAAATATTTCACCTGAATGCTTAAGAAATTGCACGATAAAATGTCTTGTAACTCATTCCAAATGTTTTTCTGTTATCGAACTTTATAGTAAAATAAAGAATGCAAGATAACGTTATCCTAGTTGTTTACCAGGATTTGCCGTTTGTGAAGATTTGGTCGATTGTTGTTCAATTCAACGTTTTGTAGAGTCGCGTTTTTTAATTTGAGATTTGGATATACCCACTTTGGGGGCTAATCGAAGGCAAATCGAAGGCAAAAAAAAAACGCCGGTAATCTAATGTACGACAAATTTGAAAATATTTACAATAAATCGTATATGACATTTTAATATAAGACGCCATTTATAAAGTGTCATTGCATAATTGCTTGGTTACGCAAATTGGGGACTATTCGGAAATGCAACACTGCGCTGAAAATGTTGCGCATCGTGTTCGTCAACGCAACATTTATTAACTGCGCGATTGCAGTAAATTGTAGAACACAAACCTGCAACATATGATGCGCAAACGTAAAGAAAACTCCCATCCGATAAGTAACTGTTGCGAAAGATAAAGTAATTTCATATATAATAATGAATAAATTTAGTTATTTCGAGTCACTTAAGAACAAAATGAAGTTGGCAAATTATTAACAGGAATTAATAATGTCAAATTTTACATCGATTGTTCTTCTGCGTTCTAAAATGCAAAAAAAAAACTGCTCAGCAAATAACAACCAGCATCGGTGATGAGCAACTTTTTCAGTGCAGTGTTGCGTTTCCGAATAGGCCCTTGGTGTTAAAACGAAATTGTCTACCAAGATTTCATACATCGTGATATCGTTTTAGTTTTTATCTTTATATGACAAATACACAATAACATGATTCAAAAATGACTATGGAATCCAGTATAGGGCCAGCAAATTGTCCATCGAAATGCGATTTTATTATAGTTTACAATGGGTTATTGTATTGAATTTATAACTACAGTGTTATCAAGACGACTAAAATAATTCGTTATGTTCAATAATTGGAGTTTACATTCATGATGAGTTGCCGAAATGCTAAAGCCATTCAACTACTTTTAATAGAATATAAATTTCAGATTAAGCCCCTTCAATAAATACCGACATCAGGTTAGTTTTTTTTTTGTGTAATCCAAACTTCTACAAAATATCTATTTTGTTATAAACAAATGAATAATCAAACAAAATTTGTGTTTTAAATAATTGGTAACAATTGCAGAAATAAAAAAGAGTGAGTGAGAGACACTATTGTGTGTTTACAGACCACAAATATGACAGGGCCCTTCTTCTACTTCTGCCTTCCCCCACAAGCAAAAAAAAAGTAAATGAACACAAGTACATCTACTACTTCTGTACTAAGTTTCCGAAAAAGATCCCAACCAATGCCACTAAACAGTAAGTGATTTACCACCATTACCATAGTAGTGAACTATTATTATGATTATGATTAAAATAAGAAATTAACCAAAACAAAAACTGAAATACTCGTAAGACACACAAACAGAAAAACAATTAAATGCTTGTTAGTACATTATTCAAAGTAAGTACAATTATACAAATTTTTTCAATTTATTCTTAATATTGAATTGTCGTAATGGTTGCTGAGTTGGTTGATTGATTTGATTGATGGATTGAAATGTCTTATAAACTATCTAAATGTTTTTGTAAATTGTAAATCTTAAGCAAAACATACGACATACATACCTACTACCCTATACTATAGACTATCAACAATACTATAACTACTACTACCACTTACTTAACGTTCTTTTGTGTATGGGGCAGTTTTAGTGTACTCGTAATATCCAAATGCATTTCTTTTCCACAAAACTATACCGATTACTTATTATCTATCATTACTTAGATTGTAAGGTACCTGTACTTGCATATGCTTTATTCGAAAAAAAAAACACACAAATCGTTAAAAAGGCAGTCAAAATTTATGAATAAAATGGTCATATATCTTATATATGTCCTACACACGCTGAGTACCTCTGCAGGCAGTCTAAACTTTTTTTTTCACTACTCATACCATTACTCCATGTGAAATTGTCGCATCACATCGGCGAATTTCTCAACTACAGATATGTACGGATAAATATATATTTAGGCGAGACCAATGCAAATTTCGGACGGCTGGTATAATAAAAGAATACTTGTTAGAAGAAAAAATATTTGCTAGTCGATCTCATAAACCGGTATGGTTTCCAAACAATATGCTTGTTACCTAAAAATGGATCACATGATTTATTCGTACAGTATTCGTATCATTCACACAATTATCAGGCATGTTTTTATTCTTTGAGATATGAGGCATTCTCCTTATCATCTTACCTACTCTGGTCTTATAAAGCTCTGCCGGTGTTCCCTATGTACAATCGACCTTGTTTCTCATATGGCATGTTCCTACTTGAAACTCATATTTGTGAAGGGTTGGATATTCCACACAACAATCTTCTGCCGCTAATTAGCGACTTCCACTTTCGTTTCTACGTGTACGTATTTTTTTTCTTTTTCTCCTCAACTTCCAGTATATTGAGTGTGCTAAGTTTTTAGCTTCAGTGGCATCTCCATTTCTATTGACAATTGACAGTGCCACAACGTGAGGTTGTTGGTCACCAAACTAACTTCTCAGTTGGTTCATGGTTCATTGATGCCGCCGTGTTATAAACTACACCAGCTCTTGAACAGCCTCTGGCTACTCTTCTGACAATTTTCGGCAATTCTGCTTATTTACGTACCCATTGCGCCCTAACTGAGTTATTGAATCGCAATCGAAACATATTTTCATAAATCTTAATGATTTGCGAGCCTTGTACTACTCGATTATGTCCACAGAAATTCACAGCCAAACATTTCACAATGATATTATTTATCCATATCTGTATTTGAAGAAATGAACGACAACGTATAAAACCGGTTAGTACACATTTGTTTTCTATCACATTTAATTTAACAAAGGTCTCATGTCCTTCATCATCTACCACATTATCACATGTAATTTAAAAAGAAAAGAATCAACCAAATAACTCTTATTTCGAAATAATAATAACAACTAAGTAAGTTGACAGTGAGTACAAAAGTTTTTTTTTTAATACACAATCCACCCCCACCATCATCACTTTCCCCTCGCCCCACACTATGTGTCGCTTTCACTACTAAGTAAAACGACGAATAGTAAGTACTACGTTTCAATATACTATTTGTTTTTGTTTACTTTCAAAAGTTTTTTTTTAATTATGTACTTCTACTACTACAACAATCATATTATAACCAAAGAAATATGTATTAAGAAAAAGAAAAACAAAAAACTGCTGCCTTTTTACAAAATTTAATTCTATTCTATTCATTGCAATGCAAACCAAAATTTCATTTTTTTTTTAAATAAAATCAAAAAACTATTGCTGATTACAAAACAAATATGAAAAAATATTAATTACTTCAATAGATCGTCAGAATGGAATTAATATTTTCAATATTTGTTTTTAACATTTTGTTTTTAGAAAGCAATATAATATAAGCGGATACTATTAACATTTAGTACTTATTACATATTATTATTATTTATTACATTTTAATTTGATATTTTACTTTGTGTATAACTTAAACGAACATTGATGGACCTCAATTTGTGTGGGTTTCTCACTACTGCATACGAGTTTGCCTCTAATTTTGATTATCGATTTGTTAATGTGAATTTTCTGTATTTTCTTTATTTCTCCGCTTTTGCTTCTTTCTTATCCAACCAACAACAACCAACCGCCACGAAATGAACTGAATTGAATGAATCTTCCGCCAACCAGATGCCACTACCCGGTCAAGTGCAATTAGTTCAACCCATGCTGCGTCATCCCACAATGGCGCTGGCACCACATGCTTTAATTGGCGGTAATTTGTTGCGTGGACATGGCGGAATACCAGGAATGCCGGCAGGTAAGTGAAAAAAAATGTTTTATACCTAAGTATGTACTTGTTCAATATATGAAGAAATTTAGTCTATGGAGAGATATCGTCTGCAAATGACTTCCGATTGGAAAGAAATTTGAGCTTATTGCTTCAGGGGTCCAACTTAGTAGAGAGATATGATGACGGCACATATTGTAAAGAGAGAAAAGTGCTACTATGCAATATAAAGAACAAAATTAGCTGTCGTTTCTTGTCTCTCAATTAGGTTGTGCCGTCAGCAGTAATAAATTGAGCTGAGTATTTATATCTCTGAATTTAGTTGTGCCGTCAGGAGTGATAAGCTGAGTCAATTATTTATATTTGACCTGTGTTGACTCTAACGGGGAAAATATAGAAAGACGCCGTTCAAATTCATTTCCAACAAAGCTACATCTTAGACAATGTTTTTAGGATAAACGAATGTAAACAAATATAGCCATGAAGTAAACACTAAGTATTACCAGTATAATGTTTAGTGCTACATTTAAATTAATACGATTTAATTGATCGTATCAGAGACAAATTTTCCATTAGAACTTTGTCTCTAAACAACGATATTAAATTATACATTACAAACTCTTAACATATTTGTTTGTACGATTTTTTTTCTTTCGAAAAATACAATTTTTTTAAATCTATATTTTGAATTTGAATTTTGATTGAAATATCTAAAATACTTCATTCTAACATTAAGACGAACTAAATAAATTATAAACATAAATTACGGATTTCGAAGATAATCCAGTAATAATTTCTGTTAAATCATGTTGAAACTGTTTTTTGAAGCAATGTTGTAAGATGATTGGACTTAGTGGTCGCTTAACGTTCCACGAGGGCTCTACTCCAAAAAAAGAATGCACCAAATGAGTAATTCCGAAACATATATGAAAAGTTTTCCAAAAACGCCAACATGAAAATTTCGTCATATTCAATCATACCTGCAATGTCTCTGAATAGAAAATACAAAACGAGATGTCGTAATGGCAAATGTTACGGATATGCTCTAGTTTTGGTAAATCCATAACACTTCCGAATGTTTTGGTGATTGAAAGGTTCCACTATTTCCAGATTATTTTGAAGATTTAGCGAATACCATAAAAAATTTGACAATATTTCATTGTTGCATTTTGTATTTGAGCCTTACATGAGGGTACAGACGGGGAACTTCTCTTGAACCAGTCAGCTGTAGAAGATATAATTTGTTTACTCATTGACTAAAGCCGAACAGCTAATGCTTTTACTAGAGACGTTTTGCATGCATTACACGCAAAGTAAATGCCACCGCATTAACGCTGAAATGACGCTGGAAGAGCTTTGGCCAAGATGTGTTGGAAAGAATGTCGGGAAAGATAGAAGCTGCATGGGACCAGATAGCCCGAAAATGTTTATGAATAGCCATAATTGCTTGACTACGACTCCAGCATTTTTAAATAGCTCGACACCGACTCCGGAGGGCTCAAGTTTTTAGTGTAATAGGGAAAATGGATATATAATCCTATATGTTGACTGCCAACTGATTTACCGACCAACGAGCAATCGCTTTGGTCTCAGGGTGCCTTTAATGGAAAAGTCTTCAATTAAGCAGGACATTTTGCAATCCTTGTCGAATGTAGTTTGTACTTAGTATGGTGGTGGGTCCCTGCTATAGTTAGCAATCACATGTAAATTTTTCTTATTCTATTTCTTCGTATGGTAAATATACGGTTTCACTCCACTGAGTTGCGATCAGTAGGGAATGATTTCCAAATTTAATTTTCTGTGATCTTCAATCTCATCGTCTCTGCCCTGTCCTTGTCAAGCCAAGTATTCAGAGAGAGATATTGGATTTCTCATACAGTCAGAGTAGCTGTGGGTATTATCAACTAACAAGAGCAGCAACAATGGCAACATTATTTTTGTTTTAAATATTTGTTGTATGTAATTATTACACAGATTCTAAATTTTATTTTATAATTATGAATTAGAATATTATTTGTTTGCTTGCTAAAAAACTTTTATTTTGCTTTAAATGCCAAAAAATAAATTAACAATAACAGAACAGGAATCGAAACACATAAACTAGATTCGGAGTTTGAAAACCAAGTATTTGTGTCTCGCTTCTGGTGATGTTGCTAGAGTTGTTGCTGTTCTTTCATTATTTTTTTTGTTAATGTTGCTTCCATTATTCCCTTACAAAATACATAGATTGGACCGGGACCTACAACTCAAATGCAGCTCCTCCGAATCAACAGCCATGGTGGATGTTTCACGGTTTATAGAGCTAACGAGATCACATAGCGACAGCATTTTTAGTCTTCTCCGCCATGGAATACATATAATTAACTGAAGGATAATAAAATGTCATGACCTTAAAATAACAAAAGAAGAATAATACAAATGCCAAATGTCTATTTTTAGAGGAGCCTTAAGCATTTTTGATACAACATACCCACAATATTTGATATAATTACTTACTTTGTTCCAATAGTTTACTATGAAGTTCCTATGAAGTATCGCCAACAGCAGCATTCGTCGGATCAATCATTTGGTGAGTTTTACCTTTTCTATTTCGATCGGACATCATGTGTGATATTGATCAATGCTTATCCCTCTCAGAACTTTTTTGCCAAAATTCTTGGTCCAAGATCGCCTGGTTGATCGGACTAGGTTGGGTGTACAAATTGTGATAATCACTACTTGAAAAAATCGAAACAAAACCAGCAAAACTCAACCAAGCTTAACAAAACATTATGTACCTTTTGATTCCATGGAGATCCCATTCTGAAATTTGACTCTGTTGATGGACATTTTTGATTGCGAAAATCGAAAATTAAATATACGCTATGCCAAGATAATCAAGGATAAAAGATACTTTGCAGCCTCATTGAGCCACAACGACATGACTTTTAATGATTAATATTAAAGCTGTTGTTACAAGCTTTTAAATAGAAAACAATACTTTAACATCCATGACCGCATTCAAAATTTATGAGACTTTTAAATCAGTATTGCCCTACAATACTAAAATAAACGAGCCATAAAACAAAAAATACATGGAATTTTGACACAATCCAGATGCCGTAGAATTCGTACGTACGTAAATTGTATGCAATAGAAAAGGGTCGGGCCCTTGACTGTGTCGAAATATTTTGGAATTACCCCTATACGTCTCTTAGTTGAATACTTTCAGTCGACCTTATAGAATACACATTTATTTTTAAATTCGTCTTTTAGATTTTGTGAAACTTGTGAATCAGCCGGGTTAGTTGAAAAATCAATTTTCTCTTCAGAGCGCACCGTTCGGGGACCGGCAACTTTTTGCACAAACGTGTGTGCATCATGAAGAAACCACTAGATGGACTACAAACTATACCTTTATTATACGTTATACGTTTTTCTTCGATCTCCAAAAACAGTTAGATTTGAACAAAGCTATAATATATTTCATTAGTAATATTTCATAATATTGACACTGTCTTCGACGTTGAAATTATTTTGAGTTTCCAGTTTTATACCCTGTAAAACTCAATCAGTCGGAATCGGCTTTAAGCAGTCGGTCAGTTAGTATAGTTTTAGTGTACAGCTTACTGATATAGAAGATAAATTCTCCATTTGAATCGGGATTGAAATTGTAGCTCAAGGATTTGGAAAAAATGCCACGGTTGTTGAGGGAAATATTATGTATGTATGATTACTCCATAATTCCATCACGATGAAGGTGATGAATAACCTTCCGCCATAGGTAGGAATCCGAATAACCATTCTTTCTACACTTAATGACACTTTGAAATACATAATATTCGGCCGTACCGAATATAACATCGTTTGTAATTGCTTCCTTCCATTCCTTTTCTTTTCTTGAGAAAAATGTTTAAATGTATCTAATTAATGTCTTTTTATTTTGCAGGCCTTATTCAAGCAATACCAGTACCCGGCGTACCGGGTGTCCATGGCATGGGCGTTCCCGGTATGGGCGTAATGCTACCAACAGGAAATCCCATGTTACAAATGATGCCACGTTTCAGGTGATCAGGCCCCAACCAGGGGCAGTTCTGTATAGCGCCGGTTGTTAACGTGCCTATGCCGATTCTGTACCCCGAGCAAAATATCAAATAAATGAGCACACTCACACACACTGCGTTAACCAGATCAGAGCAGCACTTAACTAAATACAGCCAGCGATACCACAACCAAACCACCATCCACCCACCATAATCAACAATAACACCCAGCGCATCATCAACATACCACAACCATAGAAACACCAAAAAAAAAAAAGAGTGTACAATATTTTGCAATATGGAATAATTAGCATTAGACATGCACACTTAGAGAAAAAACACGGCCACGAAGTTTCTTCCTCGGATGCCAATCAATGTTAATATGCTTCATCTATTACGACCATGGTGACCAGGACACACCTAAAAGATTGCCAGCAAATGGAGCTCTAACCAGCGAGATGGATACAAGCCTAAAGCACTTCAACGACTAGAGGAGAAGATGACCGATCCCTGTTCCGTAGCAAAGACAACAAGCAAGTTATTTGAAAAAAATTTCCATTTTTTTCTTATGCCATCTTATATATATATATTTATATATTATTTTCTTTTTGTTGTTTTCATTATTTTAATGTTAATGTTTATTACTCAATTTTGATTTGATTTTTAACGTATAATCTCCTTTCAACTTCTTTTTCGGCCTCACAAGCAAGAAAAGAAACGGAGAAAGGCTGAGTTGCATTGATGCATTCATTAATTCTTACAAAACAAAACAAAAAGAGTTTAGAAGCGAAAGAAAACAAAGTAACTATTAAAACAGAAAAGAGAAAACGTTAGTATAACAAAAAAAAAAGTTCACAAAAAATGAAATGGTAAATATTTATTATTTTTAAATTTAATACAACAAAACCACAAAAATATATGCAATATTTCATATAATACTTACATACTATACATACATACATATTATGCATTAATAAGGATAAGGGTGATTGATATATGCCAAATTTATTTATCGTATTATAATCGTCGTGTCGTCGTACAAACCAGACACAAACAAGTGATGTTTTTTACGTTTGTTTCCTATTCCTATTATCAGTTTTCTCTTTTATACTCTTATCATATTTTATTTTTTTTGGAATTTCTACCATTCATTTCTGTTCCTGTTCTCTACTATTTTTGGGTGTTCTATCTTCTGATATGCAAAACTTAACTTAACGTCTATCCTCATCATAGCTAAAAAATCAGCGAAAAGACATTATAAATTCAGTCATACCTATCTACCTACATAAGTACATATTCGCCTACACACGTGCATAAACACACACCTATTCATATTTATATGTGTACATCCGTATGTGCAGTTATTTAGTCATAGCTAGTTGTATAACACACCTACCTAATCACTTGTTTAATCAATAAAGCAATCAATTAGTTAATAACATTATAATCAATGGCTCTCCCTGTCTGATTAACATCCGTCGTCGCCTATTTGGTTTTCACATACCACCCCCACCTCTTCCACTCTCACGCTCTCGCTCTGTTTTGCTGTATTAATCTCTAATAACCCTTCTGTTATTGTGTGTAGTTTGATTCTTTTTTGTGTTGATATTCCCCTTTTTTATTCCGTCTGTTTATTGTAATGATTATAATTAATTAATTATAGTCTTAATCATTATCAATTATTAATTTTGGTTTTACAATTGTATTCCCCATTTTTATTCCGTCTGTTTATTGTAATGATTATAATTAATTAATTATAGTCTTAAACATTATCAATTATTAATTTTGGTTTTACAATTGTATTCCCCTTTTTTATTCCGTCTGTTTATTGTAATGATTATAATTAATTAATTATAGTCTTAATCATTATCAATTATTAATTTTGGTTTTACAATTGTATTCCCCATTTTTATTCCGTCTGTTTATTGTAATGATTATAATTAATTAATTATAGTCTTAAACATTATCAATTATTAATTTTGGTTTTACAATTGTATTCCCCTTTTTTATTCCGTCTGTTTATTGTAATGATTATAATTAATTAATTATAGTCTTAATCATTATCAATTATTAATTTTGGTTTTACAATTGTATTGTTTATTTTTCTGTTTAAAAGTAGTTTTGGCGCTTTTCACCCACGCGTTTATGATTGTAGTGGAACTGTTCTAAAAATATGCGAATGTTCGGGAGAGAATCTAAAAAACAATCGAACTTAAACGTCTATTAAAAATTGTTCCTTATAGTTTTTTAGTAAAGTTAATGGGAGAATTTCCTACTTCTTTTTTTTTAATTTAAAATTTTTAAGTCATCTCTCCACATGATCTACGGAGAACGACTTTTCCGATTTTGTTGATCTAACTCTCATTTTAATTATAGTATATCTGGCTTGCGACAACATACCCAATCTTTCTTATTTTTGTGTTTTTAATAATTTTTAACAAAAAAAAAATATTTTGTTACCTTAATTTTATTGATTACTGGGATTCTATTATTTATATTAAAATACATTAAAGGAAAGAATATGTAAATTTAAAATTTGTCAATCCGACAATTTTGTTGCCTTAATTGTATTGATTACTCTGACTCTATTATTTAGATTAAAAAACATTAAAGGAAAGAATGTATAAATGTAAAAGTTTTAAATTTTACTTTAACAAAATCCGACAAGTCGTTTTCGAGATATAAACTAGAAAAATAAAAACAAAAAACATTTTAGCTGAAATAATATTTTGGATAATTTTTATACTTAGGTACATTAAAATTGTATTTTCTGTGGCAGTGGAGTAAATTAAATCTGATGCTGATTCTGAAAATGCGATTGAACATGACTGGTTGATATTCATCTGTAGATGCTCTTGTTGATTGATGGTGCTAATTGCCATCTCTACATTGTAGATGTTAAATATTTAACTTTGTCCTAACTTTTATATTTCCTTTAAAATCTTATTATTTAAAACAGTTCGCATATTTTTAGTACATCTCAACATTAGTAAACACACCTGAGTTTGGCTTCATGCTTATCTGTTAGAAAAAAAATGATGTCCTTATGTGATTGAAATCTTTTCTGTTACTAACCCAAAAATATATCAGAAACAATCCTTTTAACCTGTAGCATTGAAGTAGTATTAACCACCTCCCCTCAAAAAAAAAAATACTATCATTAAATTTTTCATAAGTATCAAAAAAAAAAAAGAAGAAAAAAATGCAATTGACAAATAACAATAACTTTTTAACTTTGTTACTTAATGTTTTCTTCCATTTTTTGTTTGTTTTTTTTCTTTTTTTCTCTCTCCAGTAAATTATAGGCAAATTTTTACACACAACCGGGTTTATCAATCAAACAGATACCGAGTACACATACCTCATACATAATCTCTATAAAACTGCCGACAGTCATACTTAACTAGGGATGGTCGTTTGAACCGATTGATCGATTATTGGTTACACGATTTATCGATTATTATTCACTCACTGCCCAAGCTTTTGGCAACAAAAACTGAAACACACAGCGCAGTGGATGAGTATGAAAAATAAAAGAACAAGTTTTAATATAATCAACTTCTTCTTCATCTACTACTTCTACTTGTGTAATAATTTAGTTGTGTCGTACTTATGTTTAAATATGGAAAAAAGAGTCATAACTTTTTGTTTGTTGGAAGAAGGGAACTCAACTCCTTGTTCCTTTTTAAAACTCCTTGAGTATGTTCGTTCGTACCCACTCATGTCACGCCCGTTCCGTTCGTTCGTCGACCCTTTTGTTGTTCGGTATGTTGAAAACATGTTTTAATATGTAACTAATAACAATAGTCTTATTAAATATTTTATATATTTTTTTTTATTTTTGTGGTCTAGTTTTTTGGTTTCTTATTTTTTGCTTCTTTTCTTTTATTGTTGTTCTTGTATTTGTACCAACAAATTTGTTTGATTTTCTGTAATTTGTTTTGTGCGGCTTTAAAAAGCCTTTAACCGCATAACCAAAACTTATAAAAACAAATCATGTATTCTTTATGTTCTCTGTCTAAGGCGTGCCTTTTTATTTCACAAGATATCATTTTTACAATCTCTGAGTTTTCAGCCATGTTTTTAATTTCGTTTTGAATCGAAGAGGAACAAGAACTTTTAGGTTTTGAGGATTATCTCGAACAGTTCGCCACACACTAATTCGATTCAAAAGTCCTTAAAACAAATTTGTGTTGACTACATATATATATATTTATATATGTTTTGTTTTCTGGGTTTTGTAAATTTCCTTTAGTTTAGTGTGAAGTATTATTTGATTGTCTATTTTTGTTTTGTTTTTATTAATGCCTGGAAGTGCGCCTTTTGTTTCGAATTCACATCACACCTGTAAGTTCTTTTTTTTTTTCATTTCTGTTCTGTATTATTATCATAATTTTCGATTTCGCATTCAAAATTAGTTTAATTAACAACTAATACCAATTAACATTTTGCCCTCATTATTAGTGTAACACACACGGGTCCAATTCCCGCGACCTCCGCAGCGCAAGGTAATAATTTCCAATTTTGTTTTCTCTATAATCGTATTAGTTTTTTTTTGGGTATGTACGTGGAAAAAAAAAACACACCTAACTCAGTTTTTTTCTTTCAAAATTTGGTTATGGTTTTAAAATATTTGTAAAAATTGAATATCGGTACAGAGAGTCGAATTAAAATTCGTATATAGATTTTCCCATTCACTTACAAGGTAATTTTTTACAATAATTTTTCTTATTTACGTTGAATGACAAAAAAAAAACATCATTTAAAAAAGAAAAGGAAATGATCGTTTTGGATGTTTAGATAAGAAACAAAAATTAACTGATTTGCAAGATTTGTCCCAACCACTCTCCATCTTCCTTATGCATTGAAAGAGATTTCAGGAACCTGGTCTTCAGTATATAAATAGCAGTCGTTCGGAATTCTTTTTAAATTTAAATCAAAGTAATAAACCAAAACACTTTAAAATTCTGATTTATATATACAGTCGATTACCGATAACTGCAACAAGCTTAATCGGATAACTGAAACTGTTAGGCTTTGAGTTCATTACGAACCAATCAAATCGCTTAATTTGAATTTTGCAGAAAATATCAGATACAGCAGATAACGGATATAAAAAGCTAACAAATTCTCCAAATTTCTTTCGTATAACCAATTATTGTTTAATTGAAAGTAAAGACAGGGTGTTTTTTCAGAACATTTTTATATGTTTTTTCTTATAAGATATGTTCTTATATCCGTTACCTACTGTAACTGCAAAACTAATAACTTTAATTAAAATATTTTGTCTTAACAAAGTAATGTAGTAAGTTTACATTGAGTTCTATATGCGGTCCACACCGGATAACTGCAATTCGCTTAACTAAAAACTATCGTATAGCTGAAACTGAACATCTATAATAAATCGTGTTTTTATTTATTTCAAATAACTGACTAAAACTCCTCGTAACTGAACATATCGGATAACTGCACATTTCCCCCTCCTATTTGTATGCAAATGGCTCCGACTAACAGAAAACAGTGAAATGAAAAAGTCCCAGAAAAGAAAAACTGTAAATATCGAAAAAATGTAAAATTGTTCGTAATCAAAGTTTGGATTTTTAAAAGATTTAACGAATTAATAAAGAAAGCAAGTATTAACAATTATTTTTAGGGAAGTCTTGTCGTAAAATCCTCATGTTGGTCCTGCGAGTAAACTAAAATTTCAACATTTGTTCAATATTTTTTAACGATTACGAATTGATATACTCCGAACGACTGCTATTTCAACCTACAAACATATTTAATACTAAGTCCTTAAAATTAAAATAAAGTCTGGTGTTTTTGTTTTCGATAGGAAGTTAAAGATAAACGGCTTTTAACTCCCCCCCAAAAAACTCGTAGTATTGCAAAAACGCTATTCTTCTTCTTTTGTAAGTACAATTCAAACAAATAATTTGTGTTTTTTTATGCTTTTAACTAAAACATGCTTGTGAAACCTTTTCCCCATACACCCACCTCTATCACTCCCCACAGTTCATACACATTGTCAATTGCAACCAAAACCCCCGCCCCCTGTAAAGATATTTCACCCTACACCCGGATATATATGTTATATACATATGTACGTTCCCGCACTTGTTTCTATATATCATATTGCGCCCAACCTAATTCACATGTCTACCCCCGAAAATCAAATCAAATATGATCTGCAATTGTGTGTAATTCGTATTGTTAAATGTTCCATTATATCGTACCAGTACTACTTACTGCCTAGAATAGTCAAAATTCCGAGGACAAACAAACAGAAAAGTATCGAAAACTGAAATCCGCTGTAACTCCTTTCCGAAACAGTACAAAAAAAAAAAAAAATACTGAGGTAACACACACTCACTTTATTATTATTATTATTTTTTTAATTTTTATGTTATGTATGTGATTGTAGTCGTAACCTCGTAAATTGTATCGTAAAGAAAAGCACATATATTCTTGGAAAACCAGAAACCATTTCTTTTTAACATAACTAACTTTAACTAAATGTTAACAAACAATCAATCAATAGAGTGTACAAGTTTTCAAAGAAATTTCGAATTCACGAAAAACAACAACAATTTGGTTTTTAAAAAAAATTAGCTTTGATTAGAAAGTAAGTAGATTTTGAATTAAAATTTTAGTACGTACTGCATTCGTTTTGGTTTTTACAAACTTACGCCACTTTCACACATACACCGACATACTGTGTAAATTCGCAAATATATTTTCCACATTCTTAATAATAAAAAAAAAATTATAAACCTATGCTCGCACCACAAAACATTCACACAAACGTTCATTGTTTGCTTTAGCATTTAAACAGTTTTATGCACAGTGGTTTTGCAATTTTATATTTCGATTAGATAGAAAATGGATTTTATTTAGACAAATGCAGAAAGTTGAATTTTGTTACTTTCATGAAATTGGTCAGAGGGGCTCTTTGTGTCATTGCAGATATGACAATCACTCTTATCATGATAACATTGTAATAATTTTCAACAGGGTTTAATTCTACTCTCTCGGCACGACCTACAGAGATTTTTGCGAGCCAAAAATACTGAAAATATTTCCCCAAAACACACCCTAGGTGAGAGAAATTTATTCCTGCTGGAACTTTTTTTTTTAGATTTCTTTATAATATAAAAATGTTGACAATTAGATGAATAATTAAACACAGAAAATTCGGATTTTAGTACTAATATGTAATATACAAATCCGCACTGCACTTTTACGTAAACGTCCATATAAAACGTTGTTGCGTGACAATAAAAAGTTGGACAATTTATTCAGAAGCTTAGATGAAGCAGCTGATCTGTTTTAATATATAAAATCTGCATCACCGCACCTTTACGTAAACGTCCGTATTAAATGTCGTGGCGTTAGCCTTCAAAGTGTGTCAAAATCAAGAATATTTTATGTATTTAAAGTATACAAGTCAACAGTGCACTTTTATGTAAACGTCCATATAAAATGAGTGGCGTGTGTCTTCGAGAAAACCTCTAAAATAGAAATGAAAATTTGGAATATTTTACATTTATTCAGAAGCTGAGACATGCAGCTTATCTATTTAAATACTTGAACATACTTTCATATCTTTTGGTAAAATTCCACCTCTGTAATCTGCAATAAGTTTTGTGACAGGTTTTGACTGTTTAAATACTGCAACATAATTTGAAATCTTATTTTTTATATATTTCATCTCATCGCCCGCGGTAAAAAAGGTTTGGAATATGTTTGTTAGACTTTCAACGCAAAACCACTATGCCTAAACGTTCACACACACTCTTCTTCTTACATTATGATGATCATTGCTAACATTTTTATGTAAAATTACACACATACATATATATTTTGGGTAAATGGTATAACGTAACAAATGATTCTTTTCCCTTAATATTTCAAAGAAATAATGTGTATTTGGTTGGTGGTTATTATTATGATTTTCTTTTCTTTCAAATTTATGCTAAAGAAAAAAAAACACAAATTTGGCACGTATTATATTTCCATTGTCAGTTGTTTATTTTTCTTAAAACGTATTAAGAATTGAGATGAAAGCAGCATTGTACATTTTGTCAAGGATGTATTTATGATTTAATTTTTCGTTTTCCGTTGAACTTTATATTACGATTTACTCCACTATACCTGACGATCTGACATATACGATAACGATGACTTACTCTTCACTTTTTTTTTTTGTATACGTTGTTCAATTTAATTTTGAGGCGAAAAAAATCATCAATTTATCTCGCCGTCCCCTACACTCAATATAAAAACCAAAAGAAAAAACCAATTATAAAATATATTGTATTAAATATTATTATTTTTTTTCTGTATTATGTAATATTTTGTATTATACATGTGACAAGTGATTGCTACAGGGTACTCAGTAATAGTTAATAATGAAATGGTTGGATTTTGTGATTTCTGGTTCATGGAAATCACAAGAGACACACACCACTTTCGACCCTGTGACCCTCGTACCATCTGTGGCTTTGCGTAAAATTAATGTTGGACTTGAGGCAAAGTATGATGCGTGCATATGGAATTGACCGGTCGTTCTTGTCGTCCATTGTCGTTCATATTTTTATCGCTGAAAGTACCTCAGAAGCGAATTCAGACATATTCATTGCAAATTAAACCGCCCCGCCCCCCCACACGGCTTACAGCACACAATTTGTGGTGAGAAGCATCCGCATCCGCCAATAAGTGCCGCATTTTGTTTACATGTTACGTTACGGTTGGGTTTCCTCTATCTCTGCATTCTTTACTTTAAAAAAAAAAAAATAAATAAAATACTCTAGTGTACCTCGTATAATTGTAGCACTTTACTTAATTCATTTTTTTTCTGTTCCGTTAATTCATATTTGTAATTATAACTATTGGCTTGTGTAAATACAAAAGTAACTATAATAAAACAAAGCAAATCCAAAACCCTATTTTCGGTTTATCATTTTTTTAATTGTCTTTAAATATATAATTTCTTCGGCTGGTTAAGGTTTTGCTCTTGTCAACCCACGTCTTTGTACTCTGTGGTGTTTAGCTTGGTTTTTGATTAACATAATTCTGTTTTTTGTTTCTTCAAAATTTAAACTTTTTTTAATTTATTTGCTTTTGCAACTTTTTGATTTATTGGAGTGGAATATTTTTGAATTGTACGACTCTTCATTTGTTTTAAATCATGGAAAGAGTAGAATTTTCGAGACCCCTTAAAGTAACGACTCATTCCTACCGATTTCGGTTTATAACTACGAAAGTGTCATTCTTGCTTAGTTTTCGTGTTATTTGTGGTGAAAGATGTTGCGCAGATTTGAAATATTCTCCCATTGTCAGCTCTATGCCGTCAGTCAAAAAATGCGAAAAATTTTATATCGCAAACTTTTATATATTGGAAAATTTCTTATATCGGACAAATATGCTGAAAAAATTAGAAAACTTCAATTATTTTTCCAACAGCATCTCGAAAACTGGATGAGCTAACGCTGTTTCTATCTAGTTTACGAATTTTTAAAACTTATGAAATGGGTCTTGTTTCAAAAATATCTATTACTTTCATAAGTCCTCCGTGAGATACGGACATAGGTTAGCTTAATTTGGGCCCATTACGAGGTCTCGTTGTGGTTCCGTGAATTCGTTACCCAAAATAGAACCTTACAAATCGTTTTGCAAATAAATTTCCATTAACAGTCTTAACAGGACGACAAACTTCCAGAGACGTATGAATATTCTACTGAACACATCGTGTGAAAATATTTGATAAGGGGTTTTATTTGGGGAAACCTGTTTTCCACTGGACAAATTTAAAATCTCAAATTGTCCTTTTGCCAAATTTCAAGGTTATACCTGAATGGTTCTGTCCGATACCGTGATTCGTCGAATCCTAGGTGAGGATGGCCAGTGCGGAAATGCAAGTACAATAATGCGTATATACAAGAGAGTCATTCATATGATACGCAAAAACACATAAAAGCGATTTAAAACAACAAATGCTTAATCATATTTCAGAATTACATTTTACATTGTCAAAGTATTCAATTCAAAGGTATTCAATTCGATAGTAAAAAAGACTCCATAGAGGGCAGACGACACACTGAAATCAAACCCTTTAGACATTAGCGATGGTTAAAGGTTTAAATATGTTTGCAGACGGCTGCAAACTCCAGAACTTAGAACGTCTGTCCACGCCATTGTCTTTAGTGAAACGTTACAATTTCCTTTTTTTAATATTTCCTTTATTTACTTTTACTTTACTTTAAAAAAAATTCAGTTTTTAGACACTTTAAAATTTGTGTTATCTGTTCAATTTAGGATCTTTTTGGTCTGATCTATTTATTTAGCAATGGTTTTTTCTGTATACATATATTTAAAAAACAAAAAAACATAGTGGAAATGTTCTGATTTAACGTTTTGTATTGAAACAACAAATAAGTACAACTTTTTAAAAAATCTACAACAACAACAATGCAAATGAATTAATTGTCTGAATGAGCTCTGGGCGACACCTGAGTAAATGGTTTTATAGCCGCATAGAGAATTTCAAATAAAAAAAGCCACCTACAAAACGTATCACCCCAACCACCATCATCATTTCATTTGACCCATCACTACTCTGTTATCTGTAAACTACATAAACGATCTTTATATATATATATATATGCATTTGCATTACAGTATCATCACTATCACTTATTGTTTTGGATCCGGTCCGTTCTTGCATCACATTCACATTAATTTCTCTCATTGTATTCTTTCATTTTACTGTAATGATTGGTATGGCTATTTAGTGATCTCGGATAGGTACTTGAAAAATAGAAAACGGCTATTAATAGAAAACCATGTGAAAAAGTGTCACATTAATTTTACTGATCGAAAAAGTTCCTTGCCTCTCGGTATATTGAACCCTCCCCATCAAAACACCACTTGATAATATCGTAAACTCCAAGTTAATGCAACCAATGGTGATCAGCCCCTTCTCTTTGGGTTGGTCGTGGCGTTGTGGACTTCAATATACGAAGCAAGCGATGTGTTTAAAACATATCACAGTTTGCTTTATTTTATGTATTCATGTATATGTTGTGCTGATGAGAATTATATTTATTATATACGTATGTAAGAAACAAAACCAAATAAAACCATTCACAAATAAGATTTAAAGTAAAACTGTTGGATTTTTCGGTCCTTGTCACAT
This sequence comes from Hydrotaea cyrtoneurina, assembly GCA_958296145.1. NCBI lineage: Eukaryota > Metazoa > Arthropoda > Insecta > Diptera > Muscidae > Hydrotaea > Hydrotaea cyrtoneurina. Next base: position 25,653,460 of record OY282514.1, on the reverse strand, counting down.
TTCCAGTAATATTAATAATAATTATTATAATAATAACACAACACTCAATCCGATAATATTTCACTATTTCTCTTTTACGAATTTCACCTTTTCTGAATACAATTCTTTTACAGGTTTTCATACGAAAAACGAAAAAAAAAAACTACAAACAAACAAAAAAAAAAAAAGAAAAAAGTTGACGCTTTTAAATTATGTTTTGTCTAATGTACGTATTTACCAATTATTCAATTATTATTTAATAATACACAATTAATTTGTAATAATATTGTTAAATTTAAAATTTAGTTAAAACAATATATTCATAACCTACCTATCTATCTTTATAAATATACTACATTTGTCGCTAAGAATTATAATAACACAATATTCACAATAAAGGCGTCCCGGCGACGAGGCGTTTGTAATCTATCCTTAAGAATAAATGAAATTTTTGACATAAGAAATGTTGGATTAAATATGAAATTGTTATTTTTCCGGGATGGGTAAGGGGTTCGGTTAATAAATAGGATTGTTTCAGGGTTGTCCTCTTTTCAAGAGCAGCATAAATAGAATAGTATTTTCGGATTATCTGTCCCTGGGGATGAACAAGGTTAGATCATACAAATTAAGGAAAACTTGGTCGAAATGCCCTTCATTTGGATGTATGTCTAACGGTTCTGGAAGCCTCTATGGGAAGGCCATGGCACGTTTTTGACGTTTTAGTTCATCCATGACCCACACAATTTTTTATTTTTAAAATATGGTAACTGTCCAAAACTTAAATCAAGCGTGGTTCAAAAATGCAATACAACGAAAACAAGTCCATGGTACCACAGTAAAAGTCTAAACCTAGGATCGCATTAGGCAAATATTTGACCCAAATATGGTTTCCCGTGTTTGCGGAAAAAGTCAAATATTTTTTGTTTTTGTCTTCCCAAACAACAATCGAACAATGTCAAATAAAAGAAAAAAAATTAAATTCCAAAGTCCAAACACAAAGAATTAAATAGAAACTTTTGTTATCTCGTCCTTTTCTCGAGGTATAGAAATTTAGATTTTGGAAATTTTAGCCTTCAACTGATGATATTTCGAAAACTATAGGAGAAATGTACAATTATTTAATTGTTTTGTTTTTATTTTGGTTTGTACAAGCAAAGTGGTAAAGTCAGCTTTTATTCTCAGTGTTTGCTCTTACAAAACTTTTGTAGGAGCAAACAAATATTTGCCAGACGGCGACTACCGAACTTGCTGTGCAAATAAATCAATCTACCATGGCGCGCCATTCTGTTGAAAGATCTTCCAAATCCCTGTCTTCATCTACAGCTTATCGTTAAGGATTCTCCAACAAGAGGTGTTATTTTAAATCACCCGGTATTTGGGTCTCTGTCACTTTTGAAGCTTTTTTTCTTTGACATTTGACAAGTAGTAACTACGGCATTTCTAAAAACGATACACGCTTCAACAATGCATTGAAATTATTAAAATTCACTACAAAAATGGTGAAAATCTTGCGGTCACAATTCGCAAACTAAAAAGTTTCTAGACCGTGTTATCTCTCGAAGAGTGATCAGAATTGGCCACCGAAATCTTATGATTGAACACTTGCGACTTCTTTCTTTGGGGCCACGTGAGCAATAAGGTCTACGCCAACAGCCCAAGACCTCAAAGATAGTGAGGCTATCGGGGACATAGGGCAGCCACTATATGATGCATTGGTTTCTCGACGATCACGTGCGAGTTTTCCTAACACAGAAGCCGAGATAAAAATAAGCTTCGTCGGAAAATATGATCTTCGAACAAACTCATTGTTCAGTTGGCGCTACACTAAGACCGAAACTGAGAAGCGATAACAAAGTGAATTTCCGAGTCTTTTGGATCTTGAAAGAATTCGGGGAGTTTGTGTAAAATTCGTATCTGACTGGAGCATGTCATATCGAGTTGTTCAGATCGATGTTCCACGGACTGACTCGCACCCTCTCGGCTACGGCAGCCCAATTCTCGTCAGTGCAAACCGTTTGAAAATGGGGACCGAGAGTTTTGTTCACTAGCGCGTTAGTCTCACGAAGTTTTTGCACAAACTGGCGTGGGTGTCTCAATTCATTCAAAACTTATTTTTTTTTATAAACGCACAGCATTGACTTTCGAAATAAGTCTGGATTATTTTCCGTCATTGTTTGAGCGATTAATTTCGCTCCACGGAGATATGAGATAAGATTCCAAAATAAATCACTAAATGGACAAATATTTCAAGTTCGTATTTATTTGTCAAATTACATTTCAAGTTCGTATTTATTTTTCAAATTACAGCATTTTAAATGAAAATGTATCGTTTAATGTTTTGAATAAAAAGTAATATCTTGCTAATATCCCGCACATGCTCCTCACATTCTTTTGGTGAATATGGTCTTTTAATTGCTTCTGTAAATAATCCAAAGACATTAAATCTGACGACGTTGACAGTTCAATTTCTTCAGAATTTCGTAAAATTATTCTTCATGGTAATGTCGTTCACAAAAACGCCTTTCTTTCGTTGGCTGTGTGGCATGTTGCACCGACCCGTTGAACTTGCATATTGTCAATGTTCATATTATCAACAATAGGCCAAAAAAAAAACAGTAGGGCACTAATGTAGATTACATTTCAAACATAAGGTTTAGTTTTATAATTTGTTTTGTATAATTAAATATGTTTTTTTGTTTTTTAAATTTTATATGGCGTTTGTTTTTAAAGCTTACTGTATAAAGCTTTTATCAAAACCATAACTTAAGAAATAAGCTTTAGCTAACTTTTACATAGTTTTTATACAATTACTATTATTTTTTTAATTAATAGTGAATGCAAAAATAAAGCAATATTTATACTATTTCAAAACCAGTCCTGAAAACAGAAGAAATCAAAGAAAAAAACGAAAATAATTTTAGTAAAAAAACTTAAGATTAATTAGATTAATTCTCTCTAATCAAGTTAATATACATCAATATTTTCTATTTTATTGTTGCTAATTTCGATCGTCCCTCCAAAAACGTTCTTGGATTCTCACCGTAAGTCATCTCTGTTATATTTTTTTTCCTAAAAAATACGTGTTTACCGAAAAAAAAAAATTCAATAACAAAATAATTAATTAATTTTAAGTACTACTCAGATGTTAATGAAACACCCATACACACGCATTACGTCAAATTCAATTTATTCCCACTTTACTTGATTTGATTTGTAATTTACCAAGTTTTCAATAATATTAATAAGAAGCAAAAAAAACCATTCGTCATTTACAAATATAGCCATAATTTGTTATTATCCCACTCATAAAAAAAAGTAAAATAAATGGTTGTTTTATTATAAAATCTTATTGTTTCAATGGGTTTGTTTGTATTGTCAAATTCCTTGAAAAAACAAAACATCACAATCTCTGTTTGCATGTTTTCGAAGACGTACATTTGAAGTAGATTTATTGTAAAGATTAAATTGATCTCTTTTGGGGTAAGTAAGCACAGTTCACCTTCTTGTCGCCAAATGAGGGGAGAGGCAGACTTCGGTTAAATAACCTCGTAGTGTTCAGATTTGTCATCCGTGAAGTTTAGTCTGATGAGGACATATAAAGTTGGAATGTTCTCCAAAGTAGGAGTTGCTATCTGAGGGGATCCCTTAACCGGTTTACACGTTACAACTAATTAAGGCTGGACACAGTTTCCAGTAAGAATAGCCAAAAAACTCAAGGCAAAACAAACTGTAGTGATCAGCTTAAGTTGAATGTTTCGTTATGCGCAGCTAAAAAATTGTATGGCTAGACAAACACGCAGTCAAAAGAAACCTATGGCTGTTCAGTACCGCAGCCAAAAAAAATCGTAAAGGTTATAAAGTGGCAGCTAAAAACTGTTTCTTTTTATATCACTGCAATGTGTTTTAGAATAAAAGTTAGAGATGAGAAAGAGAGAAGAAAACGAAAAAGAAAGCGTTTGCTTCCATTTCGGTTTACGTTTTTTATTACCCAAATGTTGTCAGCGCTGCCATCGTTCTGGACATCGTATCACTGTGTTTTTGCAAAAAAAAGAGTCGTCACGAGGACGAATTCCAAAAGGTCTTTTATGAAAAGGAATGCAAAATAATCTTTTTTAAGAAGATGATTTCTTATGAGAAGGACTCAAAGACGAGTTTTTATGAGATGGATTCCTAGGAGGTTATTTTTTTATTATTATTTTTAGAAGAAGGTCTTTTATGATAACGACTTCTAGACGATCTGTTATAAGACGGTCTTCTCTAGGGTTTTCCAAGGTGTTATTTTGATATTCAAAGAAAATATAATTTTTTGAGATAAATGGTCGGATGGTCGTTAATAATGAAAAACAACATCAGCCAAATGGCCACCAAGACCACGCTTACAGGACCATATCCTTTTCATTAAATTTTCCATAACCAAATCGCAGAGTAGCCTCACGAATTCTATATAAGAGGTCTTGAATCCACGCTGGGCTGTTGGCGTAGACCTTATTTTTCAAGTGGGCCCAAAGGAAGAAGTTGCAAGGTGTTAAATCACAATATCTCGGTGGCCAATTGTGATCACCTCTTCGAGAGATAACACGTTACGGAAACTTTTTAGTTTTTCGAACTGTGACTGCAAGATTTTCACCATTTTTTTTAGTGAATTTTAATAATTTCAATGCGTTGTTGATGCGTGTATCGTTCCATTTTTAGTAGTGAAATTAAAGCTTCAAAAGTGACAGCGGTCGAAATACCGGGTGATCCAAAATAATACCTCTTGTTGGAAAACCCTATATGTTTAAAGGGAAGCGATATATCCTAAACGCACGTTCCAACTCCATCAAATTTATAATTTATTTTTCTGCAATAATTTGTGCGGTTATGAAACACAATGCTGATTCAAATTAAAACAACAACCAAATATAAAAAAAAATAATTAAACAATTGAAGCTTGCGGTGGTGAACTCGTTCTACGAATATCCATGACGTTGGTAAAATACCCATCCACATTTCATTAGCTCTACCCGCAATACGTATGTCATCTATTTCATTAACATATTCAGTGAATAACTGTGAGTAATTCGATAATAAGAATCGGCTGGGCCGAATCTTCTTAACCTTCCAGCTTACCAAAGAACAGACACGTCTATGGGATCCCAACTCGCCTCTATGTAAAATTTATATGGGCAACAATAATGGACCGATCGCTTTAAAATGTTTGCAGTATGGAATCTGTAAGGTAGCACCCACATCAGGGTGGCGGTATTTTAAGGTGTCGCAAACGAAATAATAAATTTAGAAGACAGTCCATCCTAAAGTAGCCGATAAGTCGACGCCTTGCAAAATGTGTCATCGTTGAAGCTTGAGAAAAGCACGCAAAAACTGAATTAAGAATTTATAGACTGTAGAAACACTTATTTGTGATTATTATTAGTAATTTTTTTTCCTGACCCACAGTATTGATCTATTTACGAGAAAGTGTTAATTAACTTAACACCACATAGTTAAAATTTATTAACAATAAACTTGAGCGAATCGGCTGATTTGTCACGTTTCCTATTCAAACAAATCTATGTGTGGGGGAGTAGAGTATTTGAAAGGTTTTTGTATTTATTGTTACTTTACAAATTCAGCTCAGTATTCGGATTAATTGTCTCGTTAACATTTCCTACACTTATTTTTTCGTGCGAATAATGTGTTGTGAAATAATTTGTTTGTTATTAACATTTGTTTACATTTTCATAAACGAAGGTCGTCGGATGTGGTTATTATTAAATAAGTTTCACTTAAATCGTTGTAAAACATTAATCTGTACTTCAGTCGATTCTATTAATGGTGAAATTAGGCCATTATCATCATTGAGAAATTATAAAATTATCCCACATTATTCATGTTTATGTAAATCTACAGACTGATTGTTAAGATCTAAAGCTTAGTTGAATTATCAATATACGAATTAGAAAAAAAACCTAAAGAAGTGTGGGACAAATAATACAAAAAATACAATAAAAATAAAACTCATATTTTCTGACTCAGTAATTATATATTGTACGGGCTATTAAAGTAAAGGGTGGTCTAAATAAAATATATTTTTTTAGACTAAAAAAAAAATAAACGAAAACCCATTTTTTTCTGATTTATTTGTTTATTCGAAATTCCTATTATTTAGTGAACCCGATTCATTCATGTGGCTGGCTTTGCAGTAGCCACATGACTTTGTTCCGAACATGTTAACAATGCCAACAAAACCTCAAGGAAGTTCCCGAAATTTGGGGATAGGCTCCAATACATTTATTTTTTCTGTTCGCGGTGTGTTAGGTGGTCGACTGTCGTGTGATAGTTAGTGAGTGAGACTGTCACACAGCAAATCAAAATATGAATTCTGGCAAAAATTTTCATTTCTCAGGAAATTAGTGCGGATTTATTGAGCATCAGGGCATCAGCTGTCAAATATCAGAAATATCACATGCACTGACAAAAGGGCTCCTTGTGCAGGTCGCTATCATTGGTTGCGAAATGTCAATTTGATAATCTCTCAGCATTTGAATGTATGAACTAAAACCGCACAGTTATACAGGATATTAAGCATATTTATTATAAGTATCAATTGGCAATTTCTTTCAGTCTAGACACCCTCATTTAGAAGGTTCTACGCAATTTCATCGTCATCGGATTTTACATTGAACCAGAACAAATAAACAATGAATGTTGTGACAATACTTCCAGTTATTGCTGACGGAATGACAATTGAATTCCAAAAGTTATGAGTTAAATAAAATCTAATTTCGAATTCGAATTAATCGATTTTGATTTGATCAAATGTGACTTGCGACGTCTGACCTATGTATGGTCTTTGGGACCGTTTGCAATGTGTTTCAGCTCTTTGCAAACTACCGTTATTGGAGAAAAAGTGGTTTTCACGTGTTTTTCGAAAAATCGTTGTATAATTTAATTAATTTATAAAGGCGTTCTCATTCATTTTTTTAAAGTTTAAATAAAATATAAAAATAATTATTATGTTTCTTTCATTCTTTTCGATTAACCTTGGCCCAACGTACCATAAATAATATTCTGCAGGTCCTTGAACATTTTTAAAAAAAAATCTTTAAAGTGCCATAACAAATCAGATGTCGCAAAGAACATATTAATTTTTCATCCCCTCCTCCAATTAGATTTTTTTTGTTACAATCATATTTATTTTGCAACTCTTCACATTTCCATTCAACTCAAAGTACTGTGTGGTCTCTTCGTACACTATGAGTGCTTCGCCAAATTGTGACTCATATTGTGGTTTTTTCAAATACCGCTGTGAAAGAAATATTTCGCGCGTCTAATAAAATTACGATGATTGTTTTGATCTTGGACGGACCACATAACAATAAAACACTACAAATTAATTCATATAACGCTTACGGGTCGCAGCACACATGCACAAACAAATACGAGTAAAGAGAGTGTGAGTATGAAGCCCTGTTCGAGAGAGAGAGCGAACGATCCGTACCGGTTGACAGCTGACTTGTCGATGTGTGTTTCATTGATGGCTTAGACATGATTATGAGTGGAGCCCTCAAATGTTTAGTTTAGTTTCGAGCGTTGCAGAGATTGGTTGTACTGATCGGTTTAGCAAAATATTGTTGAGAATTGTAAGAAGTGTTGTTTTGTGTGTCGTTAGGAAATTGCCACCGCTACGGTAGGTTGGTTGAAAATACTTGTGTTTTGATATCAAAAAAAAAAAAATCGTTTTGTTTTTGTCATATTATTTTCACATGTCTCGGCAGCAACATTTTTTAATCCTCGCAAAAACAAAGCAAGACTTATAAACAACAATTTTATGTAACACAATATGCGTTGAAACAAAATCTCGTGTTAATCTCTTAAAACAGGGGTGCCCACGGCCTATGCGCTTGGTGCGCTTTTGTTTTTGTAAAAGCGCTTAGCATAGGCCGAGCATCTTACTATGCACATACAACTGTTTGTATGAAATACACACATACCCAAGTTCAAAGCAACAACACTTTCATATACACAGCAACAAGAACGCATGCTTTGTTGGTACACATTGGTGCCAGGCGCTCGCATCGTAAATTTTGTTGCTATTTTTTGAATGATTTCGTGGAATGAGAAGCACTTGCAGAAATCATTATGTGTTGTGAGTTTGAAGCGGATAGATTATTTTGCAGAATGAATGACACGTGGGAAAGCGATTATTTCTTCGCTCGAAATTTTGAGAATCAATCTCAATGTATGATTTGCTTTCAAATAATCAATACGATTAATAAATATAATTATTTTTTGTTTTTTTTTTTTATATTCACTACAAATACATTTAGGATCCATAATGAATTATTTTTTGTTTATTTTTTATATATATTTTATTATATTCTATAATAAATTATCTTTTGTTTTTTTTATATTTGCCACATATAAATTTTATAAAAATGAAATTCAATTTTTTTTACCAGTGTACATAATGAAATATTTTTGTTTTTCCTTGTGTGTGTTGATAAAGTGTATACGTATTGGTGTTTGCGCTTCCATAAGAAGGTTTTGGGCACCCCTGTCTTAAAACATCACGTACGAAAGTATGTACAAGGAACAAAAAAAAAAAAACAACAACCAAAGACTTAAGAAACAAACGTGCGAACCAAAATTTACATAAAAGTGCACAGCAACCAACCATCGTCACCAACATGTACACATGGTGGTGATGTATTGTAATCGAATCTGCATAAATTGCTTATGACATGAAAGTGAAATAAATCTTAATTTTCTTTTTAATACAAAGACGAAAATATTTCTATGGAATAATTATCTTTTCGAGGAAATGTAAAAGAGGAGAAAAAAACTGAATATGAATTAATTAATGATCGTTATCGGTGAATAGTTGTTACTTTGTCCGGATTTATCGGCAAATGTAGTGAGTTGTAGTGAGTATGTACCGGAATTACTATAATGCAATTTTGCATACTAATGGTGAATGAAATGTGTTCAAGTCAATATTCGGTTGTGTGTTGATGTCGTATTGGCCAAAGCCACTAACTCCCTGCAATACATTGCGTGTTTATCCAATAAACGATTTATCGAAACATGAACTGATTTATAACAATGTTCCAAATATTACAACCAAATTATATGAGATGTGGATTCTAGAGTGACTGGGCCTCACATATGGACGGATGGAGTTATATCAAAACATGGACCAGTATAGACCAATTTGCTTTTAAAAAATCTACACACTGTAGGATACAAGATAAGGTCCAAGGACTGGCTAGTCTATGAATCAAGGGTGCATTTCCCAATATCCCACCCGAAGCAATAAATTCATTTATGCAGTCGCTACCCATAATTCTGTGGTTTTCACGTATAATCGCTTAAGTAAATCAAAGTGCTTTCCTTTAAAGTAAACTTTTTTTTTAAGAAAAATGAAGCGTTACTGTGTTCTTTTTGTTAACCTATTCATAGCCAGCGATGCAGAGAAAAGGATTTTTTTAAGTTAAAAATGTCAACGGATTCGAACTCAGAGCCCCTTTTTTCAAAAAACATAAAATTAAAAAATGTCTTTGTCATGAATGGGTTCAAGTGTGTTCATTGAGCATTTTTATTAACAACATAACTTAATGTTTTTACAGAAGCAGACATTTTCAAAATTAGTTGTTTTCGCTTTCCTGAAAAGTTTACTTACTTATCCTTTTCCCTTAGCATTCCATGAAGGAACAGACGGGGAACTTCTCTCGAATCAGTAAGCTGTGGACGATATAACTTTTGTATACTCACTGACCTGGACCTACTGTTTAAAGCCGGCGACTAAAGCTTCTGTTATTCGTAAAGTCACCAGTGGAAAACAGCCGCTGTTTGATGGTCTTACATGGGTTTTCTTGTGTGATAGTCGCACGGCCATCCTCTTATGCTGTTATTCGTGAAACCCACAGAATTAGCAGACATGCTGTCGCGACTGTTAATTTTTCTGCTCTGCAGTTCAGCATTCAATTTATATGGCCGTGTCGGCGTCTGTCCAAGTTTGCATTCAATTCAATTCAGACAGATGTGTGGTGACTGGGGATACGTTTTTGATACGCTGTTTCATAATGGGCTATAGGGTTTATGTGAGTCTACTAATAAAGACTGACACTGAAAGTAAATCTAACCCATTAGTGTTAGTGTAGACGAGAATGAAATACCCCTGTTAGTGTAGATACGTTTTCTGCAGTTATACGTTTTTTTGTAATGCCCAGAAAATTTTATTTTGGTTGTCTCTTCTCTGGACAGATTTGAGGATTGGAGCCCGACACTGTTAGCCACATGTGCTACCCAGAATCTATAAAGTCAGAACTTCTAGTGTTACGTAACAGATATGCCTATCTCATGGATATTTCCCATTCACTGGTTCTAGGACTTCAAGCTCATATTTTGGCTCTGTCGCCATTTAGAACCCATCTATTTTACTTCTAACTTTTAAGGTGGCTCTGTCTGCGCCCTGCCTGTGGCGTTTGGATTCATTCGACCCAATTTACATCAAATTATCATCGATTACTAACCAACTCGGGCGAATTTCAAACATTACGTTGGCCCAGAAACCGCCACTATGGTTTTGGAAAATGCGATGCCAGTCATGCATAAAATTGTTTTCCAAAAATAATAGGAAAGTGTGTTAATTTTTTTTACTTTTTTAAAAAGATACTTGTATTTGCGCAACCGTTTCTATGTGTATTAAAAACTATTTATGTTTGACACTTAGATTAGAAAAAACAGCACTTAATCGTTTTGGCTAGTGATGTTAAATGCAAATCAAAAGACTTAAACAACAAACTTGGTTTGTTGTAATTTGTGGACATGCCATAAAGTGAAAGACTTAAGCAACAAACTTGTTTGCCACGGCCTAGTCGAGCGGCGTGTGTCTGAGCCAGCAATATTCTGAATTTTAAACAGCAAATTAATCATCGAATATGATTAAAACAGAAAATAATAGCGAAATATAAAAAGGAATAGACTTTTGTTAGGTTTGATAAACAGATTCTATTTTTAAGCATTTTGTGAATTAAATCAAGTTTTTGCCACCGTTCTGAAAATAATATTGAAAAGCAAACCAACATATCGTAAGGGACACACGGACGAAATGTTATTCACCCTAGAGTTATTTATAATTAACTTATTAGGGTCGTGTGTGAACACAAGAATGTCAGTGTTTTTCTTAAGGGTTAAACATGCGTCTCTCGAATGTCCTCTCTCCCTTAAGTAAAGCCTGAAAAGATACGGACGGCAAAGAAAAGATAATATCGGCGCTATTGTGTTTGTTGTCGATGTCGGCAAGCGGCTCCTTTCAATACAAATTATGTTAGCCATGTCATTGGTCATGGGGATGGTGCTGACAGTGATGATGCTGTGATGAAGATAATGTCCATAATGGGACAGATGTTATCTATCGACTAATGATGTATTCGGAACATTCACTTTCAATTTAACTTATATCTCTTAAATGAATCTTGCTTGCATTTGCATCGATACACAGCCACACACACACACCTTATGGCCTCTATTAATATTGCATTCCAAGAGACGCTGATATGAATAATTTCATTTTTTTTTTTCAAAATTTCATTTTGTTGCTGTATTAGAGTGCAGCTGTGAATTAAATCCTCCAATCTCTTTGATTAGCATAAAATTTGTTTTAATTTCTTCAAATTCCAAATGCCACTGGGTGGAAAGGTTAAATAAACGATTGAGTTTTTTTATTATTATTATTCGTATACTTGATATTAGAGTCTGTAGCATTCGAATTTTAATTGGAGTGATTTTAGTATTTGAGGTAATTTGTGTGTCGATTAGGTCAATTAACTAATTCAATTACTTGATTTTTCTTAATCCAACTGTTGCAGAATTAATTTATACAAAAAACTGGCATTCGTATGGGGCTGATTTGTTTTTAATGAAATTGCATAGAGTTCTAATTTAAGTCTGTTATAGCTTAACAGATTTAAATACACCTTACGAGATGCCCAAATAGGACCATCTCGCCCACAAAGACCTCGCAAGGTCTAATTGACACAGCAATCCACTTCGTCGTCGTTTCCCAGTTAGGACCTGAAATCAAAAAAACTCTCAGTGAACGTCGGGAAGACAATGCATTTCCCAGAACGTGATAGATTGTTTTTCTGGAAACGCCATTTCGGTTAACGGTAAGCGCTAAAGACAATTTTTCTTCGAAGTCATTGTCATTGGCCATCTTTGGTTTCAACAGGACGGCGCACGCCACCATCCATCTTTTCCACATCTAGTTCAGAGTTGCGGTTGGACGTCATTAACGTTTTTTATTTATTTTTTATACCATGAAGTTCGGCTTTTATGCGAAGATTCCATTAATTAGACCAATTCGTGAGGCTATTCCTACGCCAATGCGCATGGGTCGTCCTCATCCATTCCCTCAACTCCTTTTTTGTCCGCAGAAAAGGTTTAGACAATTGCAGAGTATTTTGGTCGGATTCCCTTCCCACAAATATCTGATGAACTGCACACTATATAATTTCCAATCGGAACGAACAGTGTAAAAAACGTCTAATATAGTTAAAAATTAAACTTACATTAAAAGAAAAACATTAACAAAATATCTTTAAAATGTTATCTTTATTCACACCTATATTGATATTTTATTCTTTTAGTTTAATTTAGTTAAGTTCATTGAAACTTAACTTTCTGTTTTCGTAAATTTTCTTACTATTTCTACTTCATATAGATTGCAAAATTAAAAAAAAAAAACTGGAAACCAAAAAGGTTATTTTGCGTGCCCATTGGGGCTTCCAGTAATTTTTTTTTGATTTTTTTAAAACAATTTTTTTTGGCTTTTAGTTCGATATATTATTTGGACTATAATTTTGGAAGGACACAGCCGATCAAATAATACAATACATATAATAATAAGTTAATTATGTGCTCTGAAAGTATTGTGAACATTATTTTAATATTAAAACTAGAAATAATCAATGATATCTAACTAGACTAACAGAAACAAAACTGTATGCAGAATATAGAGCAACAAACCATAAACAAACTTAAAAAAAATTGTTTAAAAAAAATCATAGAAAGTTAAAAAAAAAAATGCTATACTTTTATTTTATTTTTTTTTTCCGAATAGTTAACAACAACAAGCCATATTCGAAGACAATTTATGGAAAATGTGGAAGTTATGGCCCTTTTTGGTCATTGATCTTTAAACATTGCTTTTATATAAAAATCTCGTACACAACATTTTTTAGCTCAAATAATTACCTTTTATTTGGTATATGGTATTGTTTGATCGGACTTCTCCTGCCGAAATTGGCCATTGAAGGCTTACAGATTATGTTAAATAAATGAAATGAAATACCGACGGAAAAAAAATGTGAACGGAAAATATTTGAAAAAAAAGAATTATTCAAAACCAGTTTAAAATACGTTTTTTTTTTAGTTTTTGACACCAAAATACACCATTGAATATTATAAATATCAATTGAAAAAAACTGTTCGATAGTATAATATGTGTGAGCAGATTTGGTGTTCCTTACTTATTATTTATATTATTATTCTTATTTGAATAGTACAAATAGTCATAATACTTCAAACAAATCACAACACAATTCTATACATATATTTTAATACGATTTTGAAGCTTATTGTTTGTTCTGTTATTACCACTTTGTTCTAGCTCAAATTACCTTTTCGATGCTTGGGTTGCTGTAAATTAAATACTTTACCTTTTGTATCTCAAAATGTAATAAACAAGTTTTCGTCGTTTTGACATTTATTTATTGAAACTACAGACACTTTCAATTATTTATAACTCATTCGTTTGTTAGGAGTGGTTTTGCTACAAAATAAGTAGTTCATTTGTTGACTCCGTTTGCGGTAGTTAAGAGTTGGCTGTACAATTTCGGTAAAGGTTAAATGCGGTATTTCCAAAGCAATTAACTATTCTGCATTTTATTTGTTGACTACGCGTAAACAATACTTGAAGTGTTTTTCTATGTTTAACTCCAACGAATTACAATGTAAGTTGGAGCTTGGAGAGGGGATTTTTGTTTTAGAGATTATGATTATCATTCATGTGACATTGACGACGTGAAGAGTGTGGTTGTGTTGATTTGGTAGTTTGTGGTATGTTTGCACAGTGGGTTGTTGAGAATATGAGAATTGAAAAATTCGCTTAATTCAACGATACTGGGGGATTTTCCATGCACTTCGCTTAAACTAAAAAAATCGCTTTAATCGTTTATGTGATACACATTTTCAATGCAAAGACACATACTTATAAGATACAAACACCGCTTAAAAGAAATTCATTAAAGTACATACACATCAATAGAGAAGAACTGATGGACCAAGAGATAATAGAGGAGGTGACGTATATGGCCAATGGAAACGTTGAAAATGGTATAGAAGGTTCAATGAATTCTATAAAACCTACCACGGAAGAGACTTGAGAATAAATTTATGTTATTAAATATATTTTTTGGAGACAATTATGTGTTAATCACATTTAAGACAACTGATTATTTTCTGCAAATAAATTTAAATTTTACGTACATGTATTTTACTTGTTGTGCCACAAGTTTCATAGAACAATTTCAAAATTCGTTTAAATGAAAGAATGTTTAATTATCCAAAGTCCGTTTTATTGAAAAGTCCGTTTTATAAGTCAAAAACATTTCTTGATTTTTTCATTTTCGTTTAACCGAATTTGACTGCATATCATTTTCACACTAAAGCCCCTAGCAGTCAACCAATACAGTGAGTAACGTAAAGTATTGTTATCGTAACCTTGGAACAAAAAGTACTCATCGAGTATAGACGTATTTCTTGATTTTGATGTTCTCTTCAAACACTTCCGAAGAATTCTTTATTTACAAAAATTTAAAAAATTGAACTTTTAAATTAACCCATAAATTGACAAACAAACAATATGTTGGGGAACTCTAACAGTCGTTTCTGTCAGCATGTGTCAACATTTCACTGTCAAGGAATTTTCGTTGGCAGTCCTCCTGCCAGTAGCGAAAATGTGAAAATTAGTAAATCAACCTGAGTGTTTTTCGAACAATCACTATCACGTGTGGATAGTTTGTGGGAAAAAATCTTTTTTGCACAAAACATATTGAGATGAAAATGAAAAAAATATGAATTTGGGTGTTTTTTTTTTACAACAATAGTTCTCTTTGAAGTTCCAAACTGATTTTCAACTAATGTTTTTTCCTCTTTCTAAGCCCACTGTGCCTCAATGGTTCTGACTTTAAACAACAACAAATTTAACTCCAGATCAATTGACTGTCCGTCTGTCGATATTCGTTTTTAGTATCACTTATGACATGTCCGTGATTCACAAACAGTCCGAGTTGAATTGTTTTTTTTTTTGTCTAAAGAAAAAGAAACACATCCAACTCTTGTGGGATATAAAAATCGTGGTGTGCACTTCACTTTATTGTATATTAAGATAGAAAAACTTGATCTGGCCAAGGTCAATTTTGTATTCAATTTCTAAAACTGTTCAACACAAACGGTGAATAGCATCATTTTAATATAACTGATCTTTTTTCAAACAATTCAAATATATTAAATCTTATATTGTCTAATGATTGGTTCCTTTCTCTTTTTTTTACCTTCCCTTCTCAATAGCGAACAAGCCTAAACACTTGTGGTAATAAGAATTTGTGCAATAATTCGTGGTGATCATCAGGAGTGTATGCCATACAACACAGCGGTAATTTATACATTTCGCAACCGGAAATGACTCTGTTCAAAGACGCATCAACACTAACGGCGGCTACGGTGGTGGTGGTGCTAGCGTCGTTTATGCTTTTAACGACGACGGCTGTGGTGGAGGCAAATGATAATCTGCATATTGCCTACGAATGGAAGGAGATAGACTTCAAATATTCCAGTGCGGATGCACGTTGGGCAGCCATAGAAGAGTTTAAATTTAAACCCGAGAATGTCATTCCCTTCGGCATTGAAGTGTTTAAATCGCGTCTATTTGTGACACTACCGCGTTGGCGCGAAGGAGTGCCGGCCTCATTGGCCTACCTTGATCTAAATGGTGAGTACCTGACACTATGCCCAAAGGTCGTTCCTAATGTTGCGTTAATTATTTCCGAAGTATGTGTGAAATTATGCATGCATTCATTTGTTGGAGCTTTGATTATAATTAGCTAAATGACACAGTAAAACGTGATAGTGGTAAAATAAGTTAATTGAGCCAATTTTAGTGTTTACAGTCGGGTATACTCATGTTTTAGTTCATTAACGAACGTGGCAGATTAAATAAGGCGTGAAAGAGGCAAGGCAGTTTATGATAGTGAAGCGTTATAAATGAAATTAAGATAGTCAAGTTCAAAAAAAATAAAACAAAACAATGTTAAGAAAAAAAAAACACACAGAAATGGTTATATGAGTAGTTGAGGAGACCTAAGTCAGATTTTATATATAAGGCAGCTAGGGTTTTTTTCTGCCTGACACTGGATTCTATAACATCTGAAGTTTCAAGCCTCACCCACGATGTCGAAAGTTCGTACGTTTTCTATAAGACAAACAGGTGGGTACCGATGAAGAAGTGTGACATCTTCCCAAACCTTGCCTGCAATCAAAGCAAACAAGCTTGAAGCCTTTATTGAAAATGTCTATTTCTGATAAGAAATAGAAATAAATCAATGAACTCGAACAACAGAAACAAAACCTGTATCTTAATATATATTTACCCTCGACACTGATTCACTGATACACTGATTCCCTGATTCACTGATACACTGATTCCCTGATTCACTGACTCTGTCACGCAGTACGTGGGAATTTAAATAGGCATTCTATAATAATTCTATAAATAATAATAATAAAAAAAATAATATTTTTTTTGTACAGAAATTGTGTTTTCCCCAAATTTTTTTTTACCAAAATTTTTTTTTTTACAATAAATTTTTTTTTTCCAAATTTTTTTTTTTCAAGAAATTTTTTTTTTTACAAATTTTTTTTTTCAAGAAATTTTTTTTTAAAAAAAAATTTTTGTTTCCACAATTTTTTTTTTTTCAACAAAAATTTTTTTTCAACAAAATTTTTTTTTTCAACAAAAATTTTTTTTTTCAACAAAATTTTTTTTTTTCAACAAAAATTTTTTTTTTCAGCAAAATTTTTTTTTTCACAATATTTTTTTTTCAACAAATTTTTTTTTTCCTAATTTTTTTTTTTCAACTTAAAATTTTTTTTTCAACAAAAATTTTTTTTTCCCACAAAATTTTTTTTTTCAACAAAATGTATTGTACATTTATTGTTTAAATAAGTTAACTGTAAAATTTGAATATTAACTATTTTCATGGTTAAAAACTTCAACTATGGAATAGCTAAATTAACTTTTATTATTGTTAAAAACCAGTCGACAGGAAAATGTTTAAATTAACCCTATATAATGTAGACTCCAAATCATGTTTATTTATGGTTAAGCTAACCTTATACAGGGTTCTCCAACAAGTTTTTAGTCACGAGCCACATGCCTTCTAAAACTTACTTAATTATTTATGTCGCTTAAAGCGCATGAACAGTTTTACGATAGTAAAGAGGTGTTATTTTTAATCACCCGGTATTTCGGTAGCTATCACTTTTGAAGCTTTTATTCTTTGAAATTTGATAAGTAGTAACTACGGCATTACTAAAAATGGAACGATACACGCGTCAACAACGCATTGAAATTATAAAAAAATCACTACAAAAATGGTGAGAATCTTGCAGTCACAGTTCGCAAAACTAAAAAGTTTCCGTAACGTGTTATCTCTCGAAGAGGTTATCACAAATGGGCCACCGAAATCTTGTGATTTAATACCTTGCGACTTCTTTCTTTGGAGTTGCGTGAAAGATAGAATTCACGAGGCCATCGAGGACATAGGACAGCATCTTTGCGATATTGTTATGGAAAATTTCATGAAAAGGATATGGTCCTGTAAGCGTGGTCGTTGTGGCCATTTGGCTGATGTTGTTTTTCATTATTAACGGCATACCTTCCTCTTTATTATGAAATAAACATTCGATCATATATCTCAAAAAATTGTATTTTTCTTTGAATACCAAAATAACACCTCTTGTTGGAGAATCCTGTACAAAATCGAATCCCACAATATTTTGTTTTGTCAAACGAAAATTGCAAAAGGTTTTTCTTTTGATGAAGAAACGCTTGAGATCGTGTCCTGCTGACTTGATAAGGATAGGGGTGATTGAAATCGTGTTCCATAACTAATGGGAATGTTTTATGTTTCAAATATGTGAAACATTTGAATTTTATTTTTTTTTAAATTTTTAAAACTAAACTTAAATTTTGAACCGCCCTTTATTTACCCGTATTCGTATAATTACCAACATGAGGTTGTTAAGCGGAATCGTTTAATTACCCTTCCCAGATAAAAAGACTTTCAACCAGGTAGTTAAGAGGGATTTTGTAAAAATTACTCAAATAGTTGTGATATTTGCTACACCCTGTGCTCTATTGTGAATAGTTGATAGTAACAACAAAAACTGCAAACAGAACACAAAATTACACAGCAACTAAAGGAAATTAAATAAATAAAAATCATAAATAAAGTGAGTTCCTCTTTTGCTAATTAATTTAAAAAATATCGGTGTCAAAAGTACAGTTTTCCTTAGACCAAGTTAAAAAACTTGATTTTTGTAGCTCGGATGGACTTGATGTTTAGATAGAAATAAGTTCGAAATGTGTATACCGCTTAGATTAATTTAAGCCCGAATATAAATAGTTGAAATTATCGGAAACTTGGGTTGATTTAATGCAAATTTAGATAAAATTGATATCACAATATTCTTCTTGTAAGAATGTTACATTCATAATAGGATGAGTTCGAAAT
Organism: Hydrotaea cyrtoneurina; assembly: GCA_958296145.1. Lineage (NCBI taxonomy): Eukaryota > Metazoa > Arthropoda > Insecta > Diptera > Muscidae > Hydrotaea > Hydrotaea cyrtoneurina. The sequence continues at coordinate 25,634,642 of OY282514.1, read as the reverse complement.
GAATTTAAAGAGAGTATATTTTTATCCGGTCTTTGTTTTCTATCTCAAAAATCGTTCTACGAATTCGTTCTCTTACCTCACTTCAAATTGGATTTACTTTTTCCAGTAAATATTTAACTACACTTAAATACATCGGCATTCATTTTCAATGATTGCATCTCCAATCATTGGTTTATTATATGCTACAGTCTACCGCAAGTAAACGAGAATTACTGTTTACTAGCGCATAGTCCAAAAAACGACACAAATAAATAAAGTATTTTATTTTTATTATAAGAATTTTCTTACTTGATTTTAAAACTATCCCATTAATACTTGTTTCTAGAATAACTAACTACGAATCGTTCATATTAGTAATATTCGACATGAATTTAGAATGTCATTTTTCTTCTGTGTAAGATTTATAAAAATTGCCGTTTGCCAAACTGGCAATAACAATATGAAGCACAATCAAAGTTGCATTGCCAAATCCTCTCCAAGACAATTAAGAAAATTACATATGTAGCTCAGACGAAAATATACGAATTCAGAAAATATACGCAAATATTGAAAACTCAAAATTGCCTTTTCACAATCAACGTATGACACATATCATAACTATGTGTCCCATATGAGCACGATTTTTTTTTTGTTCACAAATTTTCAACGATTTTTCACACTTAAAAATAAATATTCCAAATTTATAAATAAAACTTTTTTTTATAAAAATGTTCACAGACCCACACATCACCCACCAGCCATCAGCCACCAATCCTCCGTTCGTATTCGAACATTATGAGAAGACTCATGCATGTCTGTCTGTCTGTCTGTCCGTCGGTCGGTCGGTCGGAATGTTTCCACCATTTCACTGATGCTTTTTAATTAACCGCCACCTACATTCGCCGAATGTAATTTTCGACATTTATGTATTTTCAGCCAGATATTCGCACAAATAATATCTTTTCATAATTCATTTATTTGTTATTCTCTACGATAATTATGAACGAAATAGAAAAAATAAGAACAAACTCGAGAAACATTTCATGTCTGCACACAACACGAACACACACCTCAATATGGTTAAAGACACAATGCAGCCTTGATCTAAAATTTGGCTGTCTTTTCGAAATTTGTAAATTGTTTTTGTTTTGATTTTATAAGAAATCCATTGATTGCTCATATTGCGATAAAATATTACCCTACATTATGTGAGGGTTTCACTGAGTGGGTGGGTGTAATCCCCATTAACGGAATTGTAATTGTTTCAATAACCCGACCACTCACACAATTCGACGATTTGAGTCTTATTTAAGTTGGCTCCACAAGCAGGCCAGCTTAATGAATGACGTGCCAGCACTTTGGTCATGGGCGACCTTTCTCCAGTAAATGATACCATGGATTTAATGTCATCTCCCATTTTGTTCTTCCATCGGAGACTCGGTCTTCCCTGTCTGTATCTTCCGTGGTAATTGCCAATTAAGGCCTTTCTGAATCGAGAATTTGGATTCATTCATCAATCGCTGTATTTTTATGCGTAGATCGACAATACGTCTGTCAGACGAAACTCCTGGTTAACACAGATGGGCCTCAGATTTTTCGAAGGCGTGTTGTACAGTGTTATTTAATTTCTCGACAGACGTGTTTGTGTCCATTGTGTCCGAAATATGATCTATTTGCCAGCAAAATTCTTCCCTTTATTTCGATGCTGACATCATTCTTTCTATTTGTGTTTCACTGCAACTGCAGGACTTCTCACTGTCACTTTTAATGTCGTCGTGTTTTATCTTAACATTACGCATTACTTCCGTTTCTTTCTCGATTCTCAAAAAAAAAAAACGCCAGTTACACCTTGCTCTATCTCTGCGACGATGTCGATCTGGCCTTTCACTGTTTTATTAACTTGTGTGTTTTTCCAATATTTTTTCTATCAGTAAATATATTAGTGATGAATTGTTCGGAGAGGTAGATTTGGTGTTGATGCGAATTGTGACTTTGTAACGTATTCTCATGTTCACAACAAATCCGCTATAGTATTTCCTGGATGACGACGATGCCAGCCCTGGATTCTGTGACGACATCCGCCAGTTCGATGGAGGAATTTGGCCTTCCTTCATTAAAAGTAAGCCATGGCTCTTAAAACGTTTGCATGGTAGTCAACATTAAGATGTCCTATGAAGCGAGTTAGAAGCGCAACAACAATCTCTTAACCCTCTAAAGGAGTGCCTTAAGGCACTCTTGAGGTTTAGAGTGTTAAGTTGTGAAAAAGTGTTGCGGCTCACACTTTTAGCCGCTGCCATTCGGAGTTCTGTAGGACGACATGAGATGCAGTCGATAAGCGTTCATCAGGTTGTATCGACAAAACTCCCGCGATTGATCGCTGAAGAAAAAAAAACCTGTGTGTTGTCAGCAGCGTTGCCATATATATTTTTCAGAAATCTGTCAAAACAAAAGACGGTTTCTAGTAAAACTGCACATATTTTTAAAAAAATTGTTTTTTTTTTAGGTTGAAAATCGGTTTTGTACCATTTATCATTTCAAAATGCAGCAAAACAACTGATAAACTGCATATGTATATGGCAACACTGGTTGTCAGTGGCAACACTTTTCCAATAATCATCGGCGAAGAACCGACTTACAGCGAAGTTAACCAATGCTAAGAAACTCCATTTTTTTCGCATTTAGTCTACAAATCTATTTGCCGATGACATCCAGTCAATTGGGATTTTCAAGCAAATTCAAAGGCATGCCAATCATAGAGTACTCTGTTCCCCTACTGTGTTTTGTAGTGGCATTACAAACAAAGCCATATACGAATGTCTGCAAAATAGATTTATTAATGATTTCTTTCCATTCGAATTAATATTAATGCATTCATGACTTTTCTGAGTCAAACAAAGTGTTTTTTTTCTCTGAATATTTCAAACAACAACGCACAAATAAAATCAAGCCATGCGACAACGACGATGACTATGACGGATAGTCATATGAATGACTAATGTATTACTGAATGGTTAATCGTTCGAAAACCATTTGTCATTTGAGTATGAATATTCAATTCAATGATCAGTCGGACATGTTTATTTACCAACAAAAAATATTAACGAAGATATTCGAATTTATGCATCTGTAAATTGTTTTTCTAAATCTTTACTTTACTAATTGAGCGTATTAACGGAGGCGCGAAATGTTATCGCACCCCTCGTCTGTCGACTCTGTCTGTCCGTTCACCCGACTTTCGGTCTGGGTAATTGATGAAACAATTTAAAGAGCACTCACCTTTATAGGTATTAGCAATAAAACGGAAAACAACTGTTTGTGGTTTTTATAAACAAATTTAAATATGAGCTCGTTTCTTTTTCATTATTTTATTTGTTTGTTAATTAGTTGTTGAAATACGTTTTATAAATAGGATACGAGTTGAAGGTTTAAACAATAAATAATGCGCTGTTGCGCTTTAACTTTTATGATATTGAGATATTTGATTAGTTTTTGTATTTTGTAATTATATTACTTACAATTAGTAAGTTGGTGGCAATTTTCCTAGGACGCATTAGTTCGGCTGCAGTTTTTTGTTTAGCCTCAGAGGCGTATGCACCATATCTCATCTCATTAAAATTCGTGTCGTGTATCCGAAGCCATGTCTTTTTGTCTAATCGTCACATTTTACAGTTTGTCGAGAATTGTACATGATTATAACAACCATACCAAGTAAACTCGATACGCTTGAGGACCCAATCTATAGATTTTTGAACATCAATCTGCCAACATTGGGCTCTGAGATACATTTCAATAAAAAAACTGTGGACCATAAATCATGTTGGACTTACCCTATTTGGAATTTATGATGATTTGTACCTTGATCTTGATTTTATCAAAAACTTTGTGTGAATGGCAAATATTTGCATATTCAGATTGAATGCAATCTGAATATGCAAACCTTTTATTTTGAATCAACAAGAGTAGAGCATTGAATTTAAAAACTGTCGAATTTATTTAAAAAAAAAAACTTTGAAATACCAGAAATCCTAAATGGAGGCCAATTTGGTATCAGTACAGTGGTTTCGAATAACTATGGTCAGACCTCAATGATATTTCGCAGAGATGGATCTGACGTATTTGTGCATTTCAAATCTAGTACTGGCAGCAGCGTTTCCGGGAGACTGCCAAAGCTGTCAAAGTCGAATGTGTGAAACACACTATCTGTGAAATTGCAGATAGTTCTAGAATTTTATGATTCACAAAAAACATAATTTTATAGGTCTGAATATTTCATGATGTTATACAAATGGACTGACCTACTTTGGTTAGTTGTGGTTAATGACTCATAGTCAGCGTGTGAGCTGCGTACTGATACCCCCTCTCTGGTCATACAATTGGTTCATTAATCGATAATAATCGATAAAAGAAAAAATATGTAAATAAATTCAGAGCATTCAGAACTAATCTTAGAGAGAGACTGAGATGGCGAGAGTGAAAGTAATGATAATCCGATTTTAATTCGATTTTTTTTTTGGAAAAATGAAAGAAGTAGAAGAGGACTGAAGCGGAATGGTACGGAAAAAAGGTGTCCCTTTATGAAAGGTGTTCGTTTAAGAGAGGTGTCCGCAAGGAGAGAGTAGACTGTAAATCAGGCTTTTGAAATTTGCTTGTCCGAATGGATTACAAATTTCACAAAAACTTCAAATAAGATTCCTTATAGCGTGTTGAAGATAAAGGGTGTTTTTTATTGAGGTATAGAACTTCGAATTGAAATAAAACACAAGAAAATCGTTTTAATGTCCATCAATTTGGCTTTATTGGAAGGATAATTTTATGCCATTAATGTTTAAATATGATTTCGGGCATGTGGCCGCCGCGGCTGGCTCGAATAAAGCCAATTCTACAGGTCCAATTTTCAACCACAACTCATCCACATTCATACCATCCAATTCGGGAACAAAATAGTCGGTTATCATGGCTCTATACCGGTCTCCATTAACGGTAACTGACTCTCCAGCATTATTTCGGAAGAAGTATGGCCCAATGACTCCACCAGCCCATAGAGCACACCAAACAGTCAGTTTTTGTGGATGTAATGGCATAAAATGGACGGAGCTTGCGGTGAACTTCGCGAACTGAACCATTACTTTCGAAATAAATTTGCACGATTTGCAAGCGTTGTTCTTTTGTGAACGTGTTCATGATGAAATGGCAAACCAAACTAAATATTAATCACTTGACAGCTGACAAAATGGCCGCCAGTTAAAAAAGTGATGCCAACTTAAAGTTCTATAGTTCTACAGTTTTGGCAGAAAATATCCTTAACTCCATTCAGAATAATTACATTTTCCCATTTAAATTTCTTTTCAGATACCTCAACAAAATCTCCCGCCCTAATACCCTATCCCAGTTGGGAGGCCCATAATCTCAACGAAGAGGATCCCGAATTGATTTCACCGTTTCGCGTACGGGCCGATCGTTGTGGCCGTTTGTGGGTATTGGACTCGCGCCTCGATGGCGTTCTCGAAGATACGCAAATCTTTGGACCCGCCCAGCTTATGGTTTACGATCTGCACAATGATGATCTGTTGAGACGCCATGTCTTCCCGGCCAACCAAGTCAAGGAAAACTCATTCTTTGCCAATCTGGCTATCGAAGATGGTGATTGCGAGAATACCTTTGCCTATGCGGGTGATTTGGGTAACCCCGGTTTGGTGGTCTACTCGTGGCAACAAAAAGAATCGTGGCGTGTACAGCACAACTTTTTCCATCCCGATCCAATGGCGGGCAACTTTAGCATTGGCGGTCATGCCTTCCAGTGGGATGACGGCTTATATGGCCTGTCTTTGGGTAAAATGCAGGCAGATGGTTATTCAACGCTGTACTTTCATCCATTAACATCGACCATGGAATTTTCCGTTAGTACAATGATTTTGCGCAACAAGACTTTGGCGACCGAGGGCAAAATCTATAAAGAATTCAAAGTGTTGGGTTCAAGAGGCGTCAATGCCCAGTCGGGTGCCTCATTTGTGGATCAGCAGACGGATGTTCTATTCTATACCCTGCCCAATTTGAATGCGGTGGCCTGTTGGAAGACCACCAGCCCTGAATACACTCCCAAATATCAGGGACGCGTTTACATGCATCCCGTGGAAATGCTCTTCCCCAGTGATGTCAAAGTTGATGGGGAAAATAATTTGTGGGTTCTGTCCAATCGTTTGCAGGAATTCATCTATGGTGAACTCTTTCCGAATTCGGTAAATTTTCGAATATTGACGGCTTCGGTTAAAGATGCCATTGAGAATACAGCGTGTGCTGTGGGGATGAAACCTATGCGAGATGATAATAACAAATCGGTAGTGACTATCGTCACTGAGAATAATCATCACAGCCACAATCATGACCACGACCATGACCATGATCATAGCCATCACGATCATAGCCACCACCATGAGACATTCAATTCAGCGGGAAGATTATCGATGATGTCATTGGGAAACATGGCAACGTTGCTGGTCAGTCTATGGTGGTACTCATTCCGATGATGTGTTTGTTGGCTGCAGTGCCTCATTCATAATCAATATGTGTTTTTGAATTTCTTTTAGCATTTAAGATGTCCACATGATGTGTTTTCCTTAACTCTTCTTATCCCCGTGTGTGAATTTAGTTCATAAGACCACAACTGTATAGTGTATAATATGTAGTATTGTAATTTGTGTATAGTATTTTGTATTTTCATTTAAAAAAAAAAAAGAAGAGTCTTTTGGTAAAATTCCAAAAAAAAAATGTTAATGGATTTCCAAAATAAAAGCCGTACCTCAGAATTAGTTTAAATGTATTCTGAACGTAAATGTCGGTAAAAATTAAAATACATTTAATTTTAAGTATAAAATACATATCAATAAGAAATATAATTTGTTGTGAATGCAGTTCTTCATTTTAATACTATACAGAAGTGATATAGGATATGTGAGGAATTAATTAATCATGAGATGTGCCATGTAATTGTCCAGTACGAAAAGCCATATTTGTCAAGATTGTTAATTACCTATATGGTAAAGGGAGGTCCAAATGGGACATTCTACATACAAATTAACCGAAATCCATATTCATATGTGGTAATTTCGTGCCAAAGTTGAAGCGTAGCCGTTGCATTAAATACTCTTTAAACCTATTCGTACCAGGCAGTGACTTCGGGTCACTAATGCAATTAATATATGTATTTTATTTGACATTAGTCATTATCGTTCCATACATCATAGCTTCTTCCTTTAAATAGTATATTTTTACAAAAATCTTCACTATAATTTTTTTAATTATTGTTTTTATAAACTATTTTCCGTATTACAAATTCAGCTTGGTACGAATAGGGTTAAATAGGTACATTTATAGAGCCAATTTAGAAAAACCAAACGCTTAATATATTTTGCCAGAGAATGTGCAGTTAAGCAAAACTGTTCACTAAATGCATGCTTTAAATTATACAATTATTTTTCACAAAACTTGCATACGCTGCTTAAATTAACCCCCGTATTCATAAAAAGGTATAACGCAATGAGAAGAAAAACCTTTAATAAGAAAAATGTGTTAAAATTCATTTTTCTTCTCAAAGGCTTATAAAGCTGTTATAAATGTTTATGCATACGGTGGTAATTGTTTCGCAAATAAAGAATTATTACAACTTAATTTAATTTATATGGAATACAATTTAATTCGCAAAAACTTATGTAGTCTTTTCTTTTTTTTTTTTAATTCATAACAATTACAATTTTAAAATACTGACAAGAAGCACATCATCCACATGCCACCTAAAACTTTTCCTTGCAAACTGTGGCAACATCGACGGTATCTTCACTTTGTTCCGAAGCTTTGTCAACTTCGTCAGTGATTTGTAAACGCTTTTCATGCTTATGCTGGACTTTCTTGATGACACCGCCACAAAATAATAGAGTGAGCTGAGAGAAACATAAATATATTTAGGCAAATTAAATAAATTGTATTATTAATAAATAACTTACATGCTCCAAAATTCCTATTAGTCCCAATACCGACAAACCCAACAGGAAGCCCAAAGAACCGCCCACATCGGCTATAAATTGTGTAGTATCATAGCTGGGACGTTCCTCAATCATCTGCTAAATAGAAACTGCAATATTAAAGTACCAAAAAAGAAAAGCAGAGGTTACTGCGAACAATTACCGATATCAATTTGGTGGTATAATATATCCAAACTTGTGTACTTGGTTCGGGATTTTCATCGAAAACTTTACGATTTTGTATATAGGCGGAGAAAATACGAGAATTACAGGGTGGGGCGCAGTCACATTCCGGATCTTCGTCGTTTTTATAAACACTGAGGAAGGGCAATACAATTTCTTGTGTATATCATTTATTTTGTGAACTTTACCTTCCATAGTCCCCTATTAGTTTCATCATAGTCTTATAGGATGTACATGGTTCCACGTTGACATCGTGCATCCAAGGTCCAGAACAATTGGCACTTTCGGCCAGTCCATGCCAAATGCATAGCTCGCCACACTGAAATTACATATGAAGATAAGTTGTAATTCAAATAAATTCAAAGAAATAAAGAAAGTAATCAGTAGCAGGCAAGTGGAAAAGAAATCTTAGGACCCGTTTACTCATACTCAACCGCGTTTACTTAGACACGAGCTACAGTGCGTTAACTTCAAATATCCGAAGAAGATTTTGCGGACGAAACTTGGACAGAGACCAAGGAGCTGCCGAGCCCGGGAGTTCACCAAAGTACGCCCAGTCAAACTGTCTCCGGGAAATATAATTCACAGCTGTTGGACAGATTTGAAGCATAGCCCAAATTCAAATGTGTTGCTTTCACATTACCCTCCATACGATGCTTATAGCAGCCCAACGTTTATTTTTCCTTAGATTGCTGAAATGCTCACCTTTAAATCACTGTAGCCCTCTTCTCTGGAGCACATTTTATGTTTCGTTTCAATATTTGAAAAATATTGACTTTGCAATTTAATTTCGATATCTTCATCAATGTCGGCAAATACATATTCCACACGACCGGATGCTTTCATATTGATTTCGGTGAAATTTTCGAGAGGATCATGAATGAAGAGATGCCAACCGGGGCGCGGCACAAATTTCTTGTTTTCCAATTCACTTTTGTTCAGATGATGCTGCAGCATTATGGAATAGCCGGTTTCTCGGTTGGCTCGTTTCAAAGCGATTTTCGGTCGTATCGTGTGACAGCGTCCCATATAGAAGTGTATACTGCTGGTGACTTCGACATCTTAAACGGCATATATATAAATGATTATTAAATAAAAATGTCTTAAATTGTAGGTGTAAGGGACGGTCTACGTACTCGATGCGAAACCATTTAGGCCATATTGAAAATTATAGAACGTCTCAGCTTCATCGTATGTGGAGTTCTCAAAGAATTCCGTAAATTCCACATCGCCATATGGATATGAACTCCAGCAACTACTATATTTCGGATGAATGCAGGTGTTACCGGATATTCTCTGAAATAATTAATGAGACATAATTAATAATTAATGTTAGCGGTGGAACGTAGAACCCTGTACCAAAACAAAACGTATAAACAAAAGCGGATACACAATAGTTGCTGTGAAAATGATCGTATCATACAACTCTCAGAGGGTTAATAATAAACCCAAGGTCTAGATTTAATTTGATACCTTAGTCCGTTGCTAAAAATATGGACAAATAGTTTCAAGGGACTTTCGAATCTCTAATTTTGAGAAAACCTATTTTCTAAACCCAATTTCTCCCAAACTACTTGTCCAATCCAAAAAATGAAAACATTGTCTGATTCAGATTAAGGTCTGCTATGCATGAACAAAGAAATCTATTTTTTCAAAAAAATCTAAAATATTGATGGGTTAACCCCTTTGTTTTTTGTTTGGTCAAAATAATTTTTTTTCGAATTTCCAAATCTTTTGCCCTTGGTTGCATTCTGCCATTAAAATGATGTAATTATAACCACATATAATTTATATAACATTAGCCATTACCGATTAGTGGCCAAAAAATACATTTTGAGAATGCACAATAAATCCTGTGAAAATGATGGTAGCATACAACTCTTAGTGGGTTGTCACTTGGTTGTGCAAACATTTGACTGGTCAACATTGGGTTACACAAATATTTGGTTGAAACAACTTGAAATATTGTATGTTAGGGTTTGCAACTACAGTTGCGAAAACATTTGGTTGCACCAACTTTTGGTTGCACAAACATTTAGTTGCGCACACCACAGTATAAGTATAAGTATATGTATAAGTATTAGTATTAGTATTCGATTTCTCAAACATTTGGTTGCACAAACATTTAGTTGCGCAAACCAAATGTTTGGCTTTAATTTGGTACTACTCCTGTGGTGCTAAGTTATTCCGTTGCTGAAAAATTGGCCAAATAGTTTCAGGGGACTTTCGAATGTCCAATTTTGAGAAAACCTATTTTCTAAACCCAATTTCTCCCAAACTACTTGTCCAATCCAAAAAATGAAAACATTGTCTAATTCAGATTAAGGTCTGCTATGCATGAACAAATTTTCAAAGAAATCTATTTTTTCAAAAAAATCGAAAATTTTGATGGGTTAACCCCTTTGTTTTGTTTTTGGTCAAAATATTTATCTTCGAATTTCAAAATCTTTTGCCCTTGGTTTTATTCTGCCATTAAAATGATGTAATTATAACCACATAAAGTTTATATAACATTAGCCATTACCGATTAGTGGCCAAAAAATACATTTTGAGAATGCACAATAAATCCTGTGAAAATGATGGTAGCATACAACTCTTAGTGGGTTGTCACTTGGTTGTGCAAACATTTGACTGGTCAACATTGGGTTACACAAATATTTGGTTGAAACAACTTGAAATATTGTATGTTAGGGTTTGCAACTACAGTTGCGAAAACATTTGGTTGCACCAACATTTGGTTGCACAAACATTTAGTTGCGCACACCACAGTATAAGTATATGTATAAGGATTTTCGATTTCTCAAACATTTGGTTGCACAAACATTTAGTTGCGCAAACAAAATGTTTGGCTTTAATTTGGTACTACTCTTGTGGTGCTAAGTTATTCCGTTGCTGAAAAATTGGACAAATAGTTTCAAGGGACTTTCGAATCTCTAATTTTGAGAAAACCTATTTTCTAAACCCAATTTCTCCCAAACTACTTGTCCAATCCAAAAAATGAAAACATTGTCTAATTCAGATTAAGGTCTGCTATGCATGAACAAATTTTCAAAGAAATCTATTTTTTCAAAAAAATCGAAAATGTTGATGGGTTAACCCCTTTGTTTTGTTTTTGGTCAAAATATTTTTTTTCGAATTTCAAAATCTTTTGCCCTTGGTTGTATTCTGCCATTAAAATGATGTAATTATAACCACATATAGTTTATATAACATTAGCCATTACCGATTAGTGGCCAAAAAATACATTTTGAGAATGCACAATAAATCCTGTGAAAATGATGGTAGCATACAACTCTTAGTGGGTTGTCACTTGGTTGTGCAAACATTTGACTGGTCAACATTGGGTTACACAAATATTTGGTTGAAACAACTTGAAATATTGTATGTTAGGGTTTGCAACTACAGTTGCGAAAACATTTGGTTGCACCAACGTTTGGTTGCACAAACATTTAGTTGCGCACACCACAGTATAAGTATAAGTATGAGTATAAGTATTAGTATTCGATTTCTCAAACATTTGGTTGCACAAACATTTAGTTGCGCAAACAAAATGTTTGGCTTTAATTTGGTACTACTCCTGTGGTGCTAAGTTATTCCGTTGCTGAAAAATTGGCCAAATAGTTTCAGGGGACTTTCGAATGTCCAATTTTGAGAAAACCAATTTTCTAAACCCAATTTCTCCCCAAACTACTTGTCCAATCCAAAAAATGAAAACATTGTCTAATTCAGATTAAGGTCTGCTATGCATGAACAAATTTTCAAAGAAATCTATTTTTTCAAAAAAATCGAAAATTTTGATGGGTTAACCCCTTTGTTTTTTTTTTGGTCAAAATATTTTTTTTTCGAATTTCCAAATCTTTTGCCCTTGGTTGCATTCTGCCATTAAAATGATGTAATTATAACCACATATAGTTTATATAACATTAGCCATTACCGATTAGTGGCCAAAAAATACATTTTGAGAATGCACAATAAATCCTGTGAAAATGATGGTAGCATACAACTCTTAGTGGGTTGTCACTTGGTTGTGCAAACATTTGACTGGTCAACATTGGGTTACACAAATATTTGGTTGAAACAACTTGAAATATTGTATGTTAGGGTTTGCAACTACAGTTGCGAAAACATTTGGTTGCACCAACGTTTGGTTGCACAAACATTTAGTTGCGCACACCACAGTATAAGTATAAGTATGAGTATAAGTATTAGTATTCGATTTCTCAAACATTTGGTTGCACAAACATTTAGTTGCGCAAACCAAATGTTTAGCTTTAATTTGGTACTACTCCTGTGGTGCTAAGTTATTCCGTTGCTGAAAAATTGGCCAAATAGTTTCAGGGGACTTTCGAATGTCCAATTTTGAGAAAACCAATTTTCTAAACCCAATTTCTCCCCAAACTACTTGTCCAATCCAAAAAATGAAAACATTGTCTAATTCAGATTAAGGTCTGCTATGCATGAACAAATTTTCAAAGAAATCTATTTTTTCAAAAAAATCGAAAATTTTGTTTTTTTTTTGGTCAAAATATTTTTTTTCGAATTTCAAAATCTTTTGCCCTTGGTTGTATTCTGCCATTAAAATTATGTAATTATAACCACATATAGTTTATATAACATTAGCCATTACCGATTAGTGGCCAAAAAATACATTTTGAGAATGCACAATAAATCCTGTGAAAATGATGGTAGCATACAACTCTTAGTGGGTTGTCACTTGGTTGTGCAAACATTTGACTGGTCAACATTGGGTTACACAAATATTTGGTTGAAACAACTTGAAATATTGTATGTTAGGGTTTGCAACTACAGTTGCGAAAACATTTGGTTGCACCAACGTTTGGTTGCACAAACATTTAGTTGCGCACACCACAGTATAAGTATGAGTATAAGTATTAGTATTCGATTTCTCAAACATTTGGTTGCACAAACATTTAGTTGCGCAAACAAAATGTTTGGCTTTAATTTGGTACTACTCCTGTGGTGCTAAGTTATTCCGTTGCTGAAAAATTGGCCAAATAGTTTCAGGGGACTTTCGAATGTCCAATTTTGAGAAAACCAATTTTCTAAACCCAATTTCTCCCCAAACTACTTGTCCAATCCAAAAAATGAAAACATTGTCTAATTCAGATTAAGGTCTGCTATGCATGAACAAATTTTCAAAGAAATCTATTTTTTCAAAAAAATCGAAAATTTTGATGGGTTAACCCCTTTGTTTTTTTTTTGGTCAAAATATTTTTTTTTCGAATTTCCAAATCTTTTGCCCTTGGTTGCATTCTGCCATTAAAATGATGTAATTATAACCACATATAGTTTATATAACATTAGCCATTACCGATTAGTGGCCAAAAAATACATTTTGAGAATGCACAATAAATCCTGTGAAAATGATGGTAGCATACAACTCTTAGTGGGTTGTCACTTGGTTGTGCAAACATTTGACTGGTCAACATTGGGTTACACAAATATTTGGTTGAAACAACTTGAAATATTGTATGTTAGGGTTTGCAACTACAGTTGCGAAAACATTTGGTTGCACCAACGTTTGGTTGCACAAACATTTAGTTGCGCACACCACAGTATAAGTATAAGTATGAGTATAAGTATTAGTATTCGATTTCTCAAACATTTGGTTGCACAAACATTTAGTTGCGCAAACCAAATGTTTAGCTTTAATTTGGTACTACTCCTGTGGTGCTAAGTTATTCCGTTGCTGAAAAATTGGCCAAATAGTTTCAGGGGACTTTCGAATGTCCAATTTTGAGAAAACCAATTTTCTAAACCCAATTTCTCCCCAAACTACTTGTCCAATCCAAAAAATGAAAACATTGTCTAATTCAGATTAAGGTCTGCTATGCATGAACAAATTTTCAAAGAAATCTATTTTTTCAAAAAAATCGAAAATTTTGATGGGTTAACCCCTTTGTTTTTTTTTTGGTCAAAATATTTTTTTTCGAATTTCAAAATCTTTTGCCCTTGGTTGTATTCTGCCATTAAAATTATGTAATTATAACCACATATAGTTTATATAACATTAGCCATTACCGATTAGTGGCCAAAAAATACATTTTGAGAATGCACAATAAATCCTGTGAAAATGATGGTAGCATACAACTCTTAGTGGGTTGTCACTTGGTTGTGCAAACATTTGACTGGTCAACATATTTGGTTGAAACAACTTGAAATATTGTATGTTAGGGTTTGCAACTACAGTTGCGAAAACATTTGGTTGCACCAACATTTGGTTGCACAAACATTTAGTTGCGCACACCACAGTATAAGTATTGGTACTAGTACTAGTACTAGTATTAGTATCAGTATTAGTATTAGTATTAGTATTAGCATTAGTATTAGTATTAGTATTAGTATTAGAATTAGCATTAGTATTAGTATTAGCATTAGCATTAGCATTAGTATTAGTATTAGTATTAGTATTAGTATTAGTATTAGTATTAGTATTAGTATTAGTATTAGTATTAGTATTAGTATTAGTATTAGTATTAGTATTAGTATTAGTATTAGTATTAGTATTAGTATTAGTATTAGTATTAGTATTAGTATTAGTATTAGTATTAGTATTGGTATTAGTATTAGTATTAGTATTAGTATTAGTATTAGTATTAGTATTAGTATTAGTATTAGTATTAGTATTAGTATTAGTATTAGTATTAGTATTAGTATTAGTATTAGTATTAGTATTAGTATTAGTATTAGTATTCCATTTCTCAAACATTTGGTTGCACAAACATTTAGTTGCGCAAACAAAATGTTTGGCTTTAATTTGGTACTACTCTTGTGGTGCTAAGTTATTCCGTTGCTGAAAAATTGGCCAAATAGTTTCAGGGGACCTTCGAATGTCTAATTTCGAGAAAACCTATTTTCTAAACCCAATTTCTCCCAAACTACTTGTCCAATCCAAAAAATGAAAACATTGTCTAATTCAGATTAAGGTCTGCTATGCATGAACAAATTTTCAAAGAAATCTATTTTTTCAAAAAAAATCGAAAATTTTGATGGGTTAACCCCTTTGTTTTTTTTTTGGTCAAAATATTTTTTTTTCGAATTTCCAAATCTTTTGCCCTTGGTTGCATTCTGCCATTAAAATGATGTAATTATAACCACATATAGTTTATATAACATTAGCCATAACCGATTAGTGGCCAAAAATACATTTTGAGAATGCACAATAAATCCTGTGAAAATGATGGTAGCATACAACTCTTAGTGGGTTGTCACTTGGTTGTGCAAACATTTGACTGGTCAACATTGGGTTACACAAATATTTGGTTGAAACAACTTGAAATATTGTATGTTAGGGTTTGCAACTACAGTTGCGAAAACATTTGGTTGCACCAACGTTTGGTTGCACAAACATTTAGTTGCGCACACCACAGTATAAGTATAAGTATATGTATAAGTATTAGTATTCGATTTCTCAAACATTTGGTTGCACAAACCAAATGTTTGGCTTTAATTTGGTACTACTCTTGTGGTGCTAAGTTATTCCGTTGCTGAAAAATTGGCCAAATAGTTTCAGGGGACTTTCGAATGTCCAATTTTGAGAAAACCTATTTTCTAAACCGAATTTCTCCCAAACTACTTGTCCAATCCAAATTATCAAAGAAATCTATTTTTTCAAAAAAATCGAAAATGTTGATGGGTTAACCCCTTTGTTTTTTTTTTGGTCAAAATATTTTTTTTCGAATTTCAAAATCTTTTGCCCTTGGTTGTATTCTGCCATTAAAATGATGTAATTATAACCACATATAGTTTATATAACATTAGCCATTACCGATTAGTGGCCAAAAAATACATTTTGAGAATGCAAAATATTTTTTTTCGAATTTCAAAATCTTTTGCCCTTGGTTGTATTCTGCCATTAAAATGATGTAATTATAACCACATATAGTTTATATAACATTAGCCATTACCGATTAGTGGCCAAAAAATACATTTTGAGAATGCAAAATATTTTTTTTCGAATTTCAAAATCTTTTGCCCTTGGTTGTATTCTGCCATTAAAATGATGTAATTATAACCACATATAGTTTATATAACATTAGCCATTACCGATTAGTGGCCAAAAAATAAATTTTTAGAATGCACAATAAATCCTGCGAAAATGATGGTAGCATACAACTCTTAGTGGGTTGTCACTTGGTTGTGCAAACATTTGACTGGTCAACATATTTGGTTGAAACAACTTGAAATATTGTATGTTAGGGTTTGCAACTACAGTTGCGAAAACATTTGGTTGCACCAACGTTTGGTTGCACAAACATTTAGTTGCGCACACCACAGTATAAGTATTAGTACTAGTACTAGTACTAGTACTAGTACTAGTATTAGTATTAGTATTAGTATTAGTATTAGTATTAGTATTAGTATTAGTATTAGTATTAGTATTAGTATTAGTATTAGTATTAGTATTAGTATTAGTATTAGTATTAGTATTAGTATTAGTATTAGTATTAGTATTAGTATTAGTATTAGTATTAGTATTAGTATTAGTATTAGTATTAGTATTAGTATTAGTATTAGTATTAGTATTAGTATTAGTATTAGTATTCGTATTAGTATTAGTATTAGTATTAGTATTAGTATTAGTATTAGTATTAGTATTAGTATTAGTATTAGTATTAGTATTAGTATTAGTATTAGTATTAGTATTAGTATTAGTATTAGTATTAGTATTAGTATTAGTATTAGTATTAGTATTAGTATTAGTATTAGTATTAGTATTAGTATTAGTATTAGTATTAGTATTAGTATTAGTATTAGTATTAGTATTAGTATTAGTATTAGTATTAGTATTAGTATTAGTATTAGTATTAGTATTAGTATTAGTATTAGTATTAGTATTAGTATTAGTATTAGTATTAGTATTAGTATTAGTATTAGTATTAGTATTAGTATTAGTATTAGTATTAGTATTAGTATTAGTATTAGTATTAGTATTAGTATTAGTATTAGTATTAGTATTAGTATTAGTATTAGTATTAGTATTAGTATTAGTATTAGTATTAGTATTAGTATTAGTATTAGTATTAGTATTAGTATTAGTATTAGTATTAGTATTAGTATTAGTATTAGTATTAGTATTAGTATTAGTATTCGATTTCTCAAACATTTGGTTGCACAAACATTTAGTTGCGCAAACCAAATGTTTGGCTTTAATTTGGTACTACTCCTGTGGTGCTAAGTTATTCCGTTGCTGAAAAATTGGCCAAATAGTTTCAGGGGACTTTCGAATGTCCAATTTTGAGAAAACCAATTTTCTAAACCCAATTTCTCCCAAACTACTTGTCCAATCTAAAAAATGAAAACATTGTCTAATTCAGATTAAGGTCTGCTATGCATGAACAAATTTTCAAAGAAATCTATTTTTTCAAAAAAATCGAAAATTTTGATGGGTTAACCCCTTTGTTTTTTTTTTGGTCAAAATATTTTTTTTCGAATTTCAAAATCTTTTGCCCTTGGTTGTATTTTGCCATTAAAATGATGTAATTATAACCACATATAGTTTATATAACATTAGCCATTACCGATTAGTGGCCAAAAAATACATTTTGAGAATGCACAATAAATCCTGTGATAATGATGGTAGCATACAACTCTTAGTGGGTTGTCACTTGGTTGTGCAAACATTTGACTGGTCAACATTGGGTTACACAAATATTTGGTTGAAACAACTTGAAATATTGTATGTTAGGGTTTGCAACTACAGTTGCGAAAACATTTGGTTGCACCAACGTTTGGTTGCACAAACATTTAGTTGCGCACACCACAGTATAAGTATAAGTATATGTATAAGTATTAGTATTAGTATTCGATTTCTCAAACATTTGGTTGCACAAACCAAATGTTTGGCTTTAATTTGGTACTACTCCTGTGGTGCTAAGTTATTCCGTTGCTGAAAAATTGGCCAAATAGTTTCAGGGGACTTTCGAATGTCCAATTTTGAGAAAACCTATTTTCTAAACCCAATTTCTCCCAAACTACTTGTCCAATCCAAAAAATGAAAACATTGTCTAATTCAGATTAAGGTCTGCTATGCATGAACAAATTTTCAAAATATTTTTTTTCGAATTTCAAAATCTTTTGCCCTTGGTTGTATTCTGCCATTAAAATGATGTAATTATAACCACATATAGTTTATATAACATTAGCCATTACCGATTAGTGGCCAAAAAATACATTTTGAGAATGCACAATAAATCCTGTGAAAATGATGGTAGCATACAACTCTTAGTGGGTTGTCACTTGGTTGTGCAAACATTTGACTGGTCAACATTGGGTTACACAAATATTTGGTTGAAACAACTTGAAATATTGTATGTTAGGGTTTGCAACTACAGTTGCGAAAACATTTGGTTGCACCAACGTTTGGTTGCACAAACATTTAGTTGCGCACACCACAGTATAAGTATAAGTATGAGTATAAGTATTAGTATTCGATTTCTCAAACATTTGGTTGCACAAACATTTAGTTGCGCAAACAAAATGTTTGGCTTTAATTTGGTACTACTCCTGTGGTGCTAAGCTATTCCGTTGCTGAAAAATTGGCCAAATAGTTTCAGGGGACTTTCGAATGTCCAATTTTGAGAAAACCAATTTTCTAAACCCAATTTCTCCCCAAACTACTTGTCCAATCCAAAAAATGAAAACATTGTCTAATTCAGATTAAGGTCTGCTATGCATGAACAAATTTCTATTTTCTATTTTTTCAAAAAAATCGAAAATTTTGATGGGTTAACCCCTTTGTTTTTTTTTTGGTCAAAATATTTTTTTTCGAATTTCAAAATCTTTTGCCCTTGGTTGTATTCTGCCATTAAAATTATGTAATTATAACCACATATAGTTTATATAACATTAGCCATTACCGATTAGTGGCCAAAAAATACATTTTGAGAATGCACAATAAATCCTGTGAAAATGATGGTAGCATACAACTCTTAGTGGGTTGTCACTTGGTTGTGCAAACATTTGACTGGTCAACATTGGGTTACACAAATATTTGGTTGAAACAACTTGAAATATTGTATGTTAGGGTTTGCAACTACAGTTGCGAAAACATTTGGTTGCACCAACGTTTGGTTGCACCAACGTTTGGTTGCACAAACATTTAGTTGCGCACACCACAGTATAAGTATAAGTATGAGTATAAGTATTAGTATTCGATTTCTCAAACATTTAGTTGCGCAAACCAAATGTTTGGCTTTAATTTGGTACTACTCCTGTGGTGCTAAGTTATTCCGTTGCTGAAAAATTGGCCAAATAGTTTCAGGGGACTTTCGAATGTCCAATTTTGAGAAAACCAATTTTCTAAACCCAATTTCTCCCCAAACTACTTGTCCAATCCAAAAAATGAAAACATTGTCTAATTCAGATTAAGGTCTGCTATGCATGAACAAATTTTCAAAGAAATCTATTTTTTCAAAAAAATCGAAAATTTTGATGGGTTAACCCCTTTGTTTTTTTTTTGGTCAAAATATTTTTTTTTCGAATTTCCAAATCTTTTGCCCTTGGTTGCATTCTGCCATTAAAATGATGTAATTATAACCACATATAGTTTATATAACATTAGCCATTACCGATTAGTGGCCAAAAAATACATTTTGAGAATGCACAATAAATCCTGTGATAATGATGGTAGCATACAACTCTTAGTGGGTTGTCACTTGGTTGTGCAAACATTTGACTGGTCAACATTGGGTTACACAAATATTTGGTTGAAACAACTTGAAATATTGTATGTTAGGGTTTGCAACTACAGTTGCGAAAACATTTGGTTGCACCAACGTTTGGTTGCACAAACATTTAGTTGCGCACACCACAGTATAAGTATAAGTATATGTATAAGTATTAGTATTAGTATTCGATTTCTCAAACATTTGGTTGCACAAACCAAATGTTTGGCTTTAATTTGGTACTACTCCTGTGGTGCTAAGTTATTCCGTTGCTGAAAAATTGGCCAAATAGTTTCAGGGGACTTTCGAATGTCCAATTTTGAGAAAACCTATTTTCTAAACCCAATTTCTCCCAAACTACTTGTCCAATCCAAAAAATGAAAACATTGTCTAATTCAGATTAAGGTCTGCTATGCATGAACAAATTTTCAAAATATTTTTTTTCGAATTTCAAAATCTTTTGCCCTTGGTTGTATTCTGCCATTAAAATGATGTAATTATAACCACATATAGTTTATATAACATTAGCCATTACCGATTAGTGGCCAAAAAATACATTTTGAGAATGCACAATAAATCCTGTGAAAATGATGGTAGCATACAACTCTTAGTGGGTTGTCACTTGGTTGTGCAAACATTTGACTGGTCAACATTGGGTTACACAAATATTTGGTTGAAACAACTTGAAATATTGTATGTTAGGGTTTGCAACTACAGTTGCGAAAACATTTGGTTGCACCAACGTTTGGTTGCACAAACATTTAGTTGCGCACACCACAGTATAAGTATAAGTATGAGTATAAGTATTAGTATTCGATTTCTCAAACATTTGGTTGCACAAACATTTAGTTGCGCAAACAAAATGTTTGGCTTTAATTTGGTACTACTCCTGTGGTGCTAAGCTATTCCGTTGCTGAAAAATTGGCCAAATAGTTTCAGGGGACTTTCGAATGTCCAATTTTGAGAAAACCAATTTTCTAAACCCAATTTCTCCCCAAACTACTTGTCCAATCCAAAAAATGAAAACATTGTCTAATTCAGATTAAGGTCTGCTATGCATGAACAAATTTCTATTTTCTATTTTTTCAAAAAAATCGAAAATTTTGATGGGTTAACCCCTTTGTTTTTTTTTTGGTCAAAATATTTTTTTTCGAATTTCAAAATCTTTTGCCCTTGGTTGTATTCTGCCATTAAAATTATGTAATTATAACCACATATAGTTTATATAACATTAGCCATTACCGATTAGTGGCCAAAAAATACATTTTGAGAATGCACAATAAATCCTGTGAAAATGATGGTAGCATACAACTCTTAGTGGGTTGTCACTTGGTTGTGCAAACATTTGACTGGTCAACATTGGGTTACACAAATATTTGGTTGAAACAACTTGAAATATTGTATGTTAGGGTTTGCAACTACAGTTGCGAAAACATTTGGTTGCACCAACGTTTGGTTGCACCAACGTTTGGTTGCACAAACATTTAGTTGCGCACACCACAGTATAAGTATAAGTATGAGTATAAGTATTAGTATTCGATTTCTCAAACATTTAGTTGCGCAAACCAAATGTTTGGCTTTAATTTGGTACTACTCCTGTGGTGCTAAGTTATTCCGTTGCTGAAAAATTGGCCAAATAGTTTCAGGGGACTTTCGAATGTCCAATTTTGAGAAAACCAATTTTCTAAACCCAATTTCTCCCCAAACTACTTGTCCAATCCAAAAAATGAAAACATTGTCTAATTCAGATTAAGGTCTGCTATGCATGAACAAATTTTCAAAGAAATCTATTTTTTCAAAAAAATCGAAAATTTTGATGGGTTAACCCCTTTGTTTTTTTTTTGGTTAAAATATTTTTTTTCGAATTTCAAAATCTTTTGCCCTTGGTTGTATTCTGCCATTAAAATTATGTAATTATAACCACATATAGTTTATATAACATTAGCCATTACCGATTAGTGGCCAAAAAATACATTTTGAGAATGCACAATAAATCCTGTGAAAATGATGGTAGCATACAACTCTTAGTGGGTTGTCACTTGGTTGTGCAAACATTTGACTGGTCAACATTGGGTTACACAAATATTTGGTTGAAACAACTTGAAATATTGTATGTTAGGGTTTGCAACTACAGTTGCGAAAACATTTGGTTGCACCAACGTTTGGTTGCACCAACGTTTGGTTGCACAAACATTTAGTTGCGCACACCACAGTATAAGTATAAGTATGAGTATAAGTATTAGTATTCGATTTCTCAAACATTTGGTTGCACAAACATTTAGTTGCGCAAACCAAATGTTTGGCTTTAATTTGGTACTACTCCTGTGGTGCTAAGTTATTCCGTTGCTGAAAAATTGGCCAAATAGTTTCAGGGGACCTTCGAATGTCTAATTTCGAGAAAACCTATTTTCTAAACCCAATTTCTCCCAAACTACTTGTCCAATCCAAAAAATGAAAACATTGTCTAATTCAGATTAAGGTCTGCTATGCATGAACAAATTTTCAAAGAAATCTATTTTTTCAAAAAAAATCGAAAATTTTGATGGGTTAACCCCTTTGTTTTTTTTTTGGTCAAAATATTTTTTTTTCGAATTTCCAAATCTTTTGCCCTTGGTTGCATTCTGCCATTAAAATGATGTAATTATAACCACATATAGTTTATATAACATTAGCCATAACCGATTAGTGGCCAAAAATACATTTTGAGAATGCACAATAAATCCTGTGAAAATGATGGTAGCATACAACTCTTAGTGGGTTGTCACTTGGTTGTGCAAACATTTGACTGGTCAACATTGGGTTACACAAATATTTGGTTGAAACAACTTGAAATATTGTATGTTAGGGTTTGCAACTACAGTTGCGAAAACATTTGGTTGCACCAACGTTTGGTTGCACAAACATTTAGTTGCGCACACCACAGTATAAGTATAAGTATATGTATAAGTATTAGTATTAGTATTCGATTTCTCAAACATTTGGTTGCACAAACCAAATGTTTGGCTTTAATTTGGTACTACTCTTGTGGTGCTAAGTTATTCCGTTGCTGAAAAATTGGCCAAATAGTTTCAGGGGACTTTCGAATGTCCAATTTTGAGAAAACCTATTTTCTAAACCGAATTTCTCCCAAACTACTTGTCCAATCCAAAAAATGAAAACATTGTCTAATTCAGATTAAGGTCTGCTATGCATGAACAAATTTTCAAAGAAATCTATTTTTTCAAAAAAATCGAAAATTTTGATGGGTTAACCCCTTTGTTTTTTTTTTGGTCAAAATATTTTTTTTCGAATTTCAAAATCTTTTGCCCTTGGTTGTATTCTGCCATTAAAATGATGTAATTATAACCACATATAGTTTATATAACATTAGCCATTACCGATTAGTGGCCAAAAAATACATTTTGAGAATGCAAAATATTTTTTTTCGAATTTCAAAATCTTTTGCCCTTGGTTGTATTCTGCCATTAAAATGATGTAATTATAACCACATATAGTTTATATAACATTAGCCATTACCGATTAGTGGCCAAAAAATACATTTTGAGAATGCAAAATATTTTTTTTCGAATTTCAAAATCTTTTGCCCTTGGTTGTATTCTGCCATTAAAATGATGTAATTATAACCACATATAGTTTATATAACATTAGCCATTACCGATTAGTGGCCAAAAAATACATTTTGAGAATGCAAAATATTTTTTTTCGAATTTCAAAATCTTTTGCCCTTGGTTGTATTCTGCCATTAAAATGATGTAATTATAACCACATATAGTTTATATAACATTAGCCATTACCGATTAGTGGCCAAAAAATAAATTTTTAGAATGCACAATAAATCCTGCGAAAATGATGGTAGCATACAACTCTTAGTGGGTTGTCACTTGGTTGTGCAAACATTTGACTGGTCAACATATTTGGTTGAAACAACTTGAAATATTGTATGTTAGGGTTTGCAACTACAGTTGCGAAAACATTTGGTTGCACCATTTAGTTGCGCACACCACAGTATAAGTATTAGTACTAGTACTAGTACTAGTACTAGTACTAGTATTAGTATTAGTATTAGTATTAGTATTAGTATTAGTATTAGTATTAGTATTAGTATTAGTATTAGTATTAGTATTAGTATTAGTATTAGTATTAGTATTAGTATTAGTATTAGTATTAGTATTAGTATTAGTATTAGTATTAGTATTAGTATTAGTATTAGTATTAGTATTAGTATTAGTATTAGTATTAGTATTAGTATTAGTATTAGTATTAGTATTAGTATTAGTATTAGTATTAGTATTAGTATTAGTATTAGTATTAGTATTAGTATTAGTATTAGTATTAGTATTAGTATTAGTATTAGTATTAGTATTAGTATTAGTATTAGTATTAGTATTAGTATTAGTATTAGTATTAGTATTAGTATTAGTATTAGTATTAGTATTAGTATTAGTATTAGTATTAGTATTAGTATTAGTATTAGTATTAGTATTAGTATTAGTATTAGTATTAGTATTAGTATTAGTATTAGTATTAGTATTAGTATTAGTATTAGTATTAGTATTAGTATTAGTATTAGTATTAGTATTAGTATTAGTATTAGTATTAGTATTAGTATTAGTATTAGTATTAGTATTAGTATTAGTATTAGTATTAGTATTAGTATTAGTATTAGTATTAGTATTAGTATTAGTATTAGTATTAGTATTAGTATTAGTATTAGTATTAGTATTAGTATTAGTATTAGTATTAGTATTAGTATTAGTATTAGTATTAGTATTAGTATTAGTATTAGTATTAGTATTAGTATTAGTATTAGTATTAGTATTAGTATTAGTATTAGTATTAGTATTAGTATTAGTATTAGTATTAGTATTAGTATTAGTATTAGTATTAGTATTAGTATTAGTATTAGTATTAGTATTAGTATTAGTATTAGTATTAGTATTAGTATTAGTATTAGTATTAGTATTAGTATTAGTATTCGATTTCTCAAACATTTGGTTGCACAAACATTTAGTTGCGCAAACCAAATGTTTGGCTTTAATTTGGTACTACTCCTGTGGTGCTAAGTTATTCCGTTGCTGAAAAATTGGCCAAATAGTTTCAGGGGACTTTCGAATGTCCAATTTTGAGAAAACCAATTTTCTAAACCCAATTTCTCCCAAACTACTTGTCCAATCTAAAAAATGAAAACATTGTCTAATTCAGATTAAGGTCTGCTATGCATGAACAAATTTTCAAAGAAATCTATTTTTTCAAAAAAATCGAAAATTTTGATGGGTTAACCCCTTTGTTTTTTTTTTGGTCAAAATATTTTTTTTCGAATTTCAAAATCTTTTGCCCTTGGTTGTATTTTGCCATTAAAATGATGTAATTATAACCACATATAGTTTATATAACATTAGCCATTACCGATTAGTGGCCAAAAAATACATTTTGAGAATGCACAATAAATCCTGTGATAATGATGGTAGCATACAACTCTTAGTGGGTTGTCACTTGGTTGTGCAAACATTTGACTGGTCAACATTGGGTTACACAAATATTTGGTTGAAACAACTTGAAATATTGTATGTTAGGGTTTGCAACTACAGTTGCGAAAACATTTGGTTGCACCAACGTTTGGTTGCACAAACATTTAGTTGCGCACACCACAGTATAAGTATAAGTATATGTATAAGTATTAGTATTAGTATTCGATTTCTCAAACATTTGGTTGCACAAACCAAATGTTTGGCTTTAATTTGGTACTACTCCTGTGGTGCTAAGTTATTCCGTTGCTGAAAAATTGGCCAAATGGTTTCAGGGGACTTTCGAATGTCCAATTTTGAGAAAACCTATTTTCTAAACCCAATTTCTCCCAAACTACTTGTCCAATCCAAAAAATGAAAACATTGTCTAATTCAGATTAAGGTCTGCTATGCATGAACAAATTTTCAAAATATTTTTTTTCGAATTTCAAAATCTTTTGCCCTTGGTTGTATTCTGCCATTAAAATGATGTAATTATAACCACATATAGTTTATATAACATTAGCCATTACCGATTAGTGGCCAAAAAATACATTTTGAGAATGCAAAATATTTTTTTTCGAATTTCAAAATCTTTTGCCCTTGGTTGTATTCTGCCATTAAAATGATGTAATTATAACCACATATAGTTTATATAACATTAGCCATTACCGATTAGTGGCCAAAAAATACATTTTGAGAATGCACAATAAATCCTGTGAAAATGATGGTAGCATACAACTCTTAGTGGGTTGTCACTTGGTTGTGCAAACATTTGACTGGTCAACATTGGGTTACACAAATATTTGGTTGAAACAACTTGAAATATTGTATGTTAGGGTTTGCAACTACAGTTGCGAAAACATTTGGTTGCACCAACGTTTGGTTGCACAAACATTTAGTTGCGCACACCACAGTATAAGTATAAGTATGAGTATAAGTATTAGTATTCGATTTCTCAAACATTTGGTTGCACAAACATTTAGTTGCGCAAACCAAATGTTTGGCTTTAATTTGGTACTACTCCTGTGGTGCTAAGTTATTCCGTTGCTGAAAAATTGGCCAAATAGTTTCAGGGGACTTTCGAATGTCCAATTTTGAGAAAACCAATTTTCTAAACCCAATTTCTCCCAAACTACTTGTCCAATCTAAAAAATGAAAACATTGTCTAATTCAGATTAAGGTCTGCTATGCATGAACAAATTTTCAAAGAAATCTATTTTTTCAAAAAAATCGAAAATTTTGATGGGTTAACCCCTTTGTTTTTTTTTTGGTCAAAATATTTTTTTTCGAATTTCAAAATCTTTTGCCCTTGGTTGTATTCTGCCATTAAAATGATGTAATTATAACCACATATAGTTTATATAACATTAGCCATTACCGATTAGTGGCCAAAAAATACATTTTGAGAATGCACAATAAATCCTGTGAAAATGATGGTAGCATACAACTCTTAGTGGGTTGTCACTTGGTTGTGCAAACATTTGACTGGTCAACATTGGGTTACACAAATATTTGGTTGAAACAACTTGAAATATTGTATGTTAGGGTTTGCAACTACAGTTGCGAAAACATTTGGTTGCACCAACGTTTGGTTGCACAAACATTTAGTTGCGCACACCACAGTATAAGTATAAGTATAAGTATATGTATAAGTATTAGTATTCGATTTCTCAAACATTTGGTTGCACAAACATTTAGTTTCGCAAACCAAATGTTTGGCTTTAATTTGGTACTACTCCTGTGGTGCTAAGTTATTCCGTTGCTGAAAAATTGGCCAAATAGTTTCAGGGGACTTTCGAATGTCCAATTTTGAGAAAACCAATTTTCTAAACCCAATTTCTCCCCAAACTACTTGTCCAATCCAAAAAATGAAAACATTGTCTAATTCAGATTAAGGTCTGCTATGCATGAATTTGGTACTACTCCTGTGGTGCTAAGTTATTCCGTTGCTGAAAAATTGGCCAAATAGTTTCAGGGGACTTTCGAATGTCCAATTTTGAGAAAACCTATTTTCTAAACCCAATTTCTCCCAAACTACTTGTCCAATCCAAAAAATGAAAACATTGTCTAATTCAGATTAAGGTCTGCTATGCATGAACAAATTTTCAAAATATTTTTTTTCGAATTTCAAAATCTTTTGCCCTTGGTTGTATTCTGCCATTAAAATGATGTAATTATAACCACATATAGTTTATATAACATTAGCCATTACCGATTAGTGGCCAAAAAATACATTTTGAGAATGCACAATAAATCCTGTGAAAATGATGGTAGCATACAACTCTTAGTGGGTTGTCACTTGGTTGTGCAAACATTTGACTGGTCAACATTGGGTTACACAAATATTTGGTTGAAACAACTTGAAATATTGTATGTTAGGGTTTGCAACTACAGTTGCGAAAACATTTGGTTGCACCAACGTTTGGTTGCACAAACATTTAGTTGCGCACACCACAGTATAAGTATAAGTATGAGTATAAGTATTAGTATTCGATTTCTCAA
Source organism: Hydrotaea cyrtoneurina (assembly GCA_958296145.1). Taxonomy (NCBI): domain Eukaryota; kingdom Metazoa; phylum Arthropoda; class Insecta; order Diptera; family Muscidae; genus Hydrotaea; species Hydrotaea cyrtoneurina. The sequence goes on along the minus strand of OY282514.1, from coordinate 25,606,769 downwards.
ACATTTGGTTGCACAAACATTTAGTTGCGCAAACAAAATGTTTGGCTTTAATTTGGTACTACTCCTGTGGTGCTAAGCTATTCCGTTGCTGAAAAATTGGCCAAATAGTTTCAGGGGACTTTCGAATGTCCAATTTTGAGAAAACCAATTTTCTAAACCCAATTTCTCCCCAAACTACTTGTCCAATCCAAAAAATGAAAACATTGTCTAATTCAGATTAAGGTCTGCTATGCATGAACAAATTTTCAAAGAAATCTATTTTTTCAAAAAAATCGAAAATTTTGATGGGTTAACCCCTTTGTTTTTTTTTTGGTCAAAATATTTTTTTTCGAATTTCAAAATCTTTTGCCCTTGGTTGTATTCTGCCATTAAAATTATGTAATTATAACCACATATAGTTTATATAACATTAGCCATTACCGATTAGTGGCCAAAAAATACATTTTGAGAATGCACAATAAATCCTGTGAAAATGATGGTAGCATACAACTCTTAGTGGGTTGTCACTTGGTTGTGCAAACATTTGACTGGTCAACATTGGGTTACACAAATATTTGGTTGAAACAACTTGAAATATTGTATGTTAGGGTTTGCAACTACAGTTGCGAAAACATTTGGTTGCACCAACGTTTGGTTGCACCAACGTTTGGTTGCACAAACATTTAGTTGCGCACACCACAGTATAAGTATAAGTATGAGTATAAGTATTAGTATTCGATTTCTCAAACATTTAGTTGCGCAAACCAAATGTTTGGCTTTAATTTGGTACTACTCCTGTGGTGCTAAGTTATTCCGTTGCTGAAAAATTGGCCAAATAGTTTCAGGGGACTTTCGAATGTCCAATTTTGAGAAAACCAATTTTCTAAACCCAATTTCTCCCCAAACTACTTGTCCAATCCAAAAAATGAAAACATTGTCTAATTCAGATTAAGGTCTGCTATGCATGAACAAATTTTCAAAGAAATCTATTTTTTCAAAAAAATCGAAAATTTTGATGGGTTAACCCCTTTGTTTTTTTTTTGGTCAAAATATTTTTTTTCGAATTTCAAAATCTTTTGCCCTTGGTTGTATTCTGCCATTAAAATTATGTAATTATAACCACATATAGTTTATATAACATTAGCCATTACCGATTAGTGGCCAAAAAATACATTTTGAGAATGCACAATAAATCCTGTGAAAATGATGGTAGCATACAACTCTTAGTGGGTTGTCACTTGGTTGTGCAAACATTTGACTGGTCAACATTGGGTTACACAAATATTTGGTTGAAACAACTTGAAATATTGTATGTTAGGGTTTGCAACTACAGTTGCGAAAACATTTGGTTGCACCAACGTTTGGTTGCACCAACGTTTGGTTGCACAAACATTTAGTTGCGCACACCACAGTATAAGTATAAGTATGAGTATAAGTATTAGTATTCGATTTCTCAAACATTTGGTTGCACAAACATTTAGTTGCGCAAACCAAATGTTTGGCTTTAATTTGGTACTACTCCTGTGGTGCTAAGTTATTCCGTTGCTGAAAAATTGGCCAAATAGTTTCAGGGGACCTTCGAATGTCTAATTTCGAGAAAACCTATTTTCTAAACCCAATTTCTCCCAAACTACTTGTCCAATCCAAAAAATGAAAACATTGTCTAATTCAGATTAAGGTCTGCTATGCATGAACAAATTTTCAAAGAAATCTATTTTTTCAAAAAAAATCGAAAATTTTGATGGGTTAACCCCTTTGTTTTTTTTTTTGGTCAAAATATTTTTTTTTCGAATTTCCAAATCTTTTGCCCTTGGTTGCATTCTGCCATTAAAATGATGTAATTATAACCACATATAGTTTATATAACATTAGCCATAACCGATTAGTGGCCAAAAATACATTTTGAGAATGCACAATAAATCCTGTGAAAATGATGGTAGCATACAACTCTTAGTGGGTTGTCACTTGGTTGTGCAAACATTTGACTGGTCAACATTGGGTTACACAAATATTTGGTTGAAACAACTTGAAATATTGTATGTTAGGGTTTGCAACTACAGTTGCGAAAACATTTGGTTGCACCAACGTTTGGTTGCACCAACGTTTGGTTGCACAAACATTTAGTTGCGCACACCACAGTATAAGTATAAGTATGAGTATAAGTATTAGTATTCGATTTCTCAAACATTTAGTTGCGCAAACCAAATGTTTGGCTTTAATTTGGTACTACTCCTGTGGTGCTAAGTTATTCCGTTGCTGAAAAATTGGCCAAATAGTTTCAGGGGACTTTCGAATGTCCAATTTTGAGAAAACCAATTTTCTAAACCCAATTTCTCCCCAAACTACTTGTCCAATCCAAAAAATGAAAACATTGTCTAATTCAGATTAAGGTCTGCTATGCATGAACAAATTTTCAAAGAAATCTATTTTTTCCAAAAATCGAAAATTTTGATGGGTTAACCCCTTTGTTTTTTTTTTGGTCAAAATATTTTTTTTCGAATTTCAAAATCTTTTGCCCTTGGTTGTATTCTGCCATTAAAATTATGTAATTATAACCACATATAGTTTATATAACATTAGCCATTACCGATTAGTGGCCAAAAAATACATTTTGAGAATGCACAATAAATCCTGTGAAAATGATGGTAGCATACAACTCTTAGTGGGTTGTCACTTGGTTGTGCAAACATTTGACTGGTCAACATTGGGTTACACAAATATTTGGTTGAAACAACTTGAAATATTGTATGTTAGGGTTTGCAACTACAGTTGCGAAAACATTTGGTTGCACCAACGTTTGGTTGCACAAACATTTAGTTGCGCACACCACAGTATAAGTATAAGTATATGTATAAGTATTAGTATTAGTATTCGATTTCTCAAACATTTGGTTGCACAAACCAAATGTTTGGCTTTAATTTGGTACTACTCCTGTGGTGCTAAGTTATTCCGTTGCTGAAAAATTGGCCAAATAGTTTCAGGGGACTTTCGAATGTCCAATTTTGAGAAAACCTATTTTCTAAACCCAATTTCTCCCAAACTACTTGTCCAATCCAAAAAATGAAAACATTGTCTAATTCAGATTAAGGTCTGCTATGCATGAACAAATTTTCAAAATATTTTTTTTCGAATTTCAAAATCTTTTGCCCTTGGTTGTATTCTGCCATTAAAATGATGTAATTATAACCACATATAGTTTATATAACATTAGCCATTACCGATTAGTGGCCAAAAAATACATTTTGAGAATGCAAAATATTTTTTTTCGAATTTCAAAATCTTTTGCCCTTGGTTGTATTCTGCCATTAAAATGATGTAATTATAACCACATATAGTTTATATAACATTAGCCATTACCGATTAGTGGCCAAAAAATACATTTTGAGAATGCACAATAAATCCTGTGAAAATGATGGTAGCATACAACTCTTAGTGGGTTGTCACTTGGTTGTGCAAACATTTGACTGGTCAACATTGGGTTACACAAATATTTGGTTGAAACAACTTGAAATATTGTATGTTAGGGTTTGCAACTACAGTTGCGAAAACATTTGGTTGCACCAACGTTTGGTTGCACAAACATTTAGTTGCGCACACCACAGTATAAGTATAAGTATGAGTATAAGTATTAGTATTCGATTTCTCAAACATTTGGTTGCACAAACATTTAGTTGCGCAAACCAAATGTTTGGCTTTAATTTGGTACTACTCCTGTGGTGCTAAGTTATTCCGTTGCTGAAAAATTGGCCAAATAGTTTCAGGGGACTTTCGAATGTCCAATTTTGAGAAAACCAATTTTCTAAACCCAATTTCTCCCAAACTACTTGTCCAATCTAAAAAATGAAAACATTGTCTAATTCAGATTAAGGTCTGCTATGCATGAACAAATTTTCAAAGAAATCTATTTTTTCAAAAAAATCGAAAATTTTGATGGGTTAACCCCTTTGTTTTTTTTTTGGTCAAAATATTTTTTTTCGAATTTCAAAATCTTTTGCCCTTGGTTGTATTCTGCCATTAAAATGATGTAATTATAACCACATATAGTTTATATAACATTAGCCATTACCGATTAGTGGCCAAAAAATACATTTTGAGAATGCACAATAAATCCTGTGAAAATGATGGTAGCATACAACTCTTAGTGGGTTGTCACTTGGTTGTGCAAACATTTGACTGGTCAACATTGGGTTACACAAATATTTGGTTGAAACAACTTGAAATATTGTATGTTAGGGTTTGCAACTACAGTTGCGAAAACATTTGGTTGCACCAACGTTTGGTTGCACAAACATTTAGTTGCGCACACCACAGTATAAGTATAAGTATAAGTATATGTATAAGTATTAGTATTCGATTTCTCAAACATTTGGTTGCACAAACATTTAGTTGCGCAAACCAAATGTTTGGCTTTAATTTGGTACTACTCCTGTGGTGCTAAGTTATTCCGTTGCTGAAAAATTGGCCAAATAGTTTCAGGGGACTTTCGAATGTCCAATTTTGAGAAAACCAATTTTCTAAACCCAATTTCTCCCCAAACTACTTGTCCAATCCAAAAAATGAAAACATTGTCTAATTCAGATTAAGGTCTGCTATGCATGAACAAATTTTCAAAGAAATCTATTTTTTCAAAAAAATCGAAAATTTTAGTGGCCAAAAAATACATTTTGAGAATGCACAATAAATCCTGTGAAAATGATGGTAGCATACAACTCTTAGTGGGTTGTCACTTGGTTGTGCAAACATTTGACTGGTCAACATTGGGTTACACAAATATTTGGTTGAAACAACTTGAAATATTGTATGTTAGGGTTTGCAACTACAGTTGCGAAAACATTTGGTTGCACCAACGTTTGGTTGCACAAACAGTTAGTTGCGCACACCACAGTATAAGTATTAGTATTCGATTTCTCAAACATTTGGTTGCACAAACATTTAGTTGCGCAAACCAAATGTTTGGCTTTAATTTGGTACTACTCTTGTGGTGCTAAGTTATTCCGTTTGCTGAAAAATTGGCCAAATAGTTTCAGGGGACTTTCGAATGTCCAATTTTGAGAAAACCAATTTTCTAAACCCAATTTCTCCCAAACTACTTGTCCAATCTAAAAAATGAAAACATTGTCTAATTCAGATTAAGGTCTGCTATGCATGAACAAATTTTCAAAGAAATCTATTTTTTTCAAAAAATCGAAAATTTTGATGGGTTAACCCTTTGTTTTTTTTTTTGGTCAAAATATTTTTTTTCGAATTTCAAAATCTTTTGCCCTTGGTTGTATTTTGCCATTAAAATGATGTAATTATAACCACATATAGTTTATATAACATTAGCCATTACCGATTAGTGGCCAAAAAATACATTTTGAGAATGCACAATAAATCCTGTGAAAATGATGGTAGCATACAACTCTTAGTGGGTTGTCACTTGGTTGTGCAAACATTTGACTGGTCAACATTGGGTTACACAAATATTTGGTTGAAACAACTTGAAATATTGTATGTTAGGGTTTGCAACTACAGTTGCGAAAACATTTGGTTGCACCAACGTTTGGTTGCACAAACATTTAGTTGCGCACACCACAGTATAAGTATAAGTATGAGTATAAGTATTAGTATTCGATTTCTCAAACATTTGGTTGCACAAACATTTAGTTGCGCAAACCAAATGTTTGGCTTTAATTTGGTACTACTCCTGTGGTGCTAAGTTATTCCGTTGCTGAAAAATGGCCAAATAGTTTCAGGGGACTTTCGAATGTCCAATTTTGAGAAAACCTATTTTCTAAACCCAATTTCTCCCAAACTACTTGTCCAATCCAAAAAATGAAAACATTGTCTAATTCAGATTAAGGTCTGCTATGCATGAACAAATTTTCAAAGAAATCTATTTTTTCAAAAAAAATCGAAAATTTTGATGGGTTAACCCTTTGTTTTTTTTTTTTGGTCAAAATATTTTTTTTCGAATTTCAAAATCTTTTGCCCTTGGTTGTATTCTGCCATTAAAATTATGTAATTATAACCACATATAGTTTATATAACATTAGCCATTACCGATTAGTGGCCAAAAAATACATTTTGAGAATGCACAATAAATCCTGTGAAATGATGGTAGCATACAACTCTTAGTGGGTTGTCACTTGGTTGTGCAAACATTTGACTGGTCAACATTGGGTTACACAAATATTTGGTTGAAACAACTTGAAATATTGTATGTTAGGGTTTGCAACTACAGTTGCGAAAACAGTTGGTTGCACCAACATTTGGTTGCACAAACATTTAGTTGCGCACACCACAGTATAAGTATTAGTATTCGATTTCTCAACATTTGGTTGCACAAACATTTAGTTGCGCAAACCAAATGTTTGGCTTTAATTTGGTACTACTCCTGTGGTGCTAAGTTATTCCGTTGCTGAAAAATTGGCCAAATAGTTTCAGGGGACTTTCGAATGTCCAATTTTGAGAAAACCTATTTTCTAAACCCAATTTCTCCCAAACTACTTGTCCAATCCAAAAAATGAAAACATTGGCTAATTCAGATTAAGGTCTGCTATGCATGAACAAATTTCAAAGAAATCTATTTTTTCAAAAAAAATCGAAAATTTGATGGGTTAACCCCTTTGTTTTGTTTTTGGTCAAAATATTTTTTTTCGAATTTCAAAATCTTTTGCCCTTGGTTTTATTCTGCCATTAAAATGATGTAATTATAACCACATATAGTTTATATAACATTAGCCATTACTATTAGTGGCCAAAAAATACATTTTTAGAATGCACAATAAATCCTGTGAAAATGATGGTAGCATACAACTCTTAGTGGGTTGTCACTTGGTTGTGCAAACATTTGACTGGTCAACATATTTGGTTGAAACAACTTGAAATATTGTATGTTAGGGTTTGCAACTACAGTTGCGAAAACATTTGGTTGCACCAACATTTGGTTGCACCAACATTTGGTTGCACAAACATTTAGTTGCGCACACCACAGTATAAGTATTGGTACTAGTATTAGTATTAGTATTAGTATTAGTATTAGTATTAGTATTAGTATTAGTATTAGTATTAGTATTAGTATTAGTATTAGTATTAGTATTAGTATAGTATTAGTATTAGTATTAGTATTAGTATTAGTATTAGTATTAGTATTAGTATTAGTATTAGTATTAGTATTAGTATTAGTATTAGTATTAGTATTAGTATTAGTATTAGTATTAGTATTAGTATTAGTATTAGTATTAGTATTAGTATTAGTATTAGTATTAGTATTAGTATTAGTATTAGTATTAGTATTAGTATTAGTATTAGTATTAGTATTAGTATTAGTATTAGTATTAGTATTAGTATTAGTATTAGTATTAGTATTAGTATTATTAGTATTAGTATTAGTATTAGTATTAGTATTAGTATTAGTATTAGTATTAGTATTAGTATTAGTATTAGTATTAGTATTAGTATTAGTATTAGTATTAGTATTAGTATTAGTATTAGTATTAGTATTAGTATTAGTATTAGTATTAGTATTAGTATTAGTATTAGTATTAGTATTAGTATTAGTATTAGTATTAGTATTAGTATATTAGTATTAGTATTAGTATTAGTATTAGTATTAGTATTAGTATTAGTATTAGTATTAGTATTAGTATTAGTATTCGATTTCTCAAACATTTGGTTGCACAAACATTTAGTTGCGCAAACAAAATGTTTGGCTTTAATTTGGTACTACTCTTGTGGTGCTAAGTTATTCCGTTGCTGAAAATTGGCCCAAATAGTTTCAGGGGACTTTCGAATGTCCAATTTGAGAAAACCTATTTTCTAAACCCAATTTCTCCCAAACTACTTGTCCAATCCAAAAAATGAAAACATTGTCTAATTCAGATTAAGGTCTGCTATGCATGAACAAATTTTCAAAGAAATCTATTTTTTCAAAAAAATCGAAAATTTTGATGGGTTAACCCCTTTGTTTTTTTTTTGGTCAAAATATTTTTTTTCGAATTTCAAAATCTTTTGCCCTTGGTTGTATTCTGCCATTAAAATGATGTAATTATAACCACATATAGTTTATATAACATTAGCCATTACCGATTAGTGGCCAAAAAATACATTTTGAGAATGCACAATAAATCCTGTGAAAATGATGGTAGCATACAACTCTTAGTGGGTTGTCACTTGGTTGTGCAAACATTTGACTGGTCAACATATTTGGTTGAAACAACTTGAAATATTGTATGTTAGGGTTTGCAGTTGCGAAAACATTTGGTTGCACCAACATTTGGTTGCACAAACATTTAGTTGCGCACACCACAGTATAAGTATTAGTACTAGTACTAGTACTAGTATTAGTATTAGTATTAGTATTAGTATTAGTATTAGTATTAGTATTAGTATTAGTATTAGTATTAGTATTAGTATTAGTATTAGTATTAGTATTAGTATTAGTATTAGTATTAGTATTAGTATTAGTATTAGTATTAGTATTAGTATTAGTATTAGTATTAGTATAGTATTAGTATTAGTATTAGTATTAGTATAGTATTAGTATTAGTATTAGTATTAGTATTAGTATTAGTATTAGTATTAGTATTAGTATTAGTATTAGTATTAGTATTAGTATTAGTATTAGTATTAGTATTAGTATTAGTATTAGTATTAGTATTAGTATTAGTATTAGTATTCGATTTCTCAAACATTTGGTTGCACAAACATTTAGTTGCGCAAACAAAATGTTTGGCTTTAATTTGGTACTACTCTTGTGGTGCTAAGTTATTCCGTTGCTGAAAAATTGGCCAAATAGTTTCAGGGGACTTTCGAATGTCCAATTTTGAGAAAACCTATTTTCTAAACCCAATTTCTCCAAACTACTTGTCCAATCCAAAAAATGAAAACATTGTCTAATTCAGATTAAGGTCTGCTATGCATGAACAAATTTCCAAAGAAATCTATTTTTTCAAAAAAATCGAAAATTTTGATGGGTTAACCCCTTTGTTTTTTTTTTGGTCAAAATATTTTTTTTCGAATTTCAAAATCTTTTGCCCTTGGTTGTATTTTGCCATTAAAATGATGTAATTATAACCACATATAGTTTATATAACATTAGCCATTACCGATTAGTGGCCAAAAAATACATTTTGAGAATGCACAATAAATCCTGTGAAAATGATGGTAGCATACAACTCTTAGTGGGTTGTCACTTGGTTGTGCAAACATTTGACTGGTCAACATATTTGGTTGAAACAACTTGAAATATTGTATGTTAGGGTTTGCAGTTGCGAAAACATTTGGTTGCACCAACATTTGGTTGCACAAACATTTAGTTGCGCACACCACAGTATAAGTATTAGTACTAGTACTAGTACTAGTACTAGTATTAGTATTAGTATTAGTATTAGTATTAGTATTAGTATTAGTATTAGTATTAGTACTAGTATTAGTATTAGTATTAGTATTAGTATTAGTATTAGTATTAGTATTAGTATTAGTATTAGTATTAGTATTAGTATTAGTATTAGTATTAGTATTAGTATTAGTATTAGTATTAGTATTAGTATTAGTATTAGTATTAGTATTAGTATTAGTATTAGTATTAGTATTAGTATTAGTATTAGTATTAGTATTAGTATTAGTATTAGTATTAGTATTAGTATTAGTATTAGTATTAGTATTAGTATAGTATTAGTATTAGTATTAGTATTAGTATTAGTATTAGTATTAGTATTAGTATTAGTATTAGTATTAGTATTCGATTTCTCAAACATTTGGTTGCACAAACATTTAGTTGCGCAAACAAAATGTTTGGCTTTAATTTGGTACTACTCTTGTGGTGCTAAGTTATTCCGTTGCTGAAAAATTGGCCAAATAGTTTCAGGGGACTTTCGAATGTCCAATTTTGAGAAAACCTATTTTCTAAACCCAATTTCTCCCAAACTACTTGTCCAATCCAAAAAATGAAAACATTGTCTAATTCAGATTAAGGTCTGCTATGCATGAACAAATTTTCAAAGAAATCTATTTTTTTCAAAAAAAATCGAAAATTTTGATGGGTTAACCCTTTGTTTTTTTTTTTTTGGTCAAAATATTTTTTTTCGAATTTCAAATCTTTTGCCCTTGGTTGTATTCTGCCATTAAAATTATGTAATTATAACCACATATAGTTTATATAACATTAGCCATTACCGATTAGTGGCCAAAAAATACATTTTGAGAATGCACAATAAATCCTGTGAAAATGATGGTAGCATACAACTCTTAGTGGGTTGTCACTTGGTTGTGCAAACATTTGACTGGTCAACATTGGGTTACACAAATATTTGGTTGAAACAACTTGAAATATTGTATGTTAGGGTTTGCAACTACAGTTGCGAAAACAGTTGGTTGCACCAACATTTGGTTGCACAAACATTTAGTTGCGCACACCACAGTATAAGTATTAGTATTAGTATTCGATTTATCAAACATTTGGTTGCACAAACATTTAGTTGCGCAAACCAAATGTTTGGCTTTAATTTGGTACTACTCCTGTGGTGCTAAGTTATTCCGTTGCTGAAAAATTGGCCAAATAGTTTCAGGGGACCTTCGAATGTCCAATTTTGAGAAAACCAATTTCTAAACCCAATTTCTCCCAAACTACTTGTCCAATCTAAAAAATGAAAACATTGTCTAATTCAGATTAAGGTCTGCTATGCATGAACAAATTTTCAAAGAAATCTATTTTTTCAAAAAAATCGAAAATTTTGATGGGTTAACCCCTTTGTTTTTTTTTTTGGTCAAATATTTATCTTCGAATTTCAATATCTTTTGCCCTTGGTTGTATTCTGCCATAAAAAACGATGTAATTATAACCACATCTAGTCCATACATATAACAGTACCTATTACCGATAATTGGTTGCGCAAACCAAATGTTTAGCTTTAGTTTGGTACTTCATTTATGGAAAATCTAATTTTGAGAAACCACATTTTCTGAACCCAATTTTCCAGATGATTATATTTCTGTTTTGAATGCACTAAATGTATATTTGCTAACAAAGATCGAAATTAGACAAAAAATATTTTGAACAAAAAAAAAAGAAAAATAATTTTTCTGTCTGTAATTCTGCTCATCGACAAGGAATATAAATCGGTGATAATTTTCTGTCTCACAAAAGAATTTTCGAGTTTAGTGGACTTTTAAATATTAAATAATTTGACCTTGTATTTCTTTGGGTCTATTTCGGAAACCAGCGTAGGTATTAAAGTTGTGTTATTATCAAATTAAGGCCAACAGTCGTATATCTGGAATAATGGAAAGTTTGGTTGATTTTGAGGAAAAACAACTTGACAATTAAAAAAAATATTTAACTATATATGATGTTTCCACAATTATCCACTTATAGAGACATATTCAGTGACCCATACGTGGATTTTATCCTTCTGATTAATGTTGCAGAAAAAACATATTGTCGGCATTTCTCAAAGTCATGTTCCAGATCTTTACATTTTCAATGGCAGGGTTTTTATTTTCTAAAAAAAAATTGAGACAATTCCTTGTCAATTCTACTTACAGTTAATTCATCCGCCTTATAGGGTGGATCACGACATATGGTAACAGCTGGCATATCGATAGTTTCATTTAAACTGTAATACGAGTGTGTGGAAATCGGGGGATTATCCAATTTCGAGAAACATTCGTACAACTACAAAAGAGAACATACAAAATAAACACACACACACACATTTTAATTAACACATTGTTGCCGAATATCCTTTGTCCTTCAATACCTGAACAATCACAATAATACAACAGACAAACAACACCAAATAGCGAATAATTTTCGCAGGATCTTTCAGGAGCCACGCTCTCAACTCCGACCAATAGCCCATTGTGCTGTGTTAAAAGGGACGAGACAACCGATAATTTGCGCGATTCGAAATGAACTGAATGCAAACAATTGCGCATGGAAAGTATTTTGACCCGGTTTATCGCGACATCCGGATGAAGTTCCCACGTTCCTTTGATACAAAGCTGATAAGGGAGTTACGGTTTTGTTTTGCTCTCGGGGGACAATGATTTATAAACCATTACCAGATAAACAGAGATAAAAGCGTTAACACTCTTAGTCACACCCGAATGGCCATATTGTGGCCACTCGGTATTTGGTGGTCTTATGCGTAGAATCGCACTGCCCGGTTCCGTTCAATTAAGCGTTATGAAATTACAGACACCTCTTTACTGCGCTGACTTCAAGAACAGATAAGCGGTTTTTATGCAGCGTATCAATCGAGCGAAACACGAAAAATACCTGTTGTGAAGTTGTTTTTCAACGGTGCTGGTTGTGTTATCTGTGCACTTTCGACGGCATAATTGATTTGTCCCTAGATAATCTCCATGGGACGTATGTGTGTCAGATCAGAGGAATACCTACCGCCCATTTGAGGTGGATAGTCAATGCATGTTTATCTTAATCATGCGTTCGGAGGGCCCTACATAATAAACAAATTTAATTACACTATTTACAAGGCAAACGAATGTTGAATAAATGTACAGTTGTGGGGGATAATATAGCAAATTCCTTAATATGGTCATGGGATACAATTACAAAACGAATAGGGGTAACTAAGTTTATATTGGGTTGACATATGTGATTAAAGTTCACGAGAGTACAGAGAGCCGAAAATACAATGATTTTTATTAACCATGTGTGTGGTTAAATTTTTCATGGTAAATGTTTGATTACGAAGACAAAATAACGTTATATGAGGTCAAATGTACATGAAAAATAGTTAAGTTAAAATTATATCGAGCCCTATCCGCGAAAATAGTGTAAGCGACAAAAACAAAATTTTACAGGAGAAGGTTTTTTCTAATTATGTCTGCTTTTGGTCTAAGTATTACCGTGAAATTTGATATATAAGCATTATTTTGTCCAATATTTATGACAAAATTGGTTTTATTTACATATCCACAACATAACGGGTATTTTTGTCGTTTACATTATTTTTGCTGTCATGCTGGCAAGCTACGGGCTAATGTTGTGTCGGCTACGTTAAAACAATTTTAAAAAAAACTAGTTTTCTGTTTTAAAATTTTTTTATTTTAATTATTTGTTTGTGTACACAAATAAATATTAAAGTTTTTAACCTTAAATTCAATGGTTGTTACAAAAATAATATAAAAAAAAGTTAGAAAAATTACTTCAGAGAAACTAAACTAAAATTTTAATTTTAGTACGAATTATTCTTATATACATAAATAAAAATTAAAGCATTAAACCTTAAATTCAATGGTTAAGATAAAAATATAAAATAAAAAAAATATAAAGAATCGCTGTCGCTGTATGGAACAAGCGATTTTTTTGTTGAAAACTGAAACAGAAATTTCTTTATAACAACCAAAAAAATATAATACTACTTATATTTTATTTTAAATATTGTGTATAAATTAAAAAACACACACTTACCTCAAGTTGATTGAACGACATTACAAAAAAAATAGTCAAATCGCGAATATATTGTAATTTATCACCAACTTTGTTGCAGAAAATTTTAATGTAAGCGCCACTTCGCAGTCACAAAAATGTAAACAAACTAAGAATGTTCACTTACCTTAAAATTGCTTTGGCTGCAAATTCGTAACGGAGCTTTTTACAGTTATGAAATTTTTAGAGATGATGCAAATAATAGTAAATAATCGATTTTCATCAAAAAACGAAAATCGATAACAGTGTCGCTTACACTATTTTCGCGGATAGGGCTCGATATAAGAGTGTTTTTTTCGTGAGAGAGAGAGAGACAGAACAATGTGCGAAATAAACTACAATACCATGATTATTCGGCTGTGTTGTGTTGAAGTTTTTGAACTGCTTTGTATTAGACGAAGTACATTATTATGTTACACGACGTTGCAACGAATGCAATTGTCTCTCCCCCCCCCCCACTCTTTCCTACTCTTCCTTTTCTCACAACAAGTGAGCACTTTATCTCGCTCTTTCAAAAAAACACCACCAAATGCTATCTTCACTGCTAGTTGAGCTGTTCCTATTCAATGCATGTGTTTACTGCTTCATTTTTTTTTTTTTGGGATATGCGCTACAGTAGTTCTCGTTTACTCGTACAGAGTTTGGACCCTTATTACACCAATAATTGCTGCATAAACCATTGCAAATGTGTACCGATGCAGATGTGTAACAGCTCCCGAAACCTTGCCTGCAAAGAAATAGATATAAATCAATAATCTCGAACAACAGATACAGAAACTTTATTTTTTTCAAATAAAATTAACAGATTCAGTGTTAAATTGAACATGTATTGTTGTCAAAAAATTAACTATGAAATTTTAATATTAACAATTAATGGTCAAATCGCAGATTTGTGGTGGCCCAATGACATCGCCGAGACGGCGATTACCAAACTAGGTGCGCAAAATCGATTGCGGCGTGGGTTATGTGGTATGACGCACCAACCGCCCACAGAAAATAATTTATCTTGCCTCTGTGGCGCTTACTGAGCTATAAGCCCAAATGGTGTTTTCGCGAACATTTTCAATGAAACCAAACTCTCTGTCACCCTCTGAGAATGCATTGGCTTCTCGCCGATCATGTGCGTTTTTTCCGATACCCAGATGTGGCTATTCTACTTGTTAATGAAGGGTTATCCATTTTGCGTTTTAAAAGTAAACGTAAATAAAACACATATTAATTTTTTTTTTTTTATGATATTTTTTTTTTTTTTATAAAGTTTGAACATTGACATTATGTGTGAAACACTACATCATTTAAATGACCACCACGCGAAGTGTTGCAAGCATTTATTCTTTTGAGGTAATTTTGGACCACTTTTTGCCACATATTGGGCGGTATCTCAGACATAACTTGACGAATGTTGCTTCTTAAGTGCTCAAGTTAAGGGTTTATCTGCATAATCACGGTCTTTCGCGTAGCCCCACAAAAAAAAGTCTAATGCTGTCAAATCGCATGATCTTGGTGGTCAGTCGTCGTTTTCGAAGAAGTAAGGCCCAATTACACCTTCGGACCAAAGAGCACACCAAACAGTGACTTTTTGTGGATGTAATGGCCTCTCTTCAATTACTTGAGAATCCCCAGAACCCCAAATACGACAATTTTGTTTATTAACATACCCACCGAGTGAGAAATGTGCTGCATAACCATAAACCATAATCTCCTCTTAAAGCACGGTATTTGACTGTGCTAGAATCACCATTTTTGTAGAAGGTTTTAATAAATTTTTCGCGTTGTGTGATAGTTCGGCGATCCATTTTCGTCAATGTCAGACTTCCAACTGAAAAGAAAAAAAAACTTGTTTTAACAACTTAGTTTGACAGATGTCAATATCATAGCTCTGTGGGAAATAAAAGGAAGTTTTTTCAGAAGTCAACCAGTAGGTTTATTGAAAATAACTGTTAACTTGCTGTACTCAAGTTTTTGCAAAAATATCGTCAGACTGGTGGCTGCTAGTGGACAAAACTAAGGGTTGTACGGTGAACAGTGACGAGATTTTGGTTGCCGTAGCCAAGAGCCTGCGACTCAGTATTGGAATCATGGCTTTGAAGTATGGTGCCCATTTTCGAATTCCATCCGGTTTTTGGAAGCTAATAGGGTGAAGTAGTACCACAATCCGGTTTTTTGTGAAAAATTCGATTTTTCGGGTTTTTTTAGTATTTCAATCACAAGTTGGTCAATTTCTAAGATTTGGAGTCATACAGTCAAAAGAAAAATTGTTCTAGCTTTAATTTGATGTATATAAATCATGTATATATATGTTTTATGTAAAACAGACTTTTTATTTTATTTATTTATTCGTAAAAATTATATTATACCATCGAATGAGAGAGCACTGGCAATAAGGCTATCTGCACGTAACGTTTTATATCTTCTAAAACAACTTAGTTTGACAGATGTCGAATTCCAACGCTATACTTTTGAAACCACGAAATGGTTAACCCTATATATTGACTTTCGTTCAAGATTTCCAGAGGGAAGGACCTGTCACTCTCAAAATAACATATGCTTCCAAAAGAAGCCACTAGATGAACCGCTATCGTTTTTGAGTCTTAGGTAACCGATTTCGGGACCCGGAAGCACAAATTCTATTAGGGTGTCCAATCTTCTAAGTGAACGCGAAAAAAGCTTGGTCTCTTCCCGTTGGCGGAGTTATAAAATTGTCCCATTATTGATTGTGAGCCTTTGGTCACCGATTAAGCAAAACTTCTATTGGCGTTCCCATTCTCCCAAGATTTTTTTTAACAAGCCTTGGCAGTGACTCTTCAATACAGACCTCACAAATAATTTGAGAAACCTGTGTTCCTTATCATTCAACAAATATTTCCTGCTCATAACCCACATTTTATTCTAGACTATTTCGTTGATTTCCCAAAACATTATCCTTCATATTTTTCCCCTCTGACCCGGTTTTGACAATATAATCGCTGGACACAGAACAAAAGTTGCTTATCATTGATACATTTAAGTGATATCAGAGATATTACTATGAAATATGCACAAGTAATATGAGCACTTCCACAAATAAGAAATAAGACAAAAAAAGGTCACCAGTGCCTATGACTCTTGGACAGATGACCCATATTTTATGTTTTCCCCAAAAGTCTTCATCCAAAAATAATCGTGTTGAAAATATGCCCAAACAAAACGAAATCCCATAGAAATAAATGAGAATCGTTTCGTTTTGTTGTTGTTGTTTATTTTTTCTTTTTCACAAAAATCTATATTTGGATCGATACCGCAGAGACGACAGAACGGAAACAAGTAAATGATCGACGCATAACACCTCAATCTCTCGATAGGCAGCAGAAAAACACCCCTCAGGAATGTTTCATCGTCACAGAGAAAAGTGGAAAACTGAAATATCGGAGCCCGATAACTGAATATTGGAAGATATATATATATATATATCTGTGTGTGTTAACATACAAGCTCGTATGTATTTCCGATGGGTGCTTGGCATGATTATTCGATCATAAAAGAAAGTAAATGCTACACAAGGTGAGTATGTACGATAAACATTCATTGTACATACATATAGATGTATGTATATACTCATATATGTAGACGTGTATGTGCATATGTACATAAACTCGGAAAAAAAGTTCTATATACTAATTCAGTTTTCAAATAACTAAGAGTATGCGTGTGTTGTGCTTCTGTTGTTGTTGTTGTTGTTATTATTGTAGCCGTTTCTATAAATACTCTGCGGAACAACAAGAACAGCAGCAACATATATCTAGTTGTTGTAGCTGTGGCTACAGCAACAACAACAGCATCATCATCAGCATTAGTTGAAGAAGTTCACAGCTACGAGTAAATTTTTTTTTCGGATGGTCCGTCCATCCGTCCGTTCGATGTTTGCATTGTTGTTGTCTTCAAAAATAACAAAAAGAAATGTTTCAAAATATCCTAAGTTTACTGGGAGCAATAGAATACTCTCGATCATTTTGGTTGGTTGCCAGATCTTTAAGTGGTTTAGGTGATGTTTTCGTTTTTGCATTACTTCTGGGGACAACATTTTGCATTTCTGGGGGTAGACATGTGAGTATTTGCGGCGGATTTAATAAAATAGCAATACTCTACAGCACACTGTGGTAGACGGTGAAAGACGAATGGAATTCGACAGTACCAATAAAGATGGGCCAGTAACGAACTCTGGACAAGTTGGAACATATGGGTCCATATTTTGAAATGGCCCCATACACACACACATAATGTGCGATATCGACAACAACCACACAATATATTAAAAGTGGAAAAGTTGAACAAAAACTTCTCCGTGAAAGTTTGTTTAGGACACCGAACATTTTCTAAAGTGCTGTTAATTCATTTGTATTCTACAGGGTCCGCCAAATGGCCTCGGCCGGCCATGCAGTAGCCTAACGACATCAGCTCTGCGGCTGATAATGCGAACTTCAAAAACAGGGCGCAAAACATCGAGTGCAGCTTCGGCTGTTTGGCACATAGCGCCGTTCTGTTGAATCCAAATGTTGCCAATATCCTCCTCCTAAATTTTTTGTAAACAAAAATTCGTTCAATGTGGCCCGATACCGAAAGTAACTATAACGAAATAAGCACTAGTTGAAAAAAAACGTTAGACGGCGGACCCTTTATAAACATAGTCTGTAACCATGACAAATGATCAACTGTAACGATTTAAGAATTTTGGAAGGACAGAGAACTCGCTTTTTAGTTTTTAATCACGAGGATAAAGACTTGGGTCTTAAGGCTTATAAAGTTCAGTTTACACAAGAACTCAAGCCGGCCGATCATCAACAATGTCGTGTCTTTGATCATTGGGTCCTTGAAATACATGAAAATGATTCGGAATTCCATCGAAAAATCATCTTGACTGATGAGGCCCATTTCCATCTCGTCAACAAGCTAAAATGTCGGATCTAGGGCTCGGAAAACCCAAGAGTTATTGTCGAGAAACCTCTCCATCCTCAACGTGTGACTGTTTGGTGCGGTTTGTGATCCGGCGGCGGGTCATTGAACCTAACTTCTTCGAAAATGAGGTTGGATCAACAGTTTTTTTTTTTTTTTTTTTTTTTTTTGATGGCCAACACTCAGGTGATGCCCCCTATAAATGCAATGCATTGTGTTAGCGGAAGGAAATTAGGGTATCGGAAGGAGGAAAGAGGGAGTAGTGTTTGTTGACATTTGTTTTGAATTTCTGAATGTCACAACTGGCAGGAAACACATTTGCTGGAAGATTATTCCACATACGAACGGTTCGGCTAAAGAACGAATTTTCTCTATATTTTCAATTTACGCGTTTAAATTCGTTTGGATTTGGGGGGGAAATGGCCAGCTGGAAATGATCAGCAGTTTGAAGAGAAGGCAAAAAGTGCGACATTTATGCACTCATTGAAGCCAACACTTTGACAAACGAACTGAAAATCTGTGCGTAGGGTTACCCTTTTTAACCAAAATAATACAAAAATACGGGTTCAACATGTGCAACATGAAGGTAAAATGTTAAATTTTTTTGTACAGGGTGGGGCCAACAAATTTAATAACTTTAATTTAACCTGAAAAAATTAAAAAGCGAATGAAAATAAAAATAGTCACCCTGTGGAGACTTTTGGCCCACCCTGTATAAACTACATCAACATAAAACCAAAGACCATATACAGGAAATTTGCTGACTCATTAGTTGGGCTGGACACTCGGCAGGTATCAGTAATTAGTATGACACCAGGTTTTCAAAAAAATTCTGTTTTTTTCTCATAAAAAATATTGACAATTACGTTATTTCGTAGAAAACAGAAATTTCTGGTTATTTTGAAGCGAATACTGGCTATTTCGCAGAAAAACAAACAAAAATACAGTTTTTTTCAAAAATACTGACAATTTCGTTATTTCATAGAAAATAGAAATTTTTAATTATTTCAAAAAAAAAATACTGGTTATTTCGTAGAAAACACACACAAACGCCATATCTTGGAAATGTCCAACAAACGCCTTGGAACGTCCGTCCTCTGAAAGGTATTTTGTTAAACCCATTAAAATACAGCGACGGTACGAATCGGTCGTTTGAATGCCAACGCTCCAGCCAGAAAGTGGATCAAGTGGAACAAGACAGAAAATCTCTGATATCATGAACAGGTGAAAAAACACACTAGACAGAAGTCCTTGGAAATTATTTATTAAGCTGACCAAGAACAACAACAGATTGTAGAGCCATGATTATATGCGGATAACACTGCAATTATAACAGCGATTATTTTTTTGTAAGAAATTTTTCAGTAAGTGATTATTTTTGATTTAATTCGAATCACAGGCTTAGGAAAAGAAATCTGGAAGAAATGAATGACTGAAATAAAACTGTATTTCAAATGGCTCATCGGTTGCTTAAGTTAAATTCTAAAAATTACCGAAGTCAACTTTTTCAATATTTATTTAATAAATCGATTTCATTTTGTAGTACTTCCAAAGATCATTTAACACACAGACGTCTTTAGTCGTCTGCCCAACCAGTATTTTCTCTGATCTCCTTTGTAAAACTATCAAATGGTGCCATGACATCTGGAGTGTGCTTCCGAACTAATGCATATGAAAACGACTTGCGACGTCTGCCCTCTCAATGGTCTTTGGTACTTCCACTTCTAATACGAAAGCCTTGCTATGAATATAATAATGAAAATACATAACGATTTAGGGGGCGTTGTCATTCGAAATAATTGGGACATTCTAGAAGATTTGTGATATTTAAGGAACGCTTTCTTAAATGTTTTAAATATTTTAGAGACCTTAGAGGATTTCGGAACGATTGTATGCCATACATTGAAATCATAGAGTATTTAAATACTCAGGCACTAACTGAAGTTGAGATAAGATTGAGTTGTTTTAAGAAATAAGTAAAAGAATAGTGCCGTCCTAAGAAAGAATGTCACAAGCGACCAAATTTCAAAATTAAGGTAAGGCCAGTTTTGTTATCCTGAATGATATTCTGATTTGTGTGTTAAGCTTATAAGACAACATACTATAAAATCATTTTTTAAATGTTTAAAAAATATTTAATTATAAAAAGTGAAATTTAATTATAAATGTTAAAGCTAAATATCTCAAGACTACCAACGTGGAGTTGTGAATTTCTTTGTTAGGAGATCAGAATTTGCCAAGAAAGTTAAAGCAAACAAAACCCGACACCTGATTTTGAGCGAGGATTTGAACTTTTAACTTCTCTCACGGAAAAAATTACAATCCAGACTTAGGCTGTTACTATTAGTGACCACAGATATTATTAGAACAATATTTCCAAAAGAGAGCACAAGAAATTTTTGAAAAGAACTATAGAATTCCATGAGCAAAAATTACAATACAGACTTAGGCTGTTACTATTTGTGAGCACAGATATTATTAGAACAATAGTAGGAGTACAAAAAAGAACTATAGAATTCCATGGTATTCCATTAAAATCTAAAAATTACTTGTATCTTTTGTATTCATTTTTCATCCCAAAGAAACATTTTCCTAATTTATGTGTAACGTTTCAAAATGTAAATTAAAAATATGATATTTTCGGAGAAAGGTTTCGTATATCTTCTGAACTTTTGTCATACAACTGGTGCAAAAATGTCTGTGACGGAAAATATGATAGAACTCCTTTTTCAGGGTAAAGATCCAAGTCTAATGTTCTTTTGAAATCCAAAAATATACATATGTCAGCCTTTGAAATTCGTTTTATGGAGATACTCATTGGTTTTTCTGGTTAATGCCTTGAACAATTTTTCAGTTTAGGAACATTTAAAAAAAAATTAAACAGATTTTCTTTTAAATAAAATATTTAAAAACTTATAGAGCAAAAATTGTTTTCATATTTAAAACAAAAGAAAAATGCATTCTAGAATATTCTAATATTTTTAGAATTCCATTCTATTACAGTTTTTTTTTTGCTGTGCTTTATTTTCCCACACGTCTTCCAAGACATTTTCAGATTGAATTTCAACAGCCACTGTTATTGAATGTTTTTTTTTTTTTTGTAGGAATTCAAAAATTTTCGCACATTTTCAAATATTTGCATTGAAAGTGAAATATATAAACTTTGTTTTTCTTTTAAAATAAATTTACATTTTTGTGTGGTTGGCATTTTGATTATCGGCCAACCCTGATCTCGATCACATACAATACGCTCAGTGGCTGGCAAAAAACTGGCAACCATTTCAAAGTTGCCCGCTGGCCAAGCGAACAAATAGTGAAAGAAAACCACCGAACGCCCAACGGTGCCTCAAGATTTTAAAATCGTTTTGGGCCAGGGGTACATTTAGTGTTGGAGGGGGGGAGGAAGTGAGTGGTGCGATGTGTGTTTTTCTTCTGTAGTATGAGGAACTCGGAATCGGGAAAATACCATAAGTTTCTTTTATGGAACAGCGGAACAGTGGCTGGCTATTTTCACCTACCGTCCAGAGATATGCTCATGCTTTGCTCATACTCTCTTCTGGGATTTTTTTTGCCCCGGCCTGTATGTGAAATCATACGTTGTCGGTGTATTGGTCAGTCCGAAAATTGTTGATCGTTTCGCTTTTCATTCGTTTTTTTTCTATTTTTTTTTGTGAGTTATTTTTAGTGTCAAATTCTTTTTCTTTGAGTAAATGTTTTTCTCAAAAACTCGCAACGAATAAATAACAACAAAAATCCGTAACAAAAACAAAAGAAAAACGACAACAACAAAACCATTAACGATCAGTGTTTTTACGTCACATAAAAGTTTTTGATGCTTGGCGTTTTTTCAAAATTTTATTTGTTTGTTTGCTAAAGGGAAAACTGAAATTCTTTCAATTATTTTTCAATTGAATTCTTGAGAATTCTTCTCTACCAGTCCATCCCTGGACCGCCATAGTGTACATAGTATGTACATTTGCGTACCATTTCAGATTTTGAATAAAATTCATTTCCTTTTCAATTTCGGTGACGTAAAATGAATTTGCGAAAAACCATACAGTTTTATTACATAAATTGTGAGAAAAATGTATATTTATATTGTTAGTTGTTGAAAATATCGACATCTACATACATACATGTTCATATGTGACTCATAAGTAATGGGTTTTTAGTTAGTTCAACTCAATATTGGAAATATTGAGTATTATGCGCACGGAAAGAAAAAGATGACGATATTAAAAAAAAAAACAACATCAAATGTGCCAATAACACAGATATTTCGTTCAACTGGACCTTCATTATGGAGCACGTCTTCCTGGTAGTATAAATGGACGTAGTTGTTTGTGGGTCTTGATTACCAAAAAAAAAAAAATCAACTTAAATCAAAGCTATTTAAATTTGGAAACAAAGTTGATGAGTTTTTAATTGTTATGAGAAAACTATTTTTGATTACTACTAAGATGTATGAATATATTTTCTATATGATGGCGTAGCGTACAATTTAAAGGCTACAAACTAATCAAACTGACGTATCAGCTTGCATTACAATAGGAATAAACTCTTAACAAAATGCAACAACTGCTCTATAACAAAAAGAAACATCAGAGACAGCCTTCTAGTTTAATATCTTTTCGATAAGAATTTTAGTTTCAATTCCGCTACAACCAGTATAGAGGGTTTGTTTTAAGTGCCGGAGAAGTTAAAATGGTAACACAAGCTAGAAATAGAATGCAATTTTTTGGCCCAATCGGTTTTTATGGGATTCCCTTAAAAAAAAAAAAAAAAAATATGCACCTCTTCGAAATGGAATGATTTTGGAGACCACTGGAGAGGGTTCTCCAATAAGAGGTGTTATTTTGGTATTCAAAGAAAAATGGAATTTTTTGAGATAAATGATCCGGATGATTATTTCATAATAAAGAGGAAGGTTTGCCGTTAATAATGAGAGACAACATCAGCCAAATGGCCACCACGACCACGCTTATAGGACCATATCCTTTTTATGAAATTGTCCATAACCAAATCGCCAAATCCATCTTTGAGGTCTTGAATCGACGCTAGGCTGTTGGCGTAGACCTTATCTTTCACGTGGCCCCAAAGGAAGGAGTAGCAAGGTGTAAATTACAAGATCTCGGTGGCCAATTGTCACCGTATTACACACATTCTGTCCTATGAACCAAATTTACTTTTTCGGAAAGAGGGGAAAAAATAAAAATACACGTGTATCGGCGATTTTCATGTACACGTCAGAATTTTTTTTTTGAAAGCCTGTGTGAAAGCCTCTTGACCGATTTTTAACCCTTTTTCAGTGATCCAATCGAGCTGATTTTTTGCAGGCAGACTCGTGGAAATGTCTGTATCACGTCAAATTTTTTAAAAACAATTTTTATCAATTCTCAGATTTTCCCCAATTTTTATTATTTTTGAAAAAAAAAATATTTTTTTCACTTTTCTTAGCATAACTTGAAGAGATTCCAAATTTTTTTAACTACTACGTTACGAAAAAAAAAAGTTTTTTGAACTGAAACCTTAAAAAAAACGATAACGAATTTTTAAAAAAATTAAAAAAAAAATTAGAAAAATCTGAGAATTGATAAAAATCTATTTTTTAAAAAATTTGACGTGATACAGACATTTCAACGAGTCTGCCTGCCAAAAATCAGATCGATTAGATCTCTCGATAGCGCAATCCATGCACCGTAACTGTTGGTCCAACCTCAATTTCGAAGATGTTACGTCCAATGAGCCGCCGCCGGACCAAAAACCCCACCAAACTGTCATGGAGACAATTACTCATGGGTTTTCCGAGCCCCAGATGCGACAATTTTGCTTGTTGGCGTAGCCACCGTGGTGGAAATGGGCCTCATCAGTCAAGATGATTTTTCGATGGAATTCCGGATCATTTTCATGCATTTCAAGGACCCAATCAGCAAAGACACGACGTTGTTGATGATCGGTGTAATGCCGTTTGTCGAATGCCCAATTCCAAAGAACGACCAGGAATGGACAAACCTGGATTTTCTTCAACACTTTGCGATACAGCAGCAATATTCTCAGTTGTTCTTGAGCGATGTGCAATTCTAGGCATAGTGCGTCTGTAGAATGAGACACATGTGATTCAGCAGACGTTCATCAATTTCAATAAATTCATAATTTCCGATTTGCAAAATTTGTTCTGTCGCATTCATATGCCACAACGGTCGTGATTAATGTGTAATAAAAATATTTATTAATTGTAACACAATTTCAGTTGAACACAGACAAATATGCATGTCTTACATTCACAGATCACCAATTCCTTTAATAAAAATAATAGCCGCACTCTCTGTGGTCATTAATTCACAAAATGTTCTTCATTTTAAACATTTTAATTGAATTCTAAAAAGAAAGAAAATGTTCAATTTGCCCCTCCAATAATGAATAATGAATGATGTATTTGCATGGGGCACAGTGTCTCGAAACCCGAAAGTTGATGATGATGATGGGCGGTAATTATTGAAATAAGCACCTATTTGTAGGGCTTTAGAGCGAGGTGCTTAGTTCAAATCATCACGGTGGTCAATTATCATAATCATAATTAATACTGGCGGATACTGGCAGTAATATTCTGCCCCTTTACGCACTGCATACTGCGGATACTGGTTGGTGTATTTCATTTCATTTATTTTTTTCAGACTTGTAATTATAAGCCTGTACTCCAAATTTAACAAATTACAAAAAGCATATACAGAAATCTTTCTTAGTAAGCCAAAAAAAAACTACTCATTATGAAAAATAATATAATAATATGAAGTAATTAAAACTAATTTCACAATAAATATAAATAAACAAGAGAAAAGAAAACAGGGTAATAAAGTAAGATTAGGAAAAAAATGTTACGTCCCTCAACGTGTAGCAGAAACAACAAAAATAAAAGAAAAAAAAGCAAAAAATTGTAAAGAAATATAGAGAAATATGTCCAATAGTGTGAAACTAGTGTGCAATTCGATCACATTGCCTTAAATAGCCTGTACGGTGGGTGGATTTTGACCAGCATAAGGTTAACTTAACTCACAAAACATATTCACCCTTATCGCGTAGTAAATTTTCCCAAAAAAATGTTCCCCGTTCCCAAAAATGCAATCATGTAAATATTTTCACAAAAGTGACAACTTCGAAAAAATATTCCGTTATCGCGTACACATGTTTTGTGAATTTGCGTTCACAAAATTCTTTAAAATTTTCCTTGAATTTTGAACTGCGAAAAGAGAAAATACGCAAATGTAAGTCTTGAATTTGCCAATTATAAGTGAAAAAAAAGATAAATAATTACTGATTTTTAGGTCACAGAGAATGAATTTTGAAAAAAATTGAAAATTGCGAACATATCCCATAAGGACCACTCTCAGTTCCATAGGTTTCCGTTTATAAGTAATTACCATTCCTCCCGAACACTGTACGTACTTACTGATTTCCATAACATTCCACGAAGAAACAGACGTGGTGAACTTCTCTCCCACCAGTGTTTACCCACTGACCGAGACCTACTGTTTAAAGTCGACTCCGAACGGCTAATGTTTTTTCTCCGAACACTGTGCTCAATGCACAAATATGCTTCACAGATATTCATGCATGTAAAATCATTAATTTCTGTAGATAATTTACACTTCAATGAAATGTAATAATTACACTCAGAGAAATTACGGCCAAGCTTAGTACAACCAGCCAAATCAAAATATTTTCACAAAAAATTAATTGCCGAAAATCTTTGTTAACATTTTATTTCCTAATTCCTTTGAGTGCAGTTTAATGCCCATTATTTAATTTTATTATTTCAAAAAAATCGCTGCTTGTTTTACGACAATTCTGAATCATGAAGAGAACTGATTCAGTGAATTTCAAATCATTTTCTGTGTGTTTGCGAATTGCACGTAATTAACTGTCACACATTTTTCAAAAGCCGCTGTAAAATCTTAGCACAAATTATTAAAATTGAACAAGTGTGCAATGATGCAAGCATCAGCAAAATTCTGTGCTATTTTTAGATATGAACAAAGTTTAATTTATGGACTAGACTGGGAGGAACTCTTTAAAAGGCCATAAATTCTGTAATGCCCAATTTATATTAACTGTATTTTTTTCACAAATGCTTTGAGTCACTCTACTCAAATGTATTGGGTATTAGTTAGTTGTGGGTTTGCAAAGTGCAATGAATTAAAACAAGGTGAAAGCTGACAGTAAAATATTGGAATTGTATCCCCATCGGGATACAACGCCGAAGTTGAGACCACAACTTTTGCTGAACTTTTCTTTAACCACTGAAATCAAACCCTTTTACCATTAGAAATGGTTGTTAGCGATGTTAGTGGTTAAAGGGTAAAGAAAGTAAAAAAGGCAAAAACTTATTTTGACTCCCAAACCGTAAAGGCAACTAAGGAATACAGACCGCTATTCCTACTGGATAGTACAGACAAATACCTGGAGAGAATAATCTATAATAGAGGATGAGGGGCTGCCAATATGATTCAGTAAAGCGAGGTCACTAAGTAGTTCGTGGTAAACATGGGCAGATGAGCTTTCGAAGGATGGGGCTCACATAAGACGAATTGCACCGTAAAAACTTCGTATTTCGAAATATGAAACCGACTACTGTCTACAGAATCTCTCCTGAAGATGAAGTAGAATTCCACGCTGTCCTCACTACACTAGCAATAATTACATATTCACGCCATTAAAACTCTGGATTCTGCGTTACTGAACTCTATCAACTTCAGACTGCCGCAGATCTCACAACGAAAACAGTACTGCAGTTCAACATTCTCATTAAAAATCTCCAAAAAAAAATTGAACAATGAAAAATTCCCGGCGATTTTCATGTACACGTCAGAATTTTTTTTTTTGAAAGCCTGTGTGAAAGCCTTTGGACCGATTTTTAACCCTTTTTCAGTGATCCAATCGAGCTAATTTTTTGCAGGCAGACTCGTGGAAATGTCTGTATCACGTCAAATTTTTTAAAAACAATTTTTATCAATTCTCAGATTTTCCCCAATTTTTATTATTTTTGAAAAAAAATATTTTTTTCACTTTTCTTAGCATAACTTGAAGAGACTCCAAATTTTTAAACTACTTAAGCGTTACGAAAAAAAAAAGTTTTTTGAACTGAAACCTTAAAAAAAAAACGATAACCATTTAAAAAAAAAAAAAAAAAATTTAGGAAAATCTGAGAATTGATAAAAATTTATTTTTTAAAAAATTTGACGAAATTTAAATTTGAAAAATTTACTTGGAAGTTTTCTTCCATAAACAAATGCCCACAGACAAAGAACTGCTGTTGTCTTTGAATAAAACCTGTAAAATTCATTTGAACATCGGCCAAGTCCCTCGGAGGTAGAACACAAAAGGCAAACGATGAACGACTCACTCAACCGCGATTTGGCGACGACTTGTGAGTGGGGACAAATGAACAGAGACGATTTTAATGCACAAAAGTCCCAGTGTTGTTTGTTGTCACACAAACGTTCCACTGATCCAGCACCTTCGTTAATCTCTATGGGTGGTGTGGATACTCTTAATGATCTGGGCATGAAGACACAGGGTGATGCTCGCTGGGCTAGCCATATATTCGAAGTGTCGAAAGAAGCATTCAAGTGTTTAGGCTTTTTAAAGCGGTGCAAGAAATACTTCACCCCATCTGACACCCCTACATCCGGCCTAAAATGGAATACAACCCCCATACATGGGCAGGGGCTCCAAGGACATCTTTGCAGCTTCTGGACCGTGTACAGAGGACAGCGTTTGTGATGAGAGGGGATAGTAGGGTATCCAACTCCTTCCAATACCCCTATTTCTCGTCGCTAACATAGTGCATTACATTTAAAGGGTGCATACCCTGAGTGTTAAACAAAAAAAAAAAATGATCCATGGAAATCGAAGCATTAACAACAATCTGATAGATTTCTATTTCATTAAATGTGTTCTTCTCCAATAGAAAAAGTTGGAGTGTCTCAAAATGAATGAGCTTCAATGTAAATTATTTCATTACAGATGCCAAAGAATCCGAAACCCCATACTTCCAATTGTTATCGCGATACACGTGACTGACATAATATAATGAATAGATTTTCTCATTGGCCATTGTTTGAATTGGCTGCTTTATCACCATACCAACCATGGCTATGATGTTTTGTGTCTTTCAACAACAGCTTGTGAGTCATCACAAATATTCCCACAACACTCAGTGATGTTGAGAAGGGCCTCATTAAATTGAAGGATGGTTAATCACCATCTTGTAAGGTATCTAGAGTCTAACGGCCTTCTGAATGATAGACAGTATGGCTTCCGTAGAAATCGATCTACTGGAGACCTGATGGCGTTCCTTACGGAGCGATGGAGTCGATCCATTCACCGCCTTGGTGAAAGTAAGGTCGTGGCTCTGGATATTTCCAAGGCGTTCGATAGGGTCTGGCACGGAGCACTCATATCAAAACTTATTGCATTTGGTGTCGGTAATATCTTCTCTCGATTCATATCGAGTTTTCTCAGGGATCGCTCTATACGAGTTGTTATAGATGGCGTCTCATCCAACGAGCATAGGTTGACCGCAGGAGTGCCACAAGGCTCTGTCCTCTCTCCTTCTCTATTTCTTATTTTCATTGACGACCTGTTGGGGCAGACTGTGAACCCAATCTACTCCTTTGCGGATGACAGCAACCTCTGTCATTCGTACTCATTTGATCATCGGCCAAGTCCCTCGGAGATAGAGGACAAAAGGCGAACGATGAATAACTCACTTAACCGCGATTTGGCGACGATTTGTGAGTGGGGCCAAATGAACAGATTAGATTTTAATGCACAAAAGACCCAGTGCTGTTTGTTGTCACACAAACGTTCCACTGATCCAGCACCGTCGTCAATATCTATGGGTGGTGTGGATATCGACGAATCAGACACTCTTGATGTTCTGGGCATGAAGATACAGGGTGATGCTCGCTGGGCTAACCATATATTCGAAGTGTCGAAAGAAGCATTCAAGTGTTTAGGCTTTTTAAAGCGGTGCAAGAAATACTTCACCCCATCTGACCTCGTAAATATTTACACCACATACATCCGGCCTAAAATGGAATACAACTCGCATATATGGGCAGGGGCTCCATTAACATCTTTGAAGCTTCTGGACCGTGTACAGAGGAGAGCGGTGGTGATGATAGGGGATGGTAGGGTATCCAGCTCTATTGTCTCCCTACAGCATCGCCGAAATGTGGGTTGTGTATCGCTATTCTATAGATATTTTAATGGTATCTGTTCAGAAGATATCCGTCGTCTGGTCCCTGACGTTAGAACATTTAGCCGGAATACTCGGCTATCCAGGGTCTCTCATCCGTTCATTGTCAAATGGCCGGTTGACCGGACGACGCACTATAGAGAAAATTCGTTCTTCAGCCGGACTGTTCGTTTGTGGAATAATCTTCCTGCAAGTGTTTTTCCAGCCTGCTATGACATTACCAAATTCAAGGCCAACGTCAACAAACACTACTCCCTCTTTCCTCCCTCCAATACCCTTATTTCCCATCGCTAACACAGTGCATTGCATTTATAGGGGGCATCCCCTGAGTGTTAGTCAAAAAAAAAAAAAAAAAAAGTACTGCAGTTCAACATTCTCATTAAAAATCTCCAAAAAAAAAATTGAACAATGAAAAATTCCCCCATTTTTTAATTTTGGGGAGTTTTTTATTTTTCACATTTTTTTAAGTTTCGGGGTTACGGTCGTCATTGTCATATTTGAAAAATGGCTCCAATTCAAAAATGCAAAATCGCCCCAAAAATTTAATGTTCAATATTTTGTATCGACCTTTTTCCATTATATTGTATTTAGAATTTTTTAATGAGTTCATGCTGGAGGTTAAGAATATTTAGTAAAAAATAATTTTATTTAATTTATTTTTCCAATATTTCGTCCTTCTTTGCAGAACATCAAAATGTTACATTGACAACACGTATTTTGATTGATTTTTCATTTTTTGCTGGGGCCATCGTACATTTTGGAATTTAGGTAATTTTTCAAATGTGATAAAAAAAAAAACGGGGACCGTAAATAATGATTATAATTTTTTTTTTAAATCAAAAAATCAATCGCTTAGATCATCATCATATGAATGTTTTTCAAAAATCGTTGCATTTCCATCATGATTTTTAAATTTTAGATTCGTACAGTTTTCTTTAATATTACAAAAATTAGTATTAGTAATATTACAAAAATCTGCCCATAATCATTATTTTTGAGGAAAAACAATAATTATTTTTTTTTATTTGTTATTTATTTCATAATCCATAAGCCATTATGGCCATGATTTTATGATTATGATTTATGATTTTTATTTTTTTCTCATTTCACTAAGCCAACATTGGAAGATTAAAGTGCACCAACCTAGTCGAATGCACTGTCGAACTGAATTTTTTTTCTCATTTTGAGAAAGTAAACGTGAGAGAGCAAGAGTAAAAGCCAAATAATTTATCATTCGGACAGAAGTCGGAGAATTTTAACATTGTCTTTTCTTGCTGGGCGATGAAGTGGGTGAGGAATTGTATTATGGAGGGGTAGTGTGTCGGTAAGGTAGGGGCATATTTGCTGGCGGTACGAACTAAGTCCCCAAAACGAAAATGAACTAACCCCCCAAAATTTTATACAGGAGGGAACAACAACGATTTTTGGGGACTTAGTTCATTATTTGGCGATTTAGTTCAGTTTCAAATTTAGGGAACGAAATAAATCCCCAAAACTATTTTTGGGGATCTAGTTCATTTTCACTAAATACCAAAATTATTAAAAATTCCGCGAAGTCTTCATTGCGGATAATTTCCAAAAATTCAATAAAACGACCATGCTTCTCTAGTTTGCTAGAGAGCTTGGAGTTGAATCCTTCCAAAGAGCTAGTAGTTCGCACTTTCTGCAGGTGTACCGAAAATCCGGAAGGTGTGATCTGAAAAATCATAATGGAAAACTTAAAGTGGTTCAATGTACAAGTAAAGAGGATCGAACAGGAAAAAAAAATTTTCACAAACAAGAGAAACAAACATGTAACAGAAGTAACCGATTATGTTCTATTTGTATCTATTTCATTTGCACAAAAAAGGTGGGGTTCCACGTACAGAAGGCAAGAAATAAATCCCCAATTTTGGGGGGTTAGTTCATTTTCGTTTTGGGGACTTAGTTCGTACCGCCGTTCAAATTGACATGATTCAAAAAACAAACTTCCAATAACAATTTAATAATGTCCTTAGTATTAAGCCATTATTATTTGTATAGAATTCATGCTGAGGTTAATAATAGGTCTTGACCAAGTAATGCAAATGGAATTAAAATAAAATAATTTATCTGTACATAAATTTGGTTGAGTCTAATAATATTTTGTATATAATCTTACAAAACCATCAACGTCATCGTCTAATATGTGCAACGGTTTGAAAGTATTGTTTGTTTATTTTGTTTACAGCATCCCCAATTGTTGCACAATCACGAGCGAGCATGAACATTGCAAAAAATGCGAAAATTCATTATCAATCACAAGATTATACGAAATTCTCGACGGAATGCAAAATATGCATTTTAAATGTACAATGTAACTGACGGCATATGAAAGCTCGTACAAATTATTACCAATACCCATGTCTACAAACATATACGACATACATGTGTATGTATGTAGGCATGAGTATCTGCGTACTTAGAGAAAACAATTAAAAGATCGAACGGTCTATTTCAAATGGATGGTGATGCATATCATCCATGCCAGCAGCCACCACAACAGATGGACACCGTTCGAGGAGAAGTGCGAGGATGTCGAGAATTGTGTGTGTGAGTGGCAAATGCCTGAAGCACCGCAAAAAATATGCCCAGCCATAGATTCGTCTGTACGTTAGGTTTAAGGCAATGCAAATTCGCAAAGAAAAGAAAATCAAACATCAAAATCCAACGAGTACTCGTCTTTGGCCGCCGGTCCACTGTGCTGCAATTCAATGTCCACAGTGCCAGGTATACCAGTGTACAAATTGCAGTTTTTTTTTTTTTTTGCTTTTGAAAAGTCAAAACATGCATCCCCATACAGCGATACAGATTTACAGGCAAACAGACAGAAGATCACTCGCAGAAGATGCACACGTATGTTCGTTCACATGTTCGGACGGACGGATGGATGGATGGACAGACATTGGCGGATAGATATTTATTCCGTTGAGTTTAGTTTTTAGCTAAATGCATTGGATGCCATCCAAATTGTCAGTTTAAAAATACCCATGATCAGGATCTTCGTCGGTCAGTGTATGTAAAGTCTTTTCAATTTTTCTTTTCTACTTTTCTTTGGGTGGCTCTGGTTTACGCTGTGCTGTCTCATGTGGCATGCCCTACAAGTGAGATAGATGCACTTACTCGGGTTCGGTGTTTCTTTCCTTTTTTTTTTTTTGTGTCATTTGTTTCTTTTTTTTTCTAAGCGATGTGTATATTTCTGTTAGCTGTTTTCAACAAAATGTGTTAAAAATAAATTGAATGTTTTGATTAAAATTCGAAATCTTTCGAAATTTGCTTCTGATCTGTTACCAAGGCAAACGCATCAATGCATCTGTCTCGCCGTCCACCAACAACAACAACTTCCTTGTAATGTCCTTCCTCAATCATTGTGGTTCCGCATAAGCGCAAAGGCTAATCGGGCGTCTGATTGTATTGCCCAAAAGTGTTATAAAGGAAAAATATGATAGGGCAAATAAATTTATAAAAATATAGACCCATCCTCTTCGATTAAGCAAATTGTTTCGTTTGAGGCACCCACTAACCCATAGTCAACTGACCGCAGACGAAAGTATGGGATACTTTACTAATAGAAAAGTGTAAATCTTTGTTCAATATAGGAAAAGCTTTTGCATTCGGAGACGACTTACTACAGGGGTTTTCAACAAGAGGTGTTATTTTGGTATTCAAAGAAAAATAGAATTTTTTGTGATATATGATCGGATGTTTATTTCATAATACAGAGGAAGGTATGCCGTTAATAATGAAAAACAACATCAGCAAAATGGCCACCACGACCACGCTTACAGGACCATATCCTTTTCAAGAAATTTACCATAACCAAATCCATAAATTCCATAACACTACTCCCTCTATCCTCCCTCCAATACCCTTCTTTCCTATCGCTAACACAGTGCATTGCATTAAAAAAAAAAAAAAAAAAATGGCTGCTTTATGTCCTTGCTAGCATCACGAATTCTATCTTTGAGGTCTTGAATCGACGCTGGACTGTTGACGTAGACCCTATCTTTCACGTGGCCCCAAAGGAAGGAGTAGCAAGGTGTAAATTACAAGATCTCGGTGGCCAATTGTCACCGTATTACACACATTCTGTCCTATGAACCAAATTTACTTTTTCGGAAAGAGGGGAAAAAATAAAAATACACGTGTATCGGCGATTTTCATGTACACGTCAGAATTTTTTTTTAAGTTTGAAGTATGAAGCTCGTAATGGCCTGTGTGAAAGCCTTTTGACCGATTTTTGAGCCTATTTCAGTAATCCAATCGAGCTGATTTTTTGCAGGCAGACTCGTGGAAATGTCTGTATCACGTCACATTTTTTAAAAAATAGATTTTTATCAATTCTCATATTTTCCTAATTTTTTTTTTTTTAAATGGTTATCGTTTTTTTTAAGGTTTCAGTCAAAAAACATTTTTTTCGTAACGCTTAAGTAGTTTAAAAATTTGGAGTCTCTTCAAGTTATGCTAAGAAAAGTGAAAAAAATATTTTTTTTTTTCAAAAATAATAAAAATTGGGGAAAATCCGAGAATGATAAAAATTGTTTTTAAAAAATTTGACGTAATACAGACATTTCCACGAGTCTGCCTGCAAAAAATCAACCCTTTTGGATCACTGAAAAAGGGTTAAAAATCGGTCCAAAGGCTTTCACATGAAAATCGCCGATACATGTGTATTTTTATTTTGTCCCCTCTTTCCGAATATGTGCATTTGGTTCATAGGACAGAAAAAAATCTATTTTTTGTAACACGGTGTAATGCTCAGCCATGGGAGTCCAACGAGAGCATGACTTCCACCCGTATACGAACCGGTGAATGAGTCTGGTTTTTTTTTTGTGATACTCTCACATAGTAAATGTCACACTACGACAGCCTACAACTATCAGGAAGGAACATAATTTGTGTTCGTGTATGGAGTTGTAGCAGGTGCGTTTTTCTTGAGTGTTCTTCTGTTGTGACAGGTAAATAACCTCAAACAACACTACACAAAATAAATTCCACCAAAGCTCTGGTTCCATGAATATTCAGCTGGATCCTCTTTTCCTAAATATTCGGCTTGGCTAGTCGTTCTCATGATTTATTTATCTCTGTGAACCCATTTGCTATCAATTCTAATGTAAGTGGAAGTTTTACTTGGAATTTTTCTGAAATTTTTCTTCGATAAACAATTGCCCACAGACAAAGAACTGCTGTTGTCTTTGAATAAAACTTGTAAACTTCATTTGATCATCGGCCAAGTCCCTCGGAGGTAGATGACAAAAGGCAAACGATGAACGACTCACTCAACCGCGATTTGGCGACGTCTTGTGAGTGGGGCCCAATGAATAGAGATGATTTTAATACACAAAAGGAGCTGTTTGTTGTCACACAAACGTTCCACTGATCCATCACCTTCGTCAATCTCTATGGGTGGTATGGATACTCTTAATGTTCTGGGCATGAAGACAAATGACCGGTTGACCGGACGACGCACTATAGAGAAAATTCGCTCTTCAGCCGGACTGTTCGTATGTGGAATAATCTTCCCGCAAGTGTTTTTTCTGTCTGATATGACCTTATCAAATTCAAGGTCAACGTCAACAAACACTACTCCATTTTTTTTCTCCTTCCAATACCCCTATTTCTCATCGCTAACACAGTGCAAAAGTGTTAGTCAAAAAAAACAAAAAAAATGATCCATGGAAATCGAAGCATTAACAACTATCTGATAGATTTCTATTTCATTAAATGTGTTCTTCTCCAATAGCAAAAGTTGGAGTTTCTCAAAATGAATGAGCTTCAATGTAAATTATTTCATTACAGATGCCAAAGAATCCGAAACCCCATACTTCCAATTGTTATTGCGATACACGTGACTGACATAATATAATGAATACATTTTCTCATTGGCCATTGTTTGAATTGGCTGCTTTATCACCATACCAACCATGGCTATGATGTTTTGTGTCTTTCAACAACAGCTTGTGAGTCATCCTAAATATTCCCACAACACTCAGTGATGTTGAGAAGGGCCTCATTAAATTGAAGGACAGCCACTATTAAAAGCAACACAAATTAGTCTCACCCAAGTATTTCCTGATCTCTAATAAATTTACCCAATTAGGGTAAGTGCAATGCCTAGAATAGAAAAGTATATAAACATTTGGTCACACTGCGAACAATGGCAAGATGCGGCCAATAGCATTTCAGCAATTCAAATAATTTTGATTTACAAAATGTCATAGCAAATATTCGACTCATTGATATTTCGTAAAGGTCGCACAAAGGAAATCATCTGTCACATATCATACATCGGACCAACAGATATAGTAGAGAGATTAGAATTTGTCGGTATGTGTCTCTAGAAATGGATGTTGTGTCCCATTCAAATTCCCGCACATTAAAATCTATGATACTTTTCTTTTTGGGTGCCTTTGCTGCCCTCCTCCAACGACTGCATGATTTTAATTTTAAAAAGCATTTCTAAATTGACATATTTATGACACATATACCTGTGTCGGTATGTGTAATATCTGCCATTCATATAATGAAACAAAAGCAACCACAAAACCAGATAATACACACAATGACATTATCTGAATGCCCTACACCACACAGTGTTTTACATTTGTGCTGTTGCGGCGCATGGTTCGAACAACATATTTTGGTTAATTGTCCAGATTGCTTCTCTTCGGATTTCCTGACAAACATAAAAGATCTTGGGACCATTTCTCCTTGTCGAATTTTTAAGAGTTTCTTCCGAAAACGTTATTCTTGTCAACCAAGATTGTGATTTATATTCTGGCTGGTGCTGATTATAAGCCTGCAACGTCGAGGGCATAGGCGGTGGTCCTTTATCTTATATCACCAGATTGTTAAAGAAGTCTGTCTATATACAGGTTCATATAAAACCTGTCTAAGGAAATGTCCATATACAGGTTCAGAGCAATACATTCAGAGCAACCTCTCTACGGAAATGCCGCTCATTGGCCTTTTTAAAGCTTTGGTAGTAGTAGATTCATCTGCAATGAATGAAAACGCCAGTAACACAAAAAACAGCTCTGATTCAGCTTTCACTTTCATTCCGTTTCATTTCCCACCGAAGTGAAAGTAGCCCGCGACGGCTTTCAAGTGAAATTCGATTTTTAAAGTTTTTTTTCAGTTTAACTTTTTGGAGACATTGGAAAAGTTGTTTCAGGAAACTTTCAAATCTCCAATTTTGAGAAAACCCTACTTTTTGAATGTGTTCAGTCTTAAAAAGATAACATCGTATGATCAGATTAATGTACGACATGCAAAATAGAAAAACTATTTTTCAAAAAAAAAAATATTTTTTTTTTTTGTTCAAAAATTATTTTTTCAAAATTCTAAATCATTTTCTTTTAGATGTACTCTGCCATCGAAATGATGAAATTATAGCCACATGTCTATCTATATATATAAAAATGGATGTGTGTATGTATGTAACGTATGGACTCGAAAACGGCTAGACCGATTTTGATGAAATTTTCAGGGAATCTTCCGAATAACCCCGCGAGTAACATAGGCTACACATTGTTTGGATTTATCTACATTTAGGGGGTGAAAATGGCAAAAGGGATAAAAACTCCCCTTTCCTATATAAATATGTGTAATACAACACTAATGTTTGCTTAGGGCCAGCAACGCGGACCGGGTCAGGTAGTAGTTTATATAACATTAGTCATTGCAGATTTATGGTCAAAAAATACAAATAAATCCTATTAAAAAATAATCATAGCATAAAACTCTTAGTGGATCAATAGTAGTCCAAAAGTCTAGCTTTCATTTGATATCAAACCCGTTCCGATACCCTAGTCGGATGCTGAAACATTGGCCAAAGAGTTTCATGAGACTTTCAAATCTCTAATTTTGAGAAAACCTATTTTCGAAACCCAATTTCTCCCAAACTATTTGTCCAATCCAAAAAAGGAAAACATTGTCTAGTTCAGATTAAGGTCTGCTATGCATGAACAAATTTTCAAAGAAATCTATTTTTTCAAAAAAATCGAAAATTTTGATGAGTTAACCCCTTTGTTTTTTTTTTGCTCAAAATATTTTTTTTCCAATTTCAAAATCTTTTGCCCTTGGTTGTATTCCGCCATTAAAATGATGTAATTATAACCACATAAAGTTTATATAACATTAGCCATTACCGATTAGTGGCCAAAAATACATTTTGAGAATGCACAATAAATCCTGTGAAAATGATGGTAGCATACAACTCTTAGTGGGTTGTCACTTGGTTGTGCAAACATTTGACTGGTCAACATTGGGTTACACAAATATTTGGTTGAAACAACTTGAAATATTGTATGTTAGGGTTTGCAACTACAGTTGCGAAAACAGTTGGTTGCACCAACATTTGGTTGCACAAACATTTAGTTGCGCACACCACAGTATAAGTATTAGTATTAGTATTCGATTTATCAAACATTTGGTTGCACAAACATTTAGTTGCGCAAACCAAATGTTTGGCTTTAATTTGGTACTACTCCTGTGGTGCTAAGTTATTCCGTTGCTGAAAAATTGGCCAAATAGTTTCAGGGGACCTTCGAATGTCTAATTTTGAGAAAACCTATATTCTAAACCCAATTTCTCCCAAACTACTTGTCCAATCCAAAAAAGGAAAACATTGTCTAATTCAGATTAAGGTCTGCTATGCATGAACAAATTTTCAAAGAAATCTATTTTTTTCAAAAAAATCGAATTTTTTTTTTTTTTTTTTGGTCAAAATATTTTTTTTCGAATTTCAAAATCTTTTGCCCTTGGTTGTATTCTGCCATTAAAATGATGTAATTATAACCACATATAGTTTATATAACATTAGCCATTACCGATTAGTGGCCAAAAAATACATTTGGAGAATGCACAATAAATCCTGTGAAAATGATGGTAGCATACAACTCTTAGTGGGTTGTCACTTGGTTGTGCAAACATTTGACTGGTCAACATTGGGTTACACAAATATTTGGTTGAAACAACTTGAAGTATTGTATGTTAGGGTTTGCAACTACAGTTGCGAAAACATTTGGTTGCACCAACATTTGGTTGCACAAACATTTAGTTGCGCACACCACAGTATAAGTATTAGTATTCGATTTCTCAAACATTTGGTTGCACAAACATTTAGTTGCGCAAACCAAATGTTTGGCTTTAATTTGGTACTACTCCTGTGGTGCTAAATTATTCCGTTGCTGAAAAATTGGCCAAATAGTTTCAGGGGACTTTCGAATGTCCAATTTTGAGAAAACCTATTTTCTAAACCCAATTTCTCCCAAACTACTTGTCCAATCCAAAAAATGAAAACATTGTCTAATTCAGATTAAGGTCTGCTATGCATGAACAAATTTTCAAAGAAATCTATTTTTTCAAAAAAATCGAAAATTTTGATTTTTTTATTTTGGACCAAAATATTTTTTTTCTCATTTCCAAATCTTTTGCGCTTGGATGTATTCTGCCTACAAAATGATGAAATTATAGCCACATATATTTTATATAACATTATCCATTGCAGATTTATGGTCCAAAAATACAATTTGGAGGACACCATCGGATACAAAACAAATCCTGTGAAAATGTTCGTAGCATATTAGTGGGCTAATAGTAGTGCTAAAGTCTAACTTTAAACTAATACCTAAGTCATTTCGATACCTTAGTAGGTTGCCGAAAAATTGGAGAAATAGTTTTCAGGGTCATTCGTATCTCTAATTGTCAAAAAATACAATTTGAGAGTGCACCATCGGATACACACCAAATCCTGTGGAAATGATCGTAGCTTAAAGAACTTAGTGGGTTAATAGTAGTGCTAAATTCTAGCTTTGAATCTGATCTGAAACCACTTTCGTTACGATACCTTAGTCGGTTGCCGAAAAATTGTACAAATAGTTTCAAGGGTCATTCGCATTTCTAATGGTCAAAAAATTTAACATGATAGTTCACCATCGGATTCACAGTAAATCCTGTGGAAATGATGGTAGCTTAAAGAACTTAGTGGGTTAAAAGTAGTAAAATCTAGCTTTAACCTGATGCCAAACTCATTTCGATACCTTAGTCGGCTGCTAACAAATAGGAGAAATAGTTTCCAGGGTCATTCGAATCTCTAATTCTGAGGAAACGCATTTGCTTAACCCAAAGATCTCCCAAACTATTTGTAGAATCTAAAAAAGATTAAAGTCCGCTACACATGAGCAAAATTACAAAGAAATAATTTTTAGTAAAAAAAAAAATTGTAATTAATTTTTTTTCGAATTTTCAAAACGTTTTCTTTTGGATGTATTCTCCCTTCGAAATGATGTTATTATAACCACGTGTACTGATCTGTTTCCGCTTTCACTTTCATTCCGTTTCAGTTGCCACTTTTATTCCATCAAAGTAAAAGTTATCATTGACAGCGTTTTTGAAGTTTTTTTCAGATTCACTTTTTTTTTGCAAAGTTTGTAAATTTCAAAACTAACACCAAATACAACTCCAAACGCTCCAGCCAGAAAGGCTGTTACCACGGAAGGCGCAGACAAGGAAGACCGAGACTCCGGTGGATGGACCAAGTGGAAGAAGACATACAGATCGTTGGTATCATGAACTAGAGAAGCCGAGCAGAAGACCGAAGTGCATCACTTTTTCAGCAGAGCACCAACAGGTTTACGAGCCCACTAGGGATTTTAACCCGGGAATTCACGGGACATATTTATTGCCCAGAATTCCGGGGAATAAAATACTATAAAAAAATTTACGAATTTACGATTTTTTACTTGATAAAACATTCCTGGACCAGTTGATCTTATAACAATTAAATTGTACAGGATATTTTTTCAAGATTCATTTCGTATGATTTTTAATTAATGTTTTATTAATCATTTTTAACATGCCTGAATTATTTATAAATTGATTAA
This sequence comes from Hydrotaea cyrtoneurina, assembly GCA_958296145.1. Lineage (NCBI taxonomy): Eukaryota > Metazoa > Arthropoda > Insecta > Diptera > Muscidae > Hydrotaea > Hydrotaea cyrtoneurina. Next base: position 25,566,259 of record OY282514.1, on the reverse strand, counting down.
AAAAATACAATGAAAATTCAATTTCATTATGTTTTATAAAGAAAATAAAGTCCCGGAAAGGCGTCGAGAAAATTCCCGGAAACTGAAAATAGTGGGGAAATTAAAAAACCTAGAGCCAACCTAAGTAAGTAAAAAAAAAAGGAGTGACAGAATGGACCATATAACTCGTAGTCGCGGAGGACATATACCGGAAATCACATTTAAACAAAAATTCGATTATGTTATCTACTGTCTTATATTATCATTTTAAGTTCTGAAGCTCTTAAAAATCACTCGACATATACAAATTTAGGCGTCGAAAAAGGTTCAGAACGTTGTGTCTACTCCTGGATGTAGTGTAGAAAATCCCGGCGACTTACTAATAAGGACTAATGAGAACTCGCCAGGGAGTCTGTGCAGTCGGAGTCTGACAAATTTTTCTTCTCTGGTGTAGATGACTGTGTAGAGGTTATCTGATAACCGTTCTCGATCGATTATAATGTCTTGAACGTGTATGTATTACTTTTTTTTTCTAAATTAGAAAATAAAATTTCAAATATTTCATAAACAATTTTAAGCAATTAAAAGATTTGGCACACGGCGACAAAATACAATTGCATGTCGCCCGATGGCGTTGCCATCAGAGACCGGCCATTCCCCAAAAAATCTCTCAAAGTATTGACCATATTGCGGCAACATGTCATGAGGTGAACATGTTGAAATGGCGCTAACGCCACAGAGATTTGAGCCGAAATTGATTACAGCAACTGAATGTCAATAGCTTGTAATGCCGAAATTATCAAAAAAAAAGAAAAAAGACCAACCATTAAAAAGTATTTCATTCAATTTTCAATTTAAATTGTGATGTTTGTCTAAGAGATTTCTTGAATGTTGTGACATTTTTGCCCACCAACACAACAAACAAATGTAAGGGTGGGGATATTTGAAATTGAATATTTTTGTTGTTGTTTTCATAAAATGAAAGATATTGAAATATGTTTTGCATATACACAGATGTATGTTGAAACATAATATTTCGGTTGTTTTGGGCGATGTGATTTTTAAATGTTCTCTTCGTAAATAACCACAGAAAATTAGTATTCGAAAGTAGAGAAATGTCATGAGAAGATTGTGTGAATTTTGGGTGACTATTGCTGATGTGTTTCTTAAGTTTTTTTTTAAGTTTGAGGCATATTTTTTTTAAAATACAAAATAGAAACATTGTTGTCACATTCGAGTATTTTTTTTTAATACTTTTTTGTTCAGTGGATTTTGGGCACCGTTAAAATATAAGTATCGGCCGACACATTCACACATATTTATTATACAATAAATACTTTATTTCTGAGAAAACCTCTGAACACGTACATATACATATTCGTTCAGACAGTCAGTATTTTCTTTCATATTTTGCCTGGCACTGCCAGTGTGAACGCAAAATGTACGAATGTTCACATCGCAGGATTGTTGCTGAATATATGTACAATTTTTGGTTTCGCGTTTACTTCTCTGACTGTTGTTGTCTGTTTGAAATTATTCGATGTTGTTTTTGTTGAAATTTAAAAAAAAAATATATATATATAAAAAAAATCTTCAAACGTTTCTCTTGTTTTTCTTGGCCAGTGGTCGTTTCTGAGGAACAAAATAACAACGGCAAACAAATAATTGATTATGAGGCATATCCACAAACACATAGACAACGATTATTATGTGAAGAATTTATATTATCAGATTGTATAATTTTCAAAAAAAATTTGCATATTATTTTCGTTTGTTATCCAATAAAATAGGAAATATATTTGATATAACGATCAAAAGATATAAAGCACGCCCCATTAAAAATCTTCAATTTACGCAAATTATATGTGAAATGATTGCATTAAGAAGATTTGGATTTCGGAGGCAAAACAATAACAACAACAAAAAACAAGGAATGGCCAGCATGTGCAGCCGGGTATATTCGAAGTGTACAAAAATTCTGTACCGAAAACATTTCATTTGAACACACATTTCATTTGAAATGTTTTGTACGAAAACATCTAATTGGAATGCAATGTAAATACGGCCCGAAGAGAAAAAATTGGAAGGCGTGTTTACATATGTATTTGGGGAACATTTTACAAAGGCTTGAAAACCCTGAAGAAGTATTTAGAATTCTTGCAAATTCATTAAAGAATGACCATCTCAAGTTTTTAGTGATTCATTTAGGAAATCCCTTCCTAAATTGATTGTGGTGGGTGGTCCATTTAGTCGTTTAATTTTGAATCATGTTTTTTTTTGACTAACACTCAAGTGATGCCCCATATGAATGAACATGTTTCGATAGGAAATGAGGGTATTGTAAGGATACCCTCGCTTTACGCTTGAACAAGGTAAGGAAATGGTGGACGGTAGTCTAACCCCCGCCCCGGTCCAAGAGTATACAAATAATATAGTGCACAGCTCACTGTTTTGAGAAAAGTTGCCCGTCAGTTCCCTGTTCATGGAATGTTAAGGAAAATAAGTAAGTAAGGTTGGGAAATAATACAAAATTTTTTTTATTTATTTTTTTATTAATTACAATACAAAGTAAATTTATATTCCAATTCAATTTGCCAATTTCTATATAACAATCCATCTCATTCTCTCGGTATTGCTTTTTTTTTTAAAGAGCGAAAATGCAAAAAAAAATCGAAAACAGTTGCAAATACACACTTATTCGCACACAAATGTTGTACTTTGTTGAATTTAATAAGTTCGTTGTCTGTTTTTCCCAAACACCTTATTGCTTGTACACAAATACGTAATATTAATAGCAAATGAGTTATATTTATATCCAAATAAGTTTTGTGTAGATGGAAATAAGCTTTACTTGCTACAAAGACCAAACACGCGTTTTACTTGTGTGTAAACAAAAAAAAAAGACGTATTTTTTTAGCGTGCAGTATTATCTATGTTTGTCGGTAAAGCCTTGTGTGAATACATTGTACACTTTTGCGGATAACTGCAACATCTGTCACTCATATTCATTTGACCGTCGGCAAAGTTAGGACATTCACCTGGGATACGCTGCTATCCATGGACCGCAACACAGTGCCGAAAATACAATGATTTGCTTAACCAACCAACTTAGTTGAGTTAGGGTTGGTTTTTTCGAGAGAGAGAGATAGAGAGAGAGAGGCAGACAAATGTGCGAAATATTGAGTCGAAGTTTCTGAACTGCTTTGTGTGAGGCAAAATGCATTGTTAAAACGAAAATTATTATTGTAATTATTAACCATTTGTATGGTTAAAAATTTAAACCATGGAATAGTTAAAATAACTATTATTATTGTTAAAAGAATCAATCAACAAGAAAATGTTTAAATTAATTGTATATAACGTAGACTCCAAATAATGTTTATTTATGGTTTAGTTCACCTTATACAGGGTTCTCCAACCAGAGGTGTTATTTCGACATTTGACAAGTAGAAACTACACCACCTCGAAAAATGGAACGACATACGCTTCAACAACGCATTGACAGTATTAAAATTCACTACAAAAATGGTAAAAATCTTGCAGTCACAGTTATCTCGTGTTATCACTTGTTATCTCTCGAAGAGGTGATCACAATTGACCACAGAGATCTTGTTATTTAACACATTGCGATTTCTTCCTTTGGGACCACGTGAAAGATAAAGTCTACGCCAAGAGCTCAACGTCGATGCAAGACCCCGAATGTAGAATTCGTGAGGCTATCGAGGACATAGGGCAACTATAACATTTTCCAATCACTACTCGAGGAGGGATGGTCTGTATAATCCACTGAATGGTTTAGCTAATGAGCAAAATTTCCCTACTAATGGTTATTGCCTGTTATGAAACTGATACTCGTGTAAATATGCGGGACAATCTCATGGCATTTTCATACAGCACAATGTTCGTCTCATAAGAACTCTATATCTATTTTATAGTTTATAATTTCTTATTTCCCTTAACATTCCATTAAGGATCAAAGAGGCACCTCTCTCAAATCAGTTCGACATAATTTCACCTGGCTCTCTTACTTGTAAATTCGCCAGCATTTACAAGGTGGAAACAGCCGCTGAAAAATGACAATTTGCAATTGATTTTTGTTTATATTGTTTATTTACGAAAGAGTTTCGTTTCTTTTTTTGTAAATAAGTTTTCCGCTAATGTCTATCTGCGCAAAAAAAGTGACACGGAATCTTAAGTGCAATTCACTGCTATTGTTAATCACTCGTTGTCTTAAACCGGAAGCGATCATCTCATCATCACCATTGTAATATTTTCAACAAGCTTAAGAATTCAGTTAGTTGTTTCTATTTGTTTTTCGTACAATAAATAGCAACGTTTTCAAAAAACTCTTGAACAACTTTGTTTTCCGTAAATTAATTACGAAAACTGTTTAGAAAACTCTTGACATCCCAGCCCATATTAAAATTGAGTGCACACTGTGAACCGCATGCATCCGATGACGGCTTTTGTTTTAGTTCTAATACAAATATGCCAAAATTGTTAATGGATTTTCAAAAATACACCTACAAAGTACACAAAACAATGCATTGCCATCAATCATATTCGGTTCATTTTCTGTTATTTGTGTAGTGTATGGCCCAACCAACAAACAATAGAAGGAGATAACAAATAACAACCCAAACGCACACATAAATACACATGTGTGTATTTGTCTGTGTGTGTATGAGGTATTACTAAATAGCTGTCTTAAGTAATTACGCGTATAAAAATAGCAAATGTGAATTTACCTTCCCTGCGCTGCTGCTCTCTCAAATTAACAAAAAAAAAAAAATACAACAACAATGCCAAAAATACTGTGTCTGTTGTTATTGTATAGTGTACACGTGTAGATGAACGTATGTACATACAAACGTATGCTGATCTGAGAATGCATGTGTGTGCCGTTTTCTCTTTGGCAGTTTATCTCACGTCCATGAAATATCGTGCAAAAGCCAAGTAAATCCAACTCACCAACACGAATGCGTGCCCAAACATTTGTACACGGCGTTGTACTCGGGTGTAAAAAACCGCACAACGCCAGAAGAAGACAATTTGTGTAAAGTATGTGTGTGTGTGTGTGTGTGGATATTGTGTTGGTTGGTTGGTTTGGGGTATATAAATAAACGCTGAAATATTTTAGCATTTATTCATAACAACATTTAACAACAACAGAAAGATGAACATTATTACCGACATTACAATACGGTCCCCTAACGCATACACACATACACGTATAACTACAAGTTGAGAAAACAAAACAAATCATATATTACATGACAGAGAAGACTTGCTGCGGTGTCCGTTGGTGTCGTTCGGCTGCATATTGAGTCTATGGCTTTGTCTTAACCGATCCCAGCCGTCAGACCACGGTGCGTATGAGTGATGGCATAGTTTTCCAATAAATTTACTCTCGCGCAATAAGTGACACAATCATAATTCATAAAAATGCCATAATTCATAGCCAAACGAATTGTTGCATAAAAGCGATTGCAACAAGAACAACATCGGCGTCGCCATCGTCGTCATTGCACAGTGTTTCAGAATCGTGCTAAATTCACTAACTTTTGATTTAGCCAAAAATTTTGAGTTTTGAAAAAAAAAAAAACGTGACAACACTAAAGGATTATGTGGACAATTTAATGTAGTTAATTGAAAAATATATGCAAAGTTTACTAATTGTTTTCGAATTCTAAGAAATTTAAATTGTAGCTTTGGTTGCCAATACTAGAATGATCCTTATTCATATTGCATCGCCTTATTTTTAGGGTTTTTAACCCGGAATTACATTTTTTTACTTCCCGATTCTCGGGATTCCCGGCGAATGAAATACTACCAAAAAAATGAAGCTATGTACGAGAGTTGAAAGAGGTCGGGAAATTAAAAATCCTAATTACAATACATTTCTTTAATTATATGAACATATTCTACTACACAATTTGATTTTTTTTTGGCATTCTTTGGAGAATTTTATTGTTTCAAATGAAAAACTTAACAGTTTGTATTTATAAAACGTATACGCCTGAGACGAACAGAAACGTCTGTAGCCGAAACAAAACAGAATTTTGTTTCTATAACTCCAACGAATCCAATTAGACAATACCCACAAAAATACATAAGCCACAAATTTCTATTAGAATTTTAGTGAGACTTTCGTGTTACAAAAACCCAAATTGATGAAACAGAATTTCATCATGTTCGTTATGTTCATTTTATAAAAACAGGCTGTTAATTTAAAAATTTTGATTTCTTTCTTTTGACTTTATCGAATAGTTTACATTTATTTAATACTAATAATACAAAAGCCCGCTACTTCGTTGGCGTACATTTTCCTTTCCAGTAAAACACAAAATTTTTTTTACAAAAAAAAATGTTTTATACCGACTAAGACACTTTATCGCCTTTCTAAATATTAATTAATTTTAAATACATGTTCCCACTCTTTTAATTTTCAACTTTTTTTGTCCCGTTGTTGCAAAGCATAGTTATGGACTAATTTTCCAACAAAAATCACAATATTTGATTTTCCTCTTTTTTGGGGCATTTCAAAGGGTTTTGGTTACACATTTTTCCCATTTTTCCACTTTTATCCCCTTTCTATCTGAATTTTGAAAAATCCGTTCATAGCTAATTTCATGGTTCATTTTGGACCCTTATCCATTACTTCCTGTCGATTACAATTTTTTTTTCACACATTTTTGTTTTTCCACTTTTGTACTTTTTTTATCCCTTTCATAGCTAATTTCATGGTTCATTTTGGACCCTTTTCCATTATCCATTACTTCCTGCCGATTAAAATTTTTTTTTCACACATTTTTGTTTTTCCACTTTTGTACTTTTGTTATCCCGTTTTGGTACGTTTTTACCACTTCTCTAACTATTATCCACATGCTTTTACAAAAAATGTGTTTCAACTCATTTTGGCCCATTTTTCGTCCCATCTATAACTCATTTCCATTTATTGTTGCCTATCGTAGTCGTGGACCAATTTTCCAAAAAAAAAAACAATATTTGATTTTTTTGTATTTTTGCGAATTTTGAAGGGTTTTGGGGACACATTTTACCCATTTCCCCCATTTTCTGGGTCTAGCGCCCCACTACACATTTCTTCTCAACAATCAAGAACAAGTAACAGCTCATTTAAAAATATGGTTCAATTCCTACTCTACTAAGAGAATATTTTATACCAATAACACCAAATTTGCCCAAATACCCAGGAAAAATGCTCGATTTGTAAGTTTGTAAGTCGGTTTGTAAGTTTCATAACTACAAAAAGTATTTTTCCCCCACATCATTACAAATGGGGCTAAATTCCCTTTGAACTGATTATTTTTCTCCACACCAATAAGAAGTACCATATCCACCATTAAATGAGAATGTATTCCGAATCACTGTGCCTCACAGCATCATCGATGACATCAAATTATGTATGGACAGACTGACGGACGGACGGACGTACGTACTCATGCCAGTTCCTTCCTCATTATCGCCGAACAAAATCTGGGACATTTAATACAGCAGAAATGACATGCATTACATTGGGCATTGCATTGAATTGCTCATACGCTACGACTGTCACTACCAATAAAGATTAACGACATTGACCGAAGACGAAGATAATGATCACAATGCCGACATCGTCGACGACAACAACGACCACAAAGACATCGTTGACGTTAACGATGTTGCAAAGAGGACGGACAACATTTTGTGATTGAAGACATATCGTCCCATCGGACATCGGCCGCCGTTCGGTGGTGTTCAGTTTCGCTGTCGTCTTGACCGGCCGGTAGCTGTTTTATTCCCATCCCATCGACTTGCTTTTTTTTTGTTTTGTGAAGCATTGGGCAGCAGAATTCATTGAATTTTTTTGAAGGTCGTCAAAATCTTCGCCCAACAAATACATTTTGTTTATGCTTTGTGTCTGTGTGTGTTTGTTGTTCTTCTTTAGACAAACAATAGAGGAAATATTGCAGAATATTCCGGAAGCCTTTGGCCAGAATATCAGAGAAATTACTACACAGTTTGGTGATCGATATAATATGTAGTAAAAGTAGGCAGCCATTAAATCATTTGATTTAAATGGAATACTAGTTGAATGTGTTTAGCAAGGGACCAATTCAAATTACAACTTCATTTATTTTGGTCCCAAAATGAATATGAACGGTATTGCAAATAGAAAATATTTCACTAGCCAAAAACTGCTAGCCCTATTAAACTATGAATGAATGAAATGCAATTCGTTGGTTACGGTAAAAGTATTATTTCTCGAGTACTTTTTATTGCTGAAGAATTAACGTACATAAACTAATTTAATTTCGAATTTTTTTTTTTTAAATCTCTCCGTTTATAGTTTAAGTATTTACTTGCATTCCAGAGAGCTAAATTTGTGTCGCTTTTAACTCTTATCGAATATAAAGAAAAACCCCATTAAAGTATCTTTTTAAGACCGCTAAGCATCCGGCAAGATACAGTACTAACAATTTGCTCCAGGTTTTCAGAAACCCATTCAAGTGCACTTCAAAATTTAAATGATGTTAATCCTCGGACTTTCACACGGGTCAGACTTTATTCGATTTTAATTGTAATTTAAATGCAATCATAATTTAGCTAGACTAGAAATTTCAGGAACAAATTTTGGGGCCTATCGATACACGAAAAAACCAATACAAGGTTACGCAAGTACGAACCGGACTACCGAAACATGTGTAAAATGGACGATAAATGTAAAATGTAAAACTTTATTGTTTTTGGAGACAATTCGATCTGTTTGGAAGTCATGGGCGTGGGCATATGCAATTCTCTATACATGAGCGATGCTGTTGTTCTATACTACCATTGAGTCCCAGAAAGCGGGAAGGTTGTCATAGGATTTGGCCAAATTGCAGATGAGCTCCCCGTGTGCTCTCCATTCTACATGAGCGTTTGTTTATAAAAAAAATATGTGAAATTCTTTGGCCCGAACGGTATTTTGTCCTTTTTTTTAAGACATCCAGAGTCTCAGACAGTTTCTGGTAAACAACAAGCGGTGTCAGTCGTTTCCATTAATCAGCTCGTCTAATCACTGGGCAAAAATGTCAATGTTGCCGACAAATAAGTTGTTTTCGAAATGAATGTTGAACTGATTCCGGTTTTCTATTGAGATTTTATTGTGTACGGCACATGCATAAAGGCTGCTTTATGAATTCTCAAACCTTTTAAAGAAATAAAAAAATATACACGTCCAGGAGAAAACAGACTGATTTTGCCAGTCACTTTTAATTTGTAAAATCAAGATATCTGAGTCCTATGGATATATGTATATGATTTTGATTATTTTCTTTATCACTCGAAGTGCAATCAGAATTAGAAATACAAAAATGTCCCCACTAAAACACCAATAGATAAACTAGAGATGACAATTAGTTTATGCATGTTATCGATAAAAAGAAGTCGACGTCGTCGTCCGATTGATTCAAAATGCCAAGTTGGGATTGAATTGATGTCGACGACAAGAAATGACGTTGACTGCAATAGTGTTTTTTAATAAAGGGTGTTTTTTATTGGGGTATAGAACTTTAAGTTGGCATCACTTTTTTAACTGGCGGCCATTTTGTCAGCTGTCAAGTGATTAATATTTAGTTTGGTTTGCCATTTCATCATGAACAGGTTGACAAAAGAACAACGCTTGCAAATCGTGCAAATTTATTTCGAAAGTAATGGTTCAGTTCGCGAAGTTCACCGCAAGCTCCGTCCGAATGAATCGATTCGCCACCGTGCACAGCAATTGGAGCTTTGTCCATCAACTTTATGGAAGATTTTGCGCAAAGATCTTGGCTTGTGACCTTACAAGATCCAGCTTGTGCAAGAATTAAAGCCGCGAGACCATGCAATGCGTCGTGATTTTGGTGTATGGGCCGAAAATGAGATTCATCTCGATGCTGATTTTCATCACAATTAGAAAATTGGACCTGTAGAATTGGCTTTATTCGAGCCAGCCGCGGCGCCCGAAGTCATATTTAAACATTAATGGCATAAAATTATCCTTCCAATAAAGCCAAATTGATGGACATTAAAACGATTTTCTTGTGTTTTATTTCAATTCGAAGTTCTATACCTCAATAAAAAACACCCTTTACGTGTACTGAAATCAGAGTAGTAATTTTAGTAAAAGCAAGGTTGACAATTACCCCAGAAAGACATTAATAAGAATGACCGATGTGAATTTTTACAGGTACTACCAAGGTCTACCAAGCGAAGAAGCTATGTCAATAGCGTCGCTCATTTGTGGGTCATGTAGCACGCAAAGGTCCAACCCTTCCAAGAAAATAAAAATTCCCCCCAACAACAAATGATGTTCAGCGATTTTACATTTTTTGGTACAGTCCAATCAGCATTTTTCGTATTTGATCCCATTCAGCCCATTTTATAAACATCTAAGCAGCATTGGCTAGCTAGGTAGTTAGTTTCTTTTCCTTTTAACTGTAATGTGTTTTCAATAAACAGTCTCTTTAGAGTGACACGATTATCACTGTAAAGGTGTAAACTGACTACCGCCGTCTCCAGGTAGCAGGTAAACTCTGTAAATCCGCCGTCTACCCCTGGACTTCTGTCAACAGACCCACAGTTAGACAGAAGGACGGGCATGGCTAGAAAGAATTCAAAATTGTTATAACAAAAAGGAAAAATAAATAAAAAGTATTTATTAATTTGTAGATATAAATGGGTCAACGGTCGCCATGTAGTCATGAACGACTTGCTTCCACGCATTCCCAGAAAATCTTCCAAATAAGGAAAAAAACACATTTGCGGCAGCAGTAATCCAAGTCGGATATAGTCGAAATTATTGTACTCTCTCGGTTTGTGGAAAATTGAGCAACTGAAAAAAAACATAGACTTTTTTGTAGAAGCCATGGTTACCACACTACTCAAAATTCGCATGTTGCATGGGACTGCCAAAGCTAATCTACATGATTTGTATACACAGTTTGTTATGTGTATAAAAATATAACAAGAACAGTATAACTAACGGCTTAGCCTATTGGGTCGGCTAGGAGTTTCAGCTTCGCATCTCTGCCACATCGATGTTATAAAAGAAAACTCAGAAAGAGTGGACACGATCTCAAAGGATTTAATTTCTAGTACAAAATCCATACTGAGACGAGTTTCCAGTAAATGAAAATAGAACTTCAGTGCTGAAGTAGAAATCGATATGACGTAAATTATAAAGGGGACTAACTACATATAAACATGGCCACCTAAGGGCATCGGTGTACGCCAGTAATTGATAATTTGGTCATGCACTCATCAGTCAATTACCAACGTATTTAAGTAAACATGGATGCGCGACTATGGCACTAAAAAACCCAGGTTCATATCATGGCAAGAACATCGAAAAAATATTTTTCAGCCGCCGTTTTCCAACTTGTACGACTTTACGAGTAAGAGAGTTATCTACAAAAAAACATTACCCGTTTCGAACCAGCTTCAAACATATTACACAGTGCACAGCTCGCATATGTTTTCCTTCGTAGAATGTTACTGTAAAAGCTGACTACGGAGGCTACGTTGCCGGCAACAGGGTTGTGGCCGACTATCGTAGGATAGATAGTATGTGCAACGTGAAGGAAAGTGACCTTCAAGTCATGTTAAACATCTTGAGACTTTGGGAACCGGCTTTAATGCAACAGTTCCCAGTCACTGAGTACACAGAGAACAGGTCGTCTGTTCTCTACCTTGATGGAATTCTTAGGAAAATATTTACGTACGCATTTTCATAACCGACAGACAGATATCTCTAAATCGGTGCATTTCATAAAATGGTCTCATAGCTGGCATATTCCCCAGGTGATACATACAATTGCTATATAAAATGATCTTCCAATGCCTGTTCGGTCAGAGTGATGTAGGTTTTGCGGTTGTGGTTCTGTTCAATGAACAATCATCCTGGCCTTCCCCTACCTGACACTTTCGTTTTGTCTGTTAAATTTTGTAACTTGCTTAATTAAATTTGATTTTCTAAAACTGAAAATACTTAATTTTTCATGCCAAATGGCAACAACAAGAAGAAAATACAGAAAAACACAGAACTAAAATTAAACGAAAAATAGAAAAAAAAGAACTTGACGCATTCACGGACACTAAGACAATAATTTAAATAAATAGTTTTTTATGCTATTTTAAATTTAGGGAAAAAAAAACATCTCAGAGCAGAGGTTAAAGTAAACCTCGACATACCCTACAATGTGGAAATATTTTGGCGGTAAACAGTGTGAAATACAAAACACTTTCCCTGGTGGATTGTAAGAGATGTGAAGAGTACAAACGCTTTTCCAAGAGGATTTCAACAATTTCAGACCAAAAATCTGATTGTACGAGATGTGAAGAGTACAAACGCTTTTTCTAGAAGATTTCAACAATTTCAGACCAAAATTCTGCCAGCTCATATGAATGAATGTACTTCATTTTCTCAACTATTTCTCAAATATTGTTATTTGGTTATATACAAAATCCGTATTCCTGCCGCACAATCTTCCTTAAAGCTGATGGGGATAGTAGGTTTTTTTGTGCAAATACAACAAATTTTGATTAAATCAAACCATCCCGACACGGAAGCACCAACATCGAATGTATTTTCTGGCAAATTCAATGTTCTTTCAAAATCTAGAAATTCCCATCGTCCACCAGGCGATGTAGGGTATATTCACCAAAAAAAAAACAACAAAAAAAACAATTTGTATTCCGTTTTATATTTTTTTTTTTGTTTTTTTTTTTTTGTATTTAGAGAAACATACTAAAAAATAAAAGATTTTCTAAAAATTCACTTTTGGCCGTTGAAAGATAGAAAAAATAGATACGCTAGATTCGAGTAGATACTGTAAAAATAACACAAATATCGTCTATTGTATGCTATAGTAGGATACCCAAGAGAGAGAGAGAATACAAGTACATAGTTTTATAGCTTGTTTTGAAAATAAAAAAAAACGTCCGTCCGGTCCGTACCGTTCGAATTCGAATCACACACACAATTTACTTGTGCCACTTTTCATTCTTTTGCTCATTTTCTCTTGAATATGTGGGTTGGAACTCAAAAAAAACAATAGATTCTTTTTCGGCTTCAGATGTTGTTGGCTGAATTGTTTTTTTTTTTTTTTTGTTTATTTCATTTTCAAAATTTGTGTTAGAAGAACCCAGCAAAATGTTTATCCATATAATATACAAGACACGTATCTACCATGTACTATGTTCCAATAGTCTCATAGATACATATGCACATTTGTATATGCCTACATACATACATACATACATACATATGTATGGTAGCTGTGTATACAACTATATACGAGTATGTAGGCAGTATACACATGAAATGTTGTATTTTGTTTTTGAGGTGCTCGATTTTAAACATTTATGGAAATCTATGAAAAAAAAAATAGCGAGTGAAACATTTTGTATGTACCGACCATTCAAAATGTTTATATTTGAAACAATTTGTAGTGGTTTTAAATACAACTGTATTTATTTTCAAATAACGATCGATATTTGATTTATTACGTGCAAATGTCATGAACATTTGTGTCGTGTCACTGTTGTTTGTTGGAACGTCATTGTCCGATGGATTCATGATTTAATTGTTTTAGATTTACTTTTTTTTGTGGTTTCCATCCACAGAATTGAATTACATTGAATTTTAAATTTAATCAAATAGATTATATTCAGAGAGGATTTTTGCCACAAGAAATTTATTAATTTCTATGTGAGTTAATTAAATGTCTCATTCAGGTAATAATTTAATTGAAGCAATTAAATGTTTAATTACGTTAATTAATTCTTTACTTGATGTAATTAAGTGTATAATTGAGGTTATTAATGTTTAATTAATGTTTAATTGAGATAACTAAATTTTCAATTGAGATAAGTAATTGTTTTTATTGAGGTAATTAATTATTTAATTGATGTTATTAAATGTTTTATTAAGGTAATTAAATGTTTAATTGAGTTAATTTAATGTTTAATTAAGGTAATTAATTATTTAATTGAGGTTATTGAATGTTTAATTAAGGTAATTAAATGTTTAATTGAGGTTATTGAATGTTTAATTAAGGTAATTAAATGTTTAATTGGGTTAAATGTTTAATTGAGTTAACTAAATATTTAATTGAGGTAATTAATTATTTAATTGATGTTATTAAATGTTTAATTGAGGTAATTAAATGTTTATTGAGTTAACTAAATGTTTGATTGAGGTAATTAATTATTTAATTGAGGTTATTAAATGTTTAATTGAGTCAATTAAATGTTTAATTGAGATAACTAAATGTTTGAGATAGGTAATTGTTTAATTGAGGTTATTAAATGTTTAATTAAGGTAATTAAGTGTTAATTGAGTTATCTAAATATTTAATTAAGGTTATTAAATGTTTAATTGCGGTAAGTAATTGTTTAATTGAGGTTATTAAATGTTTAATTACAGTAAGTAATTGCATAATTGAGGTTATTAAATGTTTAATTAAGGTAATTAAATGTTTAATTGAGGTTATTAAATGTTTAATTACAGTAAGTAATTGTTTAATTGAGGTAATTACGTGTTTAATTGAGGTAATTACGTGTTTAATTAGGTTAAATGTTTAATTGAGTTAACTAAATATTTAATTGAGGTAATTAATTATTTAATTGATGTTATTAAATTTTCAATTTAGGTAATTAAATGTTTATTGAGTTAACTAAATGTTTGATTGAGGTAATTAAATGTTTATTGAGTTAACTAAATGTTTGATTGAGGTAATTAAGTATTTATTTGTGGTTATTAAATGTTTAATTGCGGTAAGTAATTGTTCAATTGAGTTAACTAAATATTTAATTGAGGTTATTAAATGTTTAATTGCGGTAAGTAATTGTTTAATTAAGGTAATTAAATTTTTAATTGAGATAATTAAATGTTTAATAGAGATAACTTAATGTTAAATAGAGGAAATTAATGAGTTAATTTAGGTTTCTAAATGTTTAATTACGGTAAGTAATTGTTTAATTGAGGTAATTAATTATTTAATTGAGGTTATTAAATGTTTAATTGCGGTAAGTAATGGTTTAATTTAGGCAATTACGTTTTAATGGGTAAATAAATGTTTAATTGACGTAAAAAAAATTTCAATTATGGTAATTACTTGTTTACTTCGTTTTATTAGAGTAATTAAATATCTAAGGGGGCAATTAAATGTTTTATTGAGGTACATAATTGTTAATTAAGCTACATAAATTTTTTATTGAGGTTATTTTAATTGTGGTTATTAAATGTTAAATGGAGATAATTATTATTTGTAATATGTAATATGTGGACACTATGGTGCTCAAATGAAAGGAAATGTCTTGACGAGTTCAAATATGACCTTCTTGAACGCATACATTTAGTGGGATGCAAGGTAAGGTCACAACCGCCCTTCAGCGACATATGCCAATACAACAAGCAGCCATTAACCCGTAGAGCGTCACCTAAACATTTTATCGAGGGTCCTTTTTGGAAAATCGTTCACGTTTGTTTTTTAATATTGTTTTATTTTGCCCCAAATACGATTTTCATAAGAAGAACCTTTATGTACGAAAGGTAACGAAACACATTCCATCTTTTCACTGACTGTATTCATTCGACTGAATTACTGAAGAGTAACCAGTTACATCTCACTTATGGTATTGACTAAAACAAGTTCGCATGAAATGTTATGAAGCAAACATAAAACAACATAATTCTATTTAAATAAAAATGCCCCGATGAGTTATCCTTGTAGTCCTTTAAGTACACACAGACGTGTTTCCCTATTTATACATACATATACATATATGTATATGCATGCATTATCTTGACACATAGCATATCGCATATAATCTAAACTATAAAATATAATGTCAAAAAACACAAATCGTTACGTTTGTATATTGCAACGAAAATATTTATCGAGAATTTATGAAATTTCAAGAGCAACAAAATGTGTTTTTTTTTTTTGTATATTTCTGGGGGGTTTGTAATGAATACAAACGAGAATTGGCTGATAAATTCTTTTAATGAATTCAATGATGTGTGTAATTACTAAAATATTTGTAAGCGATTGCATTTGAATATGTACACGATGAGGATATCTGCACAGACATACATATGAATGAGACCGAACAATTTGAAGTGTGTGCCAGATTGAAACTCGTCAAGGAGTATGAAAAAATTGAAATATTGACTGACAGATTGGGAAAATTTTTCAAAAGCAATATACATATTTACCAGTGATTATAATATCGTGGTCTATGTTCAACAGAAAAACATTTTTTTATGTAGAATGTCAATTGGCCAGGCTAGTTAAAGTTGAGACTTCAATTGGATAGCTTAAAATCGGCCTACCAGCAGAACTGTTTTAGACAGAAGACACTGTGTTGGTTAAGACAATGCCCGAACTTATCAGCAAAATTCGACTGAGAGAGAGTGTTAGATGATTACAATCTGCGCTTGCTATGGCCAGGCCATAAAAAAGGATTACTAACATCTGCTCTAAATAACTCGAAAGCAAAATGACCCACGAAATACGGTTACTACTTCCGTCATGGGACACTGTTACCCACATATTTTACTTTGTTGTTACCTCTGACAACTTAAAAGTGTAACTGGATAATCGAAAAAATCGATGAGACCATATGTGAGAGTTAAAACAATATCGTGGTGGAGGATCATTATCAACGGATCATTAAGGTGGTTAGGTTTTCGTATCTCTCCGAAGACTTGTGCACAAATCAGAACTGGCCATTAGGGTGGAGTGAAATTCAAAAAAAAAAGTTAACCTCGGAAGAGATGTAGTCTGGGGTCCTAATGAGGGGAAAAATAAAGAAAAAAATTTTAAAAAAATTTTAGGGTTCGCGCCACTCCCTCGAAATCTGGAAATTATCTCTATTTTGGCGTTGATTTTAGAAAAATCCTAAAAAGTTTTATGTCAATAAATGTTTGCAATAGCGTAAACAATGAAATAAGGGCATGAAAAAATTTAAAAAAAAATTTCTCATTGTTCAAAAATTTCAAAAAGTAAAATAAGTCAAATCGTCCCTTCTTCA
The DNA here is from genome assembly GCA_958296145.1 of Hydrotaea cyrtoneurina. Taxonomy (NCBI): domain Eukaryota; kingdom Metazoa; phylum Arthropoda; class Insecta; order Diptera; family Muscidae; genus Hydrotaea; species Hydrotaea cyrtoneurina. The sequence continues at coordinate 25,549,219 of OY282514.1, read as the reverse complement.
GAAAATTGACTGAACAATGAAATCGCCACCAAAGCTACAAATATTAGTCGATTATCCTCATATTTGCCTCAAATACTTTTGGGCACTGAACAAGCTCAAACTTTTAAATTTCGAATAAGATAAGTCGTTAATTTTTAGGATTTTTCTAAAATCAACGCCAAAATAGCGATAATTTCCAAATTTCGAGGGAGTGGCGCGACCCCTAAAATTTTTTTAAAATTTTTTTCTTTATTTTTCCCCTCATTAGGACCCCAGACTACATCTCTTTCCGAGGTTAACTTTTTCAAATTAAAAAAAAGGCATGTTTTCACTCCACCCTACTGGCCATCCTACCTGGCACTGATGGTACCACATCTGTAGTTTAGAACAAACGATCATTAGAATCGTTCAAACTGTTTTGTCATGCCTTGGAAAAAGAGCTCTGTAAACTTCTAGTTCTAATTTGTTCCCGATTTCCATCTCCTTCTCTATTTCTTATTTCAATTGACGACCTGCTGGATCAGACTGTGAACCCAATTTACGCCTTTGTCGATGACAGCAACCTCTTTCATTCGTACTTATTTGAATATCGGCCAAAACCCCGAAAGGTTTCTCATCCGTTCATTGTCAAATGGCCGGTTGACCGGACGACGCACTATAGAGAAAATTCATTCTTCAGCCGAACTGTTCGGATGTGGAATAATCTTCCAGCAAGTGCGTTTCCTGCCTGCTATGACCTTATCAAATTCAAGGCAAACATCAACAAACAGTACGCCCTCCTTCAGAGTTCATTGCATTTATAGGAGGAAACTCAGAGTAATAGCCAAAAAAAAAAGCGAGGACAATTTTATAAGGGAACTATATGAAAACATGGGACGACACCCGGATTTAAAAATTGTGCAAAAATCCATTAAGATCGCTGGACATTCACTACCAACACGTTCATGACAAAGCGAATAAAAATCGATATTTCAGGGTAGGCTAGTTGGTAGCGTGATTGCCTATCAGCTTGGGGGTTATGGGTCGCTGTCGCTGCAAAAATCTAGCCATATGGTCTATGTCATATATATGGAATACCCTTGGTCCCAAAATTAGAATATAAATTTACTTTGTATTGTAGTTAAAAAAAAAATAAAATAAAAAAATTAATAAAAATCGATACAATTTTTTAATTACTAAAATGCAACTGTGTGATTCTTTTAGAATTCCATAAGAAACATTGGGAAAACGTCTCTTAGAGAACTAGAGTGTGCTGTGCTCGATACAATTGGTATACTCACTGAGCGGCTGTTACATTCGAAAGTCGCCTAAGAATGGCATCAAAATCCCTCTTACTCGAAAAGTCTCCAGCATATGCCAATTGGAAACTGCCCCTGTAAAATGTTTAAATTTTCTTACCAGGGAATTATACTGCGTTTCTTGTAGGACAAATCGCTCATATTACAAGCATAAGAATTATGGTTATCTGATTTGTATGGGAAACCGTGCGTATGATTAATATTTAAGTGCATGCAAATAACACTCATACGTCCGAGTGGCTCATGAAAATCGTTCAATACCAGACAGAGGCGTTTGGATTAGGGATGTAGCGATGTAGTGGGTTTATTTTTCTTGTAGCCCGACCAACTGGAGATATAAATGTATTCCGCTTAAAACTGTATTCGGGCATAGTCTACTGATGACGGTCAAACAATAGATTAACAATAAAATAGTTTCGATATATTGACAAACAACATTCGATTAACTAACAATTTAAATCCCATATCATAGAAACTGAAGTCAAACCTTAATAATTTGTACATAATTTATATTTTGTTGGTCAGAGATTTTTTTTCTTCAAAAAGCCGTTTTCGATTTCGTATCTTATATTGCCAAATTTTTACATAAATTCCTTTTCTGTAGGTTTCGTCTCAAATGAAATAAACAAAAACAATAATGCGGCCCTTACACGTTACAACTGGTTGTACAATTGGAGGAAGTTGTACAACCAATTGCAACGTGTGTGGGCTTGTTGGACTTAGGTTGGTCGTCGCTTGGATGAATATCAAAATTGTTTGTTAAACTCAATTGTACAACCAGTTGTAATAAGAAAATAAAGCCCAAAATAAAAACCAGCTTCACATTGTCACATAATGAAATTACGGCGGTGTTGTGGTAGGTAGTGTGTGCAACTATCACACAGTAAACCCAGGTTAAAATCCTGGTAAGACCTTCAATCCGTGTTAAAGCCATGTAAAAACTTCTTAAGAACAAACATTCAGAGCCGTTCGGATCCGGTCAGTGGTTATACAAATTACAGCGTGCACAGCTCACTGATTCTAGAGAAGTTCCCCGTCTGTTCCCTCATGGAATGGCATGGGGAATAAGTAAGTAAGGAATAACACCTAACATAAGAGAATAAACACACATAGAAAAAATAGCATTAAATGAAAGAACACCGCAAAATAAATGAAATAACACCCCACAATAACCCAAAGTAAAAAAATTGAAGTCAGCATAAACAATCCATAAGGAAAGACTTACAATATGGAAAATTTGAGATTAGTCGTTGGGTTTAAAGTTTATTTCCTAGAAAAATAACCCTCATGTTATGGGGGGAAATTGGAGCTATGTGTCGTATTCCATTTGGAGGTATTAGTGGAGCGCGGTAATTATATATCGTCATCAGAAATCCAAAATGACTTAACAAGCATTTTCATAACTTAACAGGAGAAGCAAAAAAAAAACCATTGTAAAATCTTAACACTCTTATTGTTAAATTTGGAAATTTTGTTGTTTAAATAAAATTGGAAATTTTGAATATTAAAGTGTAAAGACATGTAGTTTAGGCCATTTCACCAGAATCAATCAAAAACACGATTTTGAATTTTTCAAAGTTGGGTCATTTTGGATTTCAGGTGGTAATGTGTACTCAGTATTGGAATGTAACATTGCTATTTTAAATTAAATCCTTCTTATGTGGAATATTCTTCCAGCTAGTGTGTTTCCTGCCAATTGTGATATTCTGAAATTCCAAACAAATGTCAACAAACACTACTCCCACTTTTCTCCTTCCGATACCCTAATTTCCTTCCACTAACACAAAGCATTGCATTTATAGGGGAAATACCCTGAGTGTTGGTCTTCAAAAAGAAAATATCTCATTTAAATCACTACACACCACATGAAATCAATTGCTGCTAACCGGCAAATTCGAAATTAATCAGATTGACCTTTGAGATCCAACACAAATAGTGGCTCCCCATCGTCCTCAAAACTTACATCATCGGCTAATGATTGACAGTTTCGAAGAAAAAGGTTGCCAAAAAAACGAACAAACAAAACATTAGCTAGAATAACGAAAAACCACCTGTTGGATGAATGCAATTGTCATCGTCATATGGCACATTTGCCTGAATAGCATTTTACCATTTTTAATTCAAAAAAAACATCATCTTGAGTAAAATTACTTAGAAGTTGTCTCGTTGAATTGGCATTCTTGGCCGACAATGTAGTCTCGGGTCAAAAATTATGACATTCGAGTTATGATGGTCTTTTGGCAAATGGACGATACGTGTTTATTTGAAACTAGATGTGTTTAATTAATTTAAACACTGTTCGTTATACGTCGTACGTAGAGTTATTCGAAACAATGGGTACAGGTACAGAGCGACTACAAACTGGATCAATCAACCATTTTTATAGTTTAATTATTGATCAGACTGGAACGGAAGATCACAAGCCGAGAATGCCCAGTTTTGTCGATTGTCTTAACATTCACAATAACAAAGTAAAATTTTTAAATTTTTATTTGTCCTCATTTGCCTTAATGAAATGCAGCAGAAAAAACATATTTCTTGTTTTGTTTATATGATTTTATTTGCATTACAAAACGAAAAACACTTTATGAAACTATTAAATAATTGACGTTATATAATTTGGAATTTATTTGCTGTCACACTCTAGGATAAATAACGCACTTTCACAAAACCACTTTGCGATGCTCAGCTGCCAAAAGAAAAAACTGCAGGACTTTCTAACGTTGCGTATTGAAAATTAAACAAAAACGCCACTACAATTTAGCACAGACAATTTTTGTAAATAACAAAATCAGCTGTTGAAAATCTCCTCGAAATATTGCGACTGAGAAGAAAATTGCAAACAAGAAGAAAAAAAAGCAACAACAACCGAATTAGAACAACAGAATCCACCGCAGCAGCTAATGACAGTCAGAGTTGTTATAGAAAACACGAGAATTTTGTTGAGACTTCAGAATGCCCCTGAACTGAGGCGGCAGCAACAGCACCAACGGGGGTGTGCAAGGCGCCGCCGTTAGTAACGGACGTTTCAAATGCAACACACACGCACAGACACATGCACCCCCCACACAAAGAGTGTAGCCAAGTTTTTGTTTGATTTGTATATCTAGTAAATCCCAAGATAATATCGCGAGACAAAAGAAGAAATCGAATCAGATAAAAAAAAAAAAAAGTTAAAACTAATTTGTATTGAAACCAAATGAACGAGAACAATGCAAATATGTATGGAATGGATGGGACCGGATCGCATCGGATCGGACCTGACCGTTTGGTGGGTACAATGAATGCGTCGTCGTGCTGGTACAAGAACAAAAAAACAGAACAGATAAACAACAACGACGACAACTGATTCTCAGAAGAACGTAAAACACCTTGACGGCGTCGACGGCAGAGGCGACGCCAACATTTATCTAACTATTCCGATTGAAAAAGTATACTGTCACAGTGGTTCTACATGTGATATAGCGTATATAACGACTTGTACATAGAATCAAGACTATATACATATGTATGTACATAAGTACACGTACCATCCACATCACCCACTATTATTTCATCCGCTCCGATGGCCATTGTGCTCAACATTGGTATTATAGCGAGATAAGATGATGAAGATGATGATGTTGCCGCTGTAGTGGTAGCAACTTTTGTTTCAGTCAAATTTAGTAGTGGTAGTAGTAGTCGATGTTGTTGTTTTTTCTTTTTGTATTTCATTTTCTTAACAATGACTAGACCAACGCAGTCAATGCCAACAATACACATGGCAACAATAACAATCATAAAGAGATTTGCTCTGGTGGCGTTGATATGTTCCTATCCGATCGTTATCGCATTACAACAATGCCAACAACTTAGGCCGGCTGCTGATGATGATGATGATGATGACGTTTCAGGCGAATGATTACTTTCCCTCTGAAAATTAATATGAAACTTAATGAGATCCCCTGCCTCGCACACACTTATACACGCACACCCCCTTAAACTCTTTCTTTTTTCATGTCGGCCATCTTATCGACAATTTCTCTTAGTGTTTTTTTTTTTGTTTGTTCTTCTTTTCTATTTCGTGTGTATTTGTCTCTTGCCTCTTATCTTTTGTTCTATTTCTATTTTAGTTAAATGAATCCTTGAAAGGAATTCCATGTATGCCAAAGTTTTGTCATTGAAAAACCACCATTTCCCCCCAAAAAAAACCTAAGCCAGAAATGTCTTCATATCGTGGGGAGAGCCATAGCAAAAGAGGCCAAGAATTTAGCACCCCCACACTGAAATACAATTTTAAAAGAGAGAGAAAGATAGAGCAGACACTCTCAACAAAGAGAGCCTTTAATGCGTGAGAGTTATGCGAAAAAATTGCGCACATTGCAGTGCGCACTAGAGCAAACACGCATACATTTCTTTTATTTAACTCTCTAGAAAGCTTTTAGTGGGTGCTCTCCCTCTATTTCTCTCTCTCTCTCTCTCTCGACACAAGATCCTTTTTCCCTACTCTATGCTAACTTTATACTAAACGCAATCGATTGCATCATAGCTCACTTATGCATAGACGCAAGTCTCTCACACACACCTACTCACTTACTCACTTTGGGTTGGTGGTGATGTTAACTGACTCATGCGAGTTTCATTTTCACCAAACCCCCTCACACACACACACACATGCCCATAGACAGCGCCATCGCACAGTCATTGTTGTCTGCCTCCAAGTTGGACATGTATGTGTGCGTAATTATACGACTTGTACAAAATAATCTCGTCTGTGTGCCGAAAAAGGGAGCGCACAAAATCATGCTAACACCCCCCCGAGGGAGCAAAGCATACCAAAAACTCGGCGCATGTGAGCAAGGGGGTGGAGGTTGTGCCGAGCGATCGTCGATACGGTGGCAGAGATCGTGGCAAACAACGGTATCAAATTGCCTCATATAAAAAGGAACATTACCGGCTGTGTGGGTCAGAACGGCTTTCGAACGCGTAAGTGCAACACCTGATGTTGACATTTTTCTGTGGATATTGGTTTTTTTTCTATATTCATTTTTCTTTTGTCTGTCTACACAATACCAGTCAAAGAAGAAGAGGCATAGTGAAGCAATTATTACTTTTTTTTCTTGCTGTGGTGCATGAGTGTGTGTGTGTGTCAATACATGGTGTCCTGAAGGAAGATCCTTCATGAACTAAGAATCAAAAAAAATAAAAAAAATTTAAAAAATAAATTGAAAAATTCTTAAAAAAAGACAAAAAAGAAACAATTTATAAAAATAGAACAATAAACTATAAATAACAATGAAATTTATTAAATTTTCTTGAGTGTGCTGTGATGAAATCAAAGCAAAGACATTCTTTGGAATGAATCTACTAAAACACAAAGAACAATATGGCAACTCTGATGCCAGTCTTAGAAGAATGGATTACCCAACTCTATGGATTACCGAAATAATTGCAATGGATTACAAACACTAAACATGAAAATACCTAAATTGTTGTCTGGTTTTTTTTCTTCTTTACAAACCCAAGTTAACATAACCTTCAGAGGTGTGACCGCAGCGACCAGCCTAAAAAAATTGTGGGGGGTCATAACCTCAAAGTCAATATCTTGTATAATCATCAAACCTACATTTGATACATTGAGTTTGAAATATGAGAACTTCTATGAAATGAAATCAATTGCAAATAGATTTTTGTTTCAAAGGAATACAAAGACACTTTCAAATTAAATTAAACACAAAGTTGGTAAAAAAAAAATATTTGAAATCGAGACATTTTTCAATTTCATGTTATGCAAGATGTTAAAGCAAAGAAAAATAATTTGAATTGAGATAAAAAAAAATAACAGAAAATTACGAATTCAAAATATTTTTTAAAAACGAAATAAATTGTAATTTTTAAATAAATTTAAAAAAAAAAAGTAAACAAAACTGAAATTTGTAATTGAAATTAAAATTAAAATTAAAAAACTAATTTGAATTTCCACATAAAAGAAAATTTGGAATTTTCTTTAAACTTTGAACAAAAAAAAAATTATTTAATTTAAATAAAAAAAAAATATAAAAATTGGTAATAACATTAAAATATTCATTTCGACTTTTAAAGCTAAATGCGTTTCAAATGAAGCTGGCGTATTAACTGCAGCTTTCAAAGTTATTGGTTTCTTGTAAAGCTTATTTTCAACACAACACAGTTTTGTTGAAAATAGTTACGTGACACCATCCGTCTTTTGTACATTTTATTTCAAAATCCCAATTTGCCGCAAGCTTAAGATTTCCTTGAAAATACGAAATACTTTTTTCCTCATCGATAAATTTTACAAACAATTTGCAAATAGCTTGAGCTTAATGTCAGATTAAGAAAGCTTGTACAACTCGAGTATGTCAGAAGAAATTCAAAAACTCTGAAAATGCAAAGTTGTTTTTTTGAAAAAAAAAATGACAAAAGTTTTTTGATACAGAAACAGAAATTTGAAAAAAATAAATTAATTTCAAAATTCAAATTTATTTATGACGTGCGTTATATGAATTTATAGTTTATTTTCCAATATATTTTTCACGATCTCCTTTAAAATCTCTAAACAAAAAAAAATCAAAGCATTTTTTTTGAAAAGGAAATGTCATAATTTCGATATCAAAATGTTCACAATCCCATTTACGTATAATCAATTGGCTGATATCCAAAAACTGCGACAAAACAACACAATATTGACAATAAAACAAGCAATTTCCTCAACATATCGAAAAATGTGTTTTTAAAAATTCAATAAAGCTTTTGAAAGAAAAAAAAAATAGAAAATAGGATCAGGAAAAAAAAAGAAAAGAAATGTGTATTCATAAAATTTCAATATATTGCAGAAAGTATTTTCAAACCCATAGACAAAACAAAAAAATTTAATTTCAAAACATCTTTTTCTATTTTCATTAGAAAGAGATGGCGTTATAATAAAAACAAAAAGCTTTGAACACCGACGAACAAGCGAGAGCTAACGGAAAGAAGTAAAGAGCAAGCCCGACAGAGAGAGGGAGACGCTATATGTATTTCTATATGTGAGCGTGTTGATTTCGAAATCGTTTCGAAATGTTTTAAAAATAAACTCAAAAAGAAATCTCAGTGTTATATACACTTGTACGCATTATATATACCCATATATATATATATATGTAGGTATATAACCACAGCTATAGTAGCGATCGAAGAATTTTTTTAGAAAAGTTTTTGGGATTTTTCAAATCATTGCGTTGTCGCAACTCGGACGTTTTAGATCAATTCCTTGTGTCGGATGTGTTTTGTAAACGAGTTCTCACGATTTTATTTCAATTAAATGGAATTTTCTCTTTTTTGAAATATCAAACGAAGCGATTAAAGGTCTTTTGCGGGTCCTTTGAAAAAAAAAAAAACTGTGAACGGAAAAATTGAACGAACATTAAAAAAAAAACAATTAAAACTTTCTTTTGAATAAACGTAAGTGTGTCAACGTGAAAAGAAATTTGTTTGAATACTAAAAAAAATATTTTGAATTTGAACCGGAAGTTTAGAAAAAAATATTTTTTAAATTTATGTAATTTTTTTTTTAAATTTCAAAAAGCTTTAAGCGAATTTATTTCCGTTTTTTGATTTTCAATTTTTTTTTATATCGTGACGGTTGTTCTTCGGGCGCAGGCGCTGAATATTTTTTTTCGCTTCTTGATGTTTCTATAATCACCTATAGCGCTCGGTTCCTCACGCGTAGGGGTGCCTCGGTTTTTTCGGCAGTTTCTATATTTAGTAACAACCCACACCTTTGGTATACAGATGTTAGTGGTTGTTGCTACTATCTCGAACACTCGGCCTCACCATCACAGCCATGACATCACACAGACGTTCGCTCGTTCATGTGTCTGCTTCAATTTTTTTTTTGTTTATAGGAAATGAAAGACAAGAAAAAAAACCGATCAATGATGTCTGTCGGCCCAGTATAAAAGAAAGAAATCGTTCAAATTTCAAATGATTTTTAGCAGATTTTCGAACAAGACAGATTTCGGGGCAACAATAACAAAAACTATTCAAAGCTTTTTGAGAGTGAAACTATCCAATTACCAAAATACCAAGAAACAGCAGAGAAAGAAAATAATATTTAAATGATTTTCTAGAAAAATTTACTTATTTGGAATTTCGAAAATATTTTGCAATTTCATGTGTGTGTGTGTGCGAGTGTCTGTGTATTCGAATATTGTACATAGGAGCGGGTAATCCATAGACAAACAATTAGGTCACCACAAATATCTAAAATTTGAAAATTCTTGAATGACTGAGAAAAAAAATAACAATTGAAGAAAAACAAAAAAAACACCAATAAATCCATGGAAAACTATAACCTAAAAAAAAATATATATACACTCCTAAAATGGCACCGTGGTATTGCCGTTTATTACGGCAACAAAAAAACTTTGTGAATAATTACAGGTGTTACGAAGTAACATCAAAAGATATTTACCGGTTTAACAGTGACTGTTTAAAAAAAAAACAACAGCCTTCATTTCTATAAAAAAAAAGAAAATATTCTGGTCAAATTGCCAACGCGATTTACTTCCAGAACAATTTATGTTGACCGCTAAGAATAAATTCAGTCTATTAACCGCAACTGTTAAAAAGTAAAAGCCTTCATCTGTTACATTGTGACGTCTCTGTTCACAACTTTATGGTGTTCAAATTGCTCTGCTAGACAAAGCTGCACTGTGAAGTAACAGCAGTAAAAAGTAACAACTTCCGTTCCACCTCTGTTGAATGTGATTTGCTGTTAAGCTGTTTACAATCTGTTAAGAAGTAATGTAAACCAAGCGCTTTCCTTTCCATGTATTTTAATACATACTAGTGAGACGCTGACAACGTTCAAGTCAGCTGTTATTGCAAAATGCAAACATAACTGGCAGATTGTTAAAAGAAAACACCTCAGAACGTTCAGAAACCCCCTAAACAAAGGAAATAATTAAACGTGGCCATCTTTGGAGTGTATTTTATTTTAAATCCGAAACACTAGTTATTTACCAAACCATCCTAACCATTTATTTTGTTTCCATTTTTCTTTGCAGGGAAGCATTTGGGCTGAGACGACGAGATATTTGAATATAACAATTCAAAAAATCATTTTAGACAAAGAATAGAAGAAAAATTTTGCTTTTCGCAAAAGAAAACTCTAGCCCACTCTCAAACGAGCTTAATTTTCTTTTTTTACGTTAAACTTTAACTGCGAAACTTAATTCAAGATGCCGCGTCCAATTGCTAGCCAAGAAGATGAGGATCCTACCCCATACTTGTTCGTATCTTTGGAACAAAGACGTATCGATCAATCGAAACCTTATGATTCGAAGAAGAATTGCTGGGTTCCCGATGAGAAGGAGGGTTATCTCATTGGTGAGATCAAGGCCACCAAGGGTGACATCGTCAGCGTTGGCTTGCCCGGCGGCGAGGTAATATAACGAACATCCAACCGACATTGGAGCCGCATTTCGAATGGCCATTGGCAGCTATTGGTTTTAGAATTTTTTGCCTACTACTCGTTTAAAGTTTTAAATTATTCAAACTTTTGTTTCGAATATTTTCAAACTTGTCCACGTTGTTTTTTTTTCCAATGAGATGTTAATTCGTAAATTTTATAGGTAAAAGATTTTAAGGCCGACAAGGTGGAAAAAGTTAATCCACCGAAATTCGAAAGAATCGAAGATATGGCTGACATGACTGTGTTGAACACTCCATGTGTCTTGCACAATCTGAGACAGCGTTACTATCACAAGCTCATCTACGTAAGTGTCCACCAACAAACCATACTAATGTATTTTTCTTTTCTCTTCTCTTCTGTCTCTGCCCAACTTGATCTCGACCTCGGTATCTCGACCTTTTATTGAAACTAAACTAACCTAACTCTGACCACCACCAACTCGAAAATCTTCGGGGGTTCTGTTGACCTGATAATGAAACAAACGAAAAAAAAAACATGTTCGTTTTGGGTTAAATCTTTTGTGACCAAATAATAACCGAAAAAATAGTCCAAAGACTTCAAGAAAGATCAACTTCAACAAGTCAACCCTCCCAAATACGAAAAAGCTGAGGATATGTCCAACTTGACATACCTTAACGATGCCTCTGTACTCCATAACTTGAGACAGCGGTACTACCACAAACTTATCTACGTAAGTATGCGGCGTGCAAGCTTTTTATGTAAAAGCCCAACTTTTCTTGGCGCCACTCCAGCCCAGAAGAGTCAAGTTTTTGTGTAAAAGTCCAGCAAGCTTTCAATGTTTGTTAAACGTGTTTTTTTTACAATTAATTAACCAAAAAAAAAAACAGTCCCTAGTAGTGTTTTATACTAACCAATCACCTATTGTGACGAATCATCCATAAAAAAAAGAAAGCAAGGCTCAGCTGTAATAGTAAAAAATAAAAGTAGAAAATCAAAAAAAAAAGCTTTAAATTTGTTAACAACAGCCTAATGATTGAATTTGAGAAAGCTAACGTTGCCTTTTTTTAACAGTTTTCCTTTTAATTGTTTTGAGGGCAGAAACTGGCGTTTGAGTTCAAACTCAGTTTTGAGAGCTTCCGCAACAATTAAAGGGTTAACAAAATAAATATTTTGCATGTATCATCCACACAAAATCAAAATTCAATACCACACAAAAAAAAAAAAAAAAAAACGTCCAACAAAGTCGTGTCTTTCATCAATGTTTTAATCATGCTTCAAATGCCGGCTAAGCTCTAACTAGACAAAAGAAGCTTCAAGCGTATGGCTCCCCACCGCCACCACCACCACCAGTCACCAGAACAAGGACTGGCCGAACATGCAACACACCACCACAAATGCTACCATGAAGAAACGCTCGGTAAACCACTGGTAGCCCATGGATGAGCGACCGTTTGCCCCCATTAAACCAAAACCCATAAACAATCAAACAATCAGCGAAAAACCAGTAAAACTATGACTTAACTGAGCTGATTTTCATTCTCATAAAATATTGCATCCGAAAAACAAATACACTCCCACAAAATCATTGAATATCCCCCCCACCCCCCCCACAAATCTCCCACAAACTGTAGAGATTAGTTCGTAGTTCGTAGTGTTACAAGCATCCCCCTTAGTTTCCCGATTTTATTGTTTCTTTCATGCCCAAATTGTTATTTTTGTTTTCTTTAAAAAAAACATGCTAATGAAAATTTCTATTTGTTTCCTTCCCGAAACGCTTGCACAACATCTCAACAACGTTTAGACCTACTCTGGTCTTTTCTGCGTTGCCATCAATCCTTACAAGCGTTACCCCGTATATACCAACCGTTGCGCTAAGATGTACCGTGGCAAGCGCCGTAATGAAGTGCCCCCCCATATTTTCGCCATTTCTGACGGTGCCTACGTCGACATGTTGACCAACCACGTCAATCAATCTATGTTGATTACCGGTGAGTCTGGTGCTGGTAAGACTGAAAACACCAAGAAGGTAATTGCTTACTTCGCCACCGTTGGTGCCTCCACCAAGAAGGATGAATCCCAAAAGAACAAGGGTTCCCTGGAAGATCAAGTCGTCCAAACCAATCCCGTTCTTGAAGCCTTCGGTAACGCCAAGACCGTCCGTAACGATAACTCTTCTCGTTTCGTAAGTATTCTTTACACTTTAGCATACAGCCGATGCAACATTTACTTATACTTGGCCTCTTCTTCTACGACACTTAGGGTAAATTCATCCGTATTCATTTCGGTCCCACTGGTAAATTGGCTGGTGCTGATATTGAAACTTGTAAGTATTTTAAACACTTGGTAACTTAACTGAAATCGCAGTGGGGAAGGGAACGTTTTTGAATTTTAAATGAAACGATTTATTGATAAAGAGAAAGCTTTAGCCAGCCAATAGCTTTTGTTAGCAAATGCTTTCAACGGTTTAGTGAATCTCCAAACAAGAAATAAACTCACAGCTTTTTAATAAAATGCCTCGACTAAAAGCTTTTACACTTAAAGAAAATCTTCAATATAAAATAGTAAACGTCTTAAATATTGGAAGGAAATATTGAAATAATTTCTTTTATAATTTTATGAAAAGGAATTATATGAAATATTGAAAAAAAATATAATCATTTAAAATATATATTTTATTATCAATGCAATATTTTGAAGGAAAAATAATCAATTCGAATAAAAATATTTAATAAAAAACATGTTGAAAAATATTTAAAAAAAAAATAAGTTTTCAATATGAATTTTGGATTTCAAATAAAAATAATGAAAAATTGTTTAAAAAATATATTTTGAAAAAAAATTCGGTTTCAACAAATTGAAAGAAAAAAAATCGTTGTTTCCCCCTTTTGATTTTTTTTTTATATGCATATTATTATTTTGTCTCGACTTAACTCGTATTCCTTTTTCACTTTGTCTTACAGACTTGTTGGAAAAGGCTCGTGTCATCTCCCAACAATCTTTGGAACGTTCTTACCACATTTTCTACCAGATCATGTCTGGTTCCGTTGCCGGTGTTAAAGGTATACAAAATCGTTTGCACATACTCACTACGACCACTCATCAACCATTGATCAACTTCATGATTGTCTTCTTCATTCACTCTCTCTCTCTCTATCACTATCTCTCTCTCTCTCTCTCTGTCTCTCTGACTGTCTATATCATTGTTCATGAATATTTTTCTTTTTGGTATAGAAAAAGAATTTTTTCAAGAATTTTGTTGTAGATTAAGGTACAAATTCTCATCTCTAAAAAAGATTCGATAAAAAAAAATTGATAACTCTTCTACTCAAATCATACTCACTCACTCTTATACTCACTCACATACTTCCACAATCCACATACCCACCTACATCTACACCCCTACTTGTTTTTCTTACAACCGAAAATAATCTCAAATCGTTTAACAAAATTTTGGTGAACCGTAATTTCTCTATTTTTTTTCGGTATAAAAAAAAATAATGAAGAACCGTTATTAACCATACCACCCTCCTCTCTCTCTCTGATATACAGCTTATTGTTTGTTGTCTGACAACGTCTACGATTACCATATTGTCTCTCAAGGCAAGGTTACCGTTGCCAGTATCGATGATGCTGATGAATTCAACCTTACCGATGTAATTGCCTTTCAATTGTCCTTATATACCGCTATATAACTCTCTAATACTTTTAATATTGAAAAATCAATGGAAAAAAATAACAGCCTTCTAAAAAAAAAACTGCCGCTAAAAACAAATCGCCAACAAAATTTTGTTTAACCAATAATAAGTAAATGTTGGTATTAAGCCTAGGGATTGATCCCGGGTGATCACTCACCGAAACGCAATAGAAGAATCGTTTAACCACTTCTAACCTGATTTACTTTTTGTGATATACTTGTGTACTGTACTGTTAGAGATGATTCAAGGAACCGTTCACCGTTTGCTAAACCCAATCGTAGGTTTTCACTTTATATATAGGTTTCTTAAACCCCCTACACCTCTGTCCTTATTATCATCATCAAATCATCAATCTCTTTGATTTGTATATAGAGCAATAAGCAAGAGTAAAACATTTAGTAGCGGCCATAATTTAAAATCCTTTTTTATTTAAAAAAAAAAACAACGTTTATGTTTTGTTTGAAAAAGAGATGACTTCTCTATCGCCTCATATTGGCGATTATCCCGGCATATGTCAGGGTAAAACCAGGATACCCGGTGTCAACGATGGTGAAGAATTTGAATTAACCGATGTAAGTTGGGCACCTCCACAACCCAAAATTGCACCTATCTTCTCAAGCCTTATCCAAGAGCCCAATTCTTCAGTTTAAGAAGAATAAGAGACAAAAAAAAATCAACACTTCTATAAATATTTATGAAACCTCTTATTCTTTATTTTCACTACCTAGCAAGCCAGGTGTAAAGAAACAGCTGTCTTTATCTTACTATCCAGCTCTTATTTCTCTCTGTCTGTATCTCTCGCTCGCTCCTTATCTCTCGCGCTGTCTCTCACGCTATTTGTGGATGGCTGAGAAAAAAAACGAAAAAAAATACCCCTCCAAACACCAAACCACACGATAGAAAAAAAAACAAAATGTGTAATTAAAAGAATTTTTTGGTAAATATTTTATTTCTTGTAAATATGAATAACTTTCATGATGTTATTCCGGAATTTCTGTCTCTTTCTCTCTCTCTCTCTTTCTCTGTATTGTGATGTTTTAAATATTTATATACACACATTCCCTCTCTTCCATTCCCCTTTTTTTCTCTATCGTCTATCTCTTGCCCCGATCCCCTTTTAAAGGTTATTACAATTGCTCCCGAGTTTTTATACACTGGCCCAGGCACTGTTATAAAAATCTATATTTTATATAAATAGTACTGTAAATACACTGCAAATAAAAAACTGGGTCAGGAGCCGGGCTCTTTTAGAAACTATAAAAGCTTACAAAATTTAATTTGAAATTCTTCTTCCACATCCGCCAACAATGAATGGCAAAAGATAAACACCGGGTTATGCTCGTTTTACTGAGGGCTCCTGGCTTGGGTATACCCTCCAACAGTTTACACAACTCCGCAACGCTCACTCGCTCTCTCTCTCTCCTTAAGTAGACCATAACTCACCCACACACACACTTCTCCTTTACCCCGAAATTCCACGCCTGCGTCCAACCACAACATTATCGATCAACAAAAGTTATAGAAAATGAAGAAGAGGAAGAAAATCGTTAGAGAAAATCATTATTTCAAAGCGGAAATCAAAACTCATTTTATTTCTCGCTGAGTGTAATGTGGACGTCATTTTGTGTTTTGTGTGTTGATTTGTATGTAATGGGATAATTTTTGAAACGTCTCTCTAAATTTTGACTCTCAGAAATGTGCAGCTTGTCGGACAACATTTATGATTACTATAACGTATCCCAGGGTAAAGTCACTGTACCCAACATGGATGACGGCGAAGAATTCCAGCTTGCCGATGTAAGTTTCTCACACAGACTCCGGCCGACCACCATATATACACACACACACACCAACCCACCACACCTACTGGGTTCTGGTTGTTAACAGCACCGAGTCCAGTCCCACCCACCCCAAAAAAAAACACATTTGCTCTCCTGACACACACTTAAACACACACACACATTCCCTTTCTTACTCGTTCCAGTTGATGATACAATTTATGTGTTTGTTCTCTTTTGTTGTATGGCTCCGAAACTCTGACAATGTGGGAGTCCCTTTGAGTGGGGCTCCGGAAACAGCTTAACTTTTGTGTGTTCTTGAACATGAGACCCGCACTCGTTTGTTTTATGTTTATGTTTCTTAATTTTTCTTTGTTTTGATTTGCAAACCAAATCAAAATATACGATTTGCTAGACTTCTAATTCTACGCGCCTTAAAAAAGGAACAGTGTCTGCAAATCAGCGGTGACTAAACCAACCGATGAGAATGTGTTACGATTTAAGGCATGTTGACCACCAGCACCACACCCACCCCAACCACACTACATTGCCCGAAGTGATCCTTTATCAAAGGAGACGTAGCTCGAGCAACCCCTCCCCACCCCCCCTTTTAAACAGACTAAATTCACAGCTTTCTTAGAAAATGGAAAAAAATGCACGTTAAAAAAAGAAAAAAATAAATTCGCTAACGCCACCAATTACATTGAAACACATGACCCCCACTATACTACCCCACAACCACGCCCACTTTTTCTTTGAACATATCTATTGTGTGTGTTTTTTTTTTTTTGATTCCGGAATATTTTACTGATACGATTTGTTTTTCTCTGTGTTATATAGAAATTTCTTTACATTTAGATCCCGGAATGTTAGTGACTAAAATAAAATCCATAATATTCGATTCGTTTTTAGATAACTCAGTTTGTCGGAATGTGGAACTGAGTCCCTTGCAAGAAATAGTTCTGAAAAACAAAAACAAAACAGTGACTAACATATCCGAAAAAAAGTAAACCAAAAAAAAATGCAACTCTGAAAACTTTCAATACGATTTGAAAGAAAAAAGTGCTAATCTTTAGAAATTAAGTTAAAATTGTCGGAAGAAAAAGAAAATCTAAAAAATAAAAATTCAGATTTGTTTGAAGGAAAAAATGTTAAAAAATATATTTAAAAAAATAAAGAAAATGTAGTTAAATTAAAAATAGCAAAACAAATAATAATTTCCATAAAAATCGTGAAATTTTAAAATCCAAAATTTCCATAAATACCGTTAAATCATAAATTTTAAATTCCCATTAAAATAGTAAAATTGAAAATTGCATTTTTTATGATAATAAAATTTAATAAATTCTCTCAAAAAAGAAAACTGAAACTACAAACTGAATTTTAGATTTTCTTCTTCCACAGAAAATAACCCCCAAAACAATTTACTCTGCATGCTCTTATTTACACTCACAAAAGAAAAAAGTACTCCAAAAAAGAAAAAACGCTCTAAAAAAACACCTAAAAACCGCTTCCACTACACCAGAAAAAAAAATCTGAAATGCCAGCAAACATAAACTAATTTTCGTTATTTTATTCTTTTCTTTCCCCCTCCCTTAAACCAACAACAGCAAGCCTTCGATATCTTGGGCTTCACCAAACAAGAAAAGGAAGATGTCTACAGAATCACCGCCGCTGTTATGCACATGGGTGGCATGAAGTTCAAGCAACGTGGTCGCGAAGAACAGGCTGAACAAGATGGTGAAGAAGAAGGTGGCCGTGTTGCCAAATTGTTCGGTTGCGATTGCGCTGAATTGTACAAGAACTTGTTGAAGCCCCGCATTAAGGTCGGTAACGAATTCGTCACCCAGGGCCGTAACGTCCAACAAGTCACCAACTCCATCGGTGCCCTCTGCAAGGGTGTCTTCGATCGTCTCTTCAAATGGTTGGTCAAGAAATGTAACGAAACTTTGGATACCAAACAAAAGCGTCAACACTTCATCGGTGTATTGGATATTGCTGGTTTTGAAATTTTCGACGTAAGTTTTCCGTTTGCCAGAGCAATGCGGACTCTCCATCATACACTCCATCTCCATATATACATCATTCGAAAAAGGGGGATGGGGCCGCTGACTCTCTCTGTAATCACATGTTGGTAATTGTTTCAGGGGTAATGTAGGAGTGATGATCATGATCAATCTCTTACCCTTTGAAAGATTTCTCTCAATTTTTGTGATTGTTTGAGTGAGTTGGCCTCTCCTCCCCACACTAACACTAATAGCCCAAGGAATACATCAGGGGAACATTATCTTCCTACAGCCTCCATCCATATTGACTATGGAGTGGTAGTGGTACTTTTTTTTTTTGTTATTGAAAAAGTGTTTTCTTTGTAAATTTCCTTCATTTTGAAAACTTCCCTTGTGTAGTACAATGGCTTCGAACAATTGTGTATCAACTTCACCAACGAGAAGTTGCAGCAATTCTTCAATCATCACATGTTCGTCTTGGAACAACAAATATACAAGAAGGAGGGCATTAACTGGGACTTTATCGACTTCGGCATGGACTTGTTGGCCTGCATAGATCTGATTGAAAAGGTGCTTACTCACCACAACTCAACTCACTTCTCTTTGATCTCCTCCATTTGACTGTAATAACCAACTGGGTTCACTATGTACAGCACTTTGTAAAATATATTTCAACCACTGCTGGCACCACTACTTCTAATATTAATATTTCTTCTTTAGTAATTAGGGCATACGAATGAAATAAATGCCTTCGAAAGGGTAAGCTCATATTAAGGACCTGAATATTTTTTTGGTTACATTTTAAGCCACCACCACCACACAAAAAAGAAACACACAAACACACTTTCACTTTCTACAATTTTTTTGTCTTCAATTTTTCCACCATCTTCAACTTGCAAAAAGCACTCGCACTCTATTGTAATCGGTTCCTTCCAATCATAAACAATTTTATAGTACAACGGTTTCGAACAATTGTGTATCAACTTCACCAACGAGAAGTTGCAGCAATTCTTTAACCATGTCATGTTCGTCATGGAACAAGAAGAATACAAGAGGGAAGGCATCAACTGGGACTTTATCGATTTCGGTATGGACTTGTTGGCCTGTATTGACTTGATTGAAAAGGTGCGGTTACCGATTTCACAATTTCTATGTGTTCTATAGTATTCCACTGTCTTGTGATCTTTTGCACTCTCTTTGTATAATAGAAACTATTTGTTCTTTTGTGGCACCTCTCTTTCTGTCTCTCTCTCTCTCTTTGTGTGTTTGTTTTTATTATCTTCTCTTGTGTATGTATATTTTTTTAGTACGTTCATGTAAAATAGTAGCTGCAATAGACCAAACTGATCTATGGAACGGGTAAGATCATGTTAATGACACTGAGCATATTCGTCACAGACTTGTTGTCCAAACCCCCCCAAAGCCCCTTAGCACCGAAACAAAATCTCCGACATTTGTTGTACAGTTTGCCACCCACTTGGTATGTGAGTGAAACACCGCCACTTAATTTTATGTAATCCCTCCCAATCGATTTTCCTTGGTTCTTTTGTGTAAACACATCATCCGTGATGTCCTGTGTGTTAAATATGTATATTTTATATCGCCCCCCCCATTTCTATATATGTAAATCATTATCACCCCCACCCAACCACCTGGATAAGCACGTGTATTGTATTGTATTTGTTTGGTTCATTGCAAATTTTGTAGTACAACGGTTTCGAACAATTGTGTATCAACTTCACCAACGAGAAGTTGCAACAATTCTTCAACCATCACATGTTTGTTTTGGAACAAGAAGAATACAAGAGGGAAGGCATTGACTGGGCCTTCATTGATTTCGGTATGGACTTGTTGGCCTGTATTGATTTGATTGAAAAGGTTTGTCTTCCACATACAATTTATAAAAAAAAAAAACAAAAAAAAAAATAATCTCAAACGAGTTTCTAACCAAGAAAACGGGCCGCCGCAAATTATGCAATGCTACGTCAAAAAAACGCCAATATTATTTAAGAGAACTTGAACGAAACCCTGCGAATGTTTGTAATCTGCGAGTGTTATGAGTTCACGGAATGAAATGCTTATCCGCCGCCCACCTCCAACCAAAGGAATTTACAAATTCTACCACATCAAGCCATTGTTTGTCTCTCATCCTTGGTTTCTCTCTCTTCCTCTCTTTGTGATGATCGCTCATAAAAAGAGCTTGAAAGCTCTCAGCGTTATATTACCCCATCAAAAAAAAAGGAGAGAGCCAATACTCTCACTAACTGTCCATTCATTTCCTCATTTGTCAGATAGCGAACACGAACTTATCGCATGGCGAATATGAGAAAGAGAATTATCTATTTCGCTAAATCGCTTTCCACATCGACCTGTTTATGTTCGGTTTCTCATTTACCACCACCCCCTCCCCTATTTTTTTCTATTGCCTTTTGTCTCATATAATGCCAAAATGTTCTAATCTACCATACCATACAGTATAACGGTTTCGAACAATTATGTATCAATTTCACTAATGAAAAACTGCAACAATTCTTCAATCATCACATGTTCGTGTTGGAACAAGAAGAATATCAGCGCGAAGGCATCGAATGGACATTCATTGATTTTGGCATGGATTTACAATTATGTATTGATTTGATTGAGAAGGTATACACTCAGATTCGATTAAAACAAAAACTTCAAATAACTCGTAATTTTGTGTAGCGATAGTCTAAACTGTCCAACAAAAAAACGTAAAAGTAGTAAATTAAACTAAAAAAACAAAGCTAAACAACTCAAGAAATTAAATAGATAATCAAGAGAAACCCGTTAAGTAATGAGTAAAACACCTCAAAAGTAATCACTTAAATCCCTCTCTCTCACTCATGGCAAATTTGAAACTCGCTCACTCGGCAGAAGAAGCAAAAAAGTAAAAAAGCTCTCCTTAAATAATTGCACTAAATGCTATTTCTTTACCGCTGTACTCTCACTTAACCTACCAAAAATAAATAGAAAAATATGCCTAAAGTCTTAGATTATGCATTCACACTGAAAAGCCATTAAAAGAAGAAAAAGAAAAAAAAAATGAATATTGCTCTTACTGACTCTCTTGCGCTCACTGCTTTAAATGCCTCTAACCACAAGGTAAGTACAATTTTTGTGGTACTAAAGAAATGCTTCTCGTAGAATTTGGCTCGTTAGAGAATCTTAACTAATGTCTTGTACTTCCCCCCAGCAATCTGCCGGAGTGCCGAAAATTAATGTATGTTTTTTTTTTCTCTTCACCGCAATCTTAACAGCCAATGGGTATCTTGTCCATCCTTGAAGAAGAATCTATGTTCCCCAAGGCCACCGATCAAACCTTCTCTGAGAAGTTGACCAACACCCATTTGGGTAAATCTGCTCCCTTCCAAAAACCAAAACCACCAAAGCCCGGCCAACAAGCTGCCCACTTCGCCATTGGCCATTATGCTGGTTGCGTAGCCTACAACATCACCGGTTGGTTGGAAAAGAACAAGGATCCCTTGAACGACACTGTCGTTGATCAATTCAAGAAATCTAAGAACTTGTTGTTGATCGAAATCTTCGCTGATCACCCCGGTCAATCTGGTGGCGGTGAACAAGCCAAGGGCGGTCGTGGTAAGAAGGGTGGTGGTTTCGCTACTGTATCTTCGGCCTACAAGGAACAATTGAACAGCTTGATGACCACTTTGCGTTCTACCCAACCTCATTTCGTACGTTGCATCATTCCCAACGAAATGAAACAACCTGGCATGGTTGATGCTCACTTGGTAATGCATCAATTGACCTGTAACGGTGTACTTGAAGGTATCCGTATTTGCCGTAAAGGTTTCCCCAACAGAATGGTATACGCCGATTTCAAGCAACGGTAAGTATTATGTTTACCAACAGCCAACACTATACTTATGTATATGTAGGTATAGGTATAGGTTTAGGTATAGGGACTTGATATGTCTATAGTACACTAGATTATGAACAGTTTATGGTCAGCCTTCTAATGTGTTATACTATCTTTTGTTTTGTAAATACAGTTATATGATTTTGGCCCCAGCTATCATGACAACAGAAAAGAGTCAAAAGAACGCTGCACAAAAATGTTTGGAATCCGTCGGCCTGGATCCCGAAATGTACCGTGTTGGTCACACCAAGGCACGCAAGCTATTATGACATTGTATTAGACATTCATGTTGTATCTCGTATCTCTTTCCTTCCTTTTAGTAAACCTTAGTTCAATGTAAACCCCCTTCTTCACACTCTATGTCTCGCTCTCCGACTCCTTGTAGTATCAATTGAATTTCGGAAACGAAATAAACAAAAATGTATCCTTGGTGTGTTGTTACAGTTCATGTATCGACTCTCTGTATATCACTCTCTTGTAGCTGTAGGGGACTCTCTTACAATGTGTTTGTTTAGTCTCTCACTATTTGTATGCTCTCCGCTCTCCATATGTAGAGCTTAAGGAAATCCCCCTTAATGTTTTCATTTCATGTTCCATGTAGCCGTGGAGCAACTATCCATTGTTCCCTGGCAATTTGTTCATTTTCTGTATAATTTTTTTTTGTAATTTTGATCGCTGGTAATTTTTATTGACACCGTATAACACTTGAAGCAATTATGTAGAAGTTCATTCTTTTTTTTTAGATAATGTATTTATGACACACACGAATAGTTTAGAAGAACACATGCACTCACCACCTGCACTCATATGCGCACTTTTAATACTTCACTTATACAAAATAGGAGTAGTAATCCTTCATGCACTCTTCACGTTGCCCCCCCACATGGCAAAAGAGACCTAAAGGACGATTGGTCTCTCATTACATTACTCTTTTACTACAACTACCTACGAGAGGGACTGAGAAATTTAATCTCTCTCTCTCTCTCTCTCTCTTGATACTCATTGACACTGTCTACATTATCACACAACAACAACACAATATTGAGAGTGATGCATTATTACACACTCTCTCACAACAACATTTTTTTTATAGGCCGAGAACATTTAAAAGCTCTTTACAAAAACAACTCTGTACACTTTTGGTTGTTATTTTTGCTCTACACATACTTTTTGTTTTCTGAAAATCCTACATGTTGTTTGTTGCACTCTTGATTATGTCTCCCGTTGTGTTGTTTAAATCCATTTCACAGGTACCAAATCATTAATCCTGGTGGTATTGTTGGCGTTGCGGATATTAAGAAGCAATCTGAAATTATTCTAGGATCTACTTCATTAGATCCCGATATGTACCGTATTGGCCATACCAAGGCATGGAAATATTATTATTTTTTTTTAAATTTACAAAAACACCAAAAATATTCAGTTTGACAAAATCCGAAAACACTTTTCCTCCCACCCACCACTACCGCACGCAATTGCTGAGAGATGATTATGGCCCCCAGAACAAAACCATTTCAAGACTATTGGTTTCTTTGTGTCGCTCTGTCTCTCTCTCTCTCTCGTTTTACATTTGCTCGTGGTTTCATTTAAGACAAAATCAGAATGTGCTTTGATGGCTCGTTAGCCAAACACCACCAGCATCCACCAACACCCAACCAACTTCATTGATTATTGATTTGAGATTATTCCTAGCTCCAGCTAGTATTTTGTGCATGTGTTAGGTATATGTGTTCACCCTACCTTGTTTATTATTATTATTATTTTGTTCCGGCTCACCTTAGTTATTCATTTTGTTAATCATGTATTTTTTAATTTACCCCCACCCGCCCCCACATCTATTACACCCCCCGCCACCCACATACACAATTTAGCTACCAAATCTTGAACCCCAAGGGTATCAAGGGCATTGAGGATCCCAAGAAGTGCTCCAAGATTCTCATTGAATCCACTGAATTGGATTCCGATCTTTACCGTATTGGTAATACTAAGGCATGTTATCACCATTTATCCCACCAGCCATGTCCAAACACAAAAACACAATCTAGAACATTTCTGTTTTAAGCTTTACCCTCTCTCACTCTCTCACCCTCTCTCCACCCATTCACCCTCTCTCTCTGTCACTGCCCACCAAACTACTTAAACAGTAGCGGAATGCCTGGGCAGATTGATAGTTTAGTATACGCTACGTTCCATTTCACTTGTAGTGGTTTATGTTACACGGCCCTTAATGTCACTTAGTCCGAAACCCCAAAAACGTTACAAGGACTGAGTGATTGTTTGCCTTTGTAGTAGTATTTTAGTTGTTGTTTTTCTTTTTTATATTATTATTCTTACAACGTAGTTTTGCTTAATTATTTCCCATTATATAGTTGGTTAAGTAGTATTTCGTTTTTTGTTGTTAATTATTTATTCTTTTGTTTGTTAAAATTCACCTACACCATCTACACACGAATACCGCCACCACACTCGCATCCATTTGTTTAGCTACCAAATCCTTAATCCCAAGGGCATCAAGGGCCAGGAGGACCCCAAGAAATGCACCAAGGTCTTGATCGAATCCACTGAATTACCAGAAGATCAATACCGTTTGGGTAACACTAAGGCATGAATCGCTCCAATATGATTTTTCATTTAAATTCGAAAAGCTCGAACTAATGAAAATTCTTCATACACACACACACATACTCGAAACACAAAGACACGATTAGAACATCCCCTTCCTTTCGAATGTTATAAGCCTATTATTTGCCTGCCTGCCACATACAACCTATGAACTCATGGCCACCCCCCGACATGTGTTCTCCTTTCTGGGAGATCACATGGACATCTCGCTTGCACCCCTTCGTTTTATATTTTGTTTTTCCTTGCACGCTCATTTATATGAAATCCTTTCAAATCGGGACCTTAAATGAGCGTTAGTTATCATTAGCAAAATTTGGAATGTCCTCAGTAGTTAATGTAGTTCTTATATATTTTTTTTTTCAAATTTTTATTTCTACAATTTATTTAATTTTTAAACTTTTTATTTCATTCATCAAAAATATTGCACGTACGTATACCGCACCGCACCAAACCATATCATACCCCACACCACAAAAAAAATCCCCATATACACACAAACGACACATGATCGCCAAAAAAAAAAAAAAAAACTCTAAAGCTACAAGATCATGTGTCCGAAAGAATTGAAGGGCATCGATAAAGACCAGAAGGCTACCGAAATTATCATAAAATACATTGATTTGCCTGAAGATCAATATCGTATCGGTCGCACCAAGGTATAATACAAGACAATATACTTGCCACAAAGCTCATAAATATTACACATATATGTACATGTATAAATAAATGTATTGTGTGTCTGTGTGCGTCCGTGACTTCATATCAAAATATACACCCAGTGACAAAAGAAATCGTCATGTCCTTCATTCAATATTGTGTCTAACTCAACTCATTACTCATTAATTGTGTACTAATTTACATATTTATGGTAGCAAACATAAATGCTTTCTGTTTTTTGTTTGTTATGTTATCTTACTTTCGTTCTCTTTGCCTCTCTCTACTCTAAGAGATTTTAACATTTACTTCATTACCAAGAAATTACTAATTTAGCCTTATTCCTTTCCATCCCACCTCCAACGTACAAAATTGTCTAGAAAAAACTGTGTTTTTGAAGAATTATGCGCTTTATACAAAAAAATAAAAAAGCCACATGTTTTTCCCCGAGGAACTCAAAAACGGGGAAATTAAAAATAACCCACGCTAAGAAATTAAACCAAAAAAATTGGAAAATTTGTAAATATTTCGGGCTTAGAAAAATCGTTTTTTGCGAAAAGTCTCAAAGAAAAAAATTAAAATAATTGCATTTTCCCACAAATCTAAAACACTAGTATTTTAATATGAAAAGAAAACTATGGGAAATTTATTATAATCTATGGAGAAAAATAATTGTAAAAACGTCCGTTAAAACTCCCCTCTAAAATACGAAAAACATGTGGCTAAATTAACGCTCTCACCAGAACCACGCGAATCTGTAATTTTTTTAACATAATTTTTATATTTACCCTTACCCCAACCAACATCCACGTCGTTTTATGGCTTGCCATCGTATATAGGTATTCTTCCGCGCCGGTGTCTTGGGTCAAATGGAAGAATTCCGTGATGAACGTTTGGGCAAGATTATGTCCTGGATGCAAGCCTGGGCTCGCGGTTACTTGGCCCGCAAGGGTTTCAAGAAATTGCAAGAGCAACGTATTGCCCTCAAGGTTGTCCAACGCAACTTGCGCAAATACTTGCAATTGCGTACCTGGCCATGGTACAAATTGTGGCAAAAGGTCAAGCCTTTGCTCAATGTCTCTCGTATTGAAGATGAAATTGCTGTAAGTATAACATGATAAAATACCATAGAAGGGCTATCATCATCGCTGGAATTGTTAAGGAGCGGTAAAGCAGCAATGTCAACGGCACGTGGTGTATTCGGCACAAAAGCGAATAATGTGGGGAAATGCTATTCGCCGTAACTCGAGAAGACAGGAATGGGTACAAATATTGTCTACGGAAATGTTTTTGTTGGCAACAAAAAATTTCTTAATTTTTTTATGATTTGTATTTCAATTATACATTTTCAATATTTGAGGTAAATTATATCGCGGCAACATTGTTGCTGTCTCGTTTATTTTTAAACTATTGGCCGCCTGGCTTCCTCAGTCGGTCACGGGAACCTCTAAAATGATTTAAATTTTTATAGATTTTCTATAATTATTTCCGCTACTATTTATTTATTTTACTCACTTGATATTGTACTCTGCCTACGTTGCACTCGTTTTTTTATTTTTTTGGTTTAGCGAAATCAAAAATTCTTCATTTTTGAAAATTATCTTTTACACTCAAAAACAAATGTTTTGTTGCTTCAACCAATTTTCCCCATCTCTCTCTCTCTCCCTCTCTCATTGGGGAAATTATTAATCTTCATAGACGTGGAGTAATTTATAGTGATTTTCTTTAAAAGAAAAAAAAAACACAAATGAGAAATCATTTTGTTTTTAGTTTGATGAAATATTTAAGCGCATGTGAATGAAAAGGCCTTAACATTTCAGATTTTGTCTTTTGCAATGGCAAAAATCCTCGCATATTTCAAATATCTATTTATTTATACAAATAAATATCTTCGAGTTGTTAAGCAGCTGTTGCTGGCTAATAACCCATCTAATTATCCAATGTTGCACGTACACATTCTTCTCTTCAGCCAACAGCTACCAGTACACATGACAAATACAATTCCACACGAAGAGGAAGATGTGAAAAATGATTACACACCCACGCACTAGCAGTGATGACTAAATTATTATTATCGATTTGTGGTAAATGAAATATGTTATGGTCTATAATTAGGCATTTGGCCAAGTTACTCATCTCACCAATGTACCAGAATCCACATTGCCGCCATTTGGCATCGACAGTAATTCACTTTACTACAAATACCCACAATATGGGTCATGTATATGTGCACCTTTGGGGCTATACATTGAAATAAACAAGACGATGGATGCTTATCTGGAAGCCACATTGTTGTGGGCTGAACCGATGCAACAGGCCCCACCCTTTTTACTATTCATAATTAATGAGTTGAGGAAATATTAGTGGGCCTCCACAGGCCGCATAACCTCATCATCATCGTCATCTATTGGCTCATTAATTCTTGAAAAGATTTACACCACGATTACCGATAATTCTATATATAAAATGGCCGCTGATCGGTTTGAGTGTAAGACATTTGATTTCTTCTTTCTTGGCGCACCAACTATGGGCTGGTGGATGGTGGGCTAACCTCACCTAAGCACTCACTCTATTTTTAATTAATTAACGAAGTGAACAAGTGTTTAGGCCATCATCATATTGCAGTATGGCCACAAGTGTTCCTCCTTAATTATCAGAAGATCACCACCAGCACCACCACAACTCACTCATCTTGTCTGGTTGGCATGGGGTGGTGTGGGAAAAACTGAGTTGTTTTTCTTGCGATTGCAAATATTTTGCGTGGCCCACAGCGATGAGTAATGTGGCTGTTGTTGTTGCTGCAGAACTATTAATAATTTAATTGAATTCTCATCATTTATATTTCCATTATCAAGAACTGCTCGAAAGACTGAAAAGGCCAGCAATACATTTAATGTGAGTGAAACTTACAGCGCACCACCCCACCACCACCCGTCCGAACGCAACACACCTGTGTCATATCGATCGTTTAGCACAATCTTTCGGATAACATTGAGCCCATCATGCTGATGATGACTATAGGTGTGTGTGTGTGTGTGATGATGATGAAGAGCACCAAATGTGCTGGCCCAAACGATTCAGGCATCCATCGTTGATTCCGTGGGCCGCGCCGCCAGCAGCGATTCTGAGTTATTGCTCATAATTTTTATATGATTTCAATTCTGTGGGGCGTTGTTAATTGTAAAGAATATTCATTCAATTTCAAATTCGATCGAGCAGTTGTAAAGTGGTGCAACAAGCATTCCAGTTGTTGACCAGTAGCTAAACGGTTCTCTAGTTATCTGGGAACATTAAAAGCGATTTTCAATTATCATCGCAACGATTAACAAACGAAACTTACAACAAACTGCCAACAGCAAAACACTTGCAAACTTATAGAAACCAAAAAAAAAAACAATTTAAAACCATTACAAGAACGAGTTAACTTACAAAGTTGCCAATTGAAACTTCTGAAAAAAACACACGCACACAAATATCATTTCATTGGCCCTATCTCAGTGAAAGTTTTCCGAAATGGCTGAAGATAAGAAAGTGAAAAAATCGAAAAAATCCACTACACCCGGCGAAGAAGCTGCTCCCGCTGAGGGTGAAACCAAAGCACCGGAAGCCTCAGCCGCCGAAGCAGCAGCTCCTGAAGCAGCTCCACCACCACCAGCCGAAGAGGCTGCAGCCGCCGCCGCTCCTTCGCAGCCTGTCGATGATAGCCAAACGTCGTCGTCTGGTGCCACCTCGGGAACTAATCCATCTTCTAATTCTGATTTACAGCGTCTTGAAGAGAAGGCAAAGAAGGCTGAAGATGCTCATGCCGCTGAAGTTAAGATCCGCAAGGAATTGGAAGCCCTCAATGCTAAGTTGTTAGCTGAAAAGACTGCCTTGTTGGACTCCTTGTCCGGCGAAAAGGGTCAATTGTCCGATTTCCAAGAACGTTGCTCCAAGCTCCAAGCCCAAAAGAACGACCTCGAGAACCAATTGCGCGTAAGTATTCTATTAGCGTCCATACATCCGTCCGTTTCACGCCAGGAAATTGCTTGTCATCAGAACTAATGAAGCATAACTTCATCTTTGTCGTCATCACAATTTCAAAGAGTGATTGCCACTATTTTTTTGGCAATGAAATTAATTGAAATTGATGGCTAAACACAAGTGATTCAATTTATTTTTATTTGGCAATTTCGTAAGAGTGTGACGATCGATCTAAAAAGAAAAGTTAAATTTAGCCTTTGAGCGGAATTATGACATCCACTATATGAAAATTCTTTGTTTTTTCTCCCCCTCCCCATTATATAGGATATCCAAGACCGCTTGACTCAAGAGGAAGATGCCCGCAACCAATTGTTCCAACAGAAGAAGAAGGCTGACCAAGAAATCTCTGGCCTCAAGAAGGACATTGAAGACTTGGAATTGAACGTCCAAAAGGCCGAACAAGACAAGTCCACCAAGGATCACCAAATCCGCAACTTGAACGATGAGATCGCTCACCAAGACGAACTCATCAACAAGTTGAACAAGGAGAAGAAGATGCAAGGTGAAAGCAACCAGAAGACTGGTGAAGAGCTCCAAGCTGCCGAAGACAAGATCAACCACTTGAACAAGGTTAAGGCTAAGCTCGAACAAACCTTGGATGAATTGGAAGACTCCTTGGAACGCGAGAAGAAGGTTCGCGGTGACATCGAGAAGTCTAAGCGCAAGGTTGAAGGTGACTTGAAACTCACCCAAGAGGCCGTCTCCGATTTGGAACGCAACAAGAAGGAATTGGAACAGACCATCCAACGCAAGGACAAGGAATTGGCTGCCCTCACCGGCAAGTTGGACGATGAACAAGTCGTCGTCAACAAGAACAACCGTCAAATCAAGGAATTGCAAGCCCGCATCGAAGAATTGGAAGAAGAAATCGAAGCTGAACGTCAAGCTCGCGCCAAGGCTGAGAAACAACGTGCTGATTTGGCCCGCGAATTGGAAGAATTGGGCGAACGTCTTGAAGAAGCCGGTGGTGCTACCTCTGCCCAAATCGAACTCAACAAGAAACGTGAAGCCGAACTCAGCAAATTGCGTCGCGATTTGGAAGAAGCCAATATCCAACACGAATCCACCTTGGCTAACTTGCGCAAGAAGCACAACGATGCTATTGCTGAGATGGCCGAACAAGTTGATCAACTCAACAAATTGAAGGCTAAGTAAGTATTTGGCTTACATTCGGTTGTCTTTTTTTCTCTCTCTCTCTCTTAGTATCTGTAGCTGTGTACCCTGTGATGCCATCTTAGGCGAAAATGCGTCCATTGTTTTGTGTTTTATCTCTTTGAAATTTGAGTTTATTAAAATGTTCTCTCTAAAAATCTCTCTAAAACCAAAACAGGGCTGAACATGATCGCCAGACCTGCCACAATGAATTGAATCAAACTCGTACCGCTTGCGATTCTCTTGGTCGGGATAAGGTAATAATGATACATCCTTGCCACAGCATCTTCCATGCACAAGCACACTTAACACTAAAATTCAAATTCCACAAGCACACAAAAAAAATCCTTCCTCCACCTATCAAAAAAAAAAAAAAAAGAAACCAAATGTATCCTTCAAATGCTTCGTCTTAGCGGCGGAGCAAAATCTCTTCGGTCTCACAGTCGACGTCTTCAAGATGGGTATCCAGCGACCAGCGTACATATATCTTCTAGGGAAATTTTGATTTACAATCCTTGCCCTACACTCTTAACACTATCTAACTAAAACAAAACTATTACTCTAAATCTAAATCTAGGTCTGAAAAGGAGAAGAACGAATACTACTCTCAAATGAACGATCTCCGCATTGGCTGTGACCACCTCTCCAACGAGAAGGTATACAAATTGATTCATGCATTGATAAACGCCGCTGTATAAAAATTGCTGATAGTATTTGTAGTATTTGTGTGAGAGAAGGAGGTTATTGGGGATTCGTGGTCCGTGTCCATTGAATCGCCCATAAGCTCCGATAGCTGCGCTTTCAGAAACCAAGAATCTCCGGGACTTGTTGAGCCAAACAATTCCCACGATATTCTCGTTGTAGCCATTTCTTTTTTTTTATGAATATACACTTTTACTTATGTGAATATACCAAAAAAACATAACCCCAGAAGAAGCCGCACTAACCCTTAGCCAAATGTGTAAATATCCTTAATGCTAACCCCAAAAGCCAAAAAACACTAACTGTACATAGACTTCACACAATTGCCACAAAAAAAAAAAAAAAACTGCCTCCTACGCGTAGCATTCATGATACTAATTGTCTTTGCTTTTCCTTTTGAACGAAATATAGGCTGCCCAAGAAAAGATTGCCAAGCAATTGCAACACACCCTCAACGAAGTCCAATCCAAATTGGATGAAACCAACAGAACCCTCAACGACTTCGATGCCGCCAAGAAGAAGCTGTCCATTGAAAACTCCGACCTCTTGCGTCAATTGGAGGAAGCCGAATCCCAAGTTTCCCAATTGTCCAAGATCAAGATCTCCCTCACCACCCAATTGGAAGATACCAAGCGTTTGGCTGATGAAGAATCCCGCGAACGTGCTACCCTTTTGGGCAAATTCCGCAACTTGGAACACGATTTGGATAACTTCCGTGAACAAGTAGAAGAAGAAGCCGAAGGCAAGGCTGACTTGCAACGTCAACTCAGCAAGGCTAACGCTGAAGCTCAAATCTGGCGCAGCAAGTACGAATCCGATGGTGTTGCCCGCTCCGAAGAATTGGAAGAAGCCAAGAGGAAGTTGCAAGCCCGTTTGGCTGAAGCCGAAGAAACCATTGAATCCCTAAACCAAAAATGCATTGGCCTCGAGAAGACCAAGCAACGCTTGTCCACCGAAGTCGAAGATTTGCAATTGGAAGTCGACCGTGCCAACGCTATTGCCAACGCTGCCGAGAAGAAACAGAAGGCCTTCGACAAGATCATTGGCGAATGGAAACTCAAGGTTGATGATTTGGCTGCTGAACTCGATGCCTCCCAAAAGGAATGCCGCAACTACTCCACCGAGTTGTTCCGTCTCAAGGGTGCCTACGAAGAAGGCCAAGAACAATTGGAAGCCGTCCGTCGTGAAAACAAGAACCTCGCTGATGAAGTCAAGGACTTGCTCGACCAAATCGGTGAAGGTGGCCGTAACATTCATGAAATCGAAAAGGCCCGTAAACGCTTGGAAGCCGAAAAGGATGAACTCCAAGCCGCTCTTGAAGAAGCTGAAGCTGCTTTGGAACAAGAAGAAAACAAGGTCTTGCGCGCTCAATTGGAATTGTCCCAAGTCCGTCAAGAAATCGACCGCCGCATCCAAGAGAAGGAGGAAGAATTCGAAAACACCCGCAAGAACCACCAACGTGCCCTCGACTCCATGCAAGCTTCCCTCGAAGCCGAAGCCAAGGGTAAGGCTGAGGCCCTTCGCATGAAGAAGAAGTTGGAAGCCGACATCAACGAATTGGAAATTGCTTTGGATCACGCCAACAAGGTAAGTTGACTGGCCATTCGATTCATCGAATACCAATCGCTACACCCATACATACACATTGTACTGACTGCTCTTTTCTCCTTTTTCATTTTAGGCTAACGCCGAGGCCCAAAAGAACATTAAGCGCTACCAACAACAACTTAAGGACATCCAAACCGCCCTTGAAGAAGAACAAAGAGCCCGTGACGATGCCCGTGAACAATTGGGTATCTCTGAACGTCGTGCCAACGCCCTCCAAAACGAATTGGAAGAATCCCGCACCCTCCTCGAACAAGCCGACCGTGGCCGTCGTCAAGCCGAACAAGAATTGGCCGATGCTCATGAACAACTCAACGAAGTTTCAGCACAAAACGCTTCCATCTCCGCTGCCAAGAGGAAATTGGAATCCGAACTCCAAACACTCCACTCCGATTTGGATGAATTGTTGAACGAAGCCAAGAACTCCGAAGAGAAGGCCAAGAAGGCTATGGTTGATGCTGCCCGTCTTGCTGATGAACTCCGCGCTGAACAAGATCATGCCCAAACCCAAGAGAAACTCAGGAAGGCCCTTGAACAACAAATCAAGGAATTGCAAGTCCGTTTGGATGAAGCTGAAGCCAACGCCCTCAAGGGTGGCAAGAAGGCTATCCAAAAATTGGAACAACGCGTCCGCGAATTGGAGAACGAATTGGATGGTGAACAAAGAAGACACGCTGATGCCCAAAAGAACCTCCGCAAATCCGAACGTCGCATTAAGGAATTGAGCTTCCAATCCGAAGAAGACCGCAAGAACCACGAACGTATGCAAGACTTGGTTGACAAGCTCCAACAAAAGATCAAGACATACAAGAGGCAAATCGAAGAAGCCGAAGAAATCGCCGCCCTCAACTTGGCCAAATTCCGCAAAGCCCAACAAGAACTCGAAGAAGCTGAAGAACGCGCCGACTTGGCTGAACAAGCCATCAGCAAATTCCGCGCCAAGGGACGTGCCGGTTCCGTTGGTCGTGGTGCCAGCCCCGCGGTAAGTTATCCCTACCCAACAACAGCCTAACGGCGCATTGCATTCTCTTCTCTTTTCTCTCTTTTGCTCAATTCATAATGACAAACCATTTTTCTACTTTTCTCAAAATCAGAACTAAATCCAACTATGGCACTGTATATCAACCATGGTCCACATCTAGAGAATCAAATTTAAATTACCACAGAAAACACCAGATTCAAACTAGCTCATAAGTTTAAGCTTTAAGCGTTTCTGATCCACACCACCCACACTCCACAACTGGAGAAATGCCAAGCAACCAACATTCAAATTCTTTTTTATACGCTCCCAACAACCAGCTTAAAATTCACCATCCCCGCCCCCGCTGAAATCGAATGAAAATCAAATCAAAAAAGAAAAGAACACATTTCTCTGCTTGTTTTTTTTTATAATAATTTTTTGTTATTATTTCTACTCTACTCTACTACTACTATATAATATGTATATGTATGTGTGTGTATACTATATAGCCGGGAATGTCTAAAGGTGGCCGCAACAAGAGTGTGCTGGATCAGTAAACCAACTTTCATTACATTTGTAAGTGAAGGAACCCGCAAGGATCTGTGAAAAATCTCCCCCCTTCCCGCACAAACAAAAATAAAATAACACGAAAACTTGTTGTGTTGTATCCACTGTGATGATTTGGCTCCTCCTTTTCACATATATTTATCCCACTCTCTTGTTCGTTTGTTCGATTACTCTCTCATAATCCTGTTGATTTTGTTTTCTGTGCTCGCACCGATGACGTGTGGATTACAGGTTACAAGATAATTTTTTGTCTCATACATTTCCCCTCTCCCGTTGACAAATATCATCAGTTATCCTGGTGAGAGGACTCAAGTTGCTCATCAGCCCTCTCGCAAGTCATCCAATTGAGATTGATTCGTTCATTTTTTATTTTTGGTTATGAAATTGTCTCATTTACCTCTCTCTAATATTCATTCGATCTGCCTCTCATTACTGTGGATAATTTATCTCTTTCATTTACGCCACCTTTTGAATAACTCTCCTGTTGGAGAAAAATTCTTTCTCCTTCATCAACACTGTGGAATAATCCTTGGAGATCCTCTCTCTCTCATGTGTTTCTGTCTCATCTTTCCTTTACTCTCCCCTTCATCAGTAGTATGGGAGAACATCAACTTTAGAGTGTTCAGTTCATTTAACACCTCTCACTCTGTCTTTGGTTTATTGAATCTATTGTCTCATTTATATGTGGTTATCGTCATCATCATCGTTATCATCAGCGATCATATTTGTGAAATATTTTGTTCTCTCAGACGAGAGCTTGTTTCTGCAACATTTCCTGCCTTGTCGCATGTTTATAATTGAAATATATTTTTTTTAAATTAAATTTTAATAATTTTTTTCATTTTATCTTTTCATCGTTTTTAGCCCCGTGCTATGTCCGTGCGGCCACAATTGGACGGTATGGCTTTCCCACCAAGATTCGACCTTGCTCCAGAAATGGATTTCTAAATGCCATTAAAACATTTTAATTTATTTTATTAATACTATTTCATAAATTATTTTATTTTACTTTAATTTATAAATATTTTACAACACTTTTTGTTTTTCTAATTAAAAAAAAGAAAGAAAGAAAATAAAAACAATTTTAAAAAAAGTTTTTGAAAAAAACCTAAAAAAAAATATAATCAAATCAAACAACATATCGAACGACGGGAGGAACATGCACTTAGGCATAAATTAATAATTATCACAATTCTAATATAATCTAAATAAACACAGAACTAAATGTAAATCAAAACAAATCAAAAAAAAACAGCAAAGCAAAAATATTCAAAGCAAACGACATAAGCCGTTCAAAAGGATGAATATGAAAGACTTCGGTGTGTAGAGGATACCTCACTTTCGGCATAGATGGACATTTTTAAAACCAACTCGAACTCAGCCCAAATGACAAACAATCCAACTAAAAAAAACGAAACCTTTACTCATATTGTTGTAAAAACGATTTATATATATAAACTATATACTTATATTCGTATAAACTTACCATACAATTATGTTGATTGATTTGAAACTGGCTCAAGCCCCGTCATGTTTCCTATCACATATATAACAAGATCGAACTATATATACTTACTTACAATCAATATATGTTTAGGTTTAACTCTAACACTATCTTTTTTTATAAAAATATACATTTTCGAAGAATGTCATCATCAGTGATGAAAGTTAACAACACTAAAAACAACAACCACGAATCACTACTACACATTTGAAATAAAAGTTGAAATATTCAATATAATAATAATAACAACAACAACAAACAAAACCACCAACAATTTTGTTATTTATTTATGTATTTATTGTAAAATGCTCTTAAACGAAACACATGTGTTTTGGAATCCAAACCATTTCAACCACACCTGTCACTCTCACACAATAGCACATCATTGCAACATGACATCTTCATCTTAGTGGCGCTTATGTTTATGTTCATTTTTTTTTTAATAAAATTTAAAGATAATTTTAAATTAAAAAAAAAATAAGAGAAGAAAAGCAAAAAGGAACAAGTATACAAAGAAAAAGGAACAAAATAAATGTAAATCAATTAAAAAATCCAAAAAGATTTTTCATTTCATATCTATGGAACGATTAATGTCCCCGGTATTTGAGGAAAAAGCTATAAAAGAGTTTCTACTCGGATACAAAATATTCATTACCAGTATATTGGAGGAAATATTCACGTCTATCAAATGAGTGCGTCGTGTACGATACATTTTTTTATAACCACATACTGTTTCGCCAGTGTCAATAAGATATGCGATATGCCTATACGTCGCCCATCGCAAAAATTGGGTTTGTGTTAAGTTTCTACGTAAGGACCTAAAGCCAAACAATTTACAGCTGGTGCATGAGATAAAGCTGGGAGACCTACCAACGTCGTCCATTCGGTGAATGGACCTTAGAAAAGCTGAAAGGAGATCACTTTTTTTTATCGAAAAATTGACCACCAGAATGGACCACCTGAATCTTTAAAAAACTAAATTACATGCATTGATGTATCGATAAATAGTTAATTAACTTCTACAGATGTGCTGTATTTGCTTCAATTTTCAAAAACAATTTTTAAATTGTACTGATTAAATTGGAGTAGGAGGATATAAATAGTATGATGTAGTAGATGCAGTAAATTATATATGAATGTAAGACCGACCGACAGTAAGACTCCAGAATGTGTTGACGAACTTTATACATATTTATGTTCTGAATGATGGCCCATTAAATATTGTGGTAGACTTTTCTATTGCCTTGTCTGCGATTTTGTTTATTAAAATTCACAAAATTATTTTAATTTTTTCATTGAGGTCAAACCTTAATTTCTTAAGACGCAAAAGAAAACTGGCTACGTCCTTAAACAGGATTATAATTATTTCTCGCATGATTGCCATCTGTACGAGTTTGAGAAGTCAATGATTTTTTCAATTAATTAAAAAAATCTCTTTATTTTAACAAGTTTTTTAAAAAAAAAATATATATAAAACTATTCCTGCTTACCCAAAATATTCTTCATTACATATTCGTTTGTTTTCATTAACCCATTGTCCAATTATTGATGTTATATTCTTGATTTCTATCACTTAGGGTTTCTTTCTTATCTTCAATTATTTCGAACCAGGTGGCTTTAAATTTGGTTCCGTTCTCAGCAACTGCTTGTGTTGACCCAATATATGTTCCAAATGAGTACATTCCCTCAATTCGCCCTTGAATTGTTCCAACGTTTCATAGAGCACAGAATTCAATTGTGACAAAATGCCATGATCCAAAGTGGGAAAGAGATGATGCATAGCATGATCGCCGAAATGAGTTAAAACCAAAAATTGTGAAAACTTGAGATCACCACGATCGATTATAGTGTCCACTTGAAAGAGACCCCAATCACGATCTTCACGATGTGCATCACCCTCATGATGGATTCGGGGATCATGATGGGCGGCATTTAAGCCGATGACGCAAAATGCAAAACTGGCAATGGCTGTAATATAGAACCACTGGCGCACACACATTAGAAGGGACCAATCGGAGCACAAATACATCGACAGGGGTATGGTAAGGCAAATCAAATCGTGCCAGTACATAACGTTCGTCTGGCGTACAGAATAGATGATCCTACAAATGAAAAATTTAAATAAATATTTTGGCAAATAACATATGAATGAATTTCACCTACCTGGACACCATTTGTAAATAAAATGCTATCGTATATGTCAACGGTTCCGTCACCCACGACACATATCGCATCAGCTTACTTTTGATATACGGATTTGGTATCCAACACAAGAATGGCTCGAACATCGATAATTCCAAGTCCATATACGAATTGGGATATATGTGATGGGACATGGCATGTGATACACGCCAGGAGCAGAAATTCATCATACACAAATTGAAGGTATACATCTGCCAATTGTCACGACG
This sequence comes from Hydrotaea cyrtoneurina, assembly GCA_958296145.1. Lineage (NCBI taxonomy): Eukaryota > Metazoa > Arthropoda > Insecta > Diptera > Muscidae > Hydrotaea > Hydrotaea cyrtoneurina. The sequence goes on along the minus strand of OY282514.1, from coordinate 25,510,949 downwards.
ATGGAAATAATTGTGGGCTACAATTATGGTCCACACCAGGGCAGTGCCGGCCAAAGCCAAAAACACTAAACTATTGAATTTAACGCTGGCAATGGCAAATATGAAGAGTGATATCAGTAGGGTCAAATGGATTCTCTGGAATAATTGAGATAACAGAAATTGAAATAATTATTAGTGGAAAGATTGTAAAATGGAAAATTTATAAAAAAAAAACAATTGGCAGTACCACCAACTAGAACCAAATACACTAATGATGCACCGTTGATCATGTCTTCGCGGTGATAATCTGTGGAAAAAGATTTGTTTTGTTAAATTTACCCAACCACAAAATTATTTGTATGTTCATAAAAAAAAAGTATAACAACTCTTCAAGTTTCGATGCCTATAACATTTTTTCATTTAAGATATTGTACTGATGTCTGATTTTTACCACAAAATAAAAAACATTTGTCGGTAAGCCCACCACCACCTTATTCAAGTAAACAATAAGTTTACATTTTTCTGATAACCGAGGTTTCCATTTAAATGGGACAAGCCAGTTCCAAATGTCACGTTTATTTTGAAAAATTGTCCATGTTCAAACACGTACAGCCGGTCGAACGATCACAAGAAACATAGTGGACGTTATTACAAGCGAGTGACTGGTTTTCGTTTCCATAAGTTTTCGTTCGAGATCGAGGTAATTCATTTTGATATTTCAATCAGATTATATATTGTAAACTATTGTTACTAAAAAATATGTGGTTATTTAAGGTTGGCTATCTGAAAAAGTGACAGACAATTGAGAATGAAACCGGTTATTTAAAAAGAAAAAACCTTATCAATACAAAGATCAATTTTCTTTTTTAAATGATTTCACAAATTGAAAATCAGTAAAGAGTAAATTGTGCATATTTGCAATTTTCTCACTGACATGAGTAGTTTCGAAGTAAATGCAATAAGAAATTGCTAATTTTTGGTTAAAGATGAAAAAAGGAATTGCTTGCAGTCACTTTGTTTAAAACTAATACTATTCAATTACGAAATAATTCAATTTAGAACTATATTTCAAACACCGCCGTAATTAATATTTGTTGGATCAAATTTGTTTCTGTCTACATCCCCTTCGGTGTTATTATAATTATGTTGTTGGTTGGTTAATAGAACTTCCCTGTAAACGTTATATTGTAAAATTTCGCTTACATCACTTGTCTGCTTCGGCCTTGAATCTATAGTTTTAAGTTTCTCCACCACACGCTTCCGCAATGTCTTATAGAAACCGTTCTCCTCAAAAGTCAATGTATAAATTCGCGGTTTGACTGCATCGCGTACTTTATATTTTGCAATCATTTTTGCCGGAGCCGACGTCAAATGATGAGCCTCAAATAGTTCGGTTATGTCGGTGCCTTTAGTTTCACGCAACCAAAATGGACCACCCGGATGTTGGTCAATAAAGTCGGTGAAATCATAAATGCCATCGTATATTCGCCACAAGCCCTCCGCCTCATCGTCCACACGTTTGCCAGCCAGCCAACTGAAAAACGAAATTAAGAAAAAATACAGAGTTGGTAAAATTTCACAAGGAGACATTTAAAAACTGAAATTTACTGTTTGTTTACCTATGACTGGTTATTAATTTTGAATTTCGGTAGGTGGGAAATTTGGTGGAAATGCCACTCTTCTTCCACTCTTCAGTGACCATTTTTAGTTTGGTATTTTTTTTTAATCACAGAATTCGGAATTCTTAAATGTTTTAGGCTTTTATTTCTAAAGCCGACTTTACTATCACGAGGATGGATTATAACTAAAATGTAATTGTACTTGTTTGTTAATATTTATAATAGGAAATCATCGCTTTTCTGCCTTTATCTCTCATGTCGATTGCGTACATATATACTGTGTTATATAAATACATACATATATAAGCTATATATGTACATTGGATTGGTTCACGATTAAAGGGCCAAAAAATATTTTTGTTACAAAGCCGTGCTACCCTATAAACGTGTGGGTTTGGTCTGTCGCTCCAAAAATCTAGCCGTATGGTTTGTGTTACTCGGTTTACCCTTGGACCCATAATTAGAATATAAAAAAATACTTTTCTCAGTCATCTGTAAGGTAAAAATGTTGCCGCATTATTCCAACGTTAATTTAACAGTTTAAATCCGATTCCGAACGGCGAATGCTTTTTCTAGAGAAGTTTTTACATAGCTAAGTGACTAATCTCTTACTCGAGGTGGAGAGAGCGGCTAGAAATTTGATGATCTTACCAGGATGCGAACTTGGGATTACAGTATGAAGGTTGCCACAACCCACTTCTCATATTTGTATGAACAGTTTTTCTTCAACCCACGTGCATGTTCATGCACGTATGTATGTGTGTATGAGGCGCATATGTCAATCAAGTGAAAACATTTTGAAAATATATATTCAAGTAATATTCTGTCATAACAAGATGTTCGTGAAAACGCAATTTTCATTTATATAAATCATGTTTTGCAAAGGTCACTTCACATTCTGCCAGCGCTTTTGGGGGAAAGTCGGATGAATAATTGCCTTTGCCACTTGTATGTAATCTCTAAGCCCACAGTAAAATCTTATGTTACAAACTTTATAGAGCATATTACTGTTTTCCCCAAAATTGAAACCGTTCTTACTTTATTCACAATCTCAACACTGGATATTTCTGCACTATTATTTTTCATCTCACACACATGCAATGTTTAGCAGATCACCCGACTCGACAGATAATGTGAAGTACCCGTGAACAATAAAATTTAATTTATTCAGATCACATATTTCTCTCAGTGCTTTGTTATCAATTTCAATAATTAAAATTACCATAAATCAAAACAATGATCACTTAATAAACAAATCAGTGGAGATCGAATACAGTCTACGCCAAGGGATTGCATGTAACGGTAAGAGTACTTATAGATTTATATTGGAACTCAGGGCAGATGAAGTTTATCTTAGCTACTGAACTTTGTTTTATTTTTCGATGATTGGCAAAATTGTTCGCTGAACAGATAACAAACTGGGCAGATTGAAAAGCCTAATGAGATAGAGCCAAAAATCGTCACTAGATCTTGGAAAATTGGGTTGACAGGATGCGCTACAACTTGTCGATGCAGTCACATGAATGAAATCGTGTTCCATAAATAATGGAAATATAAATAAAAAATACTAGAATTTGGTTATTTTTTTGTATTCTTAAAAAACAATATGTATTTGGACCACTCTCTTCAAACAACAAATTACTATAACACCCTCGTAACACAACTAGTGTTGAAATTGAGAACGTCTGTGGGGAGATTTATTTTGTAAAATGAAAAACCTTTGGAAATGTTTTTACACTAGAGACTTGAAGACCAACCACAAATTTACAGTCGTAGTCAGTCTGTCAGTGGGTCAGTATTGTAAAACAAATAACATTTATTATCGATCAACATTCACACACGAATGTAATCTATACGGCGCAGAACGATATTCGATTTTATGACTTAATCTATTTGGCTGCAATCCGAAGCTTTATCAAGCGGCACACAGTGGTTGGAAATAAGTGTGACATTTGTAACTGTAGGATCTGATTTAAATTTCGGATGACTAAGTGAGTGGAATAACGCCGCACATTAGGTCAACAAAGTGCAAACGATCTCTTTTTGTATATAGACAGACAGTGATATGACTGAAATTTGTTTTATATGTAGTCATGAACTAATATAATCTTTGAGGTTGGGCAATGTGGACTCGACTGGCAGATAGCAATAATCAAATATTTCAAGAAGATTTTAAAAACTGCAAATATAAAAATGTATTATAAAAACCATAGAATGTGTAGACAATTCTGAATACATTGTTATTTAGCAAATAATGGACCCTTCAGTAAGCTCCAATACACGAGAACTATAAAAGCGGAAAACAATTATGAAATGGAGATATACTAACTGAATAATTAAATCACTACGATGACATCCACTAAGGATACCGTGTAAAAAGTAATAGTATGAATACAGTCACTTAATAAGAATATGAATATACATATCGCACTCGTTCAACAATACTGTATGAAGTCAAACAATTTTTTTTTATCTTTTTGGCAAAAGTCAATGTCATATGTCTGAAATGGTTTTAATTCTGTGAATCAAGAAAACAAAATTATTTTGAGTTATTTGAAGTGATTGACATTAACAAATAATTGTGTTTTCCTATAAAGAATAGTATTTTGAGTTAAGTTGTTATTCTAATAATAAAAGTTTATTTTAGTCAGGTAGTATTTTGATTTGCAACTTTTTAACTTATTGCATTTGGTGTCGGTAATACCTTCTCTCGATTCATATCGAGTTGTTATAGATGGGGTCTCATCCAACGAGCATAGGTTGACCGCAGGAGTGCCACAAGGCTCTGTCCTCTCTCCTTCTCTGTTTCTTATTTTCATTGACGACCTGTTGGGTCAGACTGTGAACCCAATCTACTCCTTTGCAGATGACAGCAACCTCTGTCATTCGTACTCATTTGATCATCGGCCAGGTCCTCTGGAAGTCGAGGAAAAAAGGCGAACGATGAACGACTCACTTAACCGCGATTTGGCGACGATTTGTGAGTGGGGCCAAATGAACAGAGTAGATTTTAATGCACAAAAGACCCAGTGCTGTTTGTTGTCACACAAACGTTCACCAGATCCAGCATCGTCGTCAATTTCTATGGGTGGTGTGGATATCGACGAATCAGACACTCTTGATGTTCTGGGCATGAAGATACAGGGTGATGCTCGCTGGGCTAGCCATATATTCGAAGTGTCGAAAGAAGCATTCAAGTGTTTAGGCTTTTTAAAGCGGTGCAAGAAATACTTCACCCCATCTGATCTCGTAAATATTTACACCACTTACATCCGGCCTAAAATGGAATACAACTCGCATATATGGGCAGGGGCTCCATTAAAATCTTTGAAGCTTCTGGACCGTGTACAGAGGAGAGCGGTGGTGATGGTAGGGGATGGTAGGGTATCCAGCTCTATTGTCTCCCTACAGCATCGCCGAAATGTGGGTTGTGTATCGCTATTCTATAGATATTTTAATGGTATCTGTTCAGAAGATATCCCGTCTGGTCCCTGACGTTAGAACATTTAGCCGGAATACTCGGCTATCCAGGGTCTCTCATCCGTTCATTGTCAAATGGCCGGTTGACCGGACGACGCACTATAGAGAAAATTCGTTCTTTAGCCGGACTGTTCGTTTGTGGAATAATCTTCCTGAAAGTGTTTTTCCTGCCTGCTATGACATTACCAAATTCAAGGCCAATGTCAACAAACACTACTCCCTCTTTCCTCCCTCCAATACCCTTATTTCCCATCGCTAACACAGTGCATTGCATTTATAGGGGGCATCCCCTGAGTGTTAGTCAAAAAAAAAAAAAAAAAAAAAATAAGGCAAAAATGTAATGTAAAAAAAACAACTCTAAATATCTACTTCTTATGAACAAAAATAATTCAAAAAAATGATAGTAATTAACTGAAGTTTTTGAGTTAATACAGTATTGTTGAACGAGTGCGATATGTATACTCTCATAAATAGAATAGAACTATTTCTCTAAGTGCAGGGCTGTTGTGTGCGATAAACGCTTTGTTTGTTTAAGCAGCGATAATTTGTTTCCTTCCAGAATGTTTGGACGACTATTCCTTCTTAAAGATAAGGTCAGAACAGATAGTGTAATTGCCGATATTTCTCATGTGTCGGCATGTCCTAGATATACAACCTCTGTCGATGATAACAAAAGTCATGGTCATGCTCGATATACAGAAATTTTATATGATCATTTAATATGACTTTTTTTATGGTCGTAGTTAATAAAATAAATTCGTATCAACTGAAAATATGAAATCAAATTAGCGGTTCAATTATTCGCTTAATAAAATGTATAAAGTTATTCACAAAAAGTGAAAGCATGTTATTGTGGTCAGATAGGTGATACGGTCTGACAGGTATGGAAATATCGCCATTGCAGTAGTCACAAGTATTTTTTCAGTTTAAGGAGTTCGGGACAACTGATATTTGACTTTTTGTTTAGCAAATTATGTTTTACAATTAATGGACATTTTATGGGAAATCGTATTTTAGTAAGATTTTCAAATTGCAAATTTTTTGAAAGAAATTAAAATGATAACAATTTGGAAATATTATGGATATAAACCACAACAACAAAAAACGTAAACAAATCATATACTCACAAAACTCCTAGAGGGACAATAAATCATATGACATTCCATACTTCTGTTGTTATAATCGCACCAGGAAGCTCCACATTTCACCAGCAATTCGGCTCGTTCGGCACATAAGTTGTTTATTTTTAGAATTTAAGGTCCAATAAACTAGATCGTGATCTTAAATTTTTAGATTTTCAAGTGTTTGTAAGTAGGCTTTCCGTTAATCTGAAAATATAATGTACATAAACGATTAGAATTATTAAACTCAAAGAAGTGTGTCTAACTTCGGTTGTTATAAGAATGAAAAAAATGCAAAGCCTTTTTGGAATATGTGATAGATATCCCGATATTGCTAAAAAAGTCAGTGAGCCAAAAAAAGAGTCAAACCTAGAAAGTATGGGGACGGCAAAAGCAATGTAGAATGAAGAAAAGGACAGCGTAAACAATTTCCAATAGAAAAACTTTAATTTTCAAACTCGAATAACTATTGGAATAAATAAAAAAAAAATACATACGCACTCATTGACCGTGACCTAAAAAACAGTTTAACTTTGAGTTCTTCTAAAAGATACTGTCGACTAGGGATAACTGCAATCCTCTTAACCTTCCTGGAAGTGATACCATTTTTCGTATTTTTGTAGGTCTTGTCGAGTACAAGAAGAATCTGTTTCAAATTTCCCATACAAAATCTTGACATCGGCTTTAGTTTCTAACCGGCTTTATAAAAGAAATATTTACATTATTTAGGAGAATTTTGTTCGTTTTTTTCCAGCAAAATATTTATATTTTTTGTAAGTTGCGTTTTACTCCTTAGTGGTTTTAAGTAGTAACACGCAGAGCTTGTACTATCCGATTAATTGTCCTAAGTGATATATTCTCTATGTCCTATTGGTCTATATTTAAATTGTTCTAGCTATTCGTAGTCATACGTTTTTATATCATTTTTGACGTTGTCATTATTATTTTGCAGGGGGCATTTATGCCAAATGATAAGATTCAGTTAACAACTTTGAAGTAGTTGATTATTTTACACCCTCCACCATTTTGTTATTCCGTTAGTAACACCTTAAAATCTTGATCGTCGACCCTATAAAGAGTATATACATAGTTCTTGGATTATAGAGTCCAAGAGTTAGGTGCTAGCTATATGTAGGGTGGTCATCTTTTTTTAAGTTAAAAAAATTAAAAGAAATTAATTCGCTTATTCATTATTCCCATTATTTCATTAGTGTAGCAGCCTCGACCCGCTTTGCAGTAGCTATCCAATTCTTCAAGACCTTGGTAAAGGTTTCTAGATCTATCTCACGGATAGCTAACTCGATATTCCAAGAAATACTGCAATATCCCCCAAATAATGTATGAATTTCTATAAACTATGAAAAAATCCCAATATTTTTTGTGTGTATTTTTCATACTGAAAAATGTATGCGATTGTTTTGGGCCATCTTGCGTTTTAATTTTTGGGTCATTTTTTATAGAGCCACCATGCACCCTAGAAACAAACATTTTAGTATGTTTATTAATTCAATTATTAACAAATTGCAAGAACATCAAGAAAATTGCTGACACATTCTTACTGATTCGAATAACTAATGTATTATCTTTTATGGATTGCCTGCTGGGGAAATGTTGAGAGGAACGATAACGTCATGTACGTGTGGCTATGAGCGTAAATATGCTGAGTAATTTTGTACTTATTGTATAAACAGTGAGTAAAACAACTTAATGGAAAACAGGAGTGAACACTGAACATGTTTTTTTATAGATTAGCAAGAGCAAAATCTGAAAACAAGGATTTTCGTTAAAAGAGGGCCTGTTAGCCGCCACAATCACGATTAAAACTTGTAGTGTACAATACCGCCGTCATTATACCTGATATTATAAAATGATTAACATTATAAAAGGACGCTCAAGGTGGAATAAAAAACTAGCTAGTTAAGCTTCGATTTCAAACCAACCGCAAAATTTAAATGTCCACTTCATTTTTTGAATGCATTGTTCCTATACTTTCGTACATTATGTATTGGTAATCACACTTTTTAAAGTCCCCACCATATCATTGAAAGTAAGCGAAAAGTAGACCTCTCGGCTATCGAAGAATGCTTGTGTAACATTTGAGAAAAAGGGTGAAATTTGTTGTTCTTGACAAAACCTGTGAAATAACAAAAACGTTTACGATAAGATATGGCCAGTTATCTATCTAGCCGTCCTAAAGTTATAGACCTGCCATGTTGGTATTGGTCGACTACTGAATGCACTACGGGAGTATTCAATAAATATCTGCAGCAAGACTAGGTTATTATAGAAACGAAGGTCGTGGCGTTTGTAAAATGAGGAGAGTCAAATAGATTTTGTCTATAAAAAGATGCGATAGCCATTACTACCTCGCGTTATTCAAAAATGCAAGCCAGCAAAATCAGAGGCATTCATAATAAAGCTGGACAAAAACTCATGTCTTGGAATTCTAATTGTCCATCATTCCAGAGAGGCCCAGAATTATCCGTTTCCATTAAATCCGATGCAATACCCAATACTAACTCACTTCCCTAAGAAGGCAAGTTAGCCGCCTGGACCATTCGTTAGGATGTACTTAAACTAGGACAATTACGTTTTGTTTAACTGCCTGTTTCCATAAAACGATTTTGTTCGTTCGTTACAAATCGTCAATATTGGAACCGTTATAAAATCGGCTTCAGACATTATTCAATTCTGGTTTTCGGATATATGTTAAATATGGAAATTTGGAACACAATCTCAAAAGAATGAGCTCTCTCTACTGACAAACTTCCATTTTATTGTGCCTTCAATTTTGACAATTTGTAACGAACGAACAAAATCGTTTTATGGAAACAGGCAACAAGAGTATGATGGAACGAATGCAAGCTAATAAGATCAGGGTTGTCGTTGGTTTTGCGACTTATCAATACCTTCGTGCTGTGGAAGTACTGACCTGCCGTTGCATGTTTCTTCAATCTATATATACGTATCTTATTATGAAATAACATCTGAGCATCAATAACTCAACTATTTTACTCTACAATACTCCGCCAAGAAGCCTGTAAAAACTAACTTATTTTTGATTTATAATGAAAAAAAAACAATGTTGCCCCACTTCCCTGCAAGCTGTTCTTTTAATAAAATGGAAGGTGGCAATGTCTTCTTTCAATAAGAGAACAGTAATTCTTGTAATTCATTTTCGGAGGAAGAATACTTTAAAATTCTAGTAAATCGATTTACTAAAAAAATCCTGGCAAGAATTTTGTTCAACAGTGTTTTTTTGTTGGTAATCGTAGATGCCAGTACAACCACACACTAAGTTTCTGCCAATGCCTTTTTATTTTAGTCTCACTCTGTATGAGGAATTATGTCTCATAGCGACTACAGAATGTTGTATATCCATTGTAGTGTCTTTAAAAAAAATACAACAACATAGAAAATCTACTGATAAATCTCAAACGGACACTTGCCTTTAGCGAAGTATATTTCCCATTTATAAACGCAACAACATTTAGTGCCTGTCGAAAAATTGTCACAGTAAGACCGAACTTACAGAATGGATAGAACAAAAATATCGTTAATAGCCGCGCTCTTGATCGTCTGTGCGTCATGGCAAATGGCGCCAACAAATGCGGCCAACATCTTGGGTCTATTCACCAGCCACAGTCCATCGCATTTGATTGTTCACATGTCAATCGTCAAAGTTCTGGCTGAAAAGGGTCACAATGTCACCGTTATCGTCTCCCACAAACCCAAAGTCACACACAAAGACATCAATGTGATTATAATACCACCCACCGAAGAGCAGGAGCAAATACTCGAACGTGAAGTATCATCGATGGCCTTAAAGAAGAACAGTATTGTCACCGCATTTCAAAACTTCTTCGGTTCCCTGAAAGTGTTAATTGATATGCAGGCGGATGCTTTGAGGGATGTACGTTTCACGTCTCTGTATGATAACGCCGATACAAAATTCGATTTGGTGATTGCTGGTTTCTTCATGAACACCTTTCAAATGGGTGTGGCTGCAAAATTTCAGGCTCCGCTTATAATAAGTTGGATGGGACCACCCATGGTTATGACCGATCAGTTTGTTGGCAATCCGTCGGAAAGTTCTTATGTGCCTAACATGAATATGGCCCTAAAAGTCGGCGAGAAAATGACCTTCCTGCAGCGTGTGGAGAATTTATTTATGAACAATTTCTTTAGTGGAATGATGAAACTTTTGGATATTCGCATGAAAAACTTTTACAGGTGAGTTAAGGCTGTGAGTTGAAGTAAGATGGTGAAGTGTTAATTTCTCTTGGATATCTTTCAGTGAGCTGTTCCCTAATGATGGTACATTCCCCACGTTGGACGATATGTACAAGAATGTGTCATTGGTTTTCTGTAACAGCCATTTTAGTGAAGGTCCGGTGAGACCCAATGTACCAGCTGTGGTTGAGATTGGCGGTATTCAAATTAAGGACAAACCAGATCCATTGCCAGAGGTAAGTCGGTTAAAAAAAATTTGGTTAAGTGAACATGTATCAATGAGATTAGCTCAGCTGAAAGTTGTCCCATAGATGGATGTGCTATTGACACATTGGCCTGTGAGGTCTAAAAGACATACAAATAACATTGAAGGAAATTTCTTCAGAAATGCTAAATTAAACTGATGAATTCTTACTTATACTCAATATATTGTTGAACCTAGCTACCTCATTTTATATCAATTTGACAATAACTAGTTCAAAAAATTTAAAACATGTAATGGGAACAAACAATTTAATTAAAACATTTTGGTTTTGAAAATGTTAACATTAACGCCGATATCTCAAAGGAGGAGATATAAAATAATTATAAATTGCTTTTGTTCTTATTTTGGGCTGATTTATATTAAAAAAATTGTTTGTTTGTTATTACAAAAGTTTAATAAGAGCAAATAAATATCTTCCAAAAGAGTCATATATTAGACGTTGAGCGTTCACACTATGTTCACACTTGTCTAATTTTCGTTTGCTGGCAAATAAATATATTTGTCAAAAATCACCTGATTTCTCGTTAGCACCTTTAAAATATTAGGCGTTTATATATTTTGCCGAATATGAACCTAGCTTTATTCATCAATGAAAGGGGAAGTAGCGGCTCAAGACCTCCACATTAAAATTTCTATTTTAGTTTTTTAGTTTTTTCGATTTTTGTTCTTTATACAGATCATTGGTTTATTTCTATTTTTCGAGATCATTGGTTTATTCCTATTTTTTTGGGAATATGCGCTACTCAACTGTAGTTCTCGTTCAATCGCGTAGAACTATGACACACATTAAACCATTAATTGCAGCCGAAATCATTTGCAAATAAACAGCTCCCGAAACGGATCTGTATACCGTGCCTAAAATCAAAGCAAACAAAGCCTTTTTTCAACATTTGTATTTTCAAAAACTGTATATTTCTGTCATATTTATGTTAACTTTTAAATTTTCCTATTTTTTAAGGATATTGCGAAATTCCTCAACAGTGCCAATAAAACCGGTGCCATACTCTTCAGTTTGGGCTCAAATCTCAAAGGATCCAGTATTAAACCTGAAACAGCCGTATACATCTACAATGTCCTGTCAAAGCTCAAACAAAAAGTTATATGGAAATGGGAGGATCTAGAACACACCCCGGGCAATTCACCGAATATACTGTACAAGAAATGGATGCCACAGGATGATATCTTGGCCCATCCCAATATCAAGTTATTCATCACTCATGCCGGTAAAGGTGGTGTGGCCGAAGCCCAATACCATGGCGTGCCTATGTTGGCTCTACCAGTATTTGCCGATCAGCATGGCAATGCCAAAAGGATGACCACTTCTGGTTATGGCCAATACTTGGAACTGCTGACATTAAACGAAGAAACATTCAAGACAAATATCCTTGAAATAGTCAATAATCCAGTGTATCGCCAGAATGTTCAAGAATTTTCGCGGCTCTATCGTGATCGTCCCTTGAGTGCCCGAGAAAATGTGGCATTTTGGGTGGAATACGTTTTGCGTCATCATGGTGCCGCCCACATGCAGAGTCCTTTGGTACATATGAACTTCATAGAGGCCATGAACTTTGATGTTTATGCTGTTTTGCTGTTAATCGTCTATGTTTTATATAGAATTTTCCGTTTGGCATTTTGCATTGTTTGCACAAAGGTGTTTAAATGGCGTTGCTCTTCAAAAGATAAAACAAAGAAATCGAAAAAGGTTAAAAAACAATAACTGAATATATTGATGGAGGAATATTTTTCCTAATTGTTTTAGAGTCATCATAAGTACGAATGATATTTTAGCTAAGATTGAGTTTGTTATAGATTTTTTTTAATACAGAACAAAAGGGGTTTCTTTTGAAACCGATAGCATGAAGTTTGTTTTATTTCAAACTACGTTATTCATTCGTTATGAAATGACAGTTGTTAATAAAATGTCAATGCAGAACTGGAGAAAGCTTGTGGTTGCTTTCTCCTGTTCAATACTTTCTCCAAGTTGTCTCCAAAATGTTCGTTCCAATGGAGTCTCAGTCTTCCCGGTCTGCACCTTCCGTGGTGGTTATTGGAAATCTTTCATTCAAATACTCACGACTTTTTTGATCAGTCCTCGTACATTGTATGTACAAACATCTATATATTACCCTCGTAACAAAATGAGCATTGGAATTAAAAATCACTTTCACAAAGTTAAAACCTTTGCACATATTTAATTAATTGAGATGGGAATAAAACCAAATCACGAATTTATTGATCAGCCCTCGTTCATTGTATATACGAACATCTACATATTACCCTCGTAACGAAATAAGCATTGAAATTAAAAGTTACTTTCGGAGAGAGTAGTCTTACAAAGTTAAAACCTTTGCAAATTGTTTTAATTGAGACGGGAATAAAACCAAATCACCAACCACAAATTAACATTCGTATTGTCAGTATTGTGAAACAATTAAAATTTACTGATGATCGTCATTCAAACACATACATGGGGACATTGATCGTTGATGTATGCGGCGATTTTATGAATTAATCTACCCGGCGGCAGAACGAGGCTTTATTAAAAGGCGTTGACTGAACAGTCAAATTATAATTATGTGCGTATGTGTTTATTTCACCCTTCGCTATTGAAATGGATAAAAGTATTGAGTTTGTCGAATCGTTTGTAACATTGTGAAATAAATATATTATAGAAATATAAAAAATATAAAATTATACGAGAATAGCGTGCATATTTTAACTCTAAAAATTAGTCGATAACTTTTGCGAATACTTGGGTAAACAAATTGTAATTGAATTAAATATTGTTTTTCCAACAAACGTTGTATTATTTTAAAAATCGTTTTTACGAACACTTGACCATACATATTGAGAAATATTTTGTTTTTTTAAATAAAATAATGGAATTACTACGTTAACTTGTACGTGAGAATTTCTTCTAATAGGTGAAGACATGACTTACATAACTTGAACATACTTGTAGAAAAGTCATTTAACGTTTATCAACATTTGATATTCAAATGTCATACTTGAAAGTAAATAAAATGGCCTAGCATTATTTTTAATTTTAAACACTGACAAATTAATATATTGTAGTCAATCAATAAGTCACTGCTTAAATTAGTAAAATTAAAAAAATAATAATATTGTATACAAAGAAAAAAACTAATCTATTCGAAATGTTCGCTTTTGACCTTCACGCACGCCTTAAGTCATACTGGTAAATTATCGCTAGCTGCACGCACTGCGATCATCGGCAAAGTGGCCACATCACGAATCAAAATAGTTTGAAGAGAATCAATTTTTTGTGATGTAGTGGATTCAAATCAGGGCTCCCAGATGGTCATTCTGTAGAGGATATTTATTTATGTCTCGCTGAATATCCGATTGAGGAATAATCTGGTTTTAGAGAAATACTAATTCAAAGTTATTATTTGCTTAGCTAAAGAGATGTCTTGAAAACGCTTATCATCTGAGTCCGATGTGAATGGACAAATTTTCTCTTTTTCTAAAAAAATATTTTTTTTAGTAATATTTCCACCATTTTTTTTGTTCAAATAAATCTTTCGACGTTTCGTTTTAGACAATGTTGTCTTATTACAGACATACTAGAGATACCTAGACGTGTAGATCCAATCGGACATAACTAACATAAATGTTATCAGCGGGACTGGCCAAATGCACCCCCAGATTTAGGGCAAAAAACGTCGATAAGGCCTTACTAGACAACACAGTGAGACATTTTTCGAAGAAAAATACATGTAAAATATTTATATTGTTTTCTTTGCGCACATTTGGGATATATAGGGCCAATAATTTGACAATGTTTTTATTTATTTTGTTATATATTGTTTTAATACATTTTAGTTTTAATTTATTTATATTAATTATTTTATTTTGAAGTATTCTGTAACTATATATGGCCTAAGAGGCTCAGTTACCAACTGAATTGAAATAAAATGAAATGAAATGAAATGAAATGCACAAACGCTATTAACGAGTCCGAGTCAAAAACGAGTGTAAATATCAAATTTTTTGTCTGTTACAATTTTGCTACCAGAGATGTCTAACGAGTAGACGAAAGATAGTGTTACGCAGTTCGAAGCGAAAGCGAGAGACTTGCTGGACGTTTTTCAATAACTCTAATCATCTTGTAACGTTCACCTTATTGAGTTCACCCAAAAACTATTAATTTTGATCACCGTGGTTCCAAGTTTGCCAGGGCTATAGCGAGTTTTACATCACTTTCAGCCTTAATTCGTAATGAGCCACTGTGCGTCATTTAAACATTTTTGTTTGAACGTAAGTATATACAATCTACAAATATGCATGATATTAAATACAACCGTCCATATATGAATGTGATAACGCATACGCTATTTTGTTGTTTTGTTCGCTCCAAACTCTTTTTCCCTCAAGTAAAATAATCAGTGTCCGGCGTGTAAACAAACAAGAAGCACCGACTAAGCGGAATAGCAGCATACACTGCGGGTCGGTCGTAGATAATCGCTGTTTTTTTTGTGTCTGTTAATAATTGTAGTTTATAATGACCTCAGATTATTGAGTTTAAACTAAAGCGTTGTCTTTGTAGTGGTCGTGTTCTCTGTTGTGTTCTACATGTTTTTTAAACGATAAATCCTAAGTTCGAAACGAATGTCTTGAAATTATCTACTCCGAAAATGTCTATGTCGAAGACCACAGACGTCGCAGAAGATTGGAAAAAATCAGGAATTTCTCGGAAATTTCCTTCCTACCGCAATAGTCGTTTTATTTCCAATCATAGGTGGGTTTGATTTTCCACAAATTTAAAATTTGATAAACTGTTTTTCCATTAGTTGGTTTAAAGGTAAACATCGCGACGATGAAGCAGGGGGTCTCTGGCGTGTTTACGACAACTTATATGACTTTACGGACTTTGTCGCGAGACATCCCGGTGGTTCGTTTTGGTTGGAACAAACAAAAGGCACCGATATCACCGAAGCCTTTGAGACTCATCATATAAAGGGTATCCCAAAATCGTTATTGGACAAGTATTTTGTGCGTAAGGCTTTGCAGCCTCGAAATTATACATTGACATTAAAGGAAAATGGATTTTATAGAACGTTAAAGAGACGGGTGGCAGAACAATTGAAAGATTTGGATTATACACCCAAGAGGAGATCATTCGTAAGTAAATATTTGTGTATATGTCTTTTTAATTTAAACAAGTGGATGTAGCACAGTGGTTCATTTTTAGAGAAGGCTAGCAAAAATTAAACCATGGACTTTTTCCAATTTAAAAATCGCTAATGTCAAACAAAACTAAAATTCTAAATCTCTCTATGAAGGCTATCAGTTGAAAATGAGTTGTCTAACCGCGCAAGAGCCTTGCATGTTGGTGGCGATGTCAATTGGCCACCTGTGAGATTTGACGTGGTTTGATTTTTTTGTGGGGTACCTTGAAGAACCAACGTTATCCGACAAATTCATTAACAATTCAGGTCCTTTGTGAGATATAGCCAGAAACCCCTACCAGGATACGCTTCGGCGGATGAAATTGTTTGCAATAAATAGTGGGAATGTCCGATATATATATGTATATGAATTGTTAATTTTAAACTGTTTGCACGTTACTGAATTTTCGACAGCAAACAAACATTGTCGTTTAATGATTTGACATTATGGATATAAGTCCAATCTAGATTAACTTTAAAGCTATAAGTATTAAATTATAACACAATATTATAAAGCAACGACAATAACATGGGTTATCGGGTGAACCTTAAACGATTTTGTTTCCATCTTAAATTCTGCATCTAATTGAGAAAATTGTTTTACTTAGCAAAAATATTGGCCGATTTTTCTGAGGTAACTTAAATAGTCGAAACCGTTTCTAGAATGCAGGTCTTTTTAGTCTCCATAGTAACCCCAAGCTTAATGACAAGTACGAAAAATAATTTAAAATATTGTTTCACCTAAAATTCGCTTCATCTTTTTGTTGAAAATATATTTTCATTATTTGTTTTCGAAAACATCTGTCAAATGGTCAGTGTTGCTGTTCGTTGCTCTTCGTCAATAATAGGAATTCTCATCTGTATCCTTATAGGCAGATTAGTATATATAGAAGGAGTACAACGGCAGGTGGGCACGAAGATATTTTTAAGTCGTTTAACCAACGACGTCTTAACAAACACGTTGTCGTTATTAACAAGAACGCTGATCATTTATTTTGCATTCGAGTATCAAGACACTCTTAACAAAACGCAATATGAAAAATATGATCATAGCACCAAGCAAGTAGAAACTCCATGTGTTATTTTGTTTTCTTATTTATTTATTATTTATATTTTCGATTTATGGCCAAAATAGAACATTAACAAACAGTTCTCTATTTCTCATTCATTTTTAGATCTATCATTTGGGCTTGGTCATTGCCACCCTCTCATTCAGCGTTCTATCAACACAAAGCAACAACATTGTACTTGAATTATTAGCCGCCCTCTCTCTAGCCTGGCAGTGTATCGTAGCCCACAATTATTTCCATCAGCGTAATAATTGGCAAATGTACACATTTAACTTGACATTGATGAATTTTGCCGATTGGCGGATATCACATGCGTTGTCGCACCACGTCTACACGAATTCGTTGCATGATTTGGAAATGTCACTCTTCGAGCCATTCCTATGCTGGATACCCAACAAGTATATTGCGTCCAAAGGTAGACGTGTTCTGTCGGTGATAATACAGCCAATATTCTACGCGGGTATTTATCCATTTCATTTGGCACAAAGGTAATATATGTGAATTGAGTGAATTGCTTCTTAAATATTTCTTAATTTCAACAATTTGATTTAAACAAAATTGGTTGTCATTCATTGATAAATTCCCTAGTTAACTTTTTTAAATGATTAACTGATTAACAAAGCCCACCCCAGAAGTGGCTGCTATAGATGGACGTACAAATATTTATATATTGTTTCATTCCTATATATTTCTCTTAAATTGGGCTGATCGGGATCTAATGTGTAAATCCGATTCCGAGCAGTAATCCACTTTCTACAGAAGTTATACATGGATTAGAGATTAGTCTCGCACTCGTCGGTATTTATGAGGTGGAAGCAGTAAATAAAAAACAATTTTTGTGTTCTCACCAAAATACGAACCTGGGTTTAATGTTTGATAGTCCCACAAACTATATATTACACCACATCTCAAGGTCCCTGACATCGTACGATCTTAACATTTCATGCACCAAAGACCAAGACCTCGTATATTTCGCTAACAATGTCCAATTCACTAAGCAATAGAAGGCACCTATCGAACAATTCATTCGTGAAATAGAGCCAGAATCCGTCACCAAGGTCTTGGTAAATTGGGTAGATGGGATGTGCTACAGCGAAGCCAGCCTAGGCAGCCACACGCATGGAACTGTATTTCCCAGATAATGAGAGTGTTTGCGCCGTCGTATGAACGAATAGTGTTCCGAAAAAAATAATTTTTTTTTTTTTTATTTCAGAGTTGTCCGTTCCGTTATATTCAGAAACGAACTGTACTGGCACGACATCATCGGATTCACTTTACCCCTCACCATGTTAATGTTTTCACCTACAGCTCCACTTAATGTATTTCTGAAATGGAGTCGCATTATAGCCATATCTAGTTTTATTTTCGGACTGATCGGTCTAAATGCATCCCACCATACGCCTAAAATCTACCATGATGGCGATGCTGTTCGCGAAGATCGAGACTGGGGTCTCTACCAAGTGGATGCGCTTATCGATCGTGGCGATATTAAAAATTCGCAATTTATGGTGCTGACTCATTTCGGTGATCATGCCCTACATCATTTATTCCCCACACTGGACCATGGTGTGCTGCCACAATTGTATCCGGTATTTTTGAGCACTCTCAAAGAATTCAACGGTGAACTGAGAGAGATTTCATTTCTAGACCATATAATTGGACAAAATCAACAGCTGCTAAGAACCACACCAAATCCTATACCGCCATTCCAAAGTATTAGTAAGGAGGGAATTTGATATTGTTTAGTTACTTAAGTATTTAATTTTAAATAACATTTTTATGTAGTCATTGGGAATTTGCAGGGAATGAACAAATAACATTTATACGAAACGATAAGATTGAATTAGGGTTTTTTATACACAAGTATGTTGATATTTTTATTATCAATTAAGTGGTAGCAAAGATTAGACATCCATAAATATTATAACTAGATTATACGAGGATAATATTTAAAGTTTTAATGAGGTACAATTGTTTATATGTTAATTAAACGAATAAATTAAAGTGCCTTTCATTCATACACACCAAAGCTCATAGTATGTACTTATTTTTATACGAAAGCATTTTTATTAAAATATTCAAATGTAATTTAGATGTTTAATGTAAAGGTACTCCATTCAAACAAAAACAAAACATTCAATACAAAAACAAATGCCAACTAAAGTTAATGCCCTCAAGCATGTTATTGAAGTACTAACTAAACGCAATTCGTTTCCGACATCAACATTATTAAACAAAACACTATTTTTATACTTGTACCCTTCGCAAGACAGTGGGGTATTTTGGAAAAAGAAATTTAAACGCAGATATTAATATCCGAAAAAGAATCGATATACATATATACCACAATAAATTTCCAACGCGATTTCTTTATTTTCAATTTCGTCAATAGGTTAATGTCATCCATCTATCACAGCGTGATTGGGTGGTTTGGCCTTAAAATTAAATGTTCTCTTATTACACTCTATAGCTGCACATGATTTAATTTGTCTACAGATCGGTATCTGCTGTACTCCCACATTGAACTACGTTCAACAACATCCTAATTTTAAGATCACTAAATTAAATCCAACAACTGAATTCCTATTTTTTATTTTTCACTCAAAACAGCAAGAGTTCCATATTTTCCATTCTCCAATCGCTGTTTGTTGTGTTTGTAACATTTTTGTGCAGCTCAAACTTTTTACATTTGCAGCATCATCAGAAGCGGTTAGGGATAATCTATCTGTAACCTAAAAACCAGAAAAACAGACTAATTACATTCTCATGCATTTTCTTTTCTTCGTTACTGAAAACTGCCTGATATCCCAATCTTGGGAGTTCTTCAATTTAAAATAAAAACATACAGTCGATTACAAATCCGTAGGACGTCGATTATTGGACGTAATATCGTCCTGATCTATCTATCTAAAGCCTAGTTTATTTATTTATTAATTTCTTTTCGTCTATGGAAATACAATTCCTTACACACTAGTGCTTAATAATAAATTAGTTCTAACAATTTTTAGAATTCATTTATGTTGCAGGAAAAATCAATTTCAGATTTACTACATATTTCATTGAATTCTCTAAGCGACCTTATTATAGGCCTTATACACCAGGGACTCTCACACATTTTTCTATTCTACATATTTTCTACACTTCCAGCTATACACAGATGGACCCTATGGGTCTCCGAGTGGAGGTACATCTTAGGATGTATCACCCTTCCTATCCTAACCTAACCTTATTATAGGTTCATTCATACCATAGTTGGTTCTCTGAAAAGGTATATTAAAATATTTACAATTTCTTAAACTTCCGCGAGGAACATTAAAACGAATCAAATTTAAAATATAGGGAGAATCAATAAACCCACAAATGATTTTGTACAAGAATATTACAGACTGAAAACATCTACAATTAACAAGCAAGGTCATAAGTTTACATCAAGAGTCGTATGACGGGATCGGGTTAACAAAATTCAGAGATGACAAAGCAAACTTGATGAATTTTCTCAATTCTGGAAATTATCAATTCGTTGCAAATCGTATATATCACTATTTTCAAAATCACAAAATATAAACAGGTAAAGCTCGAAGAAGTTCCTATATCAACCCGAATTTTTTTTAAGGTAATCTTAAAATGCTCGCCAATAATTTGCATATGAAGTAGAGGCTTTAAAGATCTGTGAGACGAAGAAGTGCCTAGAAATTAGTATTGTTGACCAAAACTGGTACTTTTCAAGTTGACATTGACCCCGAACATAAACAGTGTCACGGCGAATTTTTAAAAACATTAATTGTATGA
This sequence comes from Hydrotaea cyrtoneurina, assembly GCA_958296145.1. Taxonomy (NCBI): domain Eukaryota; kingdom Metazoa; phylum Arthropoda; class Insecta; order Diptera; family Muscidae; genus Hydrotaea; species Hydrotaea cyrtoneurina. The sequence continues at coordinate 25,490,201 of OY282514.1, read as the reverse complement.
TAAAAATAAGTTCGGGAACAGCAGATAAAATTGCAAAGTATTTGTCTTGTCTCTTAAGAAAAGCAGGCGACATGGTGATATTCCCGTTTTATTTAAGTATTTGCAAATCTCCAAGGCGAACCAAAACTAATTTGAACATATTCTTGTGTAGGGAGTGAAAATATGATAAAGCCCCTCATGCTTTTACTGTATTTGCTGCCTTAAACCCAAACAATTTAAGTACAATTTGTTTGTTCTTTGACGTCGCTGGAGTAAGAATACTCACAATGAATCGAACAAAAATCGCTGCTACTTTGTGTGTCATGGCACATAGTGCCAACATTTTGGGTCTTTTCACCAGCCACAGTCCCTCACATTTAATTGTACACATGTCCATAGTGAAAGTGTTGGCTGAAAGGGGGCACAATGTAACCGGTGTCGCCTCTCTAACGCCCAATGTTAGCCACAAAGATATCAATGTGATTGTAATACCGCCCTCCAAGGAACAAGAAGCAATCCTCAATAATGAAGTCAATAATATGGGCTCCCAGAAAAACAATATCTTCACCATATTCAAAAGCTTTTTTGGGTCCCTAAAGGTATTCATCGACATGCAGGCGGAAATGCTGAAAGATCCACGATTTACTGTGCTTTACGATAATCCCGATACCAACTTTGATTTGGTGATATGTGGATTTTTTACGAACTCCCATCAATTGGGTGTGGCGGCGAAATTTAAAGCTCCTGTCATTCTTAGTTGGATGGGTGCCCCAAATATTATAATGGATCGCTTTGTTAACAATCCCTATTTAACTTCATATGTTCCAAATTCCATTATGGTAACTGGAAAATTTTGGGGAAAAGATGTCTTTCCTGCAACTTGTACAAAATTTCTTTGCCAGAGCATCCTTTAGGATTTAGGATATTCGTATGAGAATTTTTTACAAGTGTTTTATGTTTCAATCCTAGTTTAAATATTTAATCTTTTCCAGAGACCTCTTCCCTACTGATAGTTCCTTCCCCTCGTTGGACATTATGTACAAGAATGTTTCATTGGTATTCTGCAATGGGCATTTCAGTAAAGGACCTATAAGAGCAAATGTACCGGCCATGATAGAAATTGGTGGAATTCAAGTTAAGGACAACCCAGAACCACTGCCAAAGGTATGTAGTCAAATAATTAATTTTAGTTTACTTAGTATGAAATATAAAAGATATGTTAAACCGGACATAGATTGCATTAGATACCATGTCGGCAAATTTTTGTTTTACTGAAAAGAGAGCAATTTGTTCCGAATCCGTGAAATGCATAACAATGCAATAAACTCTAAATCTCAAAATCGAATATGATCAAAAGTGATTTAAAGCTCCGTTTGGTCCTAGTCACTTCACATAGTTTCATTTGCCCTGGGTGTATTTATTTACGTACCAGTAACATACATATGTATCCCTGTGCACTTAGCGAAACTTATTCTAGCATATTTCTATTGGAATATTTAAAAAGCGTACTGTGTACAGACAAACATGTTACCTTCTTTAACGACGACAGCACCATGAATAATGTGTTCTGGTCTTAATTCATATCGTGTTGCCCACAAGAAAAACCCATAAACCACTATTTTTTTAGGACATTGATGATTTCCTCAATAGGTCCAAAACCTCGGGAGCCATACTCTTCAGTCAAGCTGGATACGGCCACCACCATTTACAAAGTCTTGGAAATGGCCAAATGACAAAACGTCATTTGCAAATGGGAAGATTTAGAAAACAGCCCTGGCAATTCACCCAATATACTGTACAAAAAATGGTTGCCTCAGGATGATATATTGGATCATCCGAATCTCAAGCTGTTCATTATCCACGCCGGCAAGGGCACACAATATCATGGCGTTCCAATTGTTGCCATACCTGTTTTTGACGATCAACACGGCAATGCTTTGAAAATGGTGCAATCCGGCTATGGTCAATCGGTGGAATTGCTATCACTTACTGAAGACTGAAGTAGACAGCTGTTCACGAAGTACTCAACAATCCGGCGTATAAGGAAAATGTTCAACAGTTTTTGCAGCTTTACCGAGATCGTCCTTTGAGTGCCCGTGAAAATGTAGCCTACTGGGTGGAATATGTGCTACGACATTATGGTGCTGCACACATGCAAAGTCCTTTGGTATACATGCACTTCATCGAAGCCCTGAATTTAGATGTATTGGAATTTAATGTACATCATCTATAGAATCTTTCTTTGTTTAGACAAAGTTGGGTATGAAATGTCTTTGTTTGACGAACAAAACAAAATCGAAGAATGTGAAAGTTAAGAAGCAATAGTTACAAATATTGTAATGAATTATATTAAAAAATTAAAAAAAAAATGGAATTATTTTCTAATTACGTTTATAAAAAGGAATGTGACTTACGAGATCTTACGTTGAGATGATCGAAAATGTCTCCACAATATTTTTTGTTTAATGTAGCTGATATTTTAGGTTATATGCCAATATGTCTGCAATATCCAGCTCAGGTAAGGTAAGTTTGCAAAAACTGTGTAGAAGCTTTCGATTTTTAAAGCTATCAGGTTCAAAATGCTTCCCACAAATTTGGGAATGATATGGGATTCTGTGTTCGACAGGAAATCCATTAACATCTTCCACTCCAATTAATTTTCCTTTTTAATGGAAAATAATGGAGAACCACTAAACCCACAGCCTCTGACCACGCACTTACGTTTTGGTACTGGCGTAAAGATTCTGCGATAAAATATAAATGTATTTATTTAATTGGCAACAATGAATTGGCAAATGAATATAAACTTTAACTCTAGCAAACTAACTACTAAGAGAAGAGAAGCGATACCTTACAAAATTACAGGCCTACAAAATAATTCTAAAATTTCTTGAATCCGACGAAGGCGTAGAAGATTAACTTGGTCAAATCGACGATTTTGGTTGCCGTTAATTGTCGATACCGTGGATTTTCCATCCTCTGGAATTCAAGCCGATTGAACAGAAACCTACCGCCGTCGACGCAGTTGTAAGCCATCGGCTCCAGCTGCTTAGTTACAAACTTGTCAAAACGGTTATTCAGTCATTGTTATTGAAAAATTACTGGTGCCCTTGCCGTTACACGTACTTCGAAACAAATGAAAATATCGAAAATCAGCTGAAAATTACAAGTGCAATTACAAGTTCATTTCATTTGATTCATTCGTTTGATTAATGTGTGAAAAGTTTGTTTTTGTAAGCAATAATAAACAAAATATAACGTTTTCTAATAAAATGAAGCACTAAAAAACAATTACACAATAAATTATCCCATAAATTGCATATTCAAAATTTCACTGTCAATGAGGTTTTGATGCCAGTCTGTTGGAGCGACTTTCTTTAAAATCTCTTTTGGTGTGGCCTCACACATATACACTGTGCTACTTTTCTGTTCCGACTCACAAGTTTATTTTTAACATTTGGTCGGCCCAGGGTTGTACATTTGGAGTTTTCAATGGCCACAATGTACTTTTTAACTTCTTTAAAACTAAAACAATGTGAAAAGGTACATATTTGCATGAAATAAGGATTTCTTGAACAATGAGACGATGAATTATAAACACCACACCATCGGCGCCATCTGTAAAATTTCCCATCAACTACAAGTCCACGCGGAGTACCGAATGCTGCCTATACTCAGTATTGCCGCTATACCGCTAGTGCTGGGTAAACAAGTACCAAATACAAAACAATGCACGCACTCAGGAAGAAGTAACCAAAAAGAAGAAGTCTGACCAGAAATTAAATTAAATTGTAAAAATTTAACAAAAACAATATGGCTGATAAACGAGGCGGCAATAATGACGGTGGCAAGGAGAAACGTCGCAAAGAATCTATTCTGGATTTATCAAAATATCTGGAAAAACAGATACGCGTCAAGTTTGCGGGTGGCCGGGAAGCTTCGGGTATTCTCAAAGGTTATGATGCTCTTCTCAACTTAGTGCTGGACAATACAATAGAGTATCTGCGAGATCCCGATGAGCCCTTCAAACCTTCCGAAGAGACAAGAAACCTAGGATTAGTGGTATGTCGAGGCACCGCTTTGGTTCTGATATGTCCGCAAGATGGTGTAGAGGCTATACCCAATCCATTTATAACACAATAAATGTGTTTACTTTCAGTAATTTTGCAAGCATTTTGGATTTTTATAGTTTATTTAACAAGAAAATAATGTGTTAATAAATAATTTAGACTTTAAACAAATATGCAACTTCTAGATCTATAATTATATTAATACTATATAAATAATGGAAAAGGCACCACAGACCTTAAATAATTTGATAAGTTTTTGTAACTTTTTGATTTTAGTCCAAACCAAATTCGTTGCGTATCCACGGATATTGTGGTGGACACTCTTTGCACGTATATAAATAACGATCCTGCTGCAATACCCGACTTCTTAATTTGCATGTATTCGGTATATTGCAGACCATTTCGTTTGTGTCCAAGCGTTTTAGTTTGCAGGACCAAGGATCGAATTGGTGCAAAAGATTATTGGGAGTTGGCTTTTGCATCCATTGTATGGCGTCTTGATTAGTTACGAAATATACATCTGGTAACTTTTGTAAATCATCCATGAATTTCTGAAACAATGATAAATAGGTATTAAATAAATAATCTCATATCTGATTTCCACGTACTTACCAAGAATGCATTTAAATAATCGGTTTTCTTGAACCATGCAGCATGGAAGAACAAACCTAACGGAGCACGATTGGAGAGATAATGTCTCTTAAAATTGTGAGTCAACATGCGATATACATCATCACCACTCAGATGGGGCGGGCAACTATCAACCATAGTACAAGTATAATCTCCAGCTTCCAATTGATTAATAACCATTTCCCAAATACCCGCATAACTACGTGAAGGACAATTTTGTTGATTACCCACGCACGTGTGTGGCATTTTATAATCCAATGTATATGGCCACAGAGGAGGATTTGAGAACGGCGCCACCATTGAGGAATCGTACACAAAACCAAACTCTTTCATCATTAAGAATTGACGATTCCAACCCACACGTAAAAACGGTACACGAATACCTCGAATCTCTTCCATACGTACACTGGCAAAACGATTAAGAATATTTGCTTGACCCACCATCTCATCGAACCAGTCTTCAATTGTGGCATTGTGAGACCACCACATTTCGGGACCGCGATGACTGAAAATATAATACGTAAATTAGAAGGTTATTGCTCCATTTCGCTACTATCAGCCCTAACTAAAATTCTTCATAAAAATAGAAAGTGACCTCTCTGAGCCTTTTTTCTTCTACTAGAGGTCTCAGGCATGATGACAGCTTATCTTTAACATACTGATGGAGAATATATTGGAAAATGCAGAAGTTATTAAAACTGACATATATATATGGACGACAATGACATCGTCGGAAGGATAGAGCGAGATGTAATTGATGCAACACTATCATTCTACCTGAGCTTCTTAATGGAACCGAAAAATATGTACTTGCGAAAGCTGACGAAACTGTGCTGGGTGTATTTGAGAAAAAATCTATGGCCCGATTTGTGTTATCGAGGAGTATATGCTTCGACATGGAAGTCCGAGACTCCGGTGGAAGGACAAGTAGAAGAAGACTTGACGAATTGGGAAAGCCAAGCACATGACCGAAGGGCTTCGAAATCCATTTTAAGCAGCCCAACACCAACAGGCTGTAGAGCCAACCTATGTAAGTAATATTTCCCCAATTTTTTGGGATATTCTATGCCTCTTCAATACATGATTCCACTAAAGAGAACTCGAAAAACTTTACATGTGCAGATATTCGTAGCTCTACCAACGCACTACTTCACCACAATTCCTTTTTTAGCAACTCTTCGACAATACTATGAGCGAATCACTGATTGAAATATGTGAAACGAATACACAGATACAGTAGCTGGAGAAGCTATCGAGTCTCCATGGCAAAACTCTACATGTTTTCTAAAACAATAATGCCTCTCAATGCATAATGATTGTTTAATAGGAAACAACAATTACATAAAAATTCTATAAATTATTGTATTATTGTATATTATTGTATTCGATTTCAACTTACGTTACAGAGTGAGCGGCAATCTCATGACCATCGTTCCATAATTTCTGAACATATTGGTAATTTGTAAATGGATGCGAAACAAAGAATGTAGCCTTTATTGGACAGCCATTGGGATTGCGTCGCTGGCCCTTAAACAAAACTTTCGAAAACAAATCCCAATTTTCAAAATTTACGGCATCATCAAATGTTAGAATAATCATCTGAGGTACCATATGTGACTCAAGACGGCCCGGAATCAAGGTACCATCCTTAGAACAATGGCAATCGGGTAATTGGCAATTTTTCGGATCACAAGACTCAGCGGCATTTGGATCATTGTCAGCATCACACCAACCTTCATCGGATTCATCAGGGCAATCAATAGAACCATCACAAAAGTACTCATTGGGCAAACAGGTGCCATCTCCACAACCCCATTGATTGTCCTCGGGACATTCGGCTTCATCTAACAATGGCTTCGGCACAGGCGTCTCTATTAAGAATACAATAAAACGAGTATATAGTAAAACGAACGGTAAGTTATAAAAAATGCCATAAACACACCGGCTGTTATGTGACAGTTATCTACATTAGATCCAAAATCACATATTTGTCTCACCACATCAAACAAAAGACCTTCGGAACACTTGAAATTGAATACTTCTCCCTCCAAGCACAAATAGTATTTTGAACATTCTGAGCTGGTCCATATTTTGTGTATTGGACGATTTGGATCTCTATAGAATCGTACTATATCCTCCAGACATTCGATTTTATTTGGCAGATTTCGCTGTGTACGGTTTTGAGTGTCTGTTGGAGAAAAGAGAACGAAACTTTACAAAAAAAATACGACTAATTTGTTTATATTGTAATTAATTAAATCGTTTGTGTCCAACACTTGCAACAAGTGTTAAAGAAAATACTTGATTTTCCAATCGACAAAGTACAGTGGATTGATTAATTTCATTTATTTGTTGTTTTCGTTGGGAAATAATGCTGCGACATATCGTAGTTTATTGGTCAAACTTTAATATGGATGGACCCGAACTTTGGAAATGCATGTGTACCAAAGGACTTTGCAGCACGAGCACTCAAAGGATGATCTCTGTAAAACTGCGAAAACTGTTGAACATTTCCCTTATACACCGGATTCTTTAGTACAGCTGTCTCAAATTCATTTAAAGTGTAAACAAACCACTGTGGCTTTGTCATTCAGTCATCGAGGAGTCCATTGGAAACCAGTTAACACGGCCTCCCCAACGACGCAATGAAAAGCACATCATACACGTCTTTACGTCATTATCTGCTCCATATCGTACAGAAAATGTGAGCTGAGGTGAAGCAATCACCATCAACTACTTCTTCGTGCAGTAAACAATGGAACGATCATGTACATGGTACAAATGTACATATGTAATGTATGTATGGATGTAAAATACTTCCAACGAGAGATGTTGGATGCGTAAATGCAATTTAATAGCAAACTTTTGAATTTAACGCACTAGATGCACTTGAAGAAAAAATGTTAGATTAAAAATAACTAAATATGTACGAGTTTTATTATTGTAAAGAGCATTTCGTTGTCTAAATATACAAAAAAAAAAGGCCTAACTCATGAAAAAACTTTGTATAGGAGAGGAGAAAAAAACATAATTTAAGATTAAATTGAAATTGAAAATTTTATTTTGCTTATAACTTTTTTATTTCTTATCAAATTTGCTCACTCTACAAGAAACAAAAAAAGGATTTTCGAAAAATTACTGCTGATAGGCAGATGCCTCCTAGCTGTATTAGATGATAATTGGACAAAGATGCGAGAAACCTCCCACTCAACCTATATTTTAAAAGTACCACATCAATGGTGCTATTGCTATTGTATTTTAAATGAATGTTACTGCTGGTATCCGGATTGTTACTGACTGTATGAGCTGATAATTGGACAAAGGAAGGTGGAACCTATTACTTAACCCTTATTTAAAATTTACTACATCACTGGCGAGACCTGGTAAGGCCATCAAAAATTTTTCAGCAACTTTTTCCACCTCAAGTAAAAGAATGTAAGTCATGTAAAACTTCTCTGGAAAAAGCATTAACCGTTCGGTTTTAAACAGTAGTCCCGGTCCATGAAAACACAAATAATATCGCACACAGGCCACTGATTTGAAAGAAATCCCCCATCTGTTCTTTCTTGCAATGTTAAGGGAAATAAGTAACTATATCTCTGGAAATAGTAACACCTTAAAATGTGTATCCTCCATATCTCAGGAGTTGCCGGTGTCACGCGCTTAAACCAGGTTCCCTTACTGAGAAATATCCGATTTATGGCGCCTTAAATTTTAACGATTTATAGGTTAGGTTAGGTTAGGAAGGGTGGTACATCCTAAGATGCACCTCCACTCGTAGACCCATAGGGTCCATTGTGAATCCCTTCTATTTACAGCGTAGAAAATATATAGGAAAGAGAGAAAAACATGTGAGAGTCCATGGTGTAATGTTAATGTAAGTCTGTTAGTCCATCGAGTACCCGCATCCCCCGTCGTTCAACCATCCAATACCCCTTATATAACTAATAATGTTTTCAACACCTGTCTTCGAAATGTCCCCCAGTTCAGCAAAAAATCTATGCCCTTGACATTTTTGTCTATGGCGTTGCAATCTTGGACAATGACAAAGGATGTGTTCTATTGTCTCCAATTCGTCCTCATCCTCGCACATCCTGCAAAAGTCTGGAGATCTACTGTCCCATCTGCTGGTCATAGCCCTAACTGAGCAGTGTCCTGTAATGACTCCTATTGCAATTCTGAGACTTCTTAGACTTCTTATATATTACATTTTCTTTTAGATATTACATTTTGTGTACTTTATTATGCAAAATTCGCTAAAAATAACGAATAACACTTTAACTTTCCGGGTTACTGCGTCAATAAAACATTTGTGATCTTTCGTTGCGAAAAAGGAACGTATTAACAATTATCTCCTCTAATCATAGTATTTCATATTTAGTACACTTACTTCAAATAAAACACAATGTTCAAATCGCAAAATCGTTTAAATGGAAGACGGCTTTATAAAACTAAAACACCTATAATATATATATATTACGCAATATATTGTACATTGATACCTCTTCTCTTCACACTAAATAAGAAAAAGTTTCACGCCTCCGTTTTCGATACGGCATAACGCGTGCCAAGAGAACGTTAAAATCATATTAATAAAAAATCATTTCATTCAAATCACAGACAATGAGCTGCACACACACACACACTCACTCGATATTTAGTAAAACTTTTTGTATACATGTGAACGATATTAAAACATAATCAAGCGTCGTGTCTTGGAGAAATTACCAATTCCCATGACAATCGGCATTAACATCATCACAGCGAGTAGAAAGAGTTCAATTGAACTCAACCGACAGCTTCGATGTCGTCGTCGTTGTCCAATGGTGTTGTTGTTGTTGTTCTGCACTAGTGTTAATGGTGCGCAGGCTACTATTTTCATGGAAGTTTTACAACGACCGGAAAATAGACAACGGTAACGGCAATTGTTATCTTGTTCGTCGTTGCAGCGTATTTGGTTGTCATGACCGACCTTGACTGTTGCCCAATCCAGACTTTCTGCATTTTTCTTGCTGTTAGACATTTTTTCTGTCATTTATGCTCATTTAATGCACCTGGAGGCAACTTTTTTTTTCTTGTTTGTGCTTTATAGCCACTAAAATATAAATCACTATTCGAAATGTTAAACAATTTTTTACTTTTGTTTCTTTTAGTTAACCGAACCGCACGAGCTGAGATACACTTTATTACTGAAGCGTCTTGTAATGGATCCTACAGTTTTATACGATATGACAATATCATAGAAAATATACACAGCATGGATTTTTCTCTTCAAATGGGCATTTCTCTATAGAGAAATAAAGAGAAAATATATGTATGATTTGAGGAAAACTTGCGATAGTGCATATTGCCGTCGCACATGTTAACAGCGAAAGGAGTAATTTCAACACCTATTTACTTCGATATAAAACTCTGGTTAAGTTTTACAGAGGTGGCTTACAGAACCGGTGTTTGTACCATTTTGTTAACGTACTATGGGTAAACGCGTACAACTCATTCGTTTACTACTGTAATGGCTCTTCTTATATGTGTCCAGTTTCATCTGTAAGTAATGCTCTGGAATCTTAAAAACAGTCTTACGATTTTTTTTCTGTCAAAAAACATACATATTTGGAAAAAATTTAACAATTTAATTTCTAAAGTAACGGAAAATAGAATATGTGACGTGCATACTACATTCCCTTTGTCCGATATAATAAACAGAATGCCAACTCTTCAATGTTATTGATCGAAATTCGTTGATTTAAATGGAAGTTGGCACAGTTGTAAAACTGTCCTTTTTATAATAGAAAGTAATGTGCAGTTGTTGGTACCTCCGTCTATCCATTGGTTTTTTTTTGGCATTTTAGCATAACACACATTTGAAGTGTTAATTTATTGTAGTCCATGTTTATGTTAATTACGTTGCTTTTGCAGGATAACGTAAGGAGAATTATTTTTAGTTTGCGTTAATGCGTTAGAATTTTGAGTTGTGACCCTTTTGTAAAATATTAAAAAAAGGACAGGCGTACGAACTGATTGTTGGCGGAGTAGTATGTGTGGGTTTGTGATCTGATTGTACCAGCTGTTGGTGCTATATGAAAATTAGTTCGTTATTTTTATGCTATCACCAGTTTGTGGTGTCGTGTATTGTGAAATTTTCTCATTTACGTACAAAATGTCAAGCAGAATGAAAACTAATTAAAAAATATTTAAATCATCTTTGGCACTTTGTGGTAGCATAATGCCACAATCACTTTGCTCCAGATACTTTGTGGAATTTGTCTGAAAATCGATTAGTATTTGTACATAAATTAACAAAAGACATCCGTTCAAAGTGGTTTTTGGGCCATATTCAAATAGGATATTATCCGAAAGATAAATTCGCCAACTACATCTGGTGGTGAATTATTAAAGCACATTTCCGCACTATGAATTTCGAATATCTACACTTATAGGCATCTGATAACATAAATAAATACAACCCTGAAGGGCTTGGAGAATTTTTCATACATCACTAGCGGATAAAAACAAAGTAGTCACTACACATGTAACGAATACATTTTCAGTGACTGCCCGCCGCTGGAAAACAAAAAATCGCAGAATTTTTTAGTTTTACGGCGAATGCGATTAAAACTGCATTAAATCCTTCATACAAAACAAAGATAGCAATGGGAGCATAAAATCCTGAGGCCATTCAACAACCCATATACAACTACTTGGCTGTGGTAAGCAAATCAAATTTGTGAAAAATCAATTTTTTGCAGCCATAAAACATGGTTGGGTTGTCGTTGTCTGGTCATAAGTATTAAGGGAATAATTAGAAATGTACGAGGACAAATAATCTGAGATGAGTGTCTACAAATATGATGGAAGAGAAACAATGTTCCGAAGTGTTAAAAACCAAAAAAAAAAAAATTAAAGTATGTGAAATAATCAAATCGACATATAATGCGAAAAAAATCGTCTCCCTTTTTTATACGTGGGTACAATCAATATTCGATGATCTATCTGTGTGTGGCGTGAAAAGTGAGTACTTGTTAAACTGCGCATTGTCAGCTAAAAACATTGGTATTTAAACACAAAGCAAATGGCAAAAAAAATATGATACGACGAATGCACACGAGCAATTTTTATCCATATAATACACAGCAATTTTCCAATGTGAACAGCTGCCAACAGTCAAACAGCTGATTGTTGATGTATGTTTTCTACCACAGTATAGTTGCCAACCATTTAATAGTCATGTTTTACACAACATGAGTAGGTGGCGCTGTCGGTTATCATTATTCGATTTTGAATAAACGGATTAAATTTACTTTAGCGACATTGCTCCGATTTGTCTCAAATTTTCACCACCTCTATTTTAAGAAAAATAAAATGGATTAATTGTCCAAGTGTGGTATCATATTAAAGCTAAAGATCATGGCTTTAATGGTATAACGAAAAATACGTAGCTTTATATAAACCATATCTTGAGTTTGGACCCTTTTTCCATAAAAATAACAAAAAAATAATTTTAAATTTGATGTCGACTTGGAGTGGGTTAATGGTTCGGAGAGATATATACACAACTGTAAAGTTATTTCGATAAAGTTATAGTTCTCTAGATTATTAGGCGTTTTCAGTTTGGTAATCTAATATAAACGCATATTGAAACGGGAAAAATAAATACAGTGAAAGCTCCGGTGGGCGGACCCTGACGGTCGCAGTGTTTTTGCCCGTCCAAGGGAGTTGTCCGCGGAGATTAATTGGCTCTAAAAATACAGCATGGGACCGAGAAATGTGTCCGTCTACGGGAGCTGTCCGCGAGTAGAAATTTTACTGTACGTACAGACGTTTTTCGAAATCTTTACTAGATTTGTGTAGCCTGCCTTTAATGTCCTGATTTACAGGAGTACTTTTTCCCAAGGTTTTTTTCATTTCTTTTGAAAACCTTTCGTAAAAATCATCAGCGTTTGCACGATGTCTGTTTCAGATGTGTATTCTCTTTTGTTTGACAATAGAAGATAGACAATGTCAGAATTTTTTTTTTTAAATTTTCAATTAAGACAAATACCAAATATCATGACTGTTGTCCTACCTCTCTTGCTTCTGTACCCCCTTCGACCTGGTGTTGTAACAGTTCTGCTGCTGTTGCCGAAAGTTGTTGTCTGGGAAAAAAAACTGTCGGTAGATGTGGTTGGCCGTGGTGTGATAGGTAGTGTGAGCGACCATCACCAGGTTCGTATCCTGGTAGGAAAACTAAACATTTTACATCACCCGTTTTCACCTCGTAAATGCCGGTGGATTTACGAGTAAGAGTGCAATCTTTGAGCCATGTAAAACTTCTCTAGAAAAAAAATTAGCACTTCGAAGCCTAGTATAAAATGGAAATGAAATTACGGACTACGTTATGGTTCATCTGTATTAGATATCAATCGTCGTAGGGTGTTTTTTTAAAAATCTCTTAATTTAGGATTTTTAAAATCCATATGGAAAAATATCTTGTAGTTTCCCTCAATATAAAAATGACGGTTTAGAATATAATATGTGCAAAAATATAATTTAATTATCCAAAAAAAAAAATTGATTAACACTATTCCAATTTCAACAAAAGTGTTCACTGTAAATGTGTTATCTAATATATTTTTAACGAATATAGAATATAAATAAATGGAACTTACCAATTTTGTATTTTTATTGCCGAAGCAATATTTCTATTAATAAGGTTTCGTAAAAAAATTGTATAGGTGAGTATACATTTTCAATGTTTGGAACATGTTTCAAAATATTGACTTCGAGAGTTTTATAACCTGATTTTTGCGGATAGGCAATGTTCTCCCTACAAAAACCATGAGAAATTTTAGGTATTATTCAGTAACTGTTTTGGTCGAACGAGTCACTAAACAGTATTTAAATTAAATAAAATACAGCATATTTGTATGGAAAAAAATTAAATCTCAATTGTGGTATATTTTAATAGGGCTTAGGCAGCACTGAAGGATGTGTCATGGTTGCACTTCATAATTTTCTTGGATTTTGCTTGATTATCCAAATTTCTAAATGTGCTTTTGTATATGGGCCCGTTATTCGTCTATAGTTTAGTAACATATACCGCGTATGATAACAACCGCGATTACAGAATGAATAAATACATAAAAATAAGTGTATATTGGATTCGTAGAAAATGTACATTCAGTTTAATACCTATGTACCCAGTTATATAAGATTTGATATTTCCCCCCAATTTCCATTTCGTGACTTTTTTGAAAACTCTTTTGTTTCTCAATCACCTTCGCCACCAATCATCTAAAATCATTCTATTCACCCTGGGAGGAAATATATTTTTTTTAAATTTTAGATTACAAAAGTCATACTACTTATACTTAAAAATTACCTGAAAAGGGCAGATCATTAGGAGCTATGATGGTTATGGTGTTACAGTTCGACGACCCGCTCACCACAGCTCAGTTACACCATTCCGATACGACATATAACTTTTGATCTAGTAAACATTTTAGAGTTCTATAAAAAATATTTTGTGGGCAAGTAGAGGGATCATTTAATGTGCGAAATTGGATATATTCGATAAATTTAACTACGTGTGTACAATTTAAATGAAACGGATTTTTATTTATTTATTGTTTAACTGATTCCGTAAGGAAAAACTACGCAGATCAGAAGAGTACCGTTCTACTTTCTTTGGATCTAGAAAAAGCGTTTGACAGGGTTGATTATTTTCATCTACGAAGTAAACTTTTTCGATTGTATGGTTTACGAAAGAATGCTTGTGCCTTAATTCATTCCTACTTAAATAACAGGAAACAATACGTTTCAGTCTCTGGTACTCTGCCAGTTAAAAGTGGAGTCCCGCAGGGATCTGTGCTAGGGCCTTTACTTTTTATAATTTTTGTAAAAGACCTTTTTCCAAATATAGACGATTGGTGTTTGCCGTTTGCATATGCCGACGATGTTCAGCTGCTGTTTTCTGGTGATGTTCACAACGTTGATGTTCTGCAAGCGAAACTTGATTATGTTTCGCGGACATTATTTATGTGGATGAATTCCAATAACCTCTCGGTCAATGCTTCAAAAACCAAAGCGTTATTATTTTCCTCTCATGTCTGCAATGATTTGCAACTTACGTACAATGGTCATGCAATTGAATTTGTTCACAACTTGAAATGTCTCGGTGTAGTTTTGGATGATAAGTTGTCCTTTGAATTTCATATTAATAACGTTGTTACCCATACAACTCTATCTCTTCGTCGACTTTACGCAACTAATTTAGTCATACCTCCCAATATAAAGATTAAGCTAGTACATGCATTAGTTATGCCCAATATTTTGTACTGCATGGAAATATTTTGTGGGACTACAAATAAGATTTTTAATAATATTAAACTTTGTATTAACCGAGTAGTTCGATATTTATTTTCACTTAGGCGGTATGATCATGTGAGTTCACATGTCAATCAATTCTTGGGTTGTTCGTTTCGGGACTTTTCTAGCTGGCTCGTTTACTTTCTGTCGTTCATCACGTACCAACCAACTGATTATTCCTAGAGCAGATGGATATATGAATAAGTCATTTCGAGAGGGAATATCTAGGTTGTTTAATTCGCTCCCCAATACATTGAAAGTATTTTTAATGACTAACAATACCTATCGCATAAAGCTTCTTCAAAATTTTTCTTTAATTTCGACGATTTTCGACTATAAAATTTGATTGTTTCATTTTCTATATCTTATTTTTGTTTTTAATACAGTTTTTAATACAAGTACTTGATTAATTTAATACTTATGCATCGAGCTTGATTCGATTTTGCAGTTTTCGATTTTGTTCACATCGGAGTAGCACATAATTTCCAATTTTTTCATAACAAGTAAATTTATTTTTATTTTATTTTTAATGTAAATTATTATATCCTAAATATTTTGAATTCTTGGAGTAGTTTTTATTGTAATTTATTATAATTGGCCGCGAGGCTTTAAATTACAAAATCTTTTCAAATAAATGAAAATGAAATGAAAAACGGATTTCCGGAATTTTTTTACGCCCACACTTCATAAATATTACAGACTCATTCTATTTAAGGTTTTTTTTTCACTAATTTAACAACTAAATTTTTAATGTTTAATTTTTTTATATATAAACTAATGTATACGTGTTTTAAGAAATTTTAGTTGTTCTGTTTAATATGAGTAATTAGTTCATAATTGGCCGTCAGAGGTTAAATTTCGAAATAAAATCAAAAATATTTCTGTAGCCCTGTAATTCGTTTCGTTTTACTCCTTGCTATAAGTTTTTAGCACCTGCAGTGGACGAAGGATCACACATAAGATAAAAATTACATATTCCCAAGTGCAGTCTTGAGAGTTTCCTTATTTTCAGCAGTCAATTTGTGTATTTCCGCCAGTGGCTGTTTCTATTTCTCTTGTTAATACTTGTTTCTATAATTTTCTTATATTCATTTTTTTTTTAATTTTTTACACAAGTCTTTCTCCGAAGATGAGATGACCCTTTGACCGAATTGTCAATCACTGCGGTAGGATTGGCTCTACATTCGAGATCTCGCATATTTTACTGCATCCTAAAAAATATATTTAAATTACAAATTGTCATGAGTAAAGATAAAGGAATAAATAAACCTAATATATATCGTAAGCCCGGGCATCATTTGTTATTCTTTCTGGATTTCAATCAGGTGGTCTGTGGGTGATAGTCACCAAAAAGGAGATCAGCCATTATGGTTTACCACAGGAAAACCGAATTAACGGTGAGAAATCACAATTTTAGCAATATTGTTTTAACTGTGTTATCAATAAAAAGTATCTTCCTTCATTATTGAAAAAAATTATAGGATTTTTCTAGTGCCTTGAAGCCTCTAATGTTAATTCTGCCAATGCGTTTTTGAGGCAATCGAATTAGTTGTATCAAACTGTTTGTTAGTACTTTTGCTTTTTATTAGAGATGGGATGAGATATTCCAATACCTGTGCAATTATATTTTGAAATGCTCTTCGATATCAGCAAGCCAATTATTGGATATACGGTGTGTATAGTGTGCTTTGCACATCTGTCTCCGTTCGCAGATTTTACGAAACGATCTTGGTCTTAACGCGCATAAAATACAGATCGTTCAACAAATAAGCCAGAGTTTAAAAATTAACAGATAAAAATTATTGTGGCCGAAAGTCAAATCTAGAATTTCTTCTCTTAGTCGAATAGTTATAAAGTGCGTCTAAATACAAGTTTCTTTTTTTAAATTATTTCATCCAGCTTAAACAAACACCAGTTTTAATTACAAACTAAATACACTATTTCCCCTTCCGTTATTTTATAGGGCTTGTACACTCGTCTAACACGACAAAACAAACTATCTTGGCTTTGACAAGTTTAGCGAAACAACGGAGACTACATCACTACATACTACACCGATAATGCCATTAAATGGTACTGTGCCCACATATTCTGAAAAAATGCCAAAATCTTCTTCAGTTCCATCCGCAACAACAACATCATCAGCAATGAATTTGAATTCGAAACAAACGTCAAATTTACAGTCTGACAATCAAGACAGCACCTCTGCTGCATCCACGGCCATAAACCATGCTTTGGCCAAATATCAAGGACAAAAATGGCAGCAAATATTCGATGTGGATAAGGTTCTTAAACAAATACGCATGGCGGAGAAGATCTATATCAAAGGCAAATGTGGAGGCTCAAATGGTGGCGATAATTCGCATAGTAAAAATTCCAACAATGGCAGTGGTAGTTCACCAACCAATAAGTCACGGAAAATGCAGTTGCGACAAGTACAAAGACTGAGTGGCACGGATATGCATTATTATGGCATTGTACCCAAACAGACTGCACTGGGAGTAGTTGTGTGCAATGTGTGCATGGGCATTTATACAACAGTTGGTTTCAACCACCACGTAATGACGCATCATCCGTCGGTGTGGTCCTCTATATCAGCCAAGTTGACAACTCCAGCGAATGACACAAATTTTGGAACCAACGATAACAGCCAAGATAGTGTTAAGGGCGGTGAAATAACAGCTGCTGTTACCAGTGCAGAAGTTATGAATTCACCATCAGACTTGTCGGGTACAATGTCAACGTGTTCAAATGCTTCGTCCTGTTCCACATCTACTGTGTCATCTGCAGCTCCAGCCAATCACAACGCTTCACATACAACAAGTTCCCGCCAGAAAAGCAGCTCAAAAGCGGGGAGTAGTGGAAGTGGCAGCAGCAGTGGAGGGCGTTCCCGTAGCAAAAGCAAACATCACAGCTCTTCCTCATCCGTTGCAGCAACAGCGTCGTCTAATGCCGCATCGGAAATGTCGCATAGTTCATCTGCTGCAACAGCAGCATCCACTACAGCAGCACCGAGCAAAAAGAGTTCCTCTAAAAAGAACTCATCCAGCAGTACGAGTACATCTAGTTCCTCAATAAGCGGTGGCGGTGTCTCAACTCTGACAGCAAATTCCAAGGAAGCCGTGGTGACCAAGCTTTTAAATATCACAAATGCCGCCACTTTAACTACAACATCGACCACAACATCATCATCTACGGTATCTGTACTGGCACCGTCATCAACCACCGTACCGTTGCCGCCAACTTTGGAAGCTATTCAACAGCCAACCAATAGAAATGCAAATCTGTTCGGTTCATCTTCTTCTTCATCATCATCATCTTCGTCATCTTCTTCATCATCGTCATCCTCTTCATCGTCAAATTCTTCGTATTCCTTGCCTCCAACGCCTAAAATGATGACTGCGAATACTCAGGATTCAAATCAGATTGGTAGCGTATTGGCCACCATAACAGAATCTACATTCTCTCCATCCGTCTTAGAGAATAACAAGGACAAATTGAGTTTAAATGGAAATGCCGACAAGAAAAAGGTAAAATATTTGAAATCGTTAGAAAATTTATTCCTGTATTTGTTCAATACATACTAGAGAGTAATATTTACTATATGTCTTCTTTTCCCAAATTAGGTTAAAAGTCCGGTTACATTTAGTATAACCGAAAGTATAGAAAGTGTTTCATCCGAAGCACCAAATAAACCTATAGCCATCATTCAACAGCAGTCTTTGCATCAATACGATGCACAAATCAGCGAACTTGATCAGGCGGTTTCTTCCATAACCGGTGGCAGCAGTTGTGTTGCCGGAGAAAGTATCAACTCCAGCGGAGGTGGCGAAGCCAAAAACCACATTCCTCCATCAAATTTAGAACCAAATGCGTTGGGCATTAAACTAGAGCAAGGCGGCCGAGAATGCAACGTGTTGAATACCTCGCAAGATGTAATGCAGCAACCACTCAACACTGACGATGGGCAAATGGTCCATAATACATCGGATGACAGTGCCATGTTGAATCACGTTTTAGACGTTATGCTAGATAGCAAATTAATTAATGAAATACTAAATGCTGAAACCGAGATTAACTTTGATGAAAATGTTTTAAACGAAGGGACAGGTACGGCAACAGCAGCACAACAGCAAATGCCACACCAACAGACAGTTTATTTGGAACAACCATTAACGAAGCGCATGCGTTATGACGAACCAACAAGCATGGGTCAACAACAACAAATGTCAGCGGCAGCTGGTCAAGAAATCTCCGCAGATTTTGCTGTGTTTCCTCAGCAGCAAACGCAACAATCCCAAACGCAATACGCACAGTATGATAGTTCCGCAATGTCGAACACATTAAATTTGGATGAACAATATCATCAGACGCCCATCGATGCCATGCAGTTACAACAATTGTTGTACCAACAACAACAGCAGCAACATCAACAACAACCCTTGGATCCATCGGCCTATTCAGGATCCATTGTGAATACTTTAAACATAACCACAGTTCCTCAGCAGCCGCAACAGATGTACGATCCCAACACATCCATGGTGGATACGAAGCAAATTTTGGAACTATGTTCGGGTGCTGAACAGCAACAAAACAACGAATTGGTTAAATCTGGCGACTTTGTAACTATACCTGAAGATGTGTCTCACCAATTTCAAATCTTTAATGTTCCTTCGCTAACGGACGACATGGATACCCCCCAACAATCTCAAATCACACATCACATTGTGGAGCGGCAGTACGTTATGCCCGGTCAGGGGGATGAAGAACAATTAATATATGCCATTACCACAAATAATCCGGTAGCAACTATGAGTCAACAGCACCAACAACAGGTATTGGCAGAATTTCTGAACCAGGCTGCGTCAAGTTATGAACATCAGCAGCAACAATTACAGCAGCAGGTTACGCACAGTCAAGCACAAATTCTGCAAGACAATAACATCAAAACTGACATGTTCTACGATGATCTATTGGATTTCGACTACAGTTTAATAGAGACTGTTAAATCCCTTAGTAGCAGCACTGGCAGTGTGGCAATTAAAAGTGAGCGCGACCAATCTGCATCTTTGTCAACCCTGTCCTCTTCGAGCAGATACCACGAAGACTTTTACTTTAATGTGTTCTTTTACGCGGGCATTCCCCGACCGCTGGCCATCAACTGTTTCGGTCTTATAAAACTACCTCAAGGTGTGGCCACCACCTTCCGTAAACATTTATTGACTGCTCGTAAGGCCAATAATAGCTTAATGTCTTTGGGAAGTGGCTCTTTAAATGGTGTTGTGGGACAAAGTTCATCATCCACTGCGGCGGGAGGAGTTGTCGGCGGCAGTCGCTTTACTAATCCTAAACAATTACCCAGTTATTTCACGAATTTGGCTAATAACGGCGGTAACGCAAATATGGCTAATGAATTCTCTATTGGGAGCATAACAATAACAAATGCTTCATCTTCTTCAATGCAACAACAGCAACAGAGTTGCAACAGCAATAATGGTCCAATACAACAACAAAACAAACAATGTGGGGTATCATCCACGAATCCTTTGGAAATAAATATGAATGCCACAAACGGAGGTATGTCAGCCACATCACCTGTCTCCACCATCGCACCTAGAGGACGCACCAAGTCAGGAGGCGGCGCCAACAATAACGGCGGTAATTTCACTAGCTTGTCTAACTCAAACAGTCTAAAACATAAATCATTAGCCGGCAACCTTACCGCTTCACGGGTGACAGTGGGATCCATAGGCCCTTATAACGCTAAAACCATACTTGTTAGTAGTTCTGCCGCTTTAAGTTCCGAAAGAAATTCAAAATTCATTAAACGCAGTCTTATAGCAAAGGTTCAAGATGTAACGAGATCGGGCGCAACGGCGGCCAGCACACAGCAGTTTACGGCAAAGAAATTATCAGATCTAATAAATGGTAAAAAGACACCGGCCAACACCACCAATAGTATTGATTCAAATTCACCATCCGAAAATACAGATATATTGGCTGAAAAACAAGCGAGATTAAATAGGGTTAATCGTTTTTATGAGAGGCGACGTAAATTGTTAAGTGTAACCCAACAGCAACAAAACAGCAGACACACTCCTTATCACACATCGTCGCCGCCGACGCAACATCATGTTGCGCAGCAGCAGCAACAGAAATTGTTGAAGCAACAATTGATGCGTAGCTTTTCGGATTGTGGCATAAACTCAAATACGAATACGAATGCAGCCGACTCGAATGTTATGCGCGTTTTTGTTTAAACTCTCTATCTCTCTCTCTCTATATCGCTATCTCACTCTCTGCCTCTTCCCAATTTCTTTAGACGATCGTTATACACGATTATCGTCAACCAAACAAGATGATCTATAGTTACTACTCCTCCAACAAATCAATGTATTGGAATTGTTCAATTCGTTTTATTATTTCTTTAAATAATATTGGACAAACTGGTATCTTTAGGACTCATTTGACTACTCGAACTCTGATGTAAAAAAATTCCGGAGCATCGACTTAGAGTCATAGAATTAGTTTATGAGTAATTATTTTTCCCTCAACGTTCATTCGCCTACCTATGATTTTCACTCTTTGCCTTATTCTCAAACTTATTTCTTTCCCTTCCCCCATGCTCTATATATACAATCTATTCCAAAAGAAAATATTTAGTTTGTATTTAATTGTTTTTAAACAGAAGTTAAGATAGATTATGTTATATTTTAAAAAGTTCCAGAAGGAGTCATTTAAATTTTAGTTTTCTTTAAATGATTTTCGTCGTCTTTGAAATTATGTAAGTTTGTATCTATTTCTATTATAAAATTATGATCCTATGTACATGTTATATTTTTTTTATTTAGTTTAACGAAAAACAGATTTAGTTTTTTTCCCACACAAGGTATACAATTTAAAATGAAATTTCTATATTTATAGCATCGTCTCCTTTATTTTTTCACACCATTCAATAACATTTGTATTATATTTACATGCAAATATGCTTTCATATACAATACTAAAAATTATATATATTGTTATATTATCCATCAGAGTAGTTTATTTTAAGTTTTTCCTATAATTTTTTTTTTTTATCATATTTGATCATTTTTAGTGATCGAATCTACTACATATATGCATTATTTATATATTTAAAATAAATTAAAAGTAAAACAAAAACGAACAACTTATAATGTGACCAATGTTTGTCTATTAAAAAATCTTGGCGATGGTGACATTGACAACTTGCTGATCTTTTCACATTTTATTCTGATTCAAGTGACCTAATGACACGAAATCCACGATGTGTGTGGGGATATTTAAGCCATAGCGGTTAAATAAAATTAAGTTTCAGGCGATTACTTATTGATCACGAAAAAACCGGTGTACGTACATTTTTTTTGTCTAGATTGCACGATTTATAGGATTCCTAAATTATATAGTAGATGTGAGTTTTACGTGCTTTCTAATTGCAATATTCATATCGCACAATATCTTGACTTTGTCAGATAAATCATGCATCTCGTCTGGAACAGTGAATGAATGGATGGACATTTTCTACCAAAAAATTAATACACAAGAAAGGAAAATTATACTTTTTCTGGATAATGGGGCATCAAATCAAAAAATTCTAGAAATAAAAAAAAAACATAGATATCTTGCCTCCTAGTTGTACATCAATAAGCCAAAGGCTTGATCGTGGTGTAATTACAATGTAGTAAACCGTATAAACTTATTGGGCGATGTTACTCCTAATACAGTTTAAAACTGTTTTCGTAAGCCAATTTTCTTATGCTGGTATTTAGTTATTTTTGGATGAGGAGATGAATAGTTAAGCTTAAAAAGTAATGTGTTTTTTTAAGCTATGATTATGTTAACTTAGAACTCTTTGTTATGCAAAATATAATTTATGAGTCCTTGATGAGTTTTTATATTATGGGACTGATAGAAAAGTATAAAATTCATGGTTTCCACGACTAATTTAAATTTGGTCAATAATTGTTCTTGGGAATTCAGATGGATGTTATGTGTGTGTTTTGAGAGTCATTTTAAATATGCCTTTTCCTAGAGTTCAATTGATTCCGAAACTTATTTATTGTTCAGGAGCGACTGGGTCGTTCCCTTTTGATGTTTTTTTTTTGCATTGACAAACTTCTTCCTGAGGTCACTAATTAAATCGTTTTTAAATTAACTCCGCTGCTTAATGTTAACAGCCTTTTCAATTACAGAAAGACTACTATTTTTATAGTTAAAACTTATATTGGAATTAAAAGTATGCTGTCATATGGACGTCCGTGGTGTTCATATCCGGGTAAAACCATCAAAAAGCGGCTGATAATAGAATTGAAGCAAATTACTTTAGATCCATATTCTGTGCCATTGTGTTTCAATATGAATATATATACAGTACACTTCTATAAGCGGACACCTAAGGGACTGAGAATTTTGTCCGCTTATGAAGAAGTACACAAAAGGACTGAAGCGGATTGGTACTGAAAAAATTGTCCGTTTATGAGAGGTGTCCGCAAGGAGACAGTACACTGTATCTGATTTTTAGATTCAAATTTGGACATTGCTAATTATATCTTCGGATTTCGGGGCCCGTAACTCGGAAAGTTTGACTTGGGGGAATTTTTTTTTAATATTGTAGAATCAAAATTGTCAGTTAAATCATAATTTAATTTTTTTTTTCGCAAGAAAACCACTTATGTGCATTTATGTTTTTGTTTGCGAAAGGAATAGAACTGTGACATGTATTATGTCTACTTATGTCGATAATGATGAAGAATATTTTAAAAACATACCACTTAAGATGTTTTTTGCTAAAAAATAAAATCAGTAACAGTACATTATTTTCAATAACAGATTAGGTTGAAAAAAATACTTAATATATTTTTTCGTTTAAAATGCGCATATCTCGCGTTCTATGAGGGTCAACCAGAAAAAAAACTTTTTTTATAAGGCTTAACCAGGCTTTATTCATGTAAAATAATAGGCATGACACCAATTTGGAGAAAGTCGATTTTTTTTTTAAAAAAACCGACGTTTCCAATTTTTTTTGTCGCCCCTGATTTTTCGCCATGAACACACTTCAGCTAGGTCTGTGTAAAATGTCAAACAAATCGAATAAGCCAGTTCTGCATGGCAGATTTATTTCCGAATTGCCCCACTGTTCGCTGTTGGACATGTCCAGAGCACTTACAAGAGTCCTGCCACAATATCCAACACCAATTCCATCGGTCCGAAATTGATCCAACACCAATTCCATCGGTCCGAAATTGATGCGGCTTCGACGAAAGAATCGAATTACTAAAGCTTATTAGCTATTTTAACTATCGCTGTAATAGAGTTAATTATGTTACTCATACGCACAGAAGCCCCAATGCATCCACATTCGACAACTTCGAGTGGAGCGCAGGCGCATAAATTCATAGACAATTATTGACTTTTTTCAAAAAGTATCACAAAAAGTATCATTTTCAAAAAAAAGTTATCATTTTTAAAAAAAAAGTATAAAACGTTTTAAAACGATTTTTTTATTTAAAAATTACTTCAAATTAGGTACAAAGTAAGCAGAACAATAAATTATAATTAAATTCAGATATTAAATCCAAATAATCTATATCAACATTTGATTTGATCATAGAGGGATCTAAAAACAAAAAGTATCAAATTTAGTATCAAAAACAAAAAGTATCAAAAAAGTGGCAAGACCCAAAAAAAGTATCATTTTCGCGTCGCTCCGACAAGTCGCCGCGTGTAAACAGGATCTATCTCACCGTTTTTTTTGTGTGTATATTCTGATCTTCATTGGTAATGTACCAATATTATCATCCCTGTGTTGAATGCCACCGCCGCCGACTGCTATAAATAATCCGTCGGCGCCGCCGATTAAATTGGCTCGGCTCGGTTCGGACGAAGATGGAATGGAGGAATCTCCGATCAGACGAAGATGGAATGGAGGAATTGCCGATCAGACGACGAAGATGGAATGGAGGAATTGCCGATCAAACGACGAAGATGGAATGGAGGAATCAAAAAACAATTTCGGAAGTGTTCGGAAGTTGTGTTTTGTTTGTTGTGGTGGTATCGTGGTATTGGTATCCACCACACAGGACGACGTCCCACTGGAAAATAGATGGTATTGATGTCGCTTCCAGCCGCCGACTGGAAAAAGACCAGCCGGCGCAATCGTCGTCATTGTTCCACCAAAAACAGTTATTGGTGATAGTTAGTTTATGTTGGTTGGTTAATGTTGTTCCACCTTTCAATTAAAAAATAAAGAAAAAACAAACGTGTATCAATAAATAAATAAATTTAAAAAAATATTTGATTCGATCCATACAAACAAAACACGGAGCAACAAGCCATGGCACGCGATCGAGAGGAGCCACCTCTATCACAAACACAGGGAGCAACTCAAAGCCAAGTTTCCAATCTATGGAGTCAAGTCGAGAGCCAACCCATGGAAAATATTGTGTGGGGTCGGTTGTATGGCAAGAATATCAAAGTGAAATCATTGGGTAGGACCACCAATTATAAGATTATTTATCTGAATACGTCTTTTTCTGTTGGTTTGTTTGTTTGTTTTCTTTGATTTTATGTCATTTGCCCTTGATTTAGATTTCAATGTTGATAAATATCGTCTTGTTTCTAATGTCGCAATGTTTTATTTCTTCCTCAAATCATAGATTTAAGCAATGAATGCTTTACTGCTGGCCGCGGAGAAAACAATGATTTAATTCTGACGCTAAATGATTTACCCGAGAAGATCCTATGCCGTATATCCAAGGTGCATTTTGTGATAAAGAGAGCTAATTGTGATCTATCAAACCCGGTTTATATAGAGGTAATTATGAGAGGTATAATGTACAGGGTTCTCCAACAAGAGGTGTTATTTGAAATCACCCGGTATTTCGGTAGCTGTCACTTTTGAAGCTTTTATTCTTTGACATTCGACAAGTAGAAACTACGCCATTACTATACACGCTTCAACAACGCATTGTAATTATTAAAATACAAAATGGTGTAAATCTTGCAGTCACAGTTCGCAAACCTAAAAAGTTTCCGGACCGTGTTATCATTCGAAGAGTTGATCACAATTGACCACCGAGATCTTGTGATTTAAGACCTTGCGACTTCTTCCTTTGGGACCACCTGAAAGATAAGGTCCACGTCAACAGCCAAACGTTGATTCAAGACCGTGAGGCTATCGAGGACATAGGGCAGCCACATTCCAATTTGGTTATGGAAAATTTCATGAAAAGGATATGGTCCTGTACGCGTGGTTGTGGTGGCGATTGTTTTGTCTGATGTTGTTTTTCATTATTAACGCCATACCTTCCTCTTTATTATGAAATAAAC
The DNA here is from genome assembly GCA_958296145.1 of Hydrotaea cyrtoneurina. Taxonomy (NCBI): domain Eukaryota; kingdom Metazoa; phylum Arthropoda; class Insecta; order Diptera; family Muscidae; genus Hydrotaea; species Hydrotaea cyrtoneurina. The sequence continues at coordinate 25,463,829 of OY282514.1, read as the reverse complement.
ATCCGATCATTTATCTCAAAAAATGCAATTTCTCTTTGAATACCAATATAACACCTCTTGTTGGAGAACCCTATATTTTTAGTCCAAACGAACAACTATTTCAGCTATTTTTCAGCAGATTTAATGTAGTACTTGTATTGGGAGCGTCTCACCTTATAATCTTATTCTGGAACGTTTACCGAGAATAGTTCAGCTCATGTTGGATGACACAAAGATGCATTTAGTCAATATCATCACCAGGAAAAGCAAAAAGCGTTTTTAAATATAAACTCTTCTGGTTATATCGTTTTGTAATTCGCCCATAAAATTGTAAATTGGGTATATTGAAGTGCAAAATTTTGCAGACATGTATTTTATGCCATTTCACCAGAATCAATCAAAAATACGATTTTGGGTTTTTTGGTGTTTGGTCATTTTTGGTTTCAGGTGACGTCCAAATACGTCGAAAAGATGGAAAAACTAATTTAAGTCTCGATGTTAGTTTTTGTTATTGACCAACTTTTGTGTTATACAAGAGAAATGTGACATAAAGATGATTTTTCGGTAAAATTTAAATTTTCCCAATCCGCGTTTCAAATGATCAAGTGGTTTTAGTTCTTGAGTCAGTTTGATCTTATAAGGATGAAGACCAAGATGTTTTCGCAAAATACGCCACAGTGTGGTTTGACATATGCCCCATTCCTGAGAACGTTTTGGCTTCTTTTGAACGGATACACGTACGACTACTAAATTGTCGTGCCTTCGAGCGGCACGGCGTCTCTTTGGCGCCCGAACATTCAAAAGTAAAAAAAATTTATTCAGATGTATTCACTATAGCATGCACAGTCTGTTGGGTGGACGATTTTTATGGCCGAAAAGCGCTCTTAAAGTTGTGAACTTTACCATGATGAAAATGTTTACTTCGACTGATCAATAAAAATGTTTGAGGGTGCTTTGACATAAAGATACGATAGAAAATAAAAAAGAAATCATACAAAACATGGTTCATCGCAAAGAACATCGGTTTACAGCTAGTATGTGTAACATAAAGTAATACTATTTAATAGTATTTTATAGTATTTAATAATAAAAAATCTTTAAAAGCTACAGTTAAACTTTCAATAATGTACTACTCATCACAAAGCCAACCAAAAAAATGTTAGGAAAAAATAAGATCCAAATCTTCTATATTTATCACCTACGAGTTGCGAAACAACCCTTGTAAAGATCCATTAAGACAAAAGTTTGTATTATTGTCCGAAACAATCAAAACATCTTAATGAGTACTGAACAGAAGCCGAACATCATCTGCAAACAAATGTAATGCACTCATATCATAGCAAAGACTATACAGTGGGCAGATGTCCCTACACACTCTAAATGTCAGTAATTGGAATAACAATATTTGAAAGGGTTTCAAAGCGAATAATGTTTTTTTTTTTAAACAAAAACTGTTTAATTACCCTCTTGGAAATGTTCAGCAAACTACTTGGGACGTTTGCCCTCTGTATAGTCTTTGATAGAAGTATCTGCAGAATAGTACGCATTGCAATCGAAAAAATCAAAAGTTAAAACATAAGTTAGTGTGTATCAATTTTTTTTTCTTTTTCTAGGATATGTCGCGCAATGGAACATTTGTGAACAGCGAACGAGTTGGTACCAACAGTCGTCGAATTTTGCAAAATGATGATATTATATCACTTTCCCATCCCACATATAAAGGTGTGTACGTTTTTGATGTGGACGAGTATTTTCTTATTAACTGTATTGGACACATCATTTTGTTTATTTAGCATTTGTTTTTAAAGACCTCAGTCCAAATGAAGCCATGGGCTTACCCAAAGAAATAACGTCAAACTATTATGTTAGTCGTAAATTAGGTTCCGGTGCATGCGGTTTGGTGCGCCTAGTGTATGATAGACGTTCGTGTCAGCAATATGCCATGAAAATTGTTAAGAAGAATATGTTAGCAACTAGTACAAATCCAAATAATTTGAATGATCCTAACCGAGTAATGAATGAGGCAAAAATTATGAAAAGTCTGGGACATGTAAGTTGTCGTTTGTCTACACGTTATCGTTTAAAAAAATAACTGAACGTATATATTTCAGCCCTGCGTTATTAAAATGCACGATATTGTCGATAAGCCTGACTCAGTTTACATGGTCCTCGAATTTATGAAAGGCGGCGATTTGCTCAATCGTATAGTTGACAATAAACGGCTATCTGAAAAGATCTCGAAACTATTTTTCTATCAAATGTGTCATGCGGTGAAATATTTGCACGATAAAGGTAAGCGACTCAAAAATTGTATTTGTAACAACTTGAAAAAATAAAACTTCGGGTATTCTTATGTTGACAGGTATAACTCATCGAGATTTAAAGCCGGATAATGTTTTACTGGAGACCTCAGACGAAGAAACTTTATTGAAAGTTTCTGATTTCGGTTTGAGTAAATTTGTACAGAAGGATTCTGTCATGCGAACACTTTGTGGCACACCTCTGTATGTTGCACCAGAAGTGTTGTTGACAGGTGGGCGCGGAGCGTATACTAAAAAAGTGGATATCTGGAGTTTGGGCGTAGTTCTATTCACATGGTAAGTAATTTTAACTATATTAAAAAGACAATATAAAGTTTTGTATTGGAGTCTTGTTAGACACCAAACTAACAGAAAAGACATATCAGTAAGAGTTTTAGGAAGGTAATTACCATTTTCATTGATGTCTTATGGCCATAATACTCCATAGTGAAGTTCGCAAAGCAATTTAATTTGTTTACTTGTCTAAAACTCTAACAATCCCTATAGGTTCAGTGCACTGTTATAGCGATAGGAAATTTCATTAAAAAGTAAATTTCGAAAAAAAATGGCGCTTACGACTTTTATGAGGTAAGGGATGTTCATTGGATGAGACCCCATCTGTAATAACTCGTATAAAGCTATCTCCGAGAAAACTTGATGTGAATCGAAAAAGGTTTCACCGACTCCATTATTATTTTCAGAATAGAACTATAAATCAAATCTTATTAAAAAAATGTGCATACAAATTTTGATCTGTGTATCTCTTCATTCAGTTTGACAAAAGGTGAATTTCGTATTCTTGTCAAGCTTTACTTTTCTGAGTACAAAAATCATCACAAAAGAAACTACTTTTTAAACTCTATACATCAGTTTCTGAAGTAAATACGTACACATTTTGCGGCACTTACTCGAGTGCATCTTTGATCCTACAAGGTCGTGATCTGGGGGCGAGTTTTGCGGTTTGGGACGTTCGCAAGAAACATTTTTAAAAGACTTCGAGGCTCCCCTTGAAACAACTTCAGCCCCCTCGAAGCACTACGCTGTCTTTGGACGTCTGTCCTCTAGAAATTGCCAACATCATTCTTAATAGTAATTAAATTCTGTGTACTATGCGTTTAAATTATTTCGACTTTTCCCACACAGTCTCAGTGGCACTTTACCATTTTCTGATGATTACGGATCTCCAGCTTGCGAGCAGATTAAAAAAGGCCATTTTCGTTTTAATCATCCGTCTTGGAAGCAGGTATCACAAAGAGCCACATCTCTGATTAAAAATATGTTAATTGTGGATCCCCAACGAAGACCAACTATAGATGATGTTTTGCAAAGTAGTTGGCTTAAGGACACACAAATGTTACGAACAGCCAATAAACTTATGAAAATAGAACCAATGGAGACAGAGGATGAAGAAAATTTTCTAGAACCACCCATGAAACGTTCCAGAAGATAAATAATGCATTTACGTTTTACCTTAGTTATAATATTAAAAAAAACACTCATTCACAAGCGGCCAAATAGAGTATTAATTTAGTACATCAGTTATTATACGTATTTAATTACTTGTTTTTTGTTTGTTTTTGTTCCTTAAAAGTACTCAATGCGTTTCACTACCTCTACATTAATATTCATTTGATATGAAAGATATACAAAATATTATTCCATTTGACATCATTTGAAACCACCAAATAAGTTTTTTTTTCATGTAAATTGTAAGAGTTGTACTCAATACAATCTTTGTTAGATATACAATTATACTCTGTCGTCTTATTTCTACAAACAATACTACTGTTTATTATTATTCTTTTTTATTTATATATTTAACTCTATTTTTTGTATTCTAATGTTTATGTTATGTCTACATTGTAAGCTGAGCTTTTTAAGGCTTTTTAGTATACGAATATTGAATAAGGCTGTGATTTGCCTTGTTTTGAATAAATATGAATATTTTTTTATATAAAATGTTTTTGCAAAAAGATTTCCGCGGAAATTCATTATATATTATCGTTTCTTTGTTGTTGTTGTTTTTTTATTAAATTGGTTCTTTGAGAACTTTAAAAGAATACCAAATGCAATACCAAATAAATCACATGGAATAGGGATTAATACGACGATGTGCATATTCCGATTAGTGCGCAGTTATTACGTCTTATGCGCTGTATTGTTGATTATTACAATGCAAATATATTTCATATATTATATATTATACATAGCTTCCTCTAGTCAATTAACAAAGACCGAAACCATTGTAGTATGATGTGCCGCAGGTCGAATAACGCGCATTTTTATTAAGACTCATTTTTATCCTGTCAATTCCGGGACCTTCTATTTAAAGTCGGCTCCTAACAGCTAATGATAATCCTAAAGAAGTTTTACATGACTGATACTCGTAAAGCCATCGGCATTTACTAGGACACACCACGGCTGTCAAATCTTACTGAAGTTAGCGTAACAACAATCAAAATTAACTATTAAAAATTAGGTGTCTATGGAAATAAAGATTTAAAATTACTCAAAATCAATAAAAAAAAAAGATTAATTGTATTATACAGAGGGCAGAAATCAACATCGAATTGGACCGACCCCCCGACCATATCTTAAAACTTTAAAACCCATCCGACCAAATTTGCTAGAAAAAGCCCAAAACGGCAACGCTGGTTGTATACCCTAAATATATTTGTTTGAATATAGTCAATATTAATGATAACGGTGGCAACACTGCTGCTTCATACCGTACGGGAAGCGGCTAGATAATGGAAGAACCTACGATTACCAATAGATATAATGGAGGAATCGATGATTAACGAATCATGTAATGGAGGAATCGAAAAACACTTTCATTCTATTCTCAGGCAACTATTTCACGCGACGGGAGCAATGACAAAAGGCGAATGAAGTTAAGAAGTGGAATGACAAGCCCTCATACGTACCAACCTAGTTAGCCAACTTGATCTGAAACCAAAATATTTTATTTTCATCCAACCGAGGCCGAATCTATGACCAACTATCCCTCACACTTTTTTTTTTTTTTTTTTTTTTTTATTGAGACTTTCTTTCTTTTCGGTAACATAAACAATGTACATAGCGAACGTTTAACATTTAACACTTAGAACTATATTCGTCTTGTTCTAATACACGGTGAGTTGTGAGTACATGCGACATGCTTACTGAGATAGTAGGTATATACATAAGAAAATGTAACATAACATAAAATAGAATAGAATAAGGCTTGCTCGCGGCCTTTACTGTGTCGAACCCCTCACACTTTACAACTGGTTGTTAAACTGAGTTGAACAACCCAGCTGGTCGTTTTCCTCAGACTCTACAATTTTGTAACCAATTTCTTATCCAATCTTCCAATCTGTAGTGTCAACATGAACGCATATGTTATTGCCTTTATTATAGACAAGGTATTAGCGGAGGGGAAAAAAGAAAAAAAAAACAGGAATTTATATCACTCAATAAAATCAAAAACATTTTTTACAGCAATTCATTCATGACAAGCCCTCACACGTACAAACTTGATCTGAAACAAAAATATTTTATTTTCATCCAACCGACGACCAATCTGCGACCGACTATCTCTCACACGTTAAAACCGGTTGTACAACTTGATCAAATTGTACAACCCGTTCTGTGATGATTAGAATATGGAAACGTACGTTAATGTTGGCACTATTGGTCCTATTTGGGCACATTTAATGTGTCATCGTGGCCCAAATAGAAGTTTCCAAAGTACCACCACTGTACGGGACTAGCGTGCTGTGCGGACATATTAATCTACCAAGCGGACGAGACACGGCGTGAAATAAAATAAATTTGGTGCTTCGATTGTGAAATTTCAATTTCTTAGCATAAAAGAATTACTGACAAAGCATTTATACAAAGGTAATTTCGCAACGTATTGTAAGATTGTTGTAAAATAAAAAAAAAAGTGAAAAAACATACATTGTTTGGGCTTTTTGCGGAGGTTTTAATTATAACCTCATATTTTAAAAAATGGCGTCAACCGGTGAAAAATGCCAATTTCCAAAAGCCATGAAATTGAATTGTGATAATGAAGTTATTTTTCGTTTTTTTTAGCACAAGCGGCTTGACTTAGTTTATAAAAAAAAGTTGGAAAAACAAACAAAAGAATAAAATGGCTGATAATGATGATCTTTTGGATTACGAGGATGAGGAGCAAACAGAGACCACTGTCGCCGAAACACAAGAGGCGCCAAAAAAAGATGTCAAGGGTACTTACGTGTCTATTCACAGTTCTGGCTTCCGTGATTTCCTTCTGAAGCCGGAAATTTTGAGAGCCATTGTCGATTGTGGCTTTGAACATCCTTCGGAAGGTAAGCAAAAAAAAAAAAAAAAGACATGAGTCACATTTGTTTTTCTTGTTGTTACATATACAGTTGCAACGCTAACATTAATAATAATTTCTTGCGTTGGCTGATACAACTTCTCACCCCAAAACTGGGAATATGTTTTTTTATATCTTTACCTTTGATCGCGACAATATGGATAGCAGAGTCATTGTAAAGTACATTTCGAAATGTATAGACCGAGATCCATCATTCTGTTTTAGTGTAAAGTACTCACAAACAAGAATCCTTTATTTTCCTTAAATGATGTTGGACTTATCCAAACTGAAAGTAAAGCCACCAAATGGTTTTATTTCTCTTGTCATTTCGAAGTGTAAGCAACCGAGATCCATTATTCTGTTATTTTGCCTTATAAAATGTACTTACTGGTAAAAGCAATGAAACGCAAGACTGACTACATATTAATTTATATTTCCGTTGTATGATTTGTCCACACGAATCCTTTATTTCGCTTTAATTTGTCATAATGCGTTTATATATGGTACAGTTTCTTCCGGCTCTACTATCGTTTATTAGTCTCTGCATGCTTAACACTGGCCCAGCGTTCGATAAATCGAAAACTACACGCTAAAAAACACTAATAAAAAAAGTCGCTGGGCATTAATGGGTTAAGATATAGGTTTCCCAAGAACTTCGATTTCTGCACGACATCCAGTTCGTTATGCCAAGCATATTCATGTCTTCTTCTACTTAGATTTTCATTGGAAATGTCGATCATTCATGCACTTGACTGAATATCGATCATAAAGTTAACTTTTTTCGAGCATTGTCACCATTATCCATGTTTCAGCGACATCAATAATACCGGGTAATAAAGTATGTTATACTGTGTAATTTTCGTCCCTTGCTTAGCCAACGATCCCTTAGATGAATACAATATTGTTTCAAGAATATTTTGTTTTCACAATTGCATGAATATGTTATGCCTTTCTCACCATTAGACCCATTTGGTCGATTCTTTCTGAATGCATGATGTACATGATTCGAGTTACATTTCGCTCAATCTTTCCGTCGAAATGTATTAACTTTCGGTTTTCCAAAAAGTTATCCATCAGAATGTTGATTACATTGTATTATAAGAAAGTGCGTCGGAATTATATGACAGATTATTTTTCACAGTGGGATATTCATTCTGGCAATGAATTGTAGGATAAGTTATATATGTATACGTTTCAGTAGTGAGTGTCGAATAACCTTAGTGATATGAAGATATCTTACTTATTTCCCTTAACATTCCATGAATGAACAGACGGGGAACTTCTCTCGAATCAGTGAGCTGTGTACGATATAATTTGTATACTCACTGACCGGGACCTACAGCTTAAAGCCGGCTCCGAACGGCTAATGCTTTTCTAGAGAAGTTTTACATGGCTTTGAGATTGCCCTCTTACTCGTAAAGTCGCCAACATTTACGACGCGGAAACAGCCGCCGAAAAAAAATTTTGATGGTCTTACCCGGTTTCGAACTCGGGTCATTCTGTGTGATAGTCGCACACACTACCTACCTCACCACGGCCGTCCACAGATATGAAGATATCTATTAAATAAAAAAAACAGAATGTCTTCATCGTATTATAGGATGTGTGTTGCTGCGGCAAGGAATAAAATCGATATACCACGTGACGGTCGGTAAAATATTTATTTTAGATTTAATACAATTGGGGCTATGCTCAAATATTTATGTCCCACGTTTATTGTTTTGTATACACCAACATTTGTTTTAAAATCTTTTTATTGTTTCTCTTTTCAGTACAACATGAATGTATTCCTCAGGCTGTTTTAGGCATGGACATTCTCTGCCAAGCTAAATCGGGTATGGGTAAAACGGCTGTATTTGTGCTTGCCACACTGCAGCAGTTGGAGCCCACCGAGAATGTTGTCTATGTTCTAGTCATGTGTCACACTCGAGAACTTGCATTCCAAATTAGTAAGGAATACGAACGTTTTTCCAAATATATGCCATCCGTTAAAGTAAGTTGAGAAAACCGACATTACTGATTTTATAAATCATTGGTTACTCTATTTGTTTGCTATTTATATTATATAGGTTGGTGTTTTCTTTGGTGGTTTATCTATACAAAAAGATGAGGAAACTTTGAAAAATATCACACCTCATATTGTCGTTGGTACACCAGGTCGCATTTTGGCTTTGATCCGCAATAAGAAGTTAAATTTGAAGCATCTTAAACATTTTATTCTTGACGAATGTGACAAAATGTTGGAACAACTCGGTAAGTATTAGAGATATGTCATCATGACCATATTTTAGTTTCTGTAATGGTTTTGTTTGTTATCGGAATTTGAGAAATATCCTTCATATCGTTTTTAGAGCCTTAAAATAAAAAGCGATGCGGTTGTTGTCCTAAGTGCTATATCGCACATTTTATTTTGACTCATATGCCATTTTCGACACGTTCATAACTCCACGCGATCACAAATAATTTATGTCAAACCATTTAAACTAACATAGGCGGTTAATAAATGTTTAAGTAATGAAAATTATTGTTATTCTATTCTCTCTTCTGTATCTTTTCAGATATGCGTCGGGACGTTCAGGAAATTTTCCGCAGTACACCTCACGGAAAACAAGTTATGATGTTTTCCGCTACATTAAGCAAAGACATACGTCCGGTTTGCAAAAAATTCATGCAAGATGTAAATATCAACAACGTGTTCATATCTCTATATCTACTACTACTCCTCCTAGTTGTTGTCGTTGTCCAAAATAGTTACGCCACCACAAAGCGCCTTTCTCAAACATTAAAACAACTATTCCTGCGATGCTATATTTATAAATCAACAACATCGGTGACGAAAAAATTTAAATTTAAATATCTATTATGATAATGAAGAAATGGCATGAAATTCAAAAAGAAATTAATGCCAACAACTTGTATAACTTGAAGTCATAATGCGACTATGCGAATTAAAAAATGGCGTATTTTAAACGTGTGAATTAAAACCGTTAAAAAGCATTTGATATGCTGATAACAACATAATAAAAACACGACCCATCGCCCGTGTTGATGGGGTCTAATAAATAAATATATCCTAAACGGCGATTTCAATCGTGTAATGCATAATAAATAATATTACCGGTTTATAACAACAAATCTTAAATGATTTAAAAATAAATGATTTGGATATCATTGCAAATATCTTAAAAACATGCCTACATCAGCCTCCGGTGGAAGAATGAATGAAATCAACAGTTCTTGTTATATAAATTCAATATGGAATCCAATGAAGCCATATCATGCAAACAGACAGGCATTCGTGTGATCGTCTCAGGGGGCTCCGAGCTTCGATGTGCCCAGTGAAGGCCAAATCTGTCACGCCTCCTACTAGTTTTGTGCAAACGCCCCGTTTGCATTTGTTTTGAGAGAACGACTTTGATGGTAGTGTGGCCGTATGTAGACTAAACTAAGTTAACAACATAGGTTCAATACATTAAAATATTACCACGACTAACGTTTCATGTTCAGTTGATTTAAATTAATGGTATAACGATATATTTTTTACATTTTCCGAAAATTTGCAGCCTATGGAAGTTTATGTGGATGATGAAGCAAAATTGACATTGCACGGTTTACAACAACATTATGTCAAGTTGAAGGAAAATGAGAAGAACAAAAAATTATTCGAACTATTGGATGTTTTAGAATTCAATCAAGTGGGTTTCCTTCAGCAGCAAAAAAGTAACATTAATTGACAAACATGTTCTTTTAAATTTTATTAAAGGTTGTTATTTTTGTTAAGTCCGTACAACGTTGTATGGCTTTGGCTCAACTGTTGACAGAACAAAACTTCCCAGCCATTGGTATACATCGTGGAATGACCCAGGAGGAACGCTTAAATCGGTATCAACAATTCAAAGATTTCCAAAAACGTATTTTGGTCGCTACAAATTTGTTTGGTCGAGGCATGGATATTGAACGTGTTAATATTGTATTTAATTACGATATGCCTGAAGATTCTGATACATATTTGCATCGTGTCGCTCGTGCTGGTCGTTTTGGTACCAAAGGTTTGGCCATTACATTTGTTTCGGACGAAGCCGATGCGAAGATTCTCAATGAAGTGCAAGACAGATTCGATGTTAATATCACAGAATTACCGGATGAAATCGATTTATCCTCATACAGTAAGTGTCCCCCCACAAAAACAATTTGACCTGCTGCTAATCCAAATCATTTAACCTTTTTTTATTTACAGTCGAAGGACGATAATTTTAAATATTACTAAAATACAATTAGGTATTAAAAACAAATAAAATAGCTATCATATTTTTAATGATGGTCTGCAATGATTTCTAACGAAGTTTTGGTTTTATTTATGTTAAACGTCGACTTTAAAAAAGACTATTCGGATTGTTTTTAATAAAATTCGGATAGTAATCTACTGAAGAATGTATTTCTGGTAAGGTGATATTTTAATGGACATTTGCTTAATATTGTGACAATTGAAACAAATTTTCAGAAGCATTCTTGACGTCCCTCATATAAATCAACGTTCTCTGAGTCAACTTTCAATTTTAAATCTGTCGGCAAACACATTGCAATTGACTGCATCGTTTTAAAAAAAACGAAATGGCGGCGTAAAGCCCAGAAATATTTTCCATAGCAAACAAAGAAATACATTTTGAAAAACGTTAGACAGATATAGATATCTCTATATCTACTACTACTCCTCCTAGTTGTTGTCGTTGTCCAAAATAGTTACGCCACCACAAAGCGCCTTTCTCAAACATTAAAACAACTATTCCTGCGATGCTATATTTATAAATCAACAACATCGGTGACGAAAAAATTTAAATTTAAATATCTATTATGATAATGAAGAAATGGCATGAAATTCAAAAAGAAATTAATGCCAACAACTTGTATAACTTGAAGTCATAATGCGACTATGCGAATTAAAAAATGGCGTATTTTAAACGTGTGAATTAAAACCGTTAAAAAGCATTTGATATGCTGATAACAACATAATAAAAACACGACCCATCGCCCGTGTTGATGGGGTCTAATAAATAAATATATCCTAAACGGCGATTTCAATCGTGTAATGCATAATAAATAATATTACCGGTTTATAACAACAAATCTTAAATGATTTAAAAATAAATGATTTGGATATCATTGCAAATATCTTAAAAACATGCCTACATCAGCCTCCGGTGGAAGAATGAATGAAATCAACAGTTCTTGTTATATAAATTCAATATGGAATCCAATGAAGCCATATCATGCAAACAGACAGGCATTCGTGTGATCGTCTCAGGGGGCTCCGAGCTTCGATGTGCCCAGTGAAGGCCAAATCTGTCACGCCTCCTACTAGTTTTGTGCAAACGCCCCGTTTGCATTTGTTTTGAGAGAACGACTTTGATGGTAGTGTGGCCGTATGTAGACTAAACTAAGTTAACAACATAGGTTCAATACATTAAAATATTACCACGACTAACGTTTCATGTTCAGTTGATTTAAATTAATGGTATAACGATATATTTTTTACATTTTCCGAAAATTTGCAGCCTATGGAAGTTTATGTGGATGATGAAGCAAAATTGACATTGCACGGTTTACAACAACATTATGTCAAGTTGAAGGAAAATGAGAAGAACAAAAAATTATTCGAACTATTGGATGTTTTAGAATTCAATCAAGTGGGTTTCCTTCAGCAGCAAAAAAGTAACATTAATTGACAAACATGTTCTTTTTAATTTTATTAAAGGTTGTTATTTTTGTTAAGTCCGTACAACGTTGTATGGCTTTGGCTCAACTGTTGACAGAACAAAACTTCCCAGCCATTGGTATACATCGTGGAATGACCCAGGAGGAACGCTTAAATCGGTATCAACAATTCAAAGATTTCCAAAAACGTATTTTGGTCGCTACAAATTTGTTTGGTCGAGGCATGGATATTGAACGTGTTAATATTGTATTTAATTACGATATGCCTGAAGATTCTGATACATATTTGCATCGTGTCGCTCGTGCTGGTCGTTTTGGTACCAAAGGTTTGGCCATTACATTTGTTTCGGACGAAGCCGATGCGAAGATTCTCAATGAAGTGCAAGACAGATTCGATGTTAATATCACAGAATTACCGGATGAAATCGATTTATCCTCATACAGTAAGTGTCCCCCCACAAAAACAATTTGACCTGCTGCTAATCCAAATCATTTAACCTTTTTTTATTTACAGTCGAAGGACGATAATTTTAAATATTACTAAAATACATACATCTTATACGTGCGAATGCCTCCGACAAATCTGTTGGATGCCAGTATAATTAGAAAAAGAATACCAATAATATTTGACACAAAATAACTGAAGAATGTTTAAATAAAACAACAAAAACTCAACAATGCATTCATCTTTAATTTGGTATGAGACAACAACAAATTTCTTTATTTATTTAAAAAACTTTTTATGCAAAAAATTTTTTGCTTTTTTATAAGCAATTAGGTATTAAAAACAAATAAAATAGCTATCATATTTTTAATGATGGTCTGCAATGATTTCTAACGAAGTTTTGGTTTTATTTATGTTAAACGTCGACTTTAAAAAAGACTATTCGGATTGTTTTTAATAAAATTCGGATAGTAATCTACTGAAGAATGTATTTCTGGTAAGGTGATATTTTAATGGACATTTGCTTAATATTGTGACAATTGAAACAAATTTTCAGAAGCATTCTTGACGTCCCTCATATAAATCAACGTTCTCTGAGTCAACTTTCAATTTTAAATCTGTCGGCAAACACATTGCAATTGACTGCATCGTTTTAAAAAAAACGAAATGGCGGCGTAAAGCCCAGAAATATTTTCCATAGCAAACAAAGAAATACATTTTGAAAAACGTTAGACAGATATAGATATCTCTATATCTACTACTACTCCTCCTAGTTGTTGTCGTTGTCCAAAATAGTTACGCCACCACAAAGCGCCTTTCTCAAACATTAAAACAACTATTCCTGCGATGCTATATTTATAAATCAACAACATCGGTGACGAAAAAATTTAAATTTAAATATCTATTATGATAATGAAGAAATGGCATGAAATTCAAAAAGAAATTAATGCCAACAACTTGTATAACTTGAAGTCATAATGCGACTATGCGAATTAAAAAATGGCGTATTTTAAACGTGTGAATTAAAACCGTTAAAAAGCATTTGATATGCTGATAACAACATAATAAAAACACGACCCATCGCCCGTGTTGATGGGGTCTAATAAATAAATATATCCTAAACGGCGATTTCAATCGTGTAATGCATAATAAATAATATTACCGGTTTATAACAACAAATCTTAAATGATTTAAAAATAAATGATTTGGATATCATTGCAAATATCTTAAAAACATGCCTACATCAGCCTCCGGTGGAAGAATGAATGAAATCAACAGTTCTTGTTATATAAATTCAATATGGAATCCAATGAAGCCATATCATGCAAACAGACAGGCATTCGTGTGATCGTCTCAGGGGGCTCCGAGCTTCGATGTGCCCAGTGAAGGCCAAATCTGTCACGCCTCCTACTAGTTTTGTGCAAACGCCCCGTTTGCATTTGTTTTGAGAGAACGACTTTGATGGTAGTGTGGCCGTATGTAGACTAAACTAAGTTAACAACATAGGTTCAATACATTAAAATATTACCACGACTAACGTTTCATGTTCAGTTGATTTAAATTAATGGTATAACGATATATTTTTTACATTTTCCGAAAATTTGCAGCCTATGGAAGTTTATGTGGATGATGAAGCAAAATTGACATTGCACGGTTTACAACAACATTATGTCAAGTTGAAGGAAAATGAGAAGAACAAAAAATTATTCGAACTATTGGATGTTTTAGAATTCAATCAAGTGGGTTTCCTTCAGCAGCAAAAAAGTAACATTAATTGACAAACATGTTCTTTTTAATTTTATTAAAGGTTGTTATTTTTGTTAAGTCCGTACAACGTTGTATGGCTTTGGCTCAACTGTTGACAGAACAAAACTTCCCAGCCATTGGTATACATCGTGGAATGACCCAGGAGGAACGCTTAAATCGGTATCAACAATTCAAAGATTTCCAAAAACGTATTTTGGTCGCTACAAATTTGTTTGGTCGAGGCATGGATATTGAACGTGTTAATATTGTATTTAATTACGATATGCCTGAAGATTCTGATACATATTTGCATCGTGTCGCTCGTGCTGGTCGTTTTGGTACCAAAGGTTTGGCCATTACATTTGTTTCGGACGAAGCCGATGCGAAGATTCTCAATGAAGTGCAAGACAGATTCGATGTTAATATCACAGAATTACCGGATGAAATCGATTTATCCTCATACAGTAAGTGTCCCCCCACAAAAACAATTTGACCTGCTGCTAATCCAAATCATTTAACCTTTTTTTATTTACAGTCGAAGGACGATAATTTTAAATATTACTAAAATACATACATCTTATACGTGCGAATGCCTCCGACAAATCTGTTGGATGCCAGTATAATTAGAAAAAGAATACCAATAATATTTGACACAAAATAACTGAAGAATGTTTAAATAAAACAACAAAAACTCAACAATGCATTCATCTTTAATTTGGTATGAGACAACAACAAATTTCTTTATTTATTTAAAAAACTTTTTATGCAAAAAATTTTTTGCTTTTTTATAAGCAATTAGGTATTAAAAACAAATAAAATAGCTATCATATTTTTAATGATGGTCTGCAATGATTTCTAACGAAGTTTTGGTTTTATTTATGTTAAACGTCGACTTTAAAAAAGACTATTCGGATTGTTTTTAATAAAATTCGGATAGTAATCTACTGAAGAATGTATTTCTGGTAAGGTGATATTTTAATGGACATTTGCTTAATATTGTGACAATTGAAACAAATTTTCAGAAGCATTCTTGACGTCCCTCATATAAATCAACGTTCTCTGAGTCAACTTTCAATTTTAAATCTGTCGGCAAACACATTGCAATTGACTGCATCGTTTTAAAAAAAACGAAATGGCGGCGTAAAGCCCAGAAATATTTTCCATAGCAAACAAAGAAATACATTTTGACAAACGTTAGACAGATATAGATATCTCTATATCTACTACTACTCCTCCTAGTTGTTGTCGTTGTCCAAAATAGTTACGCCACCACAAAGCGCCTTTCTCAAACATTAAAACAACTATTCCTGCGATGCTATATTTATAAATCAACAACATCGGTGACGAAAAAATTTAAATTTAAATATCTATTATGATAATGAAGAAATGGCATGAAATTCAAAAAGAAATTAATGCCAACAACTTGTATAACTTGAAGTCATAATGCGACTATGCGAATTAAAAAATGGCGTATTTTAAACGTGTGAATTAAAACCGTTAAAAAGCATTTGATATGCTGATAACAACATAATAAAAACACGACCCATCGCCCGTGTTGATGGGGTCTAATAAATAAATATATCCTAAACGGCGATTTCAATCGTGTAATGCATAATAAATAATATTACCGGTTTATAACAACAAATCTTAAATGATTTAAAAATAAATGATTTGGATATCATTGCAAATATCTTAAAAACATGCCTACATCAGCCTCCGGTGGAAGAATGAATGAAATCAACAGTTCTTGTTATATAAATTCAATATGGAATCCAATGAAGCCATATCATGCAAACAGACAGGCATTCGTGTGATCGTCTCAGGGGGCTCCGAGCTTCGATGTGCCCAGTGAAGGCCAAATCTGTCACGCCTCCTACTAGTTTTGTGCAAACGCCCCGTTTGCATTTGTTTTGAGAGAACGACTTTGATGGTAGTGTGGCCGTATGTAGACTAAACTAAGTTAACAACATAGGTTCAATACATTAAAATATTACCACGACTAACGTTTCATGTTCAGTTGATTTAAATTAATGGTATAACGATATATTTTTTACATTTTCCGAAAATTTGCAGCCTATGGAAGTTTATGTGGATGATGAAGCAAAATTGACATTGCACGGTTTACAACAACATTATGTCAAGTTGAAGGAAAATGAGAAGAACAAAAAATTATTCGAACTATTGGATGTTTTAGAATTCAATCAAGTGGGTTTCCTTCAGCAGCAAAAAAGTAACATTAATTGACAAACATGTTCTTTTTAATTTTATTAAAGGTTGTTATTTTTGTTAAGTCCGTACAACGTTGTATGGCTTTGGCTCAACTGTTGACAGAACAAAACTTCCCAGCCATTGGTATACATCGTGGAATGACCCAGGAGGAACGCTTAAATCGGTATCAACAATTCAAAGATTTCCAAAAACGTATTTTGGTCGCTACAAATTTGTTTGGTCGAGGCATGGATATTGAACGTGTTAATATTGTATTTAATTACGATATGCCTGAAGATTCTGATACATATTTGCATCGTGTCGCTCGTGCTGGTCGTTTTGGTACCAAAGGTTTGGCCATTACATTTGTTTCGGACGAAGCCGATGCGAAGATTCTCAATGAAGTGCAAGACAGATTCGATGTTAATATCACAGAATTACCGGATGAAATCGATTTATCCTCATACAGTAAGTGTCCCCCCACAAAAACAATTTGACCTGCTGCTAATCCAAATCATTTAACCTTTTTTTATTTACAGTCGAAGGACGATAATTTTAAATATTACTAAAATACATACATCTTATACGTGCGAATGCCTCCGACAAATCTGTTGGATGCCAGTATAATTAGAAAAAGAATACCAATAATATTTGACACAAAATAACTGAAGAATGTTTAAATAAAACAACAAAAACTCAACAATGCATTCATCTTTAATTTGGTATGAGACAACAACAAATTTCTTTATTTATTTAAAAAACTTTTTATGCAAAAAATTGTTTGCTTTTTTATAAGCAATTAGGTATTAAAAACAAATAAAATAGCTATCATATTTTTAATGATGGTCTGCAATGATTTCTAACGAAGTTTTGGTTTTATTTATGTTAAACGTCGACTTTAAAAAAGACTATTCGGATTGTTTTTAATAAAATTCGGATAGTAATCTACTGAAGAATGTATTTCTGGTAAGGTGATATTTTAATGGACATTTGCTTAATATTGTGACAATTGAAACAAATTTTCAGAAGCATTCTTGACGTCCCTCATATAAATCAACGTTCTCTGAGTCAACTTTCAATTTTAAATCTGTCGGCAAACACATTGCAATTGACTGCATCGTTTTAAAAAAAACGAAATGGCGGCGTAAAGCCCAGAAATATTTTCCATAGCAAACAAAGAAATACATTTTGAAAAACGTTAGACAGATTCCATAACGGGAAAACGTGCCGCTCCGACCACAAAATTTAAAATGAATGACTTTTTCTGTTTGTTTCGTATAAACTAAACGGCTGGACCTATTGCAGAATGTAACTGAAATAGGGTATATATATATACGACTCTGACTCGTGAAGGCCTTAAAGACATTTGACCGCGAAACATAAATTGACAACTCTGCCAAAAAAAATGCGTGCGCAGAGGACTGAGCTGATCGATCCCTCCTTCGCAACCGTCTGGGGTTGCCACTTTAACTTTATTCCGTTCCTCTCTTGCCACTTAAATAATGTTTGCGACTAACCAGCCGTTTAGGTAAAACATGTACGGCTCTGCCACCCCGCCGCCGTTGACATTGCTTCAGCTCGGTTCTCTGTCCGTGCGTTCTTGAAATTAATTGTTTTCTTTATTTTCTTTTCTTAATTAATTAATTAAGGAAATCGACTATAACAATGTCTTCTTCGGTACATTGTCAGTTATGGATGGGGAGTGTAAGTATTTGATTAATTTTTTAACGTGTTGCTGTTCTCGGTTTTATTCAAACAAATAAACGATAGATCCTTTACCAACTTTTTGTGGGTGAGGAGACATTTTACATGTTCTGTTCTACGTGCTAGTAGGGGAGGTATTTATTTACAGGCTTCATCAGTCTAAATAATAGCGCCCGACCAAGTAAAATGTATTTTGAACTTACGACATATAGTTGTAGTTAATGTTTGATTTATGCAGATGAATCTATTTTTCCTTACTGCTTTATTTATTAAATACTTTCGATTTTCAGTTGGAGCCATACATGACGGAGAATTTTGTCATTGCAGCCTTCCGTAAAATGGGTGAGGATCCCACCACTGTACGTTTGATGCGTAACAAATACACCGGCGAACCGGCGGGATATTGTTTCGTAAACTTTTCAACTGATGAAAGGGCCATGGATGCCATGCATAAATTAAATGGCAAACCCATACCCGGTACTAATCCCATTGTGCGTTTCCGCTTGAACAGTGCTAGCAATTCATATAAAATGCCTGGAAATGAACGAGAATTCAGCGTTTGGGTAGGCGATCTCAGTTCTGATGTCGATGATTATCAATTGTACAAGGCATTTTCATCAAAATATACTTCGATAAAAACTGCCAAAGTTATCATAGATGGTTCCGGATTTTCCAAGGGTTACGGATTTGTACGTTTTGGTATTGAAGATGAACAGCAGTCAGCTTTATATGATATGAACGGCTATATTGGTTTGGGTTCGAAGCCTCTGAAAATTTGCAATGCTGTACCTAAACCTAAAAGCGAACTGGGTATTGCGTTGGGCACCAGTAGTAATTATGGCTACGGTGGCTCGGGACCAACTGCAACTAGTACTACAACAAGTTCCGACTACACACAATATTATGATCCCACCTCTACTTATTGGCAAGGTTATAATGCATGGCAAAATTATTATGATGCTTCAGGAGCTACTGCTACCGATCCAACGGGTGCGTATTATCAACAATCTATGGTACAATCTCATTCGAATCCTCAAACGTTGGCCCAGCATGCAGAAGCTTGGAGTGCTCAACGTAGTGCCCAGTATGAACAACAAAGTGCAGCTGCTGCCGCCGCCGCATCTGTTTCAAATGGAGCTACTGAAGAGGAGGATAATTATGCCCTAGTTGATCATAAATTTACATTGGATGTGGATAAGTTGAACCGTGAAGCACTTGATTCGGATCGTAATTTGTATGATGCTTTAGAAAGTTCCAAATGGTTGCCACTAGAACAGTTAGAAGCATACTAATTAAGAGTAATAAGTAACATTGTTTAGTTTGTAATCATAACTATTTTTTTTTAATACGTTTAGTCTGTTTGGAATAAATGATGACTGTTCCAATGATGTTATTATATCTACTCGGATGGGTCGATTTATTTTTAGGAAATTATTTTTATACGGTGAAAGAAATAGATAATATGCGTACTTCCATATCAATACAAAATACATGTATTGATATGGAAGTACTCATTAGTTCTCAAACGACTCTAAACTACACTCATTATGTAGTGCTAAGCGAGCCTATAGGTGTGATATAACATGCTTAAACTCGCAATAGTACTATAGTTTCAGATGCTCTATAGTCTATGGCGCTTTCATGTTATAACCGGCCCAAATTTATCTTGATACAACCAATACGCGAGAAAAGAGCTTATCAAAAGAACAAAGAAATCATTTCTTTCTCAATTGTATATGAATTTAAACCTAGATATTTGAAATACGTAATATATCTATTCTTTGAATAAAAATCTAATAAAATCACTTCCACCATGTTGTGATTCTTGGCTATCGAACAGATTTTTTTTTTAATTTTAAAACAATATTGGATAAAATAAGTAATTGAATTAGTCTATTATCCAATACATACGTTAAAATCGCACTTAATTGCGTCATATGAAGAAAGTCGAGAGAGTTCAATAAAATACTTAATGGCTTGCATTTTAGTGATCCGAAACCGAGTAATCTCTTTCAAGAAATTAAAATAATTTTTCGGATGTTAACATTCTTTGATGTGGATTCATGTGTCTTTGATAGTAATTTGATATTGGAACAAATAATGGGCTATGTCGGATTGGAGAGAATGATTCCTCGCATAAAATTAAAAATCGATTATCCTACCCGAAATCCCACTTACAAATTAAAGAGTGTAAGCAAGCGAAAAATAACGTCATCGAAAGTCGAGGTTCTTCCATACAATTCAACATATTCCTGTATCAATTTTTTACGGACAGTTAACTTGAACTATATGTATTCAACATACACAACCATCAGAGGCTGACGTCGCCAAAAATAATAATAATTGTTATATTCAAATACGTTGGGATATAAGATATTCTTAAAAGAATTTATTTTGATAAACAAAAAATTACTTATAAAGTTTTGAGAAAATAAATATCTTGTTCGTGTATCTATAATGAGTTTTATATCGCGTATTAGCACACAAAGAAATTTAAAATCTATTATAAATATAGATTTCTATTCAGCAGTTATTAGTGTAAACGTGAGTTTACTAAGTGTAAACGCGATTTTATTAAGTGTAGACGTGAGTGGTAAAGCGAAAAATTGGTCTAATGGTGAAGGTCGCGTTGTATCCTTCCTTCCAATTTAAAAGCTTTTTGTATCTTCATTCCTATGGTAGTGTCAGACAGAGATGAAAAAGACTAAAAATTAAATAATAGTATAAATGTTAATTAAATTTATTTAATTACACGACTTCGAAAAACAAATTTAAAAAATAAACTTATTGTTGCTTTGACTTTTTTTCAATTACATTTTTTTGTTTTCTAAGAAATGTTTATCTATTTAAGCGAAAATAAAGGTATTCTATCTTTTAAATAATTCAGATATTATTAAAACTTATAAGAATTGCGGAAGAAAGGCAGATTTCTTATTATTTACATATTTGTTTGTATATACGATTTCTTTTATCAATTGGTTTTCCATGGTTTGGGAGGGGAATTCTTTTATTTGAAGAAAATTAGGCATTAAACTACTTTTTGTATAATTAATATATTTATGTGTATATATGTATAAAAAGAAGTGAATTGTATAAAAACAAAGAGAACAAAAAGATATAACATCGTTGCACACAAAATCAGAAACTTTTAATGTAAAAACCAAGAAAACTAAATTAAATTTTAACACATGTTTTTGCTGGATTTTGGAACGAAATTGTCATTTGATGAATTCATATATATGAATTGGGACGAATGGAAAAACGTTTAGGATAACGTTTAACCACTGCTGACGAAGAATGCGTGGCGGTGGTGGTATTGGAGGATGTATCAGTGTGTGTTGGAAAATCGCCTGATAATCATTTGGCTTTTTTGGATTCCTTCTTTTTGCTGCTGCTGCTACTTTCCTTAGTCTCTTTCTTTTCGGGTTTCTCCTCGGGATGATCTTCATAACTATAGTCAGATAATAGATAATATTTAGCAATGTCAGAAATATTTAAAGATGCGATAGTCAGTACTTACGCAAATAGTGGTTTTAATTCACCGCGGATCAAAGCCACCAACAAAGGTGTACCCATACAGGCTGGAACTAAGTACAATAGAGCAGGTTGGGCGTGTTTGAAAACATGCATTACAAAGATGGTAGCCATAAGTCCCAAGAAATATGCGACCAATGTAGAGTAGAAGTAGATGCGACTCTTACGCTTGGTGCTGTGGTCAAACCGCAGCAATAATGCAATGAAAATACCGGGAATAACAATATCACCCAAACCCAACATGGCGAAATTCGAAGCACTCAGGCCGTTCGTAATCAAATCCTGTGGAAAGACTAGTTTGATGGGTGCCTCAAAGCTTTTGGCAACGGTAACCATTACATTAGTGCCAAACACCCAGAAAATGTCATAGAAGAACAATCCACTCAAAAGAATGCAACCCGTTACGATGTTGTTTAAATGCAACATTTCCACGCCGTTCACAGCGAAAGCCAAACCAAACATATTATTGGCAATCCAATGCTTTTGCAATAGATACCAGACGCCAATAGCGGTTGAGATGACCAAGCACACAATGTCGTGAGTGGAAAATTTGTAATTGATGATATCTTCCTTATTTTTCCCCTCACCTTTGGTGAAATGAATGTGGAATGGTATTTTGGGCACGGCAGCTGGCATTAGCGAGTTAACGATTGGACTTAGTAAATGGGCCAAGGCAATCACGCCCAAAAAGAAGAAATAACCGGTTAACAAAAGGTTGATGTGATTCTTCGAGAATACTTTGAAGAAGGTATAAAGACCGAACAGAGCAACGGATGCAATAATTGGGAAGAACATGGCATCTTTCTTTGTCATAGTATCAGCTTTTTCCCCACTGATCTGAAAATATAAAAAGAATCTATTAAATTCGAATATTATTTGTGCATATGTGTACGGCTTATTATTCAAGTAACTGGAAACTATTATTTAGGGATAGTAACTAGAAACCGAGAACCAAATGCCACTTTCAGTTATGGTAAATTTATTGAGTTTTGTATCAGGAACAATCATTTATTTACCTTGTAAATAAAATAAATACAATACAGGAAAATATGCTTTCCATCTCTACGCCGATTGATAATTAACCATTAACACAAAAATAGCCTGTCCAAAGTAAATATATCCAAAAAAAATTTAATATGTTGTATACTCTAAAATGATTTAATATCTCCCGACTCTAATTTCAAAAGTGTTTCAATTCTTGTTTCAATTATAAAACCAGAAATCTTATTTAAAAAAAAACTTATTTAAACTATTTGCTGATGTGGAAATTACTAAATAGCCCCAATGTAGAAAATATTATTCTCGATCTATCGCGTATATACGTAATACGTTTTACCCCAACATACGGAACCAACAAATTGAAGGCACCGTAAAAACACACTAGTCTCATATACGGATTTTTTGAATCCTTTGAGGTCACATTACGGCAACACATAATGCACACTGTATTAACGTACCTTTTTGGCTTTGTGTAATTTGACTGAACGTATGGAACCAAATACAATGGGCAACATGGCCATAATGACCAAGCTCCCATACGCCACAGCAATTCCTTCTGCTGTCGAGGGGACTTTTTCATTTGTTATCGTTTCGCTGGTTGCATTTTCAACGGCTTCAACTGCATCTTTTACAACCTCGACCACTTGATCCACAATTTGTTCCGACATTTCACTTTCTTTAATGTTTTTTTTTATTAATTATACTGAATGTATTTTATTAAGGACGATATGTACTGTTTTTCCACGATTTTCTTGTTAAAAAGAAGAATCGTACGGAAAAATGACACGCACTCAAATTGACTCAAATTTGCTAAACAGGAGAAGAAAATTGTTGTCGGTAATCGTGTCTTCATGACAAATAAAACTGTATTGCCGATTGAATAAAAGTTGACGTGTCAATGTTCAATAATGCTGCTCACATACGTTACAGCTAGTTGTACAAACCAGATTGTCATTATCTTCACACGCGAATATTTTTACATACTTTATATAAAGTATATATATATAAGTACATATATATATATATATATTTATAGATATCTTCCGGAAAATCAGATTATACGTTGAAATTGATTGCTAAAATCTAGGAATGTGTAATCCGCTATGTGCAAACAGACATGTTCTGATTGTGTACAGATTACAATTACAATTTTCTAAAAGCAGCTGTAAAACACGTCACATAGCATTAAGAACACACTGGGATCTTAGCTCTATACGAGTATACAGTAAGTTGTATACTCACTGATATGTAAAAAAACACGAACTCGGACGTTACGTAGTAACGTGTGAACGGTTCCAAAGTAAAAAGTTCGATGTATTTCGTTCATTTTGTAATGCAATGTTTGAATTATGTATGTGCTCACATCGGTATATGAACGATAATGCCAAAATGCAGGCCAGTACCAAAAATGTGTGTGTTTCGTAAAAAAAAGTGTGATTGTGTTGAGTTTTTCGAACAATTACTGCCCAGTGTAATGACTGGGTAAACTACAACTTTCTGGAGACATTTATTCATAACAGTACATTTAAACTACAAGTTATTCTGTGAACGGCCCTTGATTCGATGTTCGGAAAGAAGAGTATAATCGGGTTTGATGTAGATAATTTGGTAATAGAAAGTAAGATGGTAAAGTCTGATTTTCGAATCGTTTTTGCCATAGTTCGACGTTTTATGTTTGTTTGCTAGTGTAAACGCTCCCTAGACCTGCCTTATCGACATCCGAATAATGAACTACAACCAACTTCATTGACAACATCTAAAAACACAATTGTCATCCCGGCTAGCAAAAAATCTCAGTGATTTTTGCAAACAACAGACTTATTTTGGAATATTTAGCATTTTCATAAGATAGATAAATAAAATGGAAACTATTTTGGGCATACGTGGTCCTGATTTCGTTATGGTAGCGGCCGATACCACACAGGCACGCTCCATTATTGTCATGAAGGAAGGTAAGTATCTTTTGCTCGAACTGTAGTGAATGACTTTACAAAAACGGTGTGGAAAAAACTTAATCCGTGATGTTATTATCCATTTCGTATATAGATGAAAATAAGATAACCAAGATCTCGGATAATTTAATGTTTGCCACAATTGGAGAATCCGGTGATACAGTACAATTTACAGAGTTTATATCGAAAAATATAGCCCTGTACAAAATGCGTAATGGCTATGATTTGAGTCCTAAGTGTGCGGCTCACTTTACACGCAAAAATTTGGCCGATTACTTGCGGTCTCGTACGCCATACCAAGTGAACTTGTTTGTAGCTGGGTAAGATTAATTGACAAACAAGTAGGCTGGCAAATTGTTGATCATGTTTTTTTATTTGGTATTTTTAGATACGATCCTAAGGAAGGCCCTGAATTGCATTACATTGATTATTTGGCCAATGCCAAATCAGTGAAATATGCCGGACAGGGTTATGGCGGTATGTTCTGTGCCAGTATCTTTGACCGATACCATTACGATAACATCACCCAAGATGAGGCTTATGATGTTTTGAAAAAGTGTGTGGTAGAAATTCAGAAACGCCTCGTTATTAATCTGACCAAATTTAATGTTGCTGTTGTTGATCGGAATGGTATTAAGGATCTGCCACAGATCACCTCTCAAAACCTTATCGGTTATAAAGCCTAGATTATTTAAGTGCATTTGAAATGCTTTGTTTTTGGTTTAGAAAAACATGTCAATCTTTTTGTATAAAATTTAATGGCAGTAAATAAAACTCCTGTTTTTTTTATAGCATGAGAGTTTACGGGAAAACTTTTGATGCAAAATCATTAGTACTCTAATATTTTATTTACATTGCTCCTGTAATCTATTGTCAATTTCCTTCGGCCAATCTAAATCAATGGCCATAACGTCTAAAGCCAAAATATCTACCGGTTGGCCAATTATCGATGCAACAGATGGTGATGTCCGGTCAAATTCACCATGTACCAATTCCTTGATATACGTACCGGCTTGACTTACAACATCCAACACCAATAGACGGGGATTATCCTTGTGGACACAGGCTTTCATCTTATACACTGCACGAGGTCTTGTGAGCAAAGGACGCCGATGGAGGACACGAATGGGCGTCTTTTGTTGTATTTGGAAACCATCAGGAAGATTTAATTTCTCTAAAACATCCAATGTGGCCGGGTCCCGTAGTTTACATAAAGCTCTGTAGTATTTTTTCTTTTGTTCTTCGCCGGACTTAATATTCACTAGTTCCTCTCGCTTGACCATCTGAAGGTTACGCACCGATAACTTTAACGATTTATCAATATCGCATTCCATGCGATGGGCTTCGGTAATGGGTAAAGTGGTGTGCACAGAATTGGGGATTTCCAACACAAATGGTCGTCCCTTGCCAAGACAGCGAACGTCAACGTCTTCTCGGCCGCTGGACATGAAAATTATTTTCGAAGTGTCCTTACTAGAATTAAAAGAGCACTTTAAACAACAACGTTTCTTTCCGTTTGTACGTTAGTAACTCACCAAAAATAAGGAGCTACTGCCCGTATTATAATTTCTTCTATACTCTCCTCCATAATTCGTTTACCATTTAGAATCCAGGGTGTATGAGAAAGTTCTCTAGATAGTTTTCGATATCTCCCAGCAACAAAGACAGTAGGTCCTGCCAATTCTAGAGATTCTAAGGTTAAGATATCAGTCGCTGTTGGTGGCGGCACGGGAAAAAATTCCTTGAAAAGCTCTACCTTTATACGGTTTGGCATATATTGCTTTTCCAAAACACCCCGAGAAACCACCTGACGTTTCGTATTGGGTGCTGTAGGAAAGGCTTTGTCGTGCAATTGTTTTAATTTATCCAATTCTTCCGATTCTTGGCTATGCGACAATTGAATATTTATCATAATACCGTTGGCTTCATACTCTTTCTTCAGTTCTTGGCAAACAATGGGATTTATAATCAATTTAACGGCTTCCTTCAATGGCACATCTGGAGTCCGTTCTCTGTCCACCTGTTGACAACCGAATTTGTCCAATAAAGCATACCACATAGAGAGTTGTCGCGTTTGCAGCAGCATGGGCATGCAAATAGCTACCACTATATCGTTACATTCAAATTTATGTATGTCCGTCTTGAGGATCGAATCAATCAGATAAGATTGGAAATCGCGTGAAAATAAACCTAAGCAACAGGGGCAAACATCGAGTTTTGGTTTTTTGCTAAGAGTGTCCTCGGTGACATCTACTACACTGCTTTCCTCTCCATATTTAACGTGAAGCTAATGTTGTACATTATTCCAAAACAATATTAATAAACAGCTTGTGAAACTCAACCATCACTCACCTTAGTAAAGCTCTCTTTCAAATCTTTATATTCATCGCCACGTGCCTTTAAATATCTTAACTGACAAGTTTCACAAACTCCACAGCCTTTTAGGAAGTCAACTAATTGTTGATTTATCATATTTAGTTTTTAATTATTAAAATAACTAATATTTTTCAATTGTTTACAAAACACGTGAAGCGGCATGTAAACAATATGATGTGTCGAAAAAGCAGTGCCAACTAAACATCTGTTACTACTTAATTATCAACTATTAATGTATTGGTGGCGGAATTGGGGTAAATGTGCACTTTGTCCGACAAATTGTATTGAAGAGACTTAAACACTTCCCAGTATGCTTTAGAACATAATTCAGTCATTTAAAGCCGTAGATACCAACAGTTATTCTATTTTCATACATTTTTAGTTTCATCAGATTAAATTAAAGTTGTTTACTTTTGGCCCACCCTGTCGAGTAATATGTCGGTAAATATGTCATTTAAATGAAAATGAGCGTCACCTGCACATGATTTTGACATAACCGTCAATCAACGCAAGAAAATAAAAATTAGTTTGATATTTTGGTTGATTAATTGAAAAGATGTTTGCGTGAAATGTTCTGGTAATTTCAGCATTGTCGACATGTGTGCTAAGAAAATAAAAGAAGACGATAAATTGTTAATTTTGGAATTTATTGACTATTACCGTCATTCTACACGTACACGATATGATCACACAACCGATGTATCGTGTAAACACTACTTAAGACAAACAACGCATTAGGAAATTTGGGATGGTCTTGTGCAAATGGAAGTGCTGGCAACTCCGATTATAGGAAGCGAACATCTGTTTTTACAACCATTATGAGAAGGTGAAATGGAGGAATTGCCGATCAAAAACCACAAACTTATTCCATTCTGTTCCATTTATCAGGCAACTATGAAACGTATGCCGACACTGTTGGCCCTATTTGGGTACATTGAATGTATATTGTGGCACAAATTAATGTTTCCAAAATACCAACTCTGTTAAGCAACCATTATTTTGTTGTGTTCCAAAACCAACATCCGCAAAATTTTCATAGTTTTTTTTTTAAATATTAAAAAAAGGTAACATTAAGAGCAATAAGTAACCGAATATATAGGTTTCTACGTATAAAAACGTATATACCAAATAAATACACAATTTGTCAATGCATTTTATTGAAAACTACAAAGAAAAATGTGTTACGTCAGTCGCACTTCCTAGTGCCTAGTGATCGAACATGGATTGGATTTATAATAACAATTATATTTAATTTTCAGTTAAAAATGCCTATTACACCGTTTCTCCGTACCCCCTTCACCGATT
This sequence comes from Hydrotaea cyrtoneurina, assembly GCA_958296145.1. Taxonomy (NCBI): domain Eukaryota; kingdom Metazoa; phylum Arthropoda; class Insecta; order Diptera; family Muscidae; genus Hydrotaea; species Hydrotaea cyrtoneurina. The sequence continues at coordinate 25,435,221 of OY282514.1, read as the reverse complement.
TGACTGGTAGTTTGATCAATCATCAAACTTACGACAAATGCGGTGAAATGGAAATGAATATGATGGACTGCTTGGAAGCGTACGGTGCCGAAAGAGGAAAGAAGATGTGCAAAGACCTAATTGAAGATTTCAATGAATGTTTCACCATGCACAAACAAATGTTGCGTTTCCAGGTAGGCATTGGACGTTTTCTGTCTAAATACTAATGTTATTGTATTTGTATTGTTTCAGGCTATGCGGAAAGAACGCATGAGACAATATTGGGACGGCGAACGCAAAAGCGAGGAATTGTATGCTCCTCCACCTAGAGTTGATGCCTATTAGAAACGCAACGGCTTTCACTTCTCTGTTTTAATATATATAAAATTTAAATGAAATTAAACATTATTAAAAGTTAGAAGAATCAAGAAAATTGATCTGTAAAAATTGGAGTATAATCTATATTACGAATTGAAGTAATGCCTTGACTGTTTCCATGAGGGAAATTCTTTGGTGAAATAAGGGAAATAATTTTACAATGCTATCAATGAGACTGATATAAATTTTTCTCCACTTTTTGAATTTCGTATGTGTATTTTAAAAACGCTTCACACTATATTTTTGAATGTTAGTTACTATTAGCTAAGCGATTCCGAAATATTACTGAATTGTAAGCTGTGTTAGAGAATGAGCGTTTTTTCCTGTAGAAAAAATAAATTGAAATTCGCCCATTTGAGACGAACTTCGTAAGTAGATATTCAGTGATACTGTGTTAGGAATTTGTAAGAAGTATTTCTCCAATTTTTTGGTACCCAAGGATCCACCTTCACCAATAACCTGACTTGCGAATAACAGGAACATTTGTCGACAAATACCGCCCGAGATTTATACGACCATAGACTGATCAATTATATATATAATCTAGTCTTTACATGCCTAACAATTGGGACTGCTGCGTCATATATCCGAATCAGTAAAAAAAGGTTTTGACCGTTTGCGCTCTACTGATATCGCACATAATATCATGAAGACAAAATTCGATTAACCGATTCCACCCTATGAGTGTGGCTTAACTATGCTGAAGCATATCGAACGCAGGCGGATAGGGCACTTTTAAATTCAGTTATATTTTATATAAACTACTCTGTAACAAATTTTAAAGCTAGACAGGGATCATAAGTCTTCAATAGTCATGAAACGGAATTGGCCAAAGAAATACTAATGGTTTTGGGTGATCTTTCTTATGCTGTCCTATCTCAATTGGTGAATTTATTGAAAATATTGTAGCAAGACTTAAACGAACTTTCGTAGACAGAAGAGAATAACATTTTCTAAGTAATTTTAGGGTCTGAATTCAGCTGGTATGTGGAAGAATAATAATGTGTTAGATGTTATCAGTCGCCATAATTCCGTTGCAAGTTGCTGTTATTGACAATTAAATGTCGGATTTGGTAATTTTTATGAATGAAATATTTTGTTCTCATTCCGCTTTGTGAATGCATTAGACATTATTCGTGCTATTTAAATAATTTTTTTTAAACTGGTCTCCCATGTCTTTCTGTTGTTGTTATGATCATGGTTCCTATTCCCAAGTTAGGAATTGTCCTTTAACCTAATGTCTTAAACAGATTGTTTTATAGTTTTCTAATAAAAACGGCAGCCCGTTTCAGATCGGAAATTTGGTAAATATTGAAAGTTGAAAAGCTATCTGAGCTGTGTTACTAAACCAGATATATTTGTTTAAATGCCGGGCAAACCTTTTCTGTTTGACCTGTATAGTTTAGTGCGGGCAAACTCCATATGAGAGACAAAATTTGGAAGCTATTGAGATACTGAATTTGAACAAATGAACAATGTATTTATTTATTTTGTTTAATGTGTAGAAATTATTTCTTAATTATGTTCTGTTTTATCATTTCGCAACAGCTGATAAGTTTTCTTAATTAATTCATACAATTGTCCAATTAATAGATATTTATCAAAAAATCGTTATTTATAGCAAAATTTTAAAATTGTAAGAAAAAAATGTACTGAATTATAAAATTTCCTGTTTAATGCTTAATGCATACAAAGATACATACTGGTCATTATTTATTTAACAAATAACAACTAAAGTCAATTGGTGTATTTTGTATAATTTTTACATTTCTTCCCGCGCGCACCTAATTGAAAAATTAGTCAATTAATCGAAAGAGAATCTATGAAACAATTAAATCGTTTATTGAAAGAAAAATCCGATTATTATTAATTTTTAGGTTAATCGTGCCATCACTAGACCCAAGTCATTTCCGGACGCATTCAAACTCTAGATGTCAGTAATATGCATAGAATTTGACAGTTGTTCAAAGGAAATGATATGTTGGCATAGAAAATACTGGTTATATGATAGAAAAATACCTCTTTAGAAATGTTCACCCAACGAATTTGTCTACGGTCGTAGCTGATGTCTACGGTGTAGGGTTTTTAATCTAGGAATTCCGGGAATGTTTGCCGATTTTTTATTTCCCGATACTATCAAAAAACTATGTACGATTTTACCCAATTTTTACAACTATGATTCTGGGCTTCAACCGGAAAATCATACAATGTTTTACTTCCTGATACTTTCCTGAACTAGTTGATCTTGTTACATTTAAATTGTAAAGCATTTTTTTAAACATACCTCAATTATTTATATATTTAATTTTTGTTAAAAATAACAATAAAATGATTATGTTAAAGCCGGAAAATTAAAAACCCTACATTTCCAAAACACCCAAACCTAATTAAACGTCGCTTTTTTTTTGGTTGGTTAGCACAAAGTGTTAGCAAAAAAACTGAGACATCTTCAAGTTCCTCGGCGCCGTTAATTTGATCCGAGTCAGCTCGAACCTCTGGATATTTCAACTGCTCTGTTTTGTTTGTGGATTTTTTTGCAAGAAATATGATAAAATAAATATTGTAGCCGGCAAATATGTGTTAATACCACCAATATATCACATAAAGTTGTATTCAGTCAAGTGTCGCAGTAAAATCTCGTGTATTATTTGAAAATAATTAATTATTACCACCCCCCGATTAAAGTGGGTGGAAATGCTGTAAAGATAAAACGAAGTCCAAAAAAACAACAATAAAGGTGAATTAAGAATATATAGTCAATGATCTGCATGTGAATTATAAGAAATTAAAACCACCCCACAACTGTTTACGTGATGAAACTGTTTATGTGATAAAGAACAGTGGCGGCGGCCGACCTTCATGCAACCTTCATCATCACGTGTGATTGTTTGTTTGGAATTTAGGGCCAACTATCAGACGACTTTCTTTAAACTACACCATCCATTCATGATAGAATTCCTAACATCCTGCATTGACTCCTCCCAAACTAGAGATAAACCATGAACGGACGCTACAGAATTTGTTCCAAGTCATGAGCATTGAGAGTGATGGTAGTATGTCTGCTGCCAACTATTTATCAATGAATGATTTGATACGCGTGGAACTACATACGATAGATTGCTAAGTAACATGGTATCATGGTCATGAAGTAAACAACTAAGTTGTTGTATTTTGTTTTTTGACTTTTCATTACGGACCAAACGTAGAAAGAAAAATAAACTAAACAAAAATATTGTGCTGCTATTGGAAATCAACCAGTTTTCAAGCGCTTCTTGATTTGTTCACAAGGATTTCTTCCGGAACAAAAATACTGAAAATATACAATTTAAAACTTGCATATTGTGTTAATCTCTTGTGATATTTGTTGTTTGTGTCCTGTTTTCAAGTGATAAGTTTTTCCCGATTAAGTTGTTTACATCGTCCGCCCTTTTTGTCATGTAAATTTAATTCAAAATTTTTATTATTTCTTCAGTTTTTATGATATTTGATAAATTGGATTTCTTGTTAGAAAACTAGTAGATGGACAAATATATACAAATTTTTTATTAATCTATATTGGGTTTAAACAAACAGGTATATAAGTTTAAGTTTTTATATATAAAAAAATGTCAAATGCCAAAAACAATTCAACGCTGATTCCTTCACAAAAATATCTTGCTAATGAAATAATACGGGAAACACGTTTTCAAGTTCGTGTAGATGTTCCTCCGTGGAGGCCTTTTTTCACTGAGAAACCATTACTTTGTATTAGCTCAAAGATTGACCACAATAAACAGTCTTCAAAAAAAAAAATGACAAAGGGAAATTGGTTGTCACGTTTGATCCCACTGAGATTTAGACTATATGTGAGGAGAAATAAAAATAATCGATTAAGGCTCTTTTGAGATAATCAAGTTTTAAAAATATTTTTTTTTCGTATGTAAAATTTTCGTCAAATTTGAGGAGATCTTTTTTAATTCTTGAGATAAGGTTTCCAAGAGTTTTACGGAGAAGAAAATGTACAAGTATTCCAAATAGAGTGGATTTTCTTATCTCTTATTTATATATTCTTGTGCGTGTCCATTTTATGCATTGATTTCTTCCGCTTAAGTATCACCAAGGATACATTTCAAGTATAAGTAGGTCCCATATGGGATTATAGGGACATTATTTCGTCCTTTATTTTATTTTATTTTATTTTAAGAGAAGATTTTCCGTTAAAACTAGAGAGATAGAAAAGTAAAAATAAAGTTTATGTATACTAAAAATGTAATAAAAGATTACGTGTAATGAAAATGTAATATGAATTCAGATTGACCAATAAAAACAAGCAGCCTTCTTTTTGTATATTTTCGCAATACTTCATACAAATATATTAATAATAATATTTATGGTTTCGAGAATACATACATATGTATATGCATTTATTGGAAGTCCATCCATTCCCCACAAAATACCGATATGTTAAGTGTTAACGATTTATCAGTTTGGATAAATCTGGTTTTCTAAATAAAATAATTTTAAAACAAATTTTCTGAACTATATAAGTTTTCATATTCTGATAACAGGAAACCATTCTTTGTCAAGAGGACTTTGTTAAACTTTTGAAAGTGGGATAACTATGACAGTCCATTAATTGTGCATTAAGAATTCTTTCATCCCTAAATGTTGCAAACACAGGTCCGAATACAATGCATTTCTGTCAAAAAAATCCGGATATGTATTTTTTTAAAGAATTTTTCACATTAACAGTTACAACAAATTATTTAACTTCATTTGAATAAAAAATCTTTCTCGATTTTTATAAAACACTACACAGAATCACAATTCTATACAAACACAATAAATTCTCCAATATGGCTATACAAAATATATGAACTTATGATTCTAGAATTCTATTAAATTAGTTCTTATCACTATCAAACTGCACAAGATAATTTATACTCAATTAGAATAGAGTCAGAATATTTTATACTGATTAAAATTTTTAAACTTGAGTTTCAGAAGGTCTTCTTGTATACATCGTTACGCCAATAGTAAGGGATCAAGAAATGATGTAGGATAATGAATCCAGCCAACATTCGACAAATTCCAGCCTCAATTAAAATCTATATTCGATTTTATATCATATATAAACTTTATAAATCTTGAGCTTAATAACAGTTATAGTTGCCACTTTGGTAGAGTTTAACTTTCACCACTAAAATAGTTTCTTTAAATTCAGGTTTTTTTTTTTGAAATTGGTACATTCGAAATGTGCTTCAAATCTGGGCTATAGCTAAAACCAATTCGTATACAAATCCTGTAATATAGAATATGATTACGGGAATATATATTAAATATAATTCACATGTTGTAAATGAACGCGGAGTCACATAATCAAAGCTTCAACAATTAGTTGTTATTGCAGATTCTCTATTTTGATTACGGATAACGACAGTATTATGATATTTATAGGCTTTTTGGACTATTAACTTGGAACAATGTCATCCGAGTTCTATAAATCTTGGTTCCTTTTGGGGCTGTCATTGTATTATCTGTATGGGCATACTTCATCTAGATATCCGTTTAAGACACAATTCAACAAAACCTTAAATTGCCTTTCTTGTCCAACTTATTTGACCGTTTTTGATTCGATTTGATGTTGATCACAAACAATGCCTAAAAATCTGGTATTTCTAAACCATTCCGCCACACATCACGAGAAGATCGTTTCATTCCAGTGCGGTTATGGTGGCCATGGTAAACAGTTGATACATTTGCAGTTCATGTATATGATTTTATAGACTTGGCTGTTGTTGGCATGATTCATTATCCCACATCATTTTTTGTAACCCATCTATTTTCAGTGGCTATTATAGGAGAAAGCAGAAACAGATCGAAACATTCTATAAAATTTGTCGCATTACGAATGACGGGTCTTTAAGATGGCATTGAACGGCTTTTTAGATTTCTTTCAAAAAGGAAAAACATTTAGACCAAAGAAGAGGTTTACGGCGGGCACAATACGGTATTCTCTACACAAGCAAGCTCAGGCAAGTCTTCAGTCAGGAATTAATTTACGCCAAGCAGTATGTCTTCCCGAGGGGGAGAATATGAATGACTGGATAGCCGTACACGTGGTCGATTTTTTCAATCGCATCAATCTCATATATGGAACTGTATCCGAATATTGTAATGAAACAACATGTCCAGCCATGAGTGGAGGCTCGCGATACGAATATCTTTGGGCAGACGGAGAGAGTTACAAAAAACCAACATCTCTGCCAGCGCCAAAATATATCGAACTTCTAATGGATTGGGCAGAATCCCAGATCAATAACGAGACTGTATTTCCAGTATCTACAGACGTACCATTTCCAAAAACGTTTCCAACTTTGTGTCGGAAGATATTAACCCGATTATTTAGAGTGTTCGTGCATGTCTACATTCACCACTTTGATCGTATCGTCAGTATTGGTGCTGAGGCGCATGTTAACGCTTGCTACAAACATTTTTATTACTTTGTGCAAGAATTTGATTTGATAACAAGTAAAGAACTTGAACCCTTGCAAGAAATGACATCAAAAATATGTAAAGATTAAAAAAAGCAAACAAAGAATCTCAAATGTAAAATTTTTGCAAATTGTTTCAATACCAATAAAGAATAGAATAACTGAAACACATGCATGTACAATTAAATGCGTTTACAATGAAGACAAAAGAAAAGGTATTTTTAAAATGGCTTTGGTAACGCTTACAACGTACAAATGTACAGTGTACAGAACTCAAATTGCAGTTTTACACATGTGCTTTTTATTCAATATTGCGATTTTATTATATTTGGAACATTCCAATACTTCTTCTTACATTAAACAAATTTCAATAATGCGGAAAGAGATATAAGTATATGATTTCTAAAAACCGATTGATACGATTCATTTTTGATTACCTTTTTGTGGAGACAATTAATTTTACTAGATTCTTGAAAAACAAATACTAATATATGTACCTGTTCATTTCCTAAAGTCGTAGGTAAAACGTATTAGTAAAATTTAGTCAGCACTGATTAATACTTTCGCGAAGGCTATAACGTGAATGAGTATGAGTATTTTGTATATAATTCAACAGGTATAAGTTTGTATATTGTTTAAAGTTCAATATCTCCAACTTATCGAGTGTGCAAAAACTGCGAAGTAAATTTTGGTAAGTTACATTTTATATGAAATTGTAAGTACATGTAAAATGTCTCTAGAAAGAACCATATCCTTTCCAAACTTTTAATGTTAGGTACCGATTGACTGAGTGTATAGATGCCACATTAGATTATCACACAGCACAGATTTGAGAGAATTGGAGGGAAATACGTCTGTGCGCACCTATAGACTCGTGCTTTTTAAATATCAATAAAAAGATTAACGAAATTTGGATGTTAAATTGACAACGATAACTTGACTAATTCATCTTTATCTATCTATACGATGAGAAATGAAAAATTATGCCCACAAAGGAATATAAGTAAAATCTCCTCCCTTCATTTAAACTCTGGAGTTATTTCATTGGAACCCTTAATCTCCAACTGCAATACAGTTCACAATCTCAGCATTGGTCATAGTCCATCACCAATCAATCCCCTTATACTTCCTTACCAGTAATGCAATTTCATAACTACGGTAAGTCGATTGTCAAATAGTTTCAATTTAATAATAGTCATATGGTACTTATCTACGATCCCCCGCCTTTTCATTTTTATACTCTACATCACAATGTGATCTAGGGCATTATAGCGTTGTGGATTTTATTGTAACTTCCAAATGTGATATTGAAATTATAACGATGGAGTCGTAATCACTTTCGCAATCGATGTCTTGGATGTCGGCCCATATATTTTTGTAATCGATGTACAGATTCAAAAAATGGACCAATTTCAAAGAAACTTTACACCGAGTTTAGAAAGAGGTCCATATCGGTTTTATATCAAAAAAAAAAAACTACCACAACAGTCTTGTGATTAATAAGATGTGGTCAGAAATCGGTGAAAATACAAATTATTCAGGTAGTTAATTAAACATTCGGCATTTAATTCACTTACACAAACTTATATCCTCGTTTTGTAAAACGTAAACTTTAATTTCGTTTCTGCTCTAAAACGAGCCCTTTATTGCGAAGCTGAAATCAGGGGCATTCCATAAAGTTGACTTCAAAGTGCCATTGTGTCTCGAGCATAGAATAATTTCCAAAATTCGTATCATAATTTACCAGCGAGTTCGCTAGACTCGTCAGCACCCGACTATTTTCTTGGGGGTTATTTGAAAGATCTAGTTTATGTGAAAAAGCTCGAGGCAATCCTTGACCTCAAGGCCAACATTGTCGCAGAAATTCGAACGCTACAGCCACACATTTTGAAATATGTTATGGAAAATGCTCTAAAACGAGCCAATCATTGCGATCCCATTTTTAATAGATTATAATCTGAAAATAAAAAAATATATAAACGAAAATGTTATTAAATTTGTGTGCGATTTTTGCTCAAATATTTCAGAGAACGGTTCGTAGCGTTGTTAAATCGTTGTTTGCTTCACTAAGCAATCACATTTTTTTCAACAAAAGTATACACGATCGACCCTTACACATTCAAAACATGTAATCAATTTAAACATAAAAAACAATAATTGACTGAGGGTATATCTTTACCTTAATGTAAAAATGTCCCAACTCATGATGTTTCGAAATACACATTATATTAACATTTCAAGCACATTTTATAGAAAATAAAAAAATTATAAGCAAAACAAAAATAAAACCCTAACTCACAACATTCTACAAAAAATAAAAATGCTAATAAATCGAAATTCCTCGCTTAATTTTAATAAAAAAAATTCATTGTCAATGTTTGTGTAACTATATCATTTCTAGTTAGAAGTGTTCTTCATGAGTTAGGGCCTTTTATATTCAGGTAACAATATGAAGTAAGTCGGTTTATCAGTTTAAATTTTTAAATTAGCTATAAAAACGAATGGAAATGTATTTAATATTTTCTTCATTAAATACACATTTATATATGCATTTGTTGTTTTTCGTCTACACATACAAAAAATTTGGTTCAATGAAGTCAGCTGGAATTAAAAGGCCAATTGAGAAAAAACAAACTCACACTCTACGAGTATACTCTCTCCTTCAGAAAAAAATACCATAAATTCTATATTTAAAAATCGCGACATGAGTCATTTCTGACCTATGTCAATATTGTGTACGTTACTATTAAGCATTTGTTTTTGAAAAACAAAAAAAAGAGTTGTTGACACGGGAAGATAACTTGACATATTCAAATGTCATATAAACACTTACCATACAACAAATAAATACCTTAACGGAACTTATTTCATTAGATTTTTGTTGTTCAACAGTTGTTGTTTTTGAATTCTTATCTGATCCGTGCAAACATTTCGACGTTTCCAAGTGAGTTTTGTTTTTTACAAAAACAAAAAGAGAAAAATCTGTCTGTTGTTTTTGCACTCGATGATTGAGAGTTTTCGTGACATTCAAACGAATATAAAGTGAATTGAAACACAAATCAGTAACCGATCGTACACTGAACTGGAACGTTGTGGTGCTGGGTATTTGTGTGGCGGTGGTTTTGAAGTGTATTGTTGAATTACATTCACATATAGATAGTGACGTTCAAAATTACTGTTTTTTATTTTAAAATTTGCTTTATTTAACAAATTGGATTAAATCGTACATTTCTTTCTCCATTCCTATTTTAGAATATCAACGCATTTAAAAAAAAAATTGAGAAAACTGGAGAAAATCTTCTAAAAAAAAAACAAAACGAACACGACTAGAATATTTTTTAGTAATTAAGAAAACAACAAAGTGTGTGTTTTAATTATCAAGTTTATTTGTTGTCAACATGAGTGACCGTGAACTAAGTTGCAGTAATTCCGGCGGACAATTTATGGATCGTGGTCGCATGAATCAGAATGGCGTTGTTCAGCCGTTGTTAACAGGTAAGTGTCTATTTAGTTAATGAAATACATATTTCATCATATTTTCGTTGTTAGGTGATTTAGGAGATATAAATAAAAAACAAATTTGGGAATTTATATATAAATATGTATATATACGAACGCCTATGGTACATAAATTGGCCGCACAAGCATATACAAATTCATATGTGTATTTTATATTTGAGGTCATTGATTATGCTAATAACACTAGTTTACAATCATTTTGAGTACCCTATATTGTCGCGCTATCTATTTATGGATGCATTTATACATTTATACACAATATATATACATATATATATACTATATATTTTAAAAATAATTTCAATGTATACTATTTGGATTAATGTTGAAAGTACCAAATCTTTTAAAATTAGTAATTTTTATTACTTTTTTTTGAGTAAGATTATTTGAATCAACGACATTATAAATGATTAGAATTTGTGAATTATCCTCAATAATCATTTCGAAAAATAGGGTGAACCATGTTAAGTACTGTTAAAGGTATACAACTAACTGTAACCCGATAAGTAATTTTAAAGGTATACAACTAATTGTAACCCGATGCGCATCGGTATACAACTAGATGTAACCCGGAGCGCTTCGGTTCTCGAAACATGATTTTACCCTGCCGTTACGCGTACAACTATTTTGTTGCCAGTTGATTATACATAAAACAAGATAACTATAAAACATCAGATGACAAAATTGAGGGTATACATGTGTTGCCGTCCGATGTTGTAAACAAAAACATAATTTTGTCATATACCATAAATTTTCAAACCATTTGGGGAAAAGTATGGACAAGCTAATATTTTTTCATAAATACTTCAACATGTTGAACAATAAAATTATCCCATAAATTGGCACAAAAAAGGTGTTGGGAATTCTCACATTCGTGCCTGTCTGCATGTTTTAAAATTTCACTGCCAAGGAATTTTCGTTGGCAGTCGACCTGCCTGTAGCAAAAATGTGTGTATTGGTAAAAAATTGTGAGTGAGTTGAGTTTTTCGAACAATAACTATCATCTTTTTTAGATGTGCACTTTAGAGGGCGTGGCGGAAATTTACCATATATTATATTATATGAAAATGGGTGTATTCGTTTTTAGAGTCCAGAGGGCCTCTGCAGTGGAGCGGCCTTAATCATGGCGATTTTCGTGATTTTTTTTAGCCATTACAAGGTCCTGGTACTTTTTTTTGGGTCACTTCCTCTTAATATCGGAAAGGAACATTTTACAACAACCTCATTGAAGGAGCTCCAAAACTGGAAAATAAATAAAATAAGGGTTCAGTAAGGTGAGGGTAAAATTACGATGAGTTCAGTTCATTAATATGGGATTTCATTCAGATGAGATTTCAGTGAAATCTGATTGGGATACATTCCAAACCAGTAGGACGGTTTGTATATATTTCGCGTTATGCTAAAATAAAACATTACAAACTAAACCTATTTTTCGCTGTTAGGTCAATTTGACCCCAAATCGACACTAGTCAGTTTGCAGACGCATTATTTCGGCTGCAAACTCCAGATGTCACTAATTCTTTTAAAGAAATTCAATGGAGCATTCGTTGAAAACACCTCTGATCTATAGGGAAATTTTGCATCTGATGTCAGACTCCTGCTCACTAAAAAGCCTTTGATGTAGGCAGAACATTCGTTTAGGCTTTCAGACTTTTCTATGGTCTACATGCACTTAATTCATTCAATTTATTACTTTGTATTGTTTTCATAATCACTCATTATATATCAGCATTTCGAGATAGTAGTAGTATAAACGAAGCAACTTTGAATTTGGCACTTAGGCATGGTGTAATACCTCATATAAAGTATTCCCAAATGTTGGACTAGGTTTTAAGCCACCCAAAACCGACCACCAACCAACCATACCAATATTGTGACTAATAAGTATTCCTTAATATTCCATGAAGGAACAGGCGGTGACTTCTTTTAAATGAGTGAGCTGTGTACGAACCCACAAAAAAACAGGAAACTTTTTATGTATTTACTCAACTATTAAATATATATATATCAAAGGGATTCACAATGTGCCATATGGGTCTACGAGCGGGGGTGCATTTGTGAATGCACCACCTTTCCTAAGCTTACCCAACCTAGTATATTGTGAGAATAATTAATGTAAGTTCGGACGGGGCGATTCGAACATTATCTTCACCAGAGCCTATCAAAGTGTCATTGGGAGTAAAGAAAATTTGAGATAATTCTATGATATATTAGGTTGGTTTCTGAAAACGCACTGATATCATTATCATTGGCTTTTTTTCATTACAGAACATGTTCCTATATTTTGTTCAACGTTTTTACTATTTATTCATATCATATGAATCTTGGGGGAAAAACAAGTCTAAATGGCAAAAAAGTATATAGATATAATTAAATTTAATGCTGTTTTTAGAATGTAAATTCTAGACTTTATAATTCTATTAATATCTGTACGAGAGGTTTTAAGGATTTCCACATCTTCATTGTTGAGTGTTAGCTTCTGCTGATGTGATACAAAAAACTTGATGATTAGGTTTTACCCAGAGTTTATTTACACCGTCCAAAGTGCCATTGGCTGTAACCTAAAATTTGTTTCTAGTTTGAGAACATTTGTTCTACATTAATATGGTAAATACAATATGTATATTATTACTGGGTATTAAATTATTGGACTAGTGTTTATCAGAATTCGTTTTTTTTTGTTGGGGAGCTTATGTTTTCATTCCAGATCTGATCTGGTAACATCATCTGTGTAAACCTTTCGTGAGTTAACTAACCTATTTTTCAACACGTTATACTTACGTTATACGCTTCTGGAAATTTAATGGCCAGGAATAACTTGTATTAAATAAACTAGACAATGTAAAATTTTAATATATCCACAAAACGCTTTTAACGAAAATATTCATTCTCTAGCAGTGTGTTTAGCAGAAATATTTAAATGCGAATTTCTATTTTCACCTTTATAAATATTTGTTGTGTATGTTGGCTCATTTATGCTTCTGTGCAAGTCACCTTCAATAAGGCAATCTTGATTGTACAACAAATAATACAATACAATGCAAACAGGCAGTTTGTTTCTGTTTTAAACAACGGACTAGTCAGATCAGTGACGTTTAAAACACAAGTTGTTTCATTGGCGAATTTGTTTCGTGTTCATACGCATGAAATAAATGAATTTTGTGTAGTTAAAAGAAATTGATACATTTTAACAATGCAATATAAAGATTAGTTATTGTATTTCTGTTTATTGATTTTATATATTGTTTTTTTTTTGTCCAGTTCTGGACGAGAATTCAATAACGTGTGCATGAACTCAAATTCGGCACAAGGCTGTATTTTGGTAGCTTATTTGTATATCCTCCACCACATGGTATGGGATGTATACTAAGTTTATCAGACTGTTTGTAACACCGGGATATATTTACCTGAGACCTTGTAAAGTACATATTGATCATTGTATAGACCATCGAGACACGTCCGTCCGCCAGCCTGCGTACTTTAGAATCCATAAAAGTCTATAACTATGTATACATATTTGAATTCTGTGTATATATTTCAGAAATATTTTCAAAATTGTTATTGTCCTATTTTTTGTATTCCCCTTTGTAATAATAACACTGTGCGACAGCCACAATCGGTTTGGGATGAAACCACCGGGGAAAGTTATATCGGTCAAAAAAAGGTCATACGTGTCCCAGCGTTTCGTTGGGTCTCATCTAGGAATCGAGATATATCGATTTGAAGTTAGTAAGTATCGTATAGGGGAATTTGTCACGTTTTTGGCTCTTTTGTTTGACATAACTTGAGAACCACTCGTCCGATTTAGCTGAAATAAATTTTAAAAAGTGAAAGTAATAGGACTTGACACTTTTTACCGTTTTGGATTTTTTATGAATTAAAAAAAAAAAATTTTAATTTTTAGGCAAAAATAATTTTTTTTTTTCATACATTTATTTATAATTGCGAAACTGTTGCTTAAGTAGGAAAACGGTTTAAGAACAGATTAGAGGAATTGTAATTCTTAATTTTTCTAAATTTGTTTCAGCTAAATCGGACGAGTGGTTCTCGAGTTATGTCAAACAAAAGACCCAAAAACGTGACAAATTCCCCTATACGATACTTACTAACTTCAAATCGATATATCTCGATTCCTAGATGAGACCCAGCGAAACGCTGGAACACGTATGACTTTTTTTTTACCAATATAACTTTCCCCGGTGGTTTCATTCCAAACCGATCACTGACCCTTACCATTTGTCGCAGAGTGTAATTATATCATAGACCGACCGTCAATAAATGTGACCAGTATGAAATTATCAGTCTCAGATTATGCTGGATGAAATAGACGAAAGAGCTTGGTACCACCCATACTCATGGTTCCGTACTCAAACTTTGGACTCATACCTTGAGCTACTTTTTTTCTCAACTATTAGAGGTATGATGATGAGAGTTGGCACGTACACTCACATGAAAGAACTGAACGATGTCACGCACCTTTAAAAAAAAGCTTGACATCATACAATTTTAACTTCGCCGCAATATCTGGGAATTGTCATATACCACATTACTTACCAGACGATATGTATTTGCAACGACTATGATACACAGTCAATAGTGGATGATCGGCTAACCGATGTCACGTTTAACGATAGTGTACAGACTTATGTTTCCTAATGGAGTGTTGAGAGAAACTCGTGAGTAATACCAGGTTAAAAAATATATTTATGTGCAGAATGAAACATGCTTTGGTACCAGAATGGGTTTGACAATACGATTTCAATCGTGTCCACCTGAGTTATGTGTAAACATTATTCCTATTAAATTGTCAATGCGAATCGAACATGTGGCCATGACTTTTTATTTTTACGATGAATTTGATCCGAATGTGTCACGATTTTAGTTATATCAATGGAAAGAATAAGTACTTACTTACTTCCCTTAACATTCCAGGAAGGAAGAAACTGGGAACTTCTCTCAACTCAGTGTGCTGGACACGATCTATTAAAATCACAGATTGAAGCAGTTTTTGAGTACTCTAACATAGCTTACTCTTAAAGTCACCTGTATTTACATATTAGCTTGCATTCGAGTACCAACATATTCTTAAACAAAACGTAATAGAAAACGTGATCATAACAAAAACCTAAAACTCATACTAACAAATTTTATTTTAATGTCAGCATTTTCCTTAAAATGATTCTTTCTTAATTTCCGAATTTACTTTCACTTTAATTCCTGCTACTTTTTTTAACTTCGAACAATCGGTTATTTACCTTTTGTTCTTTTTTTACAATTTGTATTTCATTATGTTGTTGTAGGGACTGTATTTATTGGCCTATACACTTGTATTTATTTGTGCCGCCAAATGTTTTATTTTTTTTTAAATAGTTCATCTATTTTGTTTGGTCTGTTCGTTTTTAAAAGTCATTTAACAAACCACGTATCTGATAAGACTTGGCAATTGTTGTTGTATCGTAAAACTGCTCAATTTGTCCAGGCAATCGGTGAATACCTGAAAAACTCATAATTTGATATGAATGTAAGAGCTAAAAATGAATGTAGATCTGTTGTTAAAATTGCGACCTTTATTTATCATTACTTATGTAGAATCTACTTTGAGTTTATTGCTGTTTTCAAACTAACCATCTTTAAATGTGTGAAATCGGACTTTAAATATTTTAGTTCAAGTATAGAGATTGAGTTGAAAAAATTCGCATATCTCGCTTTCTAAAGATATGTTTACAAATATTAACCACCACCTTATTCACTCAAAATATTAGGTATATCGCAAGTTTAAATTTTGTATTGGCCTGATTATGTTGAGTTTTTTTGGCATACATACATACTTACATTTTTTGTCCCGTAATTAATTAATCCAAAAACAACACCCCTAATGAATCAATCACTATTTATTTACAAATATGGATTATCAGCAAAAAGTTCGTGATTGAATTTTTCCTCGAAAATGAGAAAAGGTCATTTAAAACAATGGCTAGGAAATCGGGTGTACCCAGAAATATTGTTTCAACAGAAATATACAAAAAAAATACAAGGACCTCCTGACCATCAATAAAAAGTCTGGGAGCGGTAGAACAAATTGAATTTCCAATTCCTGAGGTTCTTGTTGTTCGTACTTCATACTGAAGTGTACATAAAAAAGCTTTCAAAAGCAACTACTTCTATTTTTAAGAAGACTAGTAGTTTCCAACTTTTCTGGCCTTATCTGGAATCTTGACACTACAGCAAAAAAGGTTTAAGGGTGTTTAAAGGACACCAAAAAACGTTAAAACTATACAAAAATGTCCGGAGAATATGGACGACATTCGCGAACAAGATAGCGGATAATACGATTAAGTCTTTAATATAAAATAATCCTAAAAACTAAAAGCTTTATACAAAAGAATAAAAAAGTAACTGTATGCAAGGAATTGGAACACTCTGTTTAATAAAAAGTTTGGGTGAGTTTGTCAAATCGAAAGATTTGTGCATCATCTTGTTCGTGCGCAGTACTTACCTATATACTGGGGCATTTTTCCATACAAGTCTTGAGTCATGCATTCTTTTGTTTGGTTATCATTGGATATTGATATTTAGGATTTATTATATCATAGTAGTTTAGGTTTTATTGTTAATCTTTTTTAATAGGCCACAAGGTTTCGAATGGCAAGTTAATAAATGCATGATAAGCAAAAAAGCGAAACAACCCAGAAATAAATATTGTAATTTTATTACAAAAAAAAAATCATGTACAAAAATTAGAGTTAGTTTAGTTTTTAAAATCAATTTTTTTTATCATAAATATTTGCCAAACAAAATGTACACAACTATGTATGTAATTTCAACATTGTCTTAGTTCGCAATAACATTAACTTTACAACGCAATTAATATTTGTTCATATTTCCATTGAGATCCGCCTTATATTTGAGTCGACGTACAAATCGTAGTACAGGGCGTAACAAATTGGGGCAGGTGTTTCATTAGTATTTTTTTTGTAATGGGCTCGTTTGATGATTATATGACCCACATCTGTGACGGCTGAGTCATTTGTTGGTTTTGGAAATCACAAATAGCCACTGTGGGATGAAATTCGTACCACAATTTATCCATGTTTTTGCCTTGGCGGACAAGACATTTGTGTGCCAGTGTGTTGTCAAGATTCAATAATAATTTTTCCTAATTTCACATGAGGAACCAAAACTAATATGAAAAATTGTGAGGTTATAAAACCCATTTTACAAATTTTTAGGTTGATAAGAAACAAGTGTATCGTTGGTCAAGCGATAGATATTTCGTTTCATTTAATTTATTGTGTTTTATTTTATAACTTGTTACGCCCTATTATTAATTGAAACGCTCTTTTGAATTTCGTTAAAACGTTGGTTCCATATGGGCAAATCCTGCATGTTGACCGCTACATTTGTACGTGTTTCGGATTAAAATTTTAAAATTTTTGGGCCTTTCAAAACAAAACTTATACAAAGTAGAATTTCAAACTTTCAAGAGTTATGCGGTACTTATACTCCGTTAAGGCATACCCTCATATATCACCCTTTGTTAACGCATTTTTAGGGATTTCATTTGTCGATTTTCTATAAAATACACAAAGTTCAATCTCCTCTCTTCCTTGCTAATTCGTTTGTATTCAGTCACTCTGTTCGTAATAAACAATTAATTTTTCCAATAGTAACTCCCCTCATGGATCGGTCATTCCTCGTTAGAGTAGCCCGTTTATATAACGTATAACCTTGCAGCTTAAAAACTTTTAAGGGGTCTGCATACACTTTCCCTAAAAATGTACTTCAAAATTTTTTCTTCCACTAATAACCTGTAATATATCTTGTAATTTATTTGGTTTTCTCTCACGCCTTCCTGAGATTTTTGTTTGTTTTTTCTTGCCACTTATACGCATATGCGCTTGCCTGTGCAATACGGTTTATTATTAATATATGTATATACAGTGGAGTCCGGTTATAACGTACACCGGTTATAATGAACTTTCGAACTATAACGAACACCTTTTTAAGTCCCAAGAGTTTTGATTCTACCCTATTTTACCCTGGATATAACGAACTTCGCTTATAACGAACCAATTTGTCGAGACCCTAGGAGTTCGTTATAACCGGACTCGACTGTATATAGTTATGTATTTTTACTATACCTATACCTAAAAAAAAAAAAAAAAAAAATTACTATGAATGCAATTTCTTAATTGTAAATTATTTGTAATGCGTTGTAAATTAGTCAGAATTTGGAATAAAATAGATAAGAAAATTGTTTAAAACCACAACGAAAAAAAAGTACATTACTCTATTTTTGATGCATATTGTAATTTAGCTTAAATATGCCAATGGGAATTACAAGTTTAATAAATAAAATGAAAGCACACAAAACATAATACCTTAAGGAAAGGTGAATATAAGACGCCCGCTACGTGAAGCACGTTATAATTTTACAGTAACATATAATTGTTATTATTTCTACAAAACAATTTATATTATTTGTTAATAACATTTCTTAATAATTTTTTTATATATCTATTTAAAAAGTGTAAATGTATGTAGTTTAATATTCCATTAAACAACAAAATAAAGTAAAAGCAAAGACTATATACAGGACAGACGTCCCAATTTGTTTTTCGACACATTAGATGTCAGTAATTGGCATGGCAATATTTTAAAGGTTTTCAAAGCAAATAATGTTTTTTTAAAACTTTTTTAAAGCAAATACTAAATGCCCTCTTCAGCAAATAACTAGGGACGTCTGACCGCTGTATGGTCTTTGGTTAAAGTTGAAAAAGTAAAAAAAAAACAGCCCAGTCAAATAAGACAATAGACATATTTTTGTTCTTTGTATTTCTGTTAAGTAATAAAAAAATTAAGTAAATTGGAAAAAGAATGACCTATAAAAGGTTTCTGAACATCAGACTTCTTCGGATCAATTTCCAACTACATTTAAATTGCCTATTTCAGAAATCATTAAACATCCCAATGCATCTGTCGTCAGTGTATCGTTTTTGAGGGAGACCACTGTACTTTAAAGTTCAAGTTCCTTCTTTTATCAGAATGCCAGAACAAAATACAGAAACAAGTAAAATTGCGCCGGCTGATTCTATTTTTGCATATGTTATCACCTTATTATCAAAATATATTCCCTTTGGTAACATGTATATCTTTATTGTTCTCTGGTATCAAGTACTTTTTTTGTGTGGTTTTTTAATTTAAAAAAAAAAACAAATAAGGAAAATGCCAACATGTACCTCGATAGTTTCCATAGGTTAGGCGATATTGTTTTTGAATCACGACCAGAATGACCCGCTGTTTTTAGTCTTAAACGGAAAAGACGGATCGATGAACTCTGGATCTTCTTCTTTTTGGCCTAGTTTCAGATTTTTTTTGTGTGCAACACAATGATTGATGATTTCAGTAGTTACATACACATACACATACTGATATTGATTGACATTAAATTGTTTACGTCCTTATTACGTTACAGTGTTATCTCATTTTATTTAATAGTCGTATGACCATATTTTTCTTTGATTTTATTGTCAAAAATTGTAGACGTTTTTTATTTTACATTATATGTAAATTTTGTGTGTAATAATGCATGTATTTGCCTTAACATTCCATTAAACAAGTAAAAGTCAAAATTACCTAAATTATTTTTTCAATTAAAACAAATAAATAACGAATTAAATTCTATTACTCCTAATATGAAACAGTTTAAAAAAGTAATAATAATAATTACAATTAAAGCTCCGAACGTGTATTTTTCTAAAAATTTTTATATGACCTTTGATTTTACTTCGTTAACTCTAACGTCAAAGAACAATGGGTCAGAATATTTAATAAGGACTTAACAACTTTTTTTAGATCAAAAAGTTTATACGATGGTTTTCTGTTTAATTTTTTTTAAATATTTAAAATTGCAAAAAAAATATTTTTAGCCTTTATTAAAAAACGTGCTGTTCTAGAACTGATTGACAGTTTTTTTTTTACGAAATTGTATCAAATGATTAACAATTTATTATTATTATTTTTTTTAATTTTATACTTTAGGTCTCGTCGAGACAAGTCTGTGAAATATCCTCAAAATCTTGATATCCGGTTCAAAACCCGTTTCGGGTTTAATTATCAACCCATTTTTAGTTTCGTACCGGATTTCAAAACAATAGTCTAACATCTTTGCAATATTTTAGCAAATTTGTCATGGCGTTCATTTTTGGCTTTTGAATACGTTATATTGGAAAACAATTTTCCAATACGGGGTTCTAAGCAACCCACAAACGATATTACTTGTAGTGCATATGCACTTTGTCAATTAATAGCGATAGCTTTCATACGAGGTGGATGCTTTGTTAATTTGCGTCATTTGACTTATTTTTCAATTTAATGCATAAATTTAATGCAGTATTTCAATTTGTATATGGAGATATAGCAGGCGCCAGGGCTGTGTTGCAATCCCGATTATCTTCTTCAACGGTATCATGCTTTATGCACCATGGCCCGTAGCTAATTTTGATTTACTTGTTTTTTGCTTTTAGACTTCGTCCATAAAAGTTAAGAATCATTTTTTTTTTCTTTGCTTTACTGTATTTTTTATGAAAAGTCCAAAATTTGACACCCAACAACTGTGAAATATCTCAGTTATTCTAAGTCAAATATTAGAATAACTTATCACATTCCTTTGTTGTTATTCTCCCACTTTAATGGCAAGTGTCTGGACGGCAAGATTAGAATAAGATGAAATATAATATATAAATACCATTTAGATTAATTTAATTATTTATGTACAACCTGTCTAAATATGGGCTTAACATTGAATTAATGGTGTATTCACCTATAACTGCATCTCTGATAAGAACAATCCATAAAAGCGTTTTGCAAATATGATCTTCGAATTAAAATTATTACCTTTTTTATTATTCAGCGACAGTTTTTGTTAAACAAAATAAGCGACTGTAGGCAATGTAAATTTATCTTTTCGACTAATCAACTATAAACAATGATTAATCATTATTATAACTACACCTGATTAATTATCTAAGTGCGATTATATTTCCTTATAAGTAAACTAGAGTGAGGTCGCTTTAACATGATTGAGAATACCACACCAAAATTATTTCATGAAATATAGATTTTTTTTGTAAAAAATATTTATCACATCTATCTTTGTAATGACAAGTAACGACCGCAAGGAATCTTTTGTTTCCTAAAATATTTCTCCTTGTTTAAAGATGTCACTTTGTATCGACGGTTAGATTGTCGGTAGTGTTATCAATCGACGACACCCCCATCATGGGCCGCCAAAAACTACATTTTTGAACACGTGAGAACAATTTCTTTCATTTGAGTACAATATTGTCGAAGTAAGCGGGAGGGGGCGTTTTTTCGATGCCATGCCCCCCACTGTCCCCAGTCCCAATTTTCATGATCATTTTCGTCATTTTGGGGTCATTTCGAAGGGAACTTAATTTTTTTTTTATTTTTTTTTGGCTTGTCCCCCATAATCTGAAGTTTTGCTTTATCTGATTCATGTCTTCACTAACAAAATTAGACATTTTCCATACATTTGAAACTAATTTTTTTTTACTGTACATTTTTATGTCTACATTAATTTTTCCGTTAATAAATATCCTTCCTCCTACTTATTAATTTCAGATTTATATCAAATAACAATGGCATATGCCTATTGGAAATCTGGAAAAACTGATGATCATGCTGTATTTGATTTATTTTTTCGCACAAATCCATTCCATGGCGAATTCACCATATTTGCTGGTTTAGATGAATGTTTAAAGTTTCTGGACAGTTTTCATTACAGTGAAAGTGGTAAGTATTGCAAAAGAAAAGTATGAGCATTCTAGATTTTTACGGGTGTTTAAAAATGGTTAGTATCCTTTACTTGCTTCATTTCAAGTATTATTTCTTGAAACAAAGGAGATTATCATGCCAAATATTAGGCAGAACAGTGTATTCATTAGGTCACTGATTGTAGGAGATCATGTGAAAATATTAAAAGATTTACTTAAAATGCATACAGGGAAAAACTATTTCTGATTTGTTTTTAAGATGATGTCACCTTATTTAAAGTCATCATTTGTGGACAATTTTTTAATTTTTTTTAATGAACTTCTGCGAAGTCTTATTTTATACAACAAAATTTAATATTTTGCTGGCCATTGACCTACAATTTCTTGTTCTTTACTTAAAGACCATGCAATAGCACAACATTTTGTCATATATTTTAACATTTAACTTTCAATATTTTTTCTTTAAATTGTAGATATTGAATATTTAAGACAAACTTTACCCGAGGGCATCGAAACTGAATTCTTCGAATATTTGGGCAACCTAACTGCTAAGGAGGTAACTCTGTATGCCATTGACGAAGGGACCGTAGCATTCCCCCGGGTGCCCATTATCAAAGTCGAAGGTCCCTTGATTATTGTACAGTTATTGGAAACAACACTATTGACATTAGTAAATTATGCAAGGTTTGTTATTGAAATCTTTTTTTTAAAAAAAAAATCCAACATCGCTTTATCCTTGGTATTATTTTTTTCAGTTTAATGGCAACGAATGCGGCACGTTATCGCATGGTTGCTGGTAAACATGTAAACCTTTTGGAATTTGGTTTAAGGCGAGCTCAAGGTCCTGATGGTGGTCTCTCTGCTTCGAAATATTCGTATATTGGTAAGTGTGTGTTATTCTTGGTATTTATTGTTATTACACCATATTTAGTGTTCTTCTCATAGTGTCTGATTGATTTTGTTGTGATTTAGTATCGAAGTCACGTGTTAGATGTCACTTGGTTTGATTGATAAATAAGGCCATGATTATTTTTGGGCGATTATTTCGGGGGATGAGGAATATTCAAACTTTTGTTACATTTAATGGCATATAAAATGTTTTTTTTTATAAATGAGAGTCACTGAAATTACTTATATTTTAGATTACAGTTTTTTTTTTAATTTTCAAGTTCTAACGAGTTTTTTTATATAATTATATTTCCCAACTAACATAAAATCGGACTTCAAATAGTTTAGTTATAACTAATAACTTTAATCAGGGTTGAAAAAAATATTTTTTTATTAAAATTTCGGAAATTCTAGTCTTAACTACCACCTTATTAATAGAAATGAAATAGGCAGATGTCTATCTTCTTTTATTAGAATAGAGTACGCACTATGCAGCATTGTTATTGCAGTTACAGTATCTCATTTCGTTAAGCTGTTGATTACATTGTTCTGAGGGACACCTTTTTGGTTTCATTAGAACATATGGAAACCCTATGTTTGTAAAAACTATTAAATTCCGCCATTATCGATGGATTCTTTCTTTGTCTAGATAATAGCCTTTGCCCATAAATTCCTTTAACACATTCGTATAAATTGCTAACAAAATTACACATATCACAAGTTCAGTCTTGTTTAGGATAATCAATTAAACTTGCTTTTGAAGGGAGAGAAAAGTCCATGAAAGTATCACCTTTAAAACCTTCCGACGGCAAATGCTTTATTGATTTATGCACCTTCGTTGTATTTTCTAACAATAAACAAAGGAACTAAACAAAACAAAAAAAAAAAACAATACGATTTTTGTTCTCTTTTTGTTTAGAGGTATAGCTATGAATGATTTATAGAAAACCATTAACGACACGCTTGCATGCAATACGATTGCTGGCGATGTCTGAAATGACAACATTTGTCGGCTTTTAACTACAATCGGAAATCAAAATTCCTTAAAAAATATTAAATTGCATATACATTCTTTTGAATCCGTTGAACTAAATAGTTTGAAATTTAAAACTTCAGTAAAATGGTTAAAACGTTTTTGTTATTGTTGTTAGGGGAATTCCTTTGCCTTCGTAACACCTAGCTGGTGGACTTGGTTGTCATGTGTACTACCTACATAGATACATGTTGATATATATATATATATATATATATATGTGTAACTACTTGAGTACTTGCCTACACTGCGAATTCTTTGAATAAGGAACGGTATTTTAAACAAAACAAAAGATCTTATAAGACGTAAGCGACACAAATTAATGTCTTATATTACTCATCTTGTTTTTATTAGTGCCGTTTTCGCCAATATAATTCAAATTCAGCTGAATAATGACTTCGAGTTACATTATGACCTCGGTTAACGCAACCCCCAATGAACGCAACTCCTCGATTATTGCAACACGCAAATTATTTACATTTCTGACATAATTGACAAAAACTATAATATTCAGGATAAAAAAAAAATCCGCATTGAAAAATTTTGTTTCCAATGGATATCGTTTATTAATTTGAATTTGCGAATAACCCAAAATGAAAAAGTTGTGTAGAAGCTGGTTTTAAAATTTCAAATTACGTTATATAAATAAAATTTACATATTTCATCAATCGAGTAGTAACACTGACCTGGATAAATGTATCACTCGGTATTACTACAACGGTTTCCACAACTGCTTCAATTTCAATTAGTTGCGTTAATCGAGGTACCACTGCAAAATAGGAGATGATCATAGGGCTTACGGATACATTTCAAATTAAAATTTAAATGCGATTCTGTTTAAATTTACAATTGCCACTTTAGAGGATACATTGTAACATTACTTTTCTTAAACAAATGATTCGCAGTGTATGTACTTGATTATTGGCAACGTGGGTGTTTTCTTTGTCTATAAGCTGCTTCGGACGAACTTTATCGTGTATTCTCCCTTTTAACGCTTGTAAAGAAGCGTATCGTCGTGAGTGTGCTGTGTGCATATCTGTGTCTGTATGTATATATATGTTCCTTTGGATATGTGTTAACTTTTTAAGTTATTTTATTATTGTTGCTTGGTACCATTTCGTGCCAGGATATACCTTCGCCATTTGATTTTAATGATTGCGCAAATGTGTTCGCCGCTTCGAACCAACACGTCGTAAATTACTCACTCACTTATTGAAAGGCATATCCTAGGCGTTCTCGCTACTCAACGTTGGTTTGAATTAATCGTGGAAGAGAATGTGGCAAGTGCAAGTTGTGGAATTTCCGTTGCTGTTTCAGTTATGCTCGTCTCAACTTGTCTTAATGCTTTTTAATTACTCAATCATTAGTTTTGCATGGCATTTTTTTGATTGATACTGCAATACGTTGTCATTTAGCAGCTGCGTTCTTATATTGCAACGATTATGGCAACGGGGCTTAATAAATGCATTTCGTTTCATAAGTAATTAGTGTTACATTATTATTTCAGTTATTGCTAAATGCTGTTCTTCTTTTTTGTTTTTGTGTGTGGTACGAGTATTTGTCACATTTAACTGCTGGCGAATATTTCAGTCTAACAACTACACAGAGAAAAACAGATACCGATAACTATTCGTTTTTGATAGTCAAATAATTTTAACTGTTTTTTTTTTTAATTTTTCCCCAATTTGATATGCACCGACGATATTCGAGATGTTAATCTGAAATCATGCTACCTAGATCACTGAGACGAATACCTTTCGTGCTGCGTTAGTATACATCTTCGTCATCAAAAAATGCCGTTTGGAATGCTTATTTTTAGAACACTATAGAAAATATTGTTTTGGATTAGAAAAGAAAGCATTAATAAACTGTTTGCCAAATTATTTTCTACGCCGTTTTCAGTTGCTGTAAATTAAGTTTAGATTATTCTAAAAAACAGTCTGCAGATGACCTTTCAGCTGTCCCAAACTACTCTTTGTTTTTCTAGCCTAAAAGACCAGATCCCAAATTCGCATATCACACATATCTTGCATATATGTGTTTCGATTTCAGTGGTTAAGCGTTGAAATCCAATAATTAGTTTTAATTTTTTTTTGTTTGTTTTTGATTGAATCCGCAATATGCTGTCATTTATCAGCAACGTAATAGTAATGATAATGACGGGGTTTTATAAACGATTTTTTTTCATTGGTAATTAGTGTAAGGTTATTTTTTTTTTGGCTTGCTGGTTTGTGCCAAATAAGATAAAGGTTTGTCATGAGTTAGAGCTTTATTCTTAAAAAGCATAATTCATTAAGTGTAATACTGTCGATTGACGGTATCTGTATTTGATAGAAACGCTGAAGCTATGAAAAACAATAACGAAATTCATATTGATTGTATACGACAAGGAAGTCTTGCCCAAACTTATGCAGTTATCTCTTACAATTGTAAGATAAATAATGAAGATTAGTTCCAGTGATTAGTTCATGTTCTTCAGCATTAAATGAAGAAAAAACACAGCGTCTTCCCGCTAACGTTCATTCTTTTTCCAGGGGAAGTTAGAGCTTTGGTCATTTGATCCGGTTGATAAAACTTACCATCTGGCTGAAATATTTCCAAACCATTTGACTTTGCCTGAATGCAGTCAACCACAACCAGAACGTGGAGACAACGGGGTTTTTCGCGTATCTCAACATAAATAAAACTTAGGATCTGGATGGTATTTCAGCACTTGTCCTATGCAAGTGCTGTTCGACGCTACCTCCATTGCGTACTCTTTTCAACATGTACCATGCTGGTACTTACTTTTCAAGTTTAAATGTTCAGCCGATCCCCAAGAAATGTGAGGCTACAACTGCAAATAACTGCTATGGGGAGCATTGTTAACCACCATCTGTTAAAGTATCTGGAGTTTATCGGTGTTCTGAATGATTGACAGTATGGCTTTCTAAGATATCTTTCGTGCCTTTGGGAACGATGGGGTCCAGGTATTCACCGGCTGGGGGAGAGCAATGTCGTGGCTGTAGATAATACCGATCGTTGGTATCGGTAATACCTTCAGAGATCGCTCTTTACGTGTTGTTATAGATGGCGTCTCAACTAACGAGCATAGGTTCACCGCAGGAGTGCCACAATGGTCTTTTCTGTATCCTTGTATATTTCGTACTTTCATTGACGACCGGTTGAACCAAACTGTGAACCCCATCCACTTTTTGTCGGATGACAGCAACCTCTGTCATTCGTATTCATTTAACCATCGGCCATCGAGGACAAACAGTGAATGAAATGTGAATTCTACATTAATGTTCTTGGTCTGATATAGTTTTATTATAATGATCTGCCCTGAAACTGGCTATAGTCTACGAGAGTTGTGTAGGGACTCATATTGACGGGCCCTTCTGAACTTTCGCTTTTCTTACACATTTGTTTTTGATGTAGGACTGTTAGATTTTTATAAAAAAAACTAAATTTTATTAAACTTGTTTTTTTTTCATTTGCAGGCGGCTTTGATGGTACCTCCAATGTTTTGGCTGGTAAACTTTTCAATATACCCGTAAAAGGAACACACGCTCATGCTTATATCACATCATTCTCGGGCATTGGTGAGCTTAAAACACGTCTATTGAAACACAAAACTACCGGTTAGTAAGAAATCAACTAAAACAATTCAGCATTTTATAACTAAGCATTATTTTTTTCCGTACCAGGTGTAACCGGTGACTTACTTGAACATGCCGTTAAATATAGACAATCGCTGGCGCAAGTTTTAGACGTTTCCATGGAAGAATCCTCGGAGGGGGAATTAGCGGCCATGGTCTCGTATGCCATTGCATTCCCGGATGGTTTCATGGCTCTAGTCGATACGTACGATGTTAAGAGGTATTTCGCTTTTAGGCAAATTCTCTCGGAACAATATCATTTAGATTTTATTTTTATTTTCAAAAGCTCCTAACAGAACTAATGAAAAAAAGACGAAAATTGCACTCTAACCTTTAGTGTTGATAATATACATACCCATATATAGAATTTCTAACAATTTCAGTATCATATTAACTAATTTGTGTCCTGTCCTGCCAAGATTTTTTTAGTGTGTCTTCTTAATTTCTTTTAAGATATTTTATTTTAAAAAAAATTTTGAAATTACTTTTTGTTTTCTTCTCAAACAAAACGACAACAACAACTCTCTTAATGTTCTTAACAGCAATAGTGCGAATACAAAAGATTGTGAGAATTTGAAAGGTACTACTACAGCTACTAAAACCAAACACAATACATCAAATGCAAGTGATGTGAAAAATGTTAAAAATCAAAATAATTTACAACAAAATAGTTGTAATAAATTGATTGGAAAATCACGGTCTCATCAAGCGCCGCCGCAACCTTTGACGACGCCTGCTTACATGAATGGAAAGTCACAGTCACAACAAGTTGTTAACAATGCCGCAACAGCCGCTGCCGCTAACACCGAAGTCCAGAAATTGTATCCCAATGGCAAACATGCTTCTGCTAATACCAATGTTACCGTTATCGGCATGAATGGCTTGCAAACGACGAAGTCGAAACTCGTGAATAATAGTAACATTTCCGAAGAGAAATTTTCAAAATTCTCATATGAATCATCACCACCACCTCAATCTCAATCTTATCCTAAATCGTATCTGCCAAAATATGTCGTGAAGTCATTCAGGTAATTTCCTCACCTTATTCTTCTTTGCTCTTTTTATTTTTTGGTTTTGTTTTGTTCGTTATTGTTGTTGTCTTTTTCTACCCACATCGTATTGAGGCTACGAAAAGACAACATATATACATAACTTCCTAAATTTTCAACAGGCTTAACTATCTATTCTCTTCTATTTGAATTGAAACTTTCGTTATCTTTCTTCCTTTGTAATCATAGTCTTCTACATTTACTCTCAATTCTGTCTGTTTCAAAACTCGTTTGCATGCTTTTGTGTTTCGATTGCCTCCCCCTTTACATACTACAATATTCTTTTAACAGATGTCATGCTGTTTTTTGTTTTGGGTTTGAGATTGAATTTATCAAAATTAGTATTGTTTCAAAATTTTAAAATTAGTGTATGATTAAAAAATATTTGAATATTTGTTGTCCGGAAATAGGAAATTACTCTGGGTTAGGGTCATTGTATCGTACTAGTTTTATCCTGTACTCATTAAAATACTCGGATAAATGTATTTCACTCAGAGTCCGCTTTTCTTTAAAAATATTCTTAAAAACAAACCAAGTGTAATGGTTTTAACATAAAAATACCAAGTATTCTATTTTTATTTATTCTTCAATTCAAATTGTTCTATTTTTATTTATTCGTCAATTCAAACTTGTTATTTGCTCTTCCTTAAAGAACTCCCAATCGCTAAGAAAATCGTTCAAATGTCTAAGTCGACATTGTTGAGACTATTCGCTTACTGAAGTTTTAACCTTGATTGGTTGTCTGATATTAGGATACACTATCGGACCCTACAACAAATACATAGATTCCATGGAAACTAATACTTATAAAGAAGATTGTAATTTGGATACATATTTTAAATCATTAATAATATCTAATGTTTGAGCGATTGAACGAACTCTTGCTGCTATTAAATTATAATAATTATTTTCCTTAAGTATGTATAACAAATATTCAAATATTTTGTATTCTTTCTTATCACTACAATACAATTTGGCATGAAATTTTAATTGGCCTTTAACAACATTTCCTATAAAACGAATAGCAAAAAGTTTTGTATTATACACATTCAAAATTTCGTTATAAACAAAAAAAAAAAACATAAAGCCAATTGGTTTGGTAATACACCAACATAATTATGTAGATACATAATGTTGGTACGATTGGTTCGGAATTGCTTTGTGTTTGGACTTTGATGAGATATCTCCAAACACAAAACGAGGTGATAATTGTTATTCCATTTTAGTTTTTCCATATTTTTTTATTAATTAATATGTATTTTTGCTTTTTCTATCATTTATTTCTTTGTCTTGCTGCAGGTAAATATCATTTTAAATTTGATTTGCTTTGTAATATACATCCTCGAATTACTAATACATGTCATAATTTCAAGTTTAATTATGGTTTAAAAGTTAAGTCTCATTACTATAGGGTGATCCATCAGATAATGAGTTATTTTGACACTGACAGCTCTGTCTTAAATCCATGTTACGAATTAAAAGCATTTGCTCTTCAGGTTGGTGTCTAGTCTAGGCAGCGAAAACAGATTACTTTCGAAAATGATTTTCTCAGCTTCTTTGTTAGATATAACAATACAATATTTTCGAGGACACAATGTTATCTTTTTAGAATAGAAAAAATATTGTGTACTCCTTCCATAAATTTTCAAAGGTAAATGAAAGGTGTATAGATTATTGCGGGTAGAAAAAAGTTTTTTTAAATTTATTTTTGACTTTACTCATTTTGAGTTTTTTTTTTTCAAATTTACGAATCAAAAAAATTCAAGTATAAACATCAAAAATATCAGACTGATTCGCAAGCTAAAAGTCAACGTATAAATTCATATGACTTCTTGAAGCAAATCCTAAACAGAATTAACAAAAAATGTCATCATATAAATTGGGACTTTGAAATGCATCATAGAGATATGGTAGCTTATTCCAGTGCAATATACTGTGCCCATTGAACAGTTCATATAACAATTGTCTTAATTGGACTCATTTTGGTTTGAATTTTTCTAACACAAATCCCGTTTCGTAAATTAGCATATCTTGACAAATAAATTCGTGTGACTTGTAAGACTCTCGAATATATTTAGCCTCTAATATTATTTTAAGTTAATCACATTTTAAAATTATCTATTGTATGCATACTAACTTCATAATTGCTTTTATTTGCATTGCTATCATTAACGTTCCTTAAGATGCTGTGTTGTTCTTTTTTTTATTTTCCTTTATCATTTATTGAATTGGCTTCTTCATATACATTAATTTGATTTTATTTTCTTTTTCCTTTTATAATTTAATCTTCCTTCTTTGCTAAAACAATAAATTCGAATGAAATAATTATAAATCCTCATCCATCCATCGTTTAACAAAAAGAAAATCGTAAACGATTTTTGAGAACCATTCAATATGAAAAAATTATAAAAAAATAATTACAAAACTATGACTTCCCGGCACTATTTTGGCAGAGGTATGTAAAAACACACATATCAGAAATCATATAAACAAAACTGTATAAAAAAACACAAATATGGAGCATTATTTGTCGTCTAGTATTATTATGGATAAAAGTAATTTACATAAAACTTACATCGATACAATATTCAATTACATATTATACGTACATGTTCATATCTGTGTATATGTGTGTGTATTTAAGTTTATTTTCTTTTCTAAAACAATAGTATTGCTAAATTGTCTTTGTCCTTTCCCCCAAAAAACCTCCCACATACATATGTAACTAAACTCAATTTAAACAAACATAAAAACGTTTGTATTCCTAGTTTCGTTGTTGATTATCGAAAATGTTCGAAAATACAATAACTCCATCACTTTAAAAGCAAACCGTATTCAAACACCAACACCACCCAATTCTCTTCACTGCATGGGTCATCCCCATTCTTGTACATTTTTTAATGGAATTGTCATGTCATGTTGTCGTCGTCGTCATTCATTCCTTGTTTGTTCAGAACTACAAATTTTAGAACAATGGTCCGAGAGATAACACTGCATGGCTTTCTTAAAACAAACGTGTTTGAGTCGCTGTTTCAGTTTTTAATTTACAGTTTAAACAAATTTAATCCAAGCAAGGCTTTTAGACTTACTAGTTGTGTGTTTAATTGAGATATATAGGACATTAGAACTGTGTGATTACTTTTTTTTTTTTTAAATCATTTAGTATAAAAACATTATTTTTTGAACGAATTATTAAATGGAAACTGGTGAATTGAAATTGTTGTACATTGTTATAAGTTATGAAATTTAACCAATGTAATATTATCATTTTAATTTACAAATAATTTAAGAGACATTTGTAAATAAAATGTCGGACCTCTCTAGGAACATACTCATGACCTCTTACCTCTATATTATAATATGGAGTCACGTGTCTATGGTTTCGAGTAGTGAGACGACAGATGTGCCTAATATTATATATTATATATCACAACACCATATCCAGTTTATTTCGTATATCTTTTTTTGGTCCGCCTGAGACACGTTTAAAGTAGGATGAATTTATTTCTTTCGACCATGTTATTTGAAAATCCTGCAAAAGCAGGATTAGGCGTATACACAAAAATTCCAAATATATTTTGAAATATTTTCAGAATAAACTTTTGTCCTTCAACTCAATAGATATACAGTCGTCTCCGGGTAACTGCATTCCGCTTAACGGAAAACTATGAACGTCGACAACAATTTGTTGTTGTGTTTCTTTAAAACAACTCTTGACTTAGCTTGAATAAAACTATACTTAAAACAGATCATTGGATAACTCAAAAATTGCTCGTACTTAAAGTTTCGATTTCGTATGAAAATGGCTTAACTGAACATAAAATCGGTGATCATCGAACGGTACGTTGGTCCAAATGTGGCGGGCATCATCGTCCGTCGTAATGATGTCGCTGGCTCATAAACCGCAACCGGACAAAATTCGGAAATTGTGTTTATTGACGCAACCATTGAGCCAAAAATAGCATCGTCACTGATGAACATTTTTAGACTAATAAAGCACATTTTTCTAATATCAGGAATTGTGATATTAAAGTGAAATGCCAAAAATAATGCTGAAACCTCAAATAACAAGAAAACACCCTTTAGTTTGTGACTAATAATTTTGGAAAACAAATTAAACATTTTCTTTTAAAATGTTGCTGCAATGTACAACAACGGTCTGCCATATTTTACAACTAACAGTTCTGCAAGACCCTTTTTTGATTGGAGCCGTAATACTTGTATTAAAAACTATATTGATTTATAAATTCAAGTCATTAATATGTAATTTGTTAAAAATTCTAATTGACTTTGTTGGTTTGAATAATTTCTATTAAATGTAATTAAGTGCACTCCAAATGTGATTAAAAACATTCGGTCTTTCAATATCAATGCATAAAATGTAAAATATTAACATAGTTTTATCACAATATAAATATAAACTTAATTGCAACTTCTATTTAGTACATATGTTAATCACACAGTTCTACAAAACCAACAAAAAAAAATTTTGTTTTTAAGCATTTAACTCGGGACAATTTAAATAATTTAGTCATATGTTTTTAATCCTTATTTATTTAATAACTAGTAGTAGCATTTTCAAAAATTCACTTTTTTTTTTTTATTAAAAAAAACTTATATCCCCACCAAATTGTACTGACACCAACACCGTTAGCATTGCAATTTAATAAACTAAATTTATTAATCGATTATTTAAAAGTTGCATCCGATTGTTATCCAGCAAAAAATATAACTTATGTTTTTCCTTCTTTCTTTGCTTTTTTGTTTCTGTACTGTAACCTTGTATCGTCTAGGAGTGGCTTACTTAACTTTTCGGCAGTAGCATTGGCTCTCAACGATTTGGGGTATCATGCCGTTGGCATACGCATTGATTCCGGTGATTTGGCGTATTTATCGTGTTTGTCGCGAGAGACATTCGAGCGTGTGGCTGAACGTTTTAAGGTGCCATGGTTTAATAAACTGACAATTGTTGCATCGAATGATATTAATGAGGATACGATTTTAAGTTTGAACGAGCAGGGTCATAAGATCGATTGCTTTGGAATTGGTACTCATTTGGGTAAGTGTTGTAAGAGAGGAAAGTTGGAAAAAATATTCTTTTTTGTAGTATAACAAAATTGTAGAAGGTCCTTTTCATTAACATACGGTTTACTTAAATATCCAGCTTGTAGTTATTCCAATATTTTATTATTTTCAGTTACTTGTCAACGACAACCGGCACTGGGATGTGTTTATAAATTAGTGGAAATTAACGGACAACCACGTATCAAACTAAGTCAGGATGTGGAGAAGGTAACAATGCCCGGACACAAGAATGCATACAGGTAAGAAATAAGGTCCAGCGTTTTTTTTATACTTTCTAAATAAAACAGAATTGAGTTTACAATTATAAGATCCTTAAAACATCTTTTATGTTCACTATAACACGATTAATACTAAATTATTTTTTTAGATTGTACAGTGCTGATGGCCATGCTTTAATTGATCTCTTGCAAAAGGTTTCCGAACCACCACCAGCGGTGGGACAAAAGGTTCTCTGTCGTCATCCTTTCCAAGAGTCCAAACGCGCTTATGTCATTCCAACACATGTTGAGTCATTGTATAAGATCTATTGGCAAAATGGCAAAATATGCCAACCGCTGCCGAGACTCGAACAGGTCAGAGAGCAGGTGCAAGTGTCGCTGAAGACACTTAGAAATGATCATAAACGTACTTTAAATCCAACACCGTACAAGGTAAATGATAAAATAGAACAAATTAAATTTATCATTAAATCTAAAGCTGTACAAAGGAATGCAAAACACAATGTTTGTAAAAGCGGATCATGCTTTCGTATATGGCAACAGTAACAGATAATCAGTAGTTTTTAAGATTAATCAGATATTTAAGAGTTCGGTCTTTCCATCGGAGTCTAGGTCGTCCCATTTTGAGTGATCCCTCCAACTTGCCATCAAAATTTTTTATTGCTGAAGCAGTTTTATCATTTCGAACATTTACGATTTTCAAACACTAAATCGTATTCCGATAACTTCGTTTTCTTCGGTATTGAATAATTTGAATTATAAATAGATTTTTTTTCGAATTTCCAAATCTTTTCCACTTGTATGGATTCCACCTTCAAAATGATGTAATTATAACAACATATAATTTATATAACAATAGCCGTTACAGATTAAAGGTCCTAAAACGAATTTTGAGAGTGCACCATCGGATTTACAATAGATCGTTAAAAAAGATCGTAGCATTCGACTGTCAGTGCTAGCCCTAAAGCCTAGCATTAATTTGCTACCATACTCTTTAGGATACCTTAGTCCGTTGCTGAAAAACTGGATAAATAGTTTCAAGGGACTGTCGAACCTCTCTAATTTTGAGAAACCCATTTATCCAATTTCTCCCAAACTATTGCTTAAATCTAAAATATTAAAAACATCGTCTTGCTCAGACTGAGATATGCTATGCATGAGCATTTTTTCCATTTAGATTGAATTAAGTTAAAGTTTTTTGTTAACATTTTTTTTTTGGCCAAAATATTTTTTTCGTATTTCCATATCTTTTTTGCTCTTGATGTAAATCCCTGTTACAGCTTTCACGATCATTCTGTTTCACTTCCAATCACCAAAGCAAAAGTTACCTTGTGACAGCTATCACTTGAAATACTTTATTTTTATTTTTTTTGTTTGTAAGTTGTATAATTATCGCTTGTACAGATTTACGAAATCTTCATTATCAGCAGTGCATATAAAAAAGCAAGTGAATGCCCAATGTCAATTCTGTGACAAAAATATGGCTTGAAATTATAACCTTTTATTAAAATCAGTTATTTGTACTGTACATGGCTTTAAAATAAATGTTGAAGTAGCCAAATAGAGTAAAAACATTTCAACCTTTGCTTCTGATTTTTTGTCCTCTTTTTGACGGAATAGGAGGTTATATGTCAGCCAGTAAATGGACTTGTTTTGCGCTTATAACATTGACATGAAAAAAAAAAGTTATTTCTCAATTTTTCTAAAATTAAAAATATGATTCTAACCAAGATTGACCGAATGTAGTTTCCATACGCCACATTTGGAAATGTTTTTCAGTAGGTTTAAAATATGTTAACTGTGCTTTACGACACAGATGTAGTTTTGATGATAAACCCTTTACATATATTAATGTTTAAATCTGTTGAAATTAATTTATTAATATTTACATGTGTTCTTCTTCTTCCAGGTGGCAGTCAGCGATAATTTGTACAATTTCATTCATGATCTGTGGCTGCAAAATGCACCCATCGGTGAACTGTCATGATCTATATAAAGTTTTGGGAAACGATAAAGTGAAATTATTTTTTCAAAGCCGAGAACTCCCCCCCCCCCAACAGCAAGTACAACAAGCACGGATTTTATTTTATTTTGACAGGAGATTTTTTATGGGCACAACTTTGTCATTGTCATCGTCGTGGGGTGGGATGGTATTGTTGTTATTTCATTTTGTAATTGATTTGGGCAATATTTACATAAAAATATTTAGTTAAGTTACGTATAATAACGTATAATAGACATACAGGACGAGCTGGAGCTGGAACTGTAGCAAGAGCAGATGCAGGAGCAGACCGACAATGTTTTCGAGTCTTTCATAGTGTTGGCATAACTCACACACACACATTTTGTTTAAGCATTGTTGTTATAGTAGTGATAATTTGTAAGAATTTTGTTATAAAGTTCATCATCTATATTGTAAAACTTTGTAGTCGAGTTTTGTTAAGAATCCTACCTACTACTATACTATATCTATCTACTATATATATATATATATATTCCTATACTTATATCTAAAACTCACCTTTAGTTCTATAAGCTCCAAAACTCATAAACACACACAAAAAATAACACAAGCACAATTTATTGAACAAAAACAAAAAACACCAAATAAAACCAAAATTTCAAATATTTTACATGAACCACAAAATGACAAGTTTTTTGTTTTGTAAAATAGCACCACCATCTGAGAATTGGAATGTAAGAATTGAAGTGTGGAGAATTGAGCGGGTCATTAATTCTCTATTAAGTACACAAACACACAAACACACTATAAATAAAGGAAACTTACTATGTGCCTTACAAACATACATACAAACACTACGAAACAGAAATAATAAGTTTTAAAAACAAAGAAACCGAGATCACCGACAAATTAATACAAATCCAAAACCAAAATAAGTTAACGAACAAAAAAATAGCGAGCAAGATGTAGCTTTAGAAATTCTTAATTTGCTCTTTTTAGTTTCGTTACATGTTAAAATTTTGTAATTTTAAGATAAGCAACAAACAAAGTGTTTGCCCGTAGGCAGTTTTTTGTCATTCATGTTCGTCGCAGAACCACTTGTTATTTGAATCCTGTTATTTAATACTTCGTTTACATAGTGATTAGTGTTGTTTGATTTCCGGATATTCTTTGAAGCAGTTAAAGTGACACTAACGAAGTCTGTAATAATTTCAGAAAATCTACTTTTTTCATTCATATCGTACGATTTGGAACCCACTTTAAAATCAAACAGCACTTATTTTTCAATATACAGATTCAGATTAATACACCCAAACATTCAATGTCATAAAATCTTAGTATTCTTACTTTAGTAGATTACACTATGGAACAAAATTTGTATTTTGTAATGTATGATCACTATTCATTTCTGATGTACTACGGTTCCCTGAGTACAAAAATGGTCGAGATTTGTTTTCTATGGAAACAAATGGATCGTGTAGTGTTTGTTAATCCTCATGGTAGTTTCAGAGTTGTAATCAAATTTATGGCAAGAACACTTTTTGTTGAAGAAAAAAACAAAATAATATGGAAAACGACAAATTGCTAAATTGCCATTTTCAATAACATATTTATTTTTTAAAATACTTTTTTTTCGCTTTTAATAATCCATAGCTCATTTTAGTTGTTATAATAAGCTTTTAAAAATGGGAAATTTTTCCAAAAAATCCAAAATATTTTGCCTTAAATTTGTTTAAATCTTCGAGACTGTAACTCGAAGCCACCAATTTTTAATAATGCCGAAATCGGTGTTGTAAACTGTATTTCAACAAAATCGTGGAATTTCGAGTTATGACAACTCAAATATCAAGAAATTTTTTTAAAAATTCAATTCGTTCACAGAAAATTTCAACTATTTTTGTATTCAGAGGACCGTAGTACATCCGAATTGTATAGTGGTTAATCAATACAAACATTTTTCTGTTAGATACTTTTACTTTCAAATTCACTTCCGCCAGAGAATCGCAAGGCAATAGATTAATTCGTCTGATAGTCATAATTTCCATGGACCTCCATCAGCTAGAGTTTATAACAGTTAAACATATTTAGATATCAGACAGAAAAGTGCCATATTGAATATGAACTTTGTTTTTGAATAACCTTCAAGGAGCGAAGGATTAGTAGAGGGGTGATGTATAGAAAGCGATGACTGCACCACTTTTCGAATTTTTGTATTTTAATGATTATATCAGGGGAATTTACAAAAATAGTTTTTAAACAAAAATATCATAAAATTTTTATTATATATATCAGTTTGTTAATCGCTGACCCTGTCATCTTCACAAGACAAATCTAGAGAACCATCTGTATTCCTGCTACGTTCGTACCATAGTTGCCCTCTATTGGACCTTGGATGTCTGCTCTCTAGATTGTCTTTTTCATCAATGCACAGCCGATCAAAATTTCTAGATCTACAGCAAACAAAATCTGGAACCATTGTAGCTTTCAGTTGGCTTCTTATGTGTAGGCCTTCGTTTCGTTTCGTTTCATTTAATTTTTCTTTTTATTCCAAATTATACTTTCCCATAGCTATAGTGTATGTTGTTGTACTTCTTCGTTTTATTTAGTGAAAAGTTGCACAATAACTGTAATACATTCATTAATAGTAGCGTTGAAAGATGTACAAGAACAATTATCGATGGATATGTATGTCAAATAAAATAAATGCTTACTTATTGTGTTAAGAACGATGATATGGATTTTATTTAAATAGGATTATGTCCAACATAGATCATACTAGGATATGTGATGCTGAGTTTGTTTGTCCAAAACTGATCATGGAACTACAGAAATATTTACTTATTTGTATTTACCCAAGCCAAATGAATTTCCGGTCCTTGTTTGGACGAAACAGAGAAGCCAAAGAAGTTTTATTGAAAAAACATGAGGTAAATTCATTTAGTGTAATTCCCGGAATACGATTTTAAAATTGAAAATGTGCCAAACACAACTTAAAAAACTTTGATTCAG
Organism: Hydrotaea cyrtoneurina; assembly: GCA_958296145.1. Taxonomy (NCBI): domain Eukaryota; kingdom Metazoa; phylum Arthropoda; class Insecta; order Diptera; family Muscidae; genus Hydrotaea; species Hydrotaea cyrtoneurina. Next base: position 25,396,191 of record OY282514.1, on the reverse strand, counting down.
ATACGAACATTTTTATAAAAATTTTAATTTATGTTAAAGTGCATATTTTTAAACATACTGATTCAATTCTGAAGGAATTTTTGTGTTCATTCTAAAGCTTTGCAAATGAATTTTAATACAAAAAACAAATAATCTCTACCAACTGATCCAATTTAAATTAAATAATTTCTAATATATTTTTTTATTTCTTTCTAGTACAAAGATAGCATTGTGCTGCACCAGCAGTATATTAAAAACTTGGAAAGTTGTCCGGGGGGACAAATAACACAACTGGTTTTCCAAAAGAAATTTGTCGGCACCCAGTCCCACAAGTGGCGGATATATTCTTGAGTTGAAAGTATCAACACAATTTCTTGTATATGCAATTTAAATGTTGTTTCTATATATAAATTACTTACCTTCATGCTAAAATATTAAATTTAAAAAATATTATCTATTTAATATTAAATATTAAATAAGAAACCAAATACAAACTAATATAGATTTATTTAACATTTCAATAAAATAAATATACAAATTTAAATTAATGGTTTTATTTCCAATGCTATTCAAATACGAAATCACAATGTAGGGCAGAACTGAGTTTATCTGAGGCACCCTGGGTTTTGTAATCAAATCATTAGAGTTCGCCGGTTTTGTTTGACTGATTTGCAAAATACCAGGCGCCCATGACAGAGCAGCAAGCAATTTTTTGTAATTTTGTTTGCGCATAAAACATACGCGCCTAAAAGTATGCCAACATACTTTTAGGCGCGTCGGTTCAACTGCCGCATTAGGCTAAAATCAACGCGCCTAAAAGTATGCAAACATACTTTTAGGCGCATTGATTTTAATCGCATACAAAATTGCAAAAATGCCGCTTGCTGCTCTGTTATGGGCGCCTGGTATTTTGGTGATGAGTCAAAACCGGCTGCGTGTAAACTAAAAATTCCAAAAAAAATTTGTCCCAACGTAACTAATGGAAACAAACACAATGTCGGTCGACAACTGAAAACGACGACCAACAAAACTCTATTTGCCCATCTCAACTTATATTAATTGCTACTTGCCGATTGATCCCAACAAATTGTATTCCCTTTTTCCATGGGAGATTTTTTGTATGGAAAATAAAACAAGATGATTTAGTTTTACAGAAGTTTTATTATGATTTAGTTTATTATTTAGTTTAGTTAATTTAATTAACTAATGGGGTAATTCTGTAAAATGAAACGGAAAGTTCGTGTATATCATGTGGCTTCTTTGTTCCCCAGATGCATCAGTTTTGCTTGTCACAAAAGATGATTCTTCATGCAAAACTGTTGTCCATTTGACCAATTCTTTGGCCCAAACTGAGAAACGTCAAGAAAACGGATGGTCCTGTGCCTTCAATTGCTGAGTAAGTGAATAATGCCAGGATTTTGTGCAAAATTCTCAAATGTTTCGTCTGTTCCAAGTTATCGTAAAAATAAAAAATAAAATGAAATTGTTTTTCGTCTTCTGCTGTTCAATTAAATTTTTTTTGTGTCCTTTTTTTAATTGTTGCGTTTTGATTTTCTTATAATTTGTAAAGTTTCATGGCTACTGGCGGCGCAGAATTGTCTAAATGTTTTCTTATGTTTTTCCACAAAAACATTCAATTTATTTGCAAAACATCTCAAGGCAAATATTTGTATTGGCTCTGTATGGACTTTGGTGTTTTTTTGTACTATTTATGATTAATTAAGGTGAGTGTATTTAAAGAATAAATGTGTAATTTAGCATTATAACGTTAGGACCTTTTACACGGTTGGTCGTATTTAAATACTACTGGGTTTTCCAACAAGAGGTGTGTTTTGGTATTCAAAGAAAAATTGAATTTTTTGAGATAAATGATCGGATGTTTATTTCATAATAAAGAGGAAGGTATGCCGTTAAAATTAAGAACAACATCAGCCAAATGGCCACCACTTCCACGCTTACAGGCCCATATCCTTGTCATGAAATTGTCCATAACCAAAGTGCCAAGTGGCTGCCCAATATCCTCGATATCCTCATGAATTCTATTTTTGAGGTCTTGACGATCGACGATCACCTGGCGCTAAAGCATGAAGCCACAAGGTGTTCAATCACAAGATCTCGGTGGCCAATTGTGATCACTTCTTCAAGAGAAACTTTTTAGTTTTGCGAACTGTGACTACAAGATTTTCATTATTTTTGTAGTGAATTTGAATAATTTCAATGCGTTTTTGAAGCGTGCATCGTTCCATTTTTCGTAATAGCGTAGTTTCTACTTGTCAAATGTCAATGAATAAAAGCTTCCAAAGTGACAGCTACCGAAATACGGGGTGATTCAATATAACACCTCTTGTTGGAGAACCCTGTACTTCAAAAGCGTTATAATTTTGTAATTAATTGTTGTGTCCCCGTTATTTGTTTACAATTATTGTGAATGGTTAGTTTTGCTGTCGGTTCGAAAACAGACTAAACCAACTACTTTCGTCGTTACCGTTAGATGGCAATCGAGCGTAGTATTAGTTCGCATTGATGAACAGATGGCAGAGAAGTATGAAAATGTTTTGAAAAATAATTTGTCTCGAAATCTAAAAGTTTTTTTTCGAGTTTAAAAAAAATTGTTGTGGATTTTTTTTACTTCTCATTTTTTTTTTAAATTAACATTTTCGTCGAATGTGCTTTTATTAGTTTGACTATAATTGAGCAGACGTCCGATCAAACAATACAATGTACAAAATTAAAGTTAATATTGTTCACAATCAGACCGATCTTCGTCGATGCTGGAAAATGCCACCAGTTACATCTCGCTCTATCGCTCTTCGATGATGATCGACTACAAGACCCACTGTATGCTTGCAACTGCTAGGCAAACGGCAAAACGAAGGAAAGGCGCTTGTGAAGGCCAACTGTTGCAAAGAACAGTTTTATTTATTGAACACATACTTTATAAATAAATTTATAAAATACAGAAAAAATAATATTTTTTTCAAAATAATTTATACATACATTTTTTGGTTGCTTGAAGGCTTACGAGAAATAACATTTAAGTTTCCGTTTTATTGTCACTGTTGTTCGACTTCCAGTTCATTGATTTGCTTCTATTTTTTTTTCAAAATAGAAATGTTGTTTTGAAAATCTTTCAAGCATTGTGGGTACTTTGATTGCCGGCAAGGTAACGGATCCGTTTCGGAAGCTCCCAACCATTTCCAATGATTTCGGCTGCAATCCATTTCTACGCCATTGAAAAAAAAACTGGATTTTTTGTGTTATTACTGGCATTATAGAAATGAAACATTTTGTTTATTTTTAGTGTAATCATTTTATTAGCATAATATTTTTATTTATAACTTTTTATTTATTCATTTTTATTTTGTTTTGTTTTGTTTTTTTTGGTTTAAATTTACATATGCTTTTTATTTTTGTTCATGTTTTGTTGTTGTTGTTAAGAATTATTTGTTTTGTAATTAAAATGTAATGAATTTGTCGTTATTTAAAGTGTTTTATAATGTTTTAACATTTTGTGTTTTGTTGTTGTTTTTTTTTTTGGTTTTTATATGTATTTCATTTTGTTTTTTGGGTTGGTACGCTCTACAATAATATGAAACGGTTTCGATTTTCTTCTTTTGTTTTGAATGTTCTTCTTATTTGTTTTGTTTCGAGATTTTCATCAAAGATAAATATATTATGTGTTTTGTTTTTTTTTCCTTTTTGTTAAATTTGTTTTATTAATATTTTTGTTAATAATTTTCTAATGGGGGGCAGGGAGGTTTGTTTTATGTGAATAATGTTCAACGGATTAACGTTTTCGTTTTTTTTTGTTTTGTTGATTTTATGCCTTTTGAAAGTGTGTTTTTTTTTTTAAAGAATTTGTACATTTTGAAAATTTTTATATGAATTGTTTCTTCTTTTTTTTTTGGTGTAAGAGGGCATGGAATGGGTACAGTCGAGGGCAAAAGTGGGTGACACAATTTGAATTACATATGTATGTTATAAAGTACGAAGTAAACCTGTTAGAAAAAATGTCCTCTTGGTTTCAATTAAAGGTAAACTGTAAGTCCTGCCTCGTTTGGCCAAATATATTTACTTACGAAAGATTTACCTAGTAGGCAAAGATCTCCCTGCTCGGAGAAAGACCAGCTACAGATACCAGAAAGGCTCATCATTTGTAATACTTATTTTGTTAAGCCTTACCCAGGGTGCAGGGCCATTCCACAATGGATAAAGACATATACCCGAAAGGTGATCATTTTAAAGCATGATCTCTGCGGCAGAGGATTTCGCCGAACGGGCTAAGGCCAGCTACACATACTCGAGACGAGGACAAATTAAATTTGGTCGAAGGTTTGCTACGAGTAATATTAACTTCGTATACATTTACCAATAATAAATATCTTTAATATCTAAGCCTTGGCCGAAGGCTATATTCAAGAGAACGAACCATAAATTCCAAAAATCTCAGTAATTTGTTTATGAATATTTTAGGGAGACCATGCTGAGGACTGACGTCCCACGTCGGGTATTTTAATCACTATTTGCTATGACAAAAAACATTATTTGTTTTTAAAACCTTTTCAAATTTGTTACGAATGTTGCCCGGCTAATTACTGCGACATCTACAGTTTGCAGCGCAACTCATGCACCAGAGAACGATTTGGAACGTCTGCCCCCTATATTGCCTGTGGATGGGTCATATTTTAAGCCGCTACTCTAAATTTGTTCATTTTTATTGTTTCATGTTCAGCAAATTCCCATTTATTCATCCAACGTGAAATTTCATTGATACAATGAAATGTTTTCAGAAATTCTTATTGAGTACCCTCACTTTTGCTAGCTACTGTTTGGAGTGGTTGTGGTTTTTGATAAGGAAACAAAAAATAAATGAATTCTGAATCTTTTATTTTTTTTGAAATGAGAAAAATGGGGTTTCATTTGTTTGTTGGTGGGGGTGGTTGGGGGTAGAGGGGAATTAGCACTAAGAGTAGGAAAAAGGAGTACAAAAAATGATTGTTATTTTGCTTTTTGTTTTGTTGTTGTTGTCATATGAACTTATTACGATTTTTAAAGATTTATTTGTTGTTGTTGTTGTTTTAATATAAAATTTGTACTGAAAACCTTTAACTTTCTTTGTCGTTTTTTCTCTTGCTTTAACATGTTCGTTCTGTGTTCTTCGTGTTTCTCCGTTTGTCATTTTGTTTTTGTTTAAAGGATTTTGAGGTTATAAATTAGAATTGAAATAATTTTTATTATAAATTCTGGTTTCTTTATAATTTTTCTTTAGGGGGTTTTACTTTCTTGATTTGGAGATTTCACTTTATTTACTTTTTTTTTGTTTTAAAGGGTTGTTGTTTTGTGTTTGCTGTTTGTTTTTTTTCGTTATTTGTTAAGAGTAGAATTTATTTGGTTTTGTTAAATTTTATTTATGTCGTTATCGTTTTCTTTTTGGCCATAATAATTAATGCTAATTTGAATACCATTTGTTTGTTGTTATTTGTTGGATTTATGTATTATTTTGTTTCAAAAATGTTCTAATGGTCTTTGTTTTTTTCTCTCATTCTTTTTGTGATAAGTCTTTCTTTTCAAGAAATTCAACGGAAAGCTGGGAAAACATAACAAAAGGAAATAACCTTTTTCTTGGTGTTCATTTGCTTTTTTTTAAGAATTAAATATTTAACTTTACTTTTTACTTGTATTGCATTTGTGGTATTTGGATTTTACATTTCTTGTTTCACAACTTTAAAATATTGTGTGTGTGTTGTTTTTTTTTCGTAATTTTATTATAACAATTTTTTATTTCTGTAGTTTGTGATAATATTTTATTTTTTTTTTTAATTATTTTTAATAATTGTATAGAAAGTTTTGGGTTTTTTTACATATCTATTTTGGTATTGCATTTTTGTTCAATAAATTTTGTTGTGTGTGACTATTTTGGTAATTTTAATACAATTTTGAAAATAAACCTGAATGACTTTTAAAAGTGCTGTAAAGCAAAGCAGCGGACATGCATATATTCCAAAAGTTGCTATCTAAAGAGGTTTTGAGAAAAACAAAAGCACAGATCATATAGAGGGCAGACATCCCAAGTCGTTGGCAGACTCATGAGTTCGGCTGCAAAGTTTAGATGTCATTAACACACAAGGCACCATTTGACAGGTTTTTCAAAGGAAAGTCCAGGTTTTTCATAGAAAATACTGCTTATATCGTAGAAAAGCACCCATTCGCCATTTCTTGTGAATATTCAGAAACCTACCTGGGACGTTAGCCCTCTTTATTATCTTTAAACAAACCCATGTTTAAATGTTTAATCATATTAATTAAATGTTTACTCCTATTGAGGAAATGTTTAAGGACAAATGTTTAATCATTTGATTAAATGTTACATCATATATATTAAATGTTTAATCATATTGATTAAATGTTTAATCATATTGATTAAATGTTTAATCGTATTGATTAAATGTTTAATCATATTAATTAAATTGATTAAACGTTTAATCATATTAATTAAATTGATTAAATATTTAATCATATTAATTAAATTGATTAAATATTTAATCATATTGACTAAATGTTTAATCATATAGATTTAATGTGTAATCGTATTGATTAAAATGTTTAATCATTTTGATTTAAAGTTTAGTCAATACAATAACCCGCATTGTTTGAAAGCCTTCATTCTAGACGTAATAAACTCCCTAAAGACCCTAAAAACGATATGGTTATTTTTGTTTTAAGTTTTTGTTTGTTCTCTGGGCCATTTGTTGTTAAATCTGCGTAGAATAATCGTCAGTAATAGAACCCGTTACCGCTACCGGAGGACAATGATCCCGGCAGTCTTCCATACACATCGGGTATACACTAGGGCTTTTTTGAATTTTCATAGTTGCTCAACCAGTTTTCAAAAGCTTTGAAGAAAAGTAATTTTTCCTCTAAACATTTTCCAAAAAATCTGAATAATTTTTCAAAAATACTTTATCCAATAAACATTCAAAAGTCGTTTGATCGAAAAAAAAATATATATTTTTTGGACACCCTAGTAACGGTAGCTTCCGATGATAGACAACGGCGGAGTGACAAGAGGCAAATCACTGACAATGTTGCAGAAAGGCGAATATCACGGTAGGGGGAAACAGTGAAATGTGTCTGCCTGAAGGGCATGCAGATAAGGCGTAAACTAAATCGCATAAAGCTTTTTCAGATTTTAAAACTTCCCAATTTGTTGAAAAATAGCGGTTATATCAAATATTTCGTTCATTGCATTTGTTTAAACACTAAAATAACAATCACTCATTTGGTGGTAAGCAAATTAAATTGTTTCGAAATAAAACATATTTAAATTGGTAGATTGGTGTCTGAATGTAATTTGTAATACTTTCTGTTTTGTAAAACCAACATTTTTGTCGAATCAATCAATACAAACAAAAACAACAACGTCATTTCTATAGAACAAAAATAATTAAAATTCTCTGTTACACAGCGAATACAACTTTGCCCTTCCCAATCTTTTTGTATAATAAAAAAAAAAATTCCGGTTTTTTTTTGGATTTTCAAGATCTCTATTTTAGCAAATTAAAAAAAAGATGACAATAAAGAGAAACTTAAATTAAATCAAAACTATTTACAGCATAAAAAATAAACGCTATTAATTTGCAAAAAAAAAAAAAACATAAAGAACTTTGAGCTTAAGAAAGAAACTTGTTACAAAAACGAAACAAAACTATTCAATTAATAATAATTAAGTATTAATCATCAGAAACATTATTGTGATGTTGTACACGTCAATGAATAATACTTCAAAACTAAACGAAACGAAAAATTACTAAATTAAAAGAAAAGATAAACTCAATAAATTACTGGTGGGTTTGTCAATAACATAAACATACATTTTCGTCGGTCGAACGTTAACGAGAGAGAAAAATATCAGATTTCGTTTTGTTTTTTTTCTGTTTAAATATTTATATTAATAATAAATTGCTAAGTAAACAAATTGTGTTGTTGTTGTTGTTGCTTTTCGAATAGAAAAAAATAAACTTATTATTTCTATAGACAATATATGCGAACTTAAAAGCGAATCAGAAAGACCTAAATCAAATTCTAGTTAATATAAAAAAATTTACTAAATATTAAGCCTCACTTAAAATTAGTTTTTATTTTTATTTATTTCTAAATTGTAATTAAAACTAAAAACAAATGTCATTAAAACTAGACATACCATTTCTTTTTAATTCTTTTTCAATTTTCAAAAATATTTACAATCTTAAACGAAACAAAAAATGATAATATGTGTGTGTTTTGATTTTGTATATTTTGTCACTTTATAAATCATAAAGTTAAACAAACATTTTAGTTTTCTTTTTATATTTTGTTAATTAAATTTAAAGCTTTGGTTTCAATAATGATTTCTAGAGAGAGAGAGAGAGAGTGTGTGTGTGTGAAGAAAACGTACAACAAAATACCCAAACTCGGGTCTTCCGCAGATATTTTTTAATCAAAAAAAAAAACAATTTTAAAATTATATAAATTTTTAAAAATAAAATAATAATTACAAGTATTTGAAAGTTTTTGAACACTTTGTTTTAATTTTTCTAATAAATTTCAAATTGGCACATTTTGTTTGACAAAATTGAATTTTTGTTTCCATTTGTATCATATTTTTTAAAGTTTGAAAATGTTTTAATATTTTCTTTCAACAAATTGAAGTTAACAATTAAAATATTTTTATTTTTTTTTTCAGTGCATACTCATACACTGTTCGAAACAAAGTTTCCTACGCCGTACACAACTTTCGTATGGGTTGGTTGTAAATAAAGAATGAAGAGAATTTCTCTGAAATGTGGATATCTTTTGTTGAAACGGAAGCACATATTTTGGGTTTAGAAAAACATAAGAACGAAATATGAGTTCTTTGAAAGAAATCAATTTCATTTTAAATAGAACAAAACTAATTTGTTCTTTAATAACAAAAATATAATAATCACAAAAAGTACTTTTTCTGAACAAATACATTTTTTTTCCAAACATAAACTCAAATTTTAAAATATATTTTTTTGTTGAATATTTGTAAATAATTCCTTTTTTAGAAATTTGAAAACTTTTTTTTAATTTTTTCTTAACAAAAATAATTGATTTTAAAAAAAACAGAATTGATATCCTCTAAAATTTGAATATTCTTTTGCTGTAAAGAAATTGAAATGTAAAATTTCTAGGTGAGCTATTTAATCAAACTATTTTTTTTATATTTCGGTTAGAAAAAAAAATATGCGGGATTCTATAGAAAAATTCGATTTTTAAAAAATTGTTCTTTAAAAAAAAAATGGTGGTCATTTTTTTTTAAAAGCAATATTTTGGCATAGGACATCAAATTTTTTAAATTTAAAAAGTAGTACTTTTGATCGTATTTATTTATGTGCTGAAAACTGAAGCTCATTTTACAGTACAGACGCATCAAATATTTTAAAATTTTATATTTTCCGGAAAGAACATTTTTTTGTAAAAAAAATAAAATATTTTTTAAAAAAAATAAAACATTTTTTGTAAAAAAATAAAATATTTTTTGTAAAAAAATAAAATATTTTTTGTAAAAAAATAAAATATTTTTCTTAAAAAGATAAAATATTTTTCTTAAAAAAATAAAATATTTTTCTTAAAAAAAAAATTTTTTTTTAATGAAATTTAAATGTTTTTATAATATTTCTTGAATGTTGTTTAGAGAAGTATTTTTGGATATTTTACAAATCTTTAAGAAGAACTTTAAATTATGTTTTTTGAAAAAAATAAAATATTTTTTGTAAAAGAAAAATAAAATATTTTTTGTAAAAAAAAATAAAATATTTTTCGTTAAAAAATAAAATATTTTTTTCTTAAAAAAAATATTTTTTTCTAAATGAAATTTAAATGTTTTTATAATATTTCTTGAATGTTGTTTAGAGAAGTATTTTTGGATATTTTACAAATCTTTAAGAAGAACTTTAAACTTGTTAGAATTTTTTAAATGTTGTTTCTAGAATGGTAATTTTGACATTTTACCAATCTTGGTTTTCGAATTAAAACATAAAACAAAATTTATTTCATTTTTGAAATTGCTTGAAATAGCAGTAAATTTAAAAGTCACATTGTTTTTATTTGTTACAATGATCAAATTTTAAACTTTTCAATTTGGCAAAAATATTAAATATTAAAACAAAAAATCATAATTAATAATAAAAAGAAATAATTGATGGCATTAACTTGAAAATACCATAACTTAGAGTTCCCTTTGAAATGTTGTAAAATGTTTTTTGAAAATACCAAAAAAAATTTTTTTGTTAAAAATCAACGTTGGAGAAACAGTAATAAATAATTTGATTTTTTTTTTATAATGGGGAACTATTTTTTTTTGGTAAAAGGCATTTGATTTTTATTAAAAAATATTAAATCTTTTAGAAAATTCAAATCAAGTCACACTTTTTTTAAAACAAAGAAAATTAAAATTTTTCAAAAGAAAAAAAATTCAGTTTCAAAAATTTGCATTTTCCACAAAACATGTGTTGTCTGATATGCATCGAATCAGAACTATAGTCGTTATATAAATCAGAATAGAATTTAAACAAAAAATTATTTCAAATTAATTTCCATTTTTTTTCGTAAAAAAAAGTTTTGATTTCCAAAAAACTTCAAACACAACTTTAATAAGAATAAAAAGGAAATTGGAAAATTCCCAAAATTTATTAGAATTTATAATTTTTTTTATAAAAAACTTCGAAACTAGTTTTATATTTAATTGAAATCCAAAAAGTATTATTTTCGAAATTCCATTTTTTCTTTTTCAAATAATAACTGACAATTTTTATAGAAAGTATCTAAATGTGATTTTCAAATCTTTGAGTAGATATTGGAGTTTTTATTTTTAATTGACAAAAACCGTTTGTCTGTAGATTAACTTCGAATTTACAGACATCATACGACCTTTGCGGAAAATTAAAAAAAAACTGGATGGGGCAAGAACAGTTTTCGAACTCTTAGTTGTTACCATAAACCTCGTTTCCGAAATAGTTTCGATCTGCATGCATGTTCTAGGAGATCAAGATAAGAGACAATTAACTACACAATTTAGTTTTGAAAGCGAGTAAATGAGCTCAGATAAACAACTGTTAGAGTAGAAGTTTTTACAAATATCGTTTACAAGCGACATGATCACTTTTATTATGTGAACTCTGGAATTGTTAAATTGTACCGATGATGTGTCATTAAATTTGAATTTGAGATCTGATTAAATTGGAATTTTGAAACTATTTCTCACAGGGAATATGGGATATCTTCTTATAAAACCCAATCAAAGGCTATACAAGTTTTTCCGTTGTGCTTGGAGATAAATGATTTCTCTCATGGTTAATATTAAAATATTTCGAAGAACTCTCACGATGTATGTAAAAGTCAAACGCTGTCATATGCAAATGTCTGTGGATAAGTACCATCCTAAAGATCAAAGAATTCTCATAAAACTTCCTTCTAAAATTTGATTTAAGTGTCATGCACAGTAAAATTCTAAAAATGTGCACACACATATTAAAAAGAGCTTATTGGGAAGACTTTTAATTTTTTTAAGTTTTGAAAAAAAAAAAAATTCTTCAATAATTAGCGATAAGAACTTGATTTGAGATGAATTTCTATAAAAATGGCCGTAGCTATTCAAAACATAAGAAAATATTTACAGCTCTCAGGATGTTCAACATTTATAAGAATACAATAAAATCCTTCGAAACGAAGCTCGAAAGCTCTATGTATATTGTATACTATTTGGCGTTGTAACAAAAACTATACTTGCAGAAAAAGCCCTGTACAAGAAACAAGTAGATGGTAAATTAAACTTTAAAAAATGTCCTACATAAGTAAGAACCTAACCAACGCTTTAGTCAAATGGCTGTAACATATACATTTATGGGTTGACTAATATTATAGAATTTTCCCCAAAATAAGCACTTTCTATAAATCAGTCAAAGACAATACGAATTTCGGAGCTTTGACGTTTTTTATTCTGTGATAATTTCTGTAGTTAAACATATAACTTTCTTAGATAAATATACAACCGTAAGAGTTCTCAAAAAACAGTAAAATACCAATAGGAGAGATATTATAAAATCGTGTACGAGCCGAAAAAAGCTTTCAGCGTGATAATCCCAACAGAGAAAAATTCTATTGAAAATCATGATTATTAACAAGGATAACGTTCTAATTATGGACAACGTAGAAAATCTAAAGATCTAAAAATGATTAGAAGATCTTTTACAATTAAAATGCATTTGCTAATCTTGATAGACCAAAACCGAAACAAAACAAAAAACACATTCAAAATATAGATATGCCGAAAAAAAGCTTTAAGCTTTAGAGAACGTGTAACACAAGTGGACACAATAATTTTGAATTAAAAAAATCACAAACTACGTAGTATTATTTGAAAAACAAGTTTTATGTTTACGGTGAAATTTGATCAGGCTAATTGTAGTGTTTCCTCAAAATATTTACGAGAGAGTAGCATTTTTGTTTTGGTTTTTCTTTTTGGATACAATTTACAAAGACGATAAGTGTTGAAATATAGATTTTCAATGAATTGTGGTTCTGCTGTTACCATTTTGTATGAACATTATTTCCGTTATAATATCAATAATTATGCAAAACCGTTATATGTTGTTATTACTGTGTAAATGTTGTTGGATAGATTTCAAGCTTTTAAGAAGCTTTTGTTTTTCGAAAGTACTTTTATTTTCAACTAAAGGGTTTCGTGTGTTCTTCTTTCTAGAAAATAGGGAGGGTTTTGTTTGGTATTTATTTTAAATTTTCAAGTTTTTAAAACTCAAATTAGATGCACAATTTTTGTGGTTTTGTTTTTTTGTAAAATACATAGTTTTTTCTTAATTTTTTGTTTGTTTTGTAATCTCACAGATGACTATATACTTTATTTTTTTTAAATTACTTTACTTTATTTAAGTTAATTTACAAATATTTTGTTGTTGGTTTTTTGTTTTTAATTATTTATATAAAGAGCTTTTGTTTTGTAAACAAATTTATGTTTTTTTGTTTGTATTAAAGAATATTTTTGTATTTGTACTTAAAAGTCTAAAAGAAACAAAAATCAACCTATAAGAGACGTTGGTTTTGTATTGTGTTGTAATGCTTTTGTTGTGTTTGTTTTTATGGTTTATCAAAGCTTTGGCAAAAGCAAAAGCTTTAAAGCTCAGCAAAAAAGAAACATATGGTATTTACTTTAAAGTTTATACAAATCAGGTGAATAGAGCAAGTTCAGAAGAGAGAGAGAGAGAGAGAGAGAAAGATAGTTACATAGACAATAAACAGGAATAGGGACAGAGTGTTGTATGTCTTAAAAAGTTATAGCTTTTTTTTAAGAAAAAAAATTATAAGAAGAAGAGCTTTGTTCTAACTTACTTCACATGCGGCGAAATGTTGCCCTTATTTTCAGGGTTTTTTTTTTTGTGGTTGTGTGTATGTGTGTTAATAATGAACGCTTTTTCATTGGTCACAGTGAATAAGTGAAGTGGGATGAATCTTAAGGTCTAAACACATTTAAATCGGCACATTTCAATTTGTGGTTGTTGTTGTTAATTATAGATATTCCTGTTTGATTTGTATATCATTATTCGTTGTTGGAGTTAATTTCTTGCTGGCCTTGGTGGCCAACACAACCGTGGTAGTGGTGTTGGTGTGATTGGAAGTGGGTGTGGCTGCGGCAGCAGCGATTGCTGAGGACTTCTCTAGCCGAAAATGCAGTTGCTGTGGTTTCTCCTCGTCTGGGTCATCTTCACCTTCAGAGCTTTCCGGGTCCGTTGTATGATTGGTATGTTTGCCGGTCTTTGGCGAATGCTGGGAGTCAACGTCTTCGGCCTCCTCGTTACCGTGGCGCCGCTCATCTTCTTCATCTACATCATCATCATCATCATCATCGTCGTCATCATCATCATCGTCCGCTTCCTCCTCATCGTCATTTGTTTCGGAATTCATTTTGGCCAAAGCATTTGAAGCGGACATTTGAGCTTTTTTCATTGAAGACTCATCACTACTATTGCTGCTGTCGAATAACTGGCCCGCAGTGGCAGCAGAATCGGGTGATAAAGGCGTGGTGGCCGTGGGTGGTGTGTTTATGGCATTACTATGTGGTGCCTGCACCCTCTTATGGATATTTTGCTCTTCATCCTCTTCAATATCGTCGTCGTCGTCCACCACCTCCTCGTCATCCTCCGCTTCCTCTTCTTCACTGTTGTTGTTGTGCTCATCTTCGGATTGTTGGCACTTCCCTCTCGGTGGACTTTGCACCGCAGTCTCATCTTCGCTGTCGTCCATGGAATCTTTTTGATTGTAGCTTAAACGCTTTTTCGAGCTTTCAACACTTTGAGATCGGTTTGATTGATTTTTGGGGGAAGACATTTTCGTATCACCATCGCCATCGCGATCATCATCGCCCTCCACATCGCGACCATCATCATTATTTTCGTGTTCGGACTCTGAAGAGGAGCCATTGTTGCTCGCTCTCTCGTCTCTTTCTTCATGCTGAGAACTTTCGACATTTTGCTGTGAACTTTCGGCAGGTGATCGATTACTCGCATGCTCCACCTCCTCCTCCTCCTCCTCTTCCTCATCTTCTTCCATGGACTCGCTGAGTTCTCTTTTGATTTGACTTACATGTTGAAAGCTTTCCTCTCTACTGCTACTACTACTGAGGTGATCATGCTGATGCTGCGGATGGTGATGATGCTGATGATTGTTCACGTCACAACATTCATGGGCTGCCCGCCTTTCGATGGACTCTCGGAAATCTCTCTCGTAGCTTTCGGGTTCTCTACGTTGGGATTTTTTCAGAGGCACTCTTAAGATCAACTGATCATCGGTTTCCTTTCGCAAAGCTTTGGTTATTAGGCCATTGCCTCCACCACTCGCCCCAGCTACAGCACCGCCATTGTGGGCTGTCGTCGCCACCGCTCCTGCCAGTGTAATTGCCGTCTGTTGCTGCTGGCTTATTTGCAACATATCCAGCTGACGCTGGCAATGTTGCAGTTCAGTTTGCAACTTTGTGATTTGCTCATTGCGTACTACGATTAATTCCTGCAGTTGCTGATTTTGCAAGCGATACTGCTGATTCTCGTTGAGCATGCTCTGCAGCATATTCAATAGACGTTCTCTTTCTTTGGGTCGTGAGTCACGCAGAGCTTCGAACGCCAACTCCCAGGGTGTCAGCGAGTTGCTGCTATCGGGTTCTCCATCGTTGACACTTTCGTCATCGGTGTCAGTGGACAACTCAAATTCGCAGTTCATAGACACGGCTGAAAGACGGCGGCCATTTGGTAAATGGTTGTGGTGGTGGTGGATGTGATTGTGACTGAGACTGAGACTGTGGCCGCCATGTTGTTGTTGCTGTTGCGACTGCTGCTGGTGGTGGGGGTTTGGGTGATGGTGTGGTTGTTGTTGCTGCTGATTCATAAACGCCGCCTGGGGCGTCAATCGCAAATGGGGGCGCTTTATGCAGCTTTGGCCATTGTCAAGATTTGGTAGATTTGTTGTTGCTGCCGCTGCCGCCGCTGCTGCTATTGTTGTGGCGGTCGTTGTCGCATTTGTGGTCAGATTTAGGCCAGTCGGTGTGTTCGCATTGGAAGACTGTGATGGTGAATTGTGTGGCTGTTGGGGTGGGGGGCTATGATGGCGTTGACGTTGATGCTGCTGTTGTTGCTGATGATGTTGCTGATAAAAGCGTTGATTCTGTTTGTAATATTCGTATTGCTGTTGATGATTTTGAGCTGCCGTTGTTTGTGTTGCCATAGGTCCAGCCTGTTGTTGCTGCTGCTGCTGCTGCTGCGGATGCGCATGATGTGGCGGAGGAGGCGTGGGTGAGCGCATGATGTTATTTTGATTTATTAAATTCTTACTAATGCGTATACGACCGGGCATTTCGTTGTGGTGTCCTCTGTTGCTGTTAGCACCAAATGTTGCCGACGACGTGGGCAACAATTTATTGTGATGGTTAACCGTGGCAATTGTTGTTTGTGCATTGTGCTGCTGCTGCTGCTGCTGTTGGGATTGCTGAGGCAGAGGTGAGGTCGACGAGGTGATTTCGTTGGAACCACCGAACTCCTCGGGACTACGGGAATTTGTACATGTAGCACTGTTGCAGCGCCGATTTGGCGACGGTGATTGTCTCATATAGCTTTGGGGGATGATGGTTGAGGAGGCAGCCGCAGCAGCAGCAGGTCCATGCGTAGGCGGGGGAGGATTTACACGCTGCAGTTGCTGCTGTTGTGCGGGGAGCGGAGGTGGTGGGGGATGATGTGTAGGCTTTGGGGCTGGAGGCGTTGTTGCTAGAATTGTGGGTGTGGTTGTTGAGGAGGCAGATGAGTTTGACGAATTGGAGTTTTGTATTGAAAGTCGGCGTGCCTGCAGATCCAGGTGTGGGTGATGATTTGCCACCAGGGCTTTGTTGCTGCGGCCCAAAGAAAGGGGCGATATCATGGCGGTGGTGGTTTCATCATCCAGGGAGGTGGGCAGACCGTTATGGCTGCGTCGTTCGTCATCCGTATGACTGATGAGGGGCGGGGGTGTGGGGCTGGTCATTTCGGTCGGTGTGGGGGCACGTTCCTGTTTAATTTGGATTTCTCCCTCACTCAAGGCGGAAACCTGCTGTTGTTTGATTTGTTGTTGTTGCTGCTGCTGCTGCAATTGATGCTTCTTCTGCAGCTCTCTTTCTCTCAGATCTCTCTCGCGCTCGTATTCTCTGTCGCGTTCTCTGGAACGTTCACGTTCTCTCTCGCGCATGCGTTCCATTTCGCGGTCTCTTTCACGCTCCATGCGTTCTCTTTCCCTCAATTCACGCTGTTCCTTTTCGCGCTCTTGCGTCAGATGTGTTTTGCGGGGAGCCAAAGCGACATTCGGCTGATACGTCCTCTCGAAGCGTTCACGATCCGAACTGCGCACCACCCTTTCGGGATTCTGTAGCACTGGCGGTTCCTGGCTCAAATACGGGATAGGGCAAGAAAGAGCTGCCACGGCCGCCGCATTGTAGGCGGCATGCATAAAGTTCTTGGGCTGCGGCCAGGGGCGAAAGGCCGACATTTGGCCAGCGGCCGCCATACGCTGCTGTTGAGCACAGTGGGCATACATGAATGACTGATAGTGCTGATACTCCAGCTGATATGCTGAGGCTTCGTCTAGGCCCTTGGTTTTCTTCGTCGATGGAATGTCGAGTTGATCGCCGCGATGCTTGACCATGCTGGGCGGCAAGGGCTGGTGAGGCGGTGGCGGCAGACCCATAGATGGCACTGATATCGAATGGTCCAAATGCATTTCGGCCTGAAAAGAGCAAAAGACAGAAAAACAACAAAATGCTTGGTTAATTTTTAGTTTATCCACAGGAGCACATAAACATGTCTACGAAAAGAGTACGCTAGAATAAAAGAGAATACAATTCTTCCTTCTTGTTTGTCCGTCCCTCTGTCATCCGTTCGGGGTACAAATGATTACGGCCTGCGAACATGCCATGCCACATATGCGACCATGTCTGAGTGTGTGTCTCCTTGGCGCCATAACTGCGACGTCAATTTGAAAATTATGAATCGTTTTTGGCATCGTTAATAGCCAGTCATAGAGTCATATAATTGGCCAGGCCTTAGTCCGGCTGGCATGGCATTCGTACGGTCGTTTGGTCGGTCTGTGATGACGACGATGCTGATGTAGTAATCATTGTGTCTTTATTGCATGCAACGACGTGTACTTTGTACATGCGTGCGTGTGTTGGGAGATTGTTGGGCCGGTTAGTGTCCCTCCTACTGCCTAGACGATTCTTGTAGGCATCTTGGAAAAGGAACCGGAATCCAGACACGACCACAAGTATACATAGTTTGCATAATTGCTCCTTCCAAGCGCGGTGCACAGTTGTTGATGGGCTACCGTACGAGCAGACCAAATATTTTTATGTCCGCCAGTTTGCTACTGGTTTTTCTGACGCTGATGACGACAACAGCAACGACGACAACGACGACTCACTTCCTCCAAATCATCGCCATTAGCGGAATTAATGTATTGTGTGGGGGGGGGGGGTAGGAGGGGGAGCCACCAGAGGCGGCTTAAAGGATTTTTATAGCTTCATTTTCGAATTTCATTAGAAAGACAAATCTACATATATGTGACAATCATCGCTGGCGATGATTATTCCATTGAATGATTCCATTTAAAGGCGATAAAAGTCGTTTATGGATTTCCAGTTATGGATACTATGGGGTGCGTGATTTTTATGTCTCTCTAAATCAAATCTTAACGATATTATGAAATGAAGGCGGCAAGTACGAGAGACATAAAGACAATCGGATTCGGAAAGTTGTAACAAATTGAAAGAAGCGATATCTTGGTAGAGGAATAACATATACAGGTAATCGGAATCAGTTAACAAATTTTTGGAATAATTGAAATAATTAATTTCTTCACTTTAACCAACGACCCAAATCGAATGATTAATTAATTAATTAGACAATTTGTTAGTGAACTCAATTACAGTTGGTTAAGTAATACAATAACTCAATTATTAATATGATCAACAAAATAATCAACTTTGTAATTATTCAATTTATCATTATTCAAGAAAGATTTGATCGTTTAATTACGAAAATATTTAGCCAATCAATTAAAGTATTAATCAAATTGTCAAATATTTTGTACGAGTAGATAACTAAAAAAAATATTATTATGTATTCAATTAATCAATTACAAAAATGTATCACATATTAGTTTTATCAAGTATTCAATTAACTGATTAATCAGAATAATCATCTATTTGTCATTGGTATGATTTCATATTTAATTAATCAATTCATAACTATTTATCTAACAATTAGTATATTATTAATTGATTTTTCAACTAAATTAAAGTCAGTCACCTTTATAGGCGGAGTTATTTTTACAAGAACGTATTATTAACTATTTAATTAATCAATCAGATTGTAATCAGATTATAGCACTCATGCAATATGGTCTAGCCTTGGATAGCAAGACGGATGGTTAGAGATGGTTCACCTCGTAAATGCTGGAGACTTTACCAGTAAGAGAGTAATCTCTAAGCCATGTAAAACGTCTCCAGAAAAGTATTAGCCATTCGAAGCCGACTTTAAACAGTAGGTCTCGTTCAGTGAGTATGCAATTTGTATCGTGCACTGATTCCAGAGACGTTTTCTAAGTAAAACTTGGGATTACCACCAAATATTATTTAACATTTAAAATATTATAAAACTATAAAATCATTACATTCAGATTATGCCGATCTTGTGTGTGTATAGATTGTAGAAAATTTACACATAAGTTACACCGTTTCCCCGCACCACAAACGACCCAGCGACATTTTAAGGTGTTTTGCAACATTTGACATCAACTCCCAGAAAGCCATACAGAAAATCTTTCCATTCACATAAACATTTTCGCATCAAACGTCAAAAAGGAGCGGTGCCCATGGAGAAGAAAACGAAGAGCGAATCTCATAAAAATCATAAGAAACCGTTTGGTTAAAAGTCAACATAAATTCGAAACGATGACAGGGAGATCTGTGTGGCACTAGGAATTGTTGTCGGCATCGGATCTGTGTTTTCTTTTTTTTTCGGTTTTGGTTAACAAGCCTTCAATTGAAATGTTTATGATGATGATATCCAGCCAAAAAACTACAAAAAAAAAAAAATAAATAAAACAAACAAAAAACAAAGAAACAACAACAATGACAAACAAAAGTTCCTGACTTCTAATCGTTGCGCTAGGTCTGTTGTTTTCCTTTTTGGAAAAATGTTGAAGATGAGAAGTAAAGCGAAGTGAAGTGTGGAACAGTTGTGAAGTGGAGCGTAGCCATGTTCGACTAAAAATTGAAGCAAAGGCGACACTGAGACGTTATGGTTGAAATTTATTTACAATGACATAGGCGACAACCGTGTGCCGATTCTGAATGACAGCAACGACATCGGGTGGGGGGAAAACCACAAAAAGCAAAGCGAAGGATGAAGATGATGTCTATGACAATGATGACAACGACATGGGATGTTGGTGGCGGTTCCGAGTCACAACCAACACACAGCGACATCAGAGTTGTCTAATAATATTGGCAAATTTAATTTTCCAAGTAGACAAACTGTCGAACCACAATGAAAGTCACCACCATTGAGGCTTCTTCTGGTAGGACATTTACTGTTTTTTTTTTTGGTTTTGTTTTTACCTCCATTAGGAGGGCGGTATGAAAGTGAAGCAGAAAAGTGTTCTAATAGAGGGTGAGATATTTTAAATTCTGGGTAAATTGCTATTCTAGATAATGAGCCAAGGAATCCTTTCTATGGCATCAATTGATTTGAGATTTTTAGTTGTAATGTTTCCACTTCCAATGGGGACTTTGCGAGGGGTTTCTGTAATCTGTTTTAGACGTGGCTGAGATAATCCATAATCCATGCAATTCAAGGTAATGATGTCTGGAACTATTTTAGTTAAGATAGTTTTAAATAAAATCTATTAGTTGTCTACATATTACTCATTGCGAATTTAACAGCTTTTTTATTGTTTGTGAGACGTAAATGTTCTGTCTTATTCGTATTCACCTCCCTCTCCGGCAGACAGCTGACACGTGGGCTACTTCGTCTAGAATTGCCAGATGTTTATGGTTTTGAGCTTTCAGATTCCAGAGACTAACTATTTTTGTAGTACAGGGTTCTCCAACAAGAGGTGTTGTTTTCGTATTCAAAGAAAAATTGAATTTTTTGAGATAATTAAAGGGATGTTTTATTTGAGAATAAAGAGGAAGGCATTCTGTTAATAATGAGAAACAACATCAGCCAAATAGCCAACACGACCACGCTTACAGGACCATATCCTTTTCAAGAAATTTTCCATAACCAAAACGCAAAGTGGCTGAATTGAGGTCTTGAATCAACGCTGGGCTGTTGGCGTAGACCTTATCTTCCACTTGGCCCCCAAAGGAAGAAGTCGCAAGCTGTTCAATCACAAGATCTCGGTGGTCAATTGTGATCACCTCTTCGAGAGATAACACGGTGGGGAATTTTTTTAATGTTGTGAACTGTGACTGCAAGATTTTCCCCATTTTTGTAGTGAATTTTAATAAATAAATAAAAGCTTCAAAGGTGACAGCTACCGAAATACCGGGTGATTCAATACAACAACTCTTGTTGGAGAACCCTGTATTTTTAAGGAAGTCTAATCTATTCCTACTTTTCCTAAATCTTCCATATCTACCTCATTTTCAGTTACATGTCGCATTTGTTCGAATGACATTAAAATACGCTCCGATGAGAAGGAGGAGTGGTATTGACGATCGTGTGGTGTAGTGGCGGCCCAACCATGCCCAGCATGCTAGCCTCTTCTTGCTGCACCACCGCCATCCATTCGAACATCGCAGAAAATCCCATTAAGAGAAATAATCATAAAGAAAATCAAGACTATGCTCATAAAAATAACGAAAAAAAAAAAACCCGAAACAAAAACTAAAGACTCATGTCCCGGTTGCTGGCGATGACGACAAAAAAGGCGCACATTACCAGCGGTGCAGCAACTCTCAAGATGACAATAAAAGTCGATGGAACAAAGAGAAAAATCAACTGGGGAAAAAAAAGAAAAAGTTCACCACAAGAGGAGGAGGACTCTGTTTTTTTTTTTTCGAAAAAGAAAAAAATAAACACCGCACAAACTATTATAAAGTCGTATAATTTTGTGTGTGTGTGTGTGTTTGTGTTGCTTTTGTGGCACAACCGAGTCAAGGCTGACAAGATCCACTAAACTGTGGCATCCAACGTGCTCCATTGGCACCACCGACGCTGTCGCCGCCAACTATTGTGATTGCTTACAGGAGCGCTCATGGCATACGAACAGACGTACTGCTATGGAGGAGAAAGAAAAAACTACAACAACAGAATGCACGGAGGTTGAAGGTGTACAGATGAACATGCAGTCAGACATACCATTTAATACAATTCTCTTGTCGCTGCCGTGGCGGGAGGGGAACCTTCTCTATCTAATACTTTTTTTTTCGAGGTGTGTGTGTGTGTGTGTGTGAGACAACATATTGTTGTTGCTGACTACGAGAAACGATGTCTTTGCTGTTACTTCTTCACTATCAGGCCGACCGACAATGCCTAACAGACAGCCAGCATACATCTTGCTGCTGCTTCTGTTGTTGTTGTTGTTCTTGCTGGCTGACTTCATCTCGCTCAGACGCCAACAACGATGTGGCTGCGTATGATGATGACGACGACGATGACGTTGAGTGTGCCATGAGCCCGTTAACCCAGAACAGTAACAGTTGGCAAAGGAGCGCGCCTACGAGGTGCTGCTCGGTGCCTGAGATTATGCCAGCGACAATGGAACGGCGGTGGACAGGCAGGCAGGCAGGCAGGCAGGCAGGCTGGCAACCTCAACCTCATCAAGGAGTGTGTTTTCGGAGTCATTCGTGTGTGACAAATTGCATACATTGAGTTCGGTCAGAGAGGAGGAGGCAATATATAATAAAAGTCATTATAAATCTGTGTCTTCTGGTATGTGCAGCCACAGCAATGTTTAAGGTTATGTCGAATATGTTTATGGATAGCAAAAAAAAGCATACACACACACAAACGTTGAATTATGTAATTGAAATCTACAAGAATCTGTCGATCATAGTTAGACATTGTTTGTAATCAACAATCGGAAGTATAGAAATAATTAGTTAAATCAACTTTGTAATTGATTACGTTAGGAATGTATTACTGAATCATTGATTAGTTTATTAATTGATGAAATAATTCATTGATTAATAGATAATTTAATAATTTTTTTAAATGAACTAATTAATAATTTTTAATAATTTTTAAAAATTTTTAAATAATGTTTTTAATAATTTTTAAATTTTTTTTAAATAAACTAATTAATTGAAAAAGTGATAAATTATTGAAGTAATTAATAAATTAATTAAATAATGGATTAATTGATGTATAAATTAATTGCTTAATTGTTTAATTAATGAATTAATTAATTAATGGATTATTTGTTCAATTGATTAACTGATTATAGTGATTACTTGTTTATATTTATTGCATTATAGAATTTATAGAATTGACTAATTGATTAAGATGATTAATTGATTAAGTTCATTACTGGTTTAATTGTTAATAGTGATTAATTTATAGAACTGATTAATTGATTAAATTAAGTAACTGATTTAGCTGATTAATTGGTTAATTGTTCAATTGATTATATGTTTAATTGAGTAATTGATTACTCGATTGAATTTATAGAAATGATTATTAATTACATTAACTAATTGATTAAGTTGATTAAATTAATTAATTGATTAAGATGACGAACTTAATTAATTGATTAAGTTGATTAAATTAATTAATTGATTAAGATGACGAACATAATTAATTGATTAAGTTGATTAAATTAATTAATTGATTAAGATGACGAAATTAATTAATTGATTAAGTTGATTAAATTAATTAATTGATTAAATTAATTAATTGATTAAATTAATTAATTGATTAAATTAATTGATTAAATTAATTAATTGATTAAATTAATTAATTGGTTAAATTAATTAATTGATTACATTGATTAAGTATAATAATTGTTTGATTGATTAATTTATAGAATTGGTAAATTGATTAAATTAATTAATTGATGAATTTATTTATTGATTAAATGAATTAATTTATTTATTAATTGATCAACTAAATTATTGTTGAATTGCTAATTTTATTAATTGATTAATTAATTAATTTATTGACTTAATTGACATATTGATTTTATTGTTTAATTGATTAGATGTTTAATTAATTAATTAATTGATTAAGTTGATTTCTTGATTACGTTGATTAAGTATAATAATTGTTTAATTGATTATGTTCAATTAAATTAATTTATTAATTAATTTATTGATTAAATTTATTAATTAATTTATTGATTACATTTATTAATTAATTTATTGATTAAATTATTAATTAATTTATTGATTAAATTTAATAATTAATTTATTGATTAAATTAATTAATTGATCAAAAAATTAATTGTTGAATTGCCAATTTTATTAATCGGTTTAATTGATTAATTAATTTATTGATAAATTAATATTATTGTTTAACTGATTATATGTTTAATTAATAATTTGATTACTTTGATTTCATGGATTACATGGGTAACACGTTTAATTTCCGATATAGGTTGTTTTTTTTTATTTTATTAAAACATAGAGAACGCTCCCTACAAATGCGATGTACCTTTTTAGTGACAGGAAATCAGGGTATTGTCGGGAGGAAAGAGTATTCCACATATGTAGAGATTGCCGAGAGTTTTACACGATTATCACCTTGAAGGCCACAATTGGTCCCCAATCGTACCAAATAAACCAGGCACGCCGAAGTAGCAAACCGATGTTTGGTTGGATGATCCATCTTACCACCGACAATGTTTCTACAAAATATGGCTAGCCAAACACCCTGTACTTTATGAGCAGACAATCAAGAGTGTCTGATTCAGCGATATCCACCCCAACCTTACAGGTTGATAAACAATTTCGGATCAGTGGAACATTTATGAGGAACAAACAGCACTGGTTCTTCGGTGCATTAAAATCGACTCTGTTCATTTGATTCCACTCAAATGGACGACTTATGTCTACGACCTCCACAGAACTCGGCCGATGGTCAAATCGGTTGGGGGTTTACAGAGGTTTCTGTAATCTGCGAAAGTAAACATTGGGTTCACAGACTGACCCAACAGGTCGCCAATGGAAATAAAAAAAATAGAGAGCGAGAGTTAACAGATCCTGGTAGTCAATATATTCTGTTCATTTATTTTATTGAAAATAATTTTTGCCTCAAAGAAGGCAAATATATTTTTATAAATTAAATTAAATTTAAAAAAAGTGATTTTTGGACCACGTCATGGGGAATGTGGTCTATCTTATCATAGAATCTGGCTCAGTTCTGGCTAATTTCGTTCAGGTACCAAAGCACCCTCCATATCCCGGTCTGGTCATGATCATAACCTAAGGCGGCATTAACAATCCAAATTCAAACGAGACCAATAACAGCGACTGTTTTTCTTGTTGGCGGACATGTGCAATCAGTGTTTTTGTGTATTCAATCAAACACCTCTATGCTCTGGACCATGAAAGAAAGGTGGCAGCAAGGCGAGCTATATTTGATTTGAGAAAAAAAAAAACATCTGCCGCATTCATGCACCTAAAGTAATCGAAGTGAAAAATCGCTGATATAGAAACAGACGTAGAGGGCGCAACGAGCCGTGGTGGTGGCCATTCAGTTTGAAATTGTATTTGTTTACACAGAGATGCGGCAATTATAAGCAGAGAAAACTGAAATTGCAACAACCAACGCATCAGTCGACACAGCAGCACCGTCACATCAACACAACGACGAATAGTGTAAGTGCTGCTACAGCAGCAGAAGAAGAAGATGATCACAGAAATCTTTGGCTGGTTTGGCAAATAAAGCGAATTGCTTCGTTTTAAAACAGCAGGAGTGGAGTGTAACGAGAAAAATCTAACAATCGCATGTAATAAGGTTGCATGTGGCAGCATGATTATTATTACTTCTTGTCGATATTTTTTCGGTTGTGTTTCGTTTTTTGTGCTACTCCCATTGAATGGTTCGATCAATAGAAAAAACACCAGACCTTGGTAGCGTCGGCATATGTTGGTGGCGTGCTACGGTGTAAAGTCTTGATAGATCGATCGATCGATCAGTTTAGTTTCAAGCCATGTCCTATGAGATGTGCGGGTAGGCGCGGTGTGTATTTGGCAAACTGGTCGATTTGATTGGTTTAACTTAACAGTTGAATTGATATAAATTGCAATTGATGAGGTTGTTGCAGTTGTTGGTGGTGGTGGTGTGGTGTGGTGGTATGGCAGCCCGGTCCCTGTCCGCCTGTCTGCATAACATATTGGCGGAATGTGGTAGTTCGCTATGGTTCTACAGATGATGATCATGACGACGACACTGATCATGTCTAGTTATCTGTTTTTTTTTCGTGCCTCTGTGTGGAAATATAAATTTAGCTTTTCGTTCTATACAAGCACATATATTTATCGTTGTTATTCCTCTTTGTGCAATTACATCTATTTGTTTTTTTTTTTTGGTAGTTCTCTTACAATGACATTGATCGTGTTAGGTGCAGCACCTGAAGATCACTGTTAACACAAATACACAAACAACACTCAGTACACATTTTTTTCACATTCTGGCCTACACCATTCGTATGTACTATGTATGTGGGTATGGGAAAACTGTGTGTGCGTGTATGTGTTGTGCCATATAGCCGCAGTTTAATATCAGTTTGGTCATGTTTATGACCCATTAACGTCCGGCGTTTGTTTACTTCTCATCCAAAAATGGTCAAACCATTTGGGGGAGAAGAATAAAAGAAATCTGGTTTGTTTGTCCTTCTAAGGCCCTGGCGAAATACCTTCTGTTGACTATGAAACATTTGATGCTCTGTGACAGTGATTTTTTTTTTATTTCAACAGATATTAGCATGAGTGTGTCTATGAATATAAATTGTATACGTATGCAAAGGTCAGGGAGAACCTAACCCTTTAAGCGAATCTTTAAAACTAGTAAGTTGTAATGCGCCTATGGCGCCCGTTGAAATATGGAAAAAAATTTTGTTGAAAAAAAAAATTTTTGTGGAAAAAAATAAATTTTGTTGAAAAAAAAAAATTTTGTTGAAAAAAAAAAATTTTGTTGAAAAAAAAATTTTTTCTTGAAAAAAAAAAAATTTGTTGAAAAAAAAATTTTTCTTGAAAAAAAAATTGTCGAAAAAAAAATTTTGTAAAAAAAAATTTTTCTAAAAAAAAAATTTTTGTAAAGAAAAAAAAAATTTTGGTAAAAAAAAAATTTGGGGAAAACACAATTTCTGTACAAAAAAAAATATTATTAGAAAATTAAAATTATAGAATGCCTATTTAAATGCCTACGTACTGCGTTACAGAGTCAGTGAATCAGTGTATCAGTGAATCAGTGTCGAGGGTAAATATATATTAAGATAGCCAATTGTTTGTTTAATATTTTTGCCATATATCTGCCATAAGAATGGAGCCTAAATATTTGCAGGGTGTTTCATGTTCCGGTTTTTCATCAGAAGTATTTTATTTATTTTTAAATTTTTTTTCATATATCTGCCATAAGAATGGAGCCTAAATATTTGCAGTGTGTTTCATGTTCCGGTTTTTCATCAGAAGTATTTTATTTATTTTTACAATTTTTTTCTTCTTTTGACAAAAACTATGATCTGCAATTTTCGTAGTAGATTTAAATTGTTTGTATTCAAAATATCTCATTTGTTTATATTTAAAAAAAAAAAAAACAATCCCAATTTCGGTAAGATTTTTAATTTCTCATTTGGGCCAATTTTGCATTACTTTGGGATGATATTTCATTTTATATTTTGGGGTAATATTTCACAATGAAAAATGTTCCCTTGTTTGGGGCCACTTTGCATTTGTTTTTTTAAGGGTCTAGCCCTGAATTAGGGTCATTAAAAAGGAAACCGTTTTTTTGCCCTTTAATAAATGCGCCATATAAATTCACAATCTCTTGATCTTTCTCTACTGGGTAAAGACAAAAACGTGCTTTTTAGACCACATCATGTGCTACGCTAGTTTTCGATTCTAGAGCAATGTGGACTTCTTTATCATAGCTACGCTAGTTTTCGATTCTAGAGCAATGTGGACTTCCTTATCATAGAATCGGGCTCTCTGATAATTTCGTTTAGGTAACAAAGGAACACTCAATACTCTTGTCTGGTTATGATCTTAACCTAAGGCGGCAATAACTATCCAAATTCAAACGAGACCAATAATAGCGACTGTTTTTCTTGTTGGCGGACATGTGCAATCAGTGTTTTTGTGTATTCAATCAAACACCTCTTAGCTCGGGGCCATGAAAGAAAGGTGGCAGTAAGGCGAGCTATGTTTGATTTGAGAAAAAAAATAACTGCCGTATCATGCCCCTACCGTTTAAACAGCAAAAACAAATCGTGTCCACATTTCAGGCCTACAGAGTCTAAAATTCCTCTAATTAAAAATTCCACCAGAGTACTCAAAGAATATATGTTGACTTTGATATTGGCGTTGCCTAAATTTTCTTCTGACTTTAAATCCTTCTCATTTGTGTTGCCTGCGAAAAGAAATTTGTTAAGAACCCTGGCTTTGCCTGATAAAATTCCACAGTGGTTCCTGAAGTAGGCTCTGGTATTAAAATTGAAACCTGACAAAAATGTTTCCGTTTAAACTTTCTTAAGAGATTAATCACTTACTTGTGAGCATTGCAAGTTAAGTTTTTGAACAAATTATTTTCTTTTCAATTAACGATCCATAAAAAAAATGGCCACCGGTCCATTTCACCGTAATATCCCGTAATTATTGCTTCCTGGTGCCTCTTATAGTCTGCAACCAGCCAGACAGACGCGTATGGCCTATAACGGTAATTGATAATGGGTGCCATTTGTTGTCATAGCCCTTAGGTCATGTATTGAATATTTATTTAATATCAAACAAACCCATTTATTGGGAACATGCCTAATAACAGATATCTATCATAAAAGCCCGCCCGATAGAGGCACACACTCGTACAGGCCGTACAAGAACTGGAAGAAAAGTATTCACATTTGCAGCAGCATAGGCGACAGCGACAATAACCATTCATAGAAATAGTAACTGAAGAGCAGAAAACGATGAGGAAGAGAGTGAGAGATGTGGTGGCCTCCTCGCTCGCTAACCAAGAAGTACCACTCCAGCGCAATTACACATGCAATTGTTGTGTTGTGTATGGCCAAACAAAGAGTATCCACCACCACCACCACCGCCACCAGGTTGACGACGACGATGATGATGATCAATGATCAAAATTGAGTATAGCCATTATGGAGAGGGCCGGGCAAAGAGTTGCAGGCAGGAGAAGGTACTCGTGTGTACCCACCGCCACGTTCAATGTAAACGAAGGAGGAAAAACAAACGGCAGACAAACAGCGAACAATGTCGATGACGACGAAAAGTCTTAAATTACAGCGATTGTTGACATTCACATGATCATTAGTAAACATTATCATTAGCATTAAGTTGGTTGCATTGGCCATTCGGGGCTGGTGGTGGCGGCGGCATGGCCATGGCCCGATGGCAGGCATGCCGTGGAACCGCACAAAAAATAGGATGGGATGAATAGCTTTTAGCTAACAACTTAGCACATTGCCATTGACCATGATATTCTGTCAAATGACAATGACAATGGAGGCGATCACGATGATGATGATGATGATGATGCTGACGACGATGCAACAAGTATGATAATAGCCAAATCATCATCGTCAATATCATGATGATGATGATGATGATACAACCATATATGACAACCATGATCCATAGCATTCCAAAACCACCATCAACATTGTAGTCAACTTTGGCCATAGTCGTCATCATCGTCATCGTTGTCAAATAACAATATGTTTAAAGTTTTTTTTTTCTTTTTTCATTTTTATTTTATTTTAAGTTTGGCTGATTATGACTGACTCTTTTTTTTTTTTTTTGCTCAATAAAGGCTTGTTTTGTTGTCTACTGGCTGTGACTGTGGCTGGTCTGCTAACTATTTTAAATGATTATGATTAAAAAGATTTGTGGTTATGTTCCTTTGTTTGCTATTCGCTGTTCGCCATTTGGTACGGTTGTCTTCTGTTCCGTCGTTCGATTGGCCACAATCGAGACACTATTTATCGTAAATTTTAGAGGAGTTTTACCATTTTCGTTTGTCGTTACTGTTGTTTGTTCCTGCACTGCCATTTAGCCATTCATCCATCCCAGTCAATTCTGTTTACCAAAAGGGTGCCGCACCTTTTTTTTTGTTGTTGGTAAAACAAAAACAAACCTAAGCATGTCGGCCTGCCTGCTACCACAACCAACCAGAGGCAGCGTATTTGAAATCAATTATCAATTTGTGACGTTAAAGGTATAAATTTGATTTGACGAAAATATAATTGATTTGATTGATTTGCTAAATTGAATTTTGTCATATTTTTTTTGCAATTTTCAACAAATATATAGAAAATATCCATCTATTATCATATTGTTCTGAATCAGTTGAAGAGCGAGTGGTCGGTCAGCCTGGTCAAGAGATTTCAATTATTTGGCTTTAAAGGAGTTACCAATTTGATTCGTATCTCATGTCTGGGGTAGCCAAAGTCTACAGCATGAAGGCTAACACATTTTACTAGCACAGTGCTGATCAACAACAAAATATTCTGCGGATACATAATAGGGTGGAGTGAAAACATGCTTTTTTTTTAATTTGAAAAAGTTAACCTCGGAAAGAGATGTAGTCTGGGGTCCTAATGAGGGGGAAAAAAAAGAAAAAAATTTTAAAAAAATTTTAGGGGTCGCGCCACTCCCTCGAAATTTGGAAATTATCGCTATTTTGGCGTTGATTTTAGAAAAATCCTAAAAATTAACGACTTAACTTATTCGAAATTTAAAAGTTTGAGCTTGTTCAGTGCCCAAACAAAAGTATTTGAGGCAAATATGAGGATAATCGACTAATATTTGTAGCTTTGGTGGCGATTTCATTGTTCAGTCAATTTTTTGAAGAAGGGACGATTTGACTTATTTTACTTTTTGAAATTTTTGAACAATGAGAAAATTTTTTTTAAATTTTTTCATGCCCTTATTTCATTGTTTACGCTATTGCAAACATTTATTGACATAAAACTTTTTAAGATTTTTCTAAAATCAACGCCAAAATAGCGATATTTTCCAAATTTCGAGGGAGTGGCGCGACCCCTAAAATTTTTTTAAAATTTTTTTCTTTATTTTTCCCCTCATTAGGACCCCAGACTACATCTCTTTCCGAGGTTAACTTTTTTTTTTTTAATTTCACTCCACCCTAATACATAATGACCGAGAATTAAAAGTTTTTGGCTACTAACGCGAATGGTTTGAGGTCCTAAAGGAGGTACAGCAAATGCTGGCGACTTTACAAGTAAGATAGTAATCTCTTTTACGAGTAAGGGAGAAATATCTAAGCCATTCGCCGTTAGGAGCCAACTATACACTGTAGGTCAATTGTAGCGGGCACAACTCAGTAATTTCAGAGAAGTGTCATGTCTGTTCCTTCATCGGAAGGCAAAGAAGTAAGTAAGAGATTGACAAAATATTATACGTGAGTTGATTTATATTCATAACACCGTGTTACACACATTCTGTCCTATGAACCAAATTTACTTTTTCGGAAAGAGGGGAAAAAATAAAAATACAGGCGATTTTCATGTACACGTCAGAATTTTTTTTTTTTAAGTTTGAAGTATAAAGCTCGTAGTGGCCTGTGTGAAAGCCTTTTGACCGATTTTTAACCCTTTTTCAGTGATCCAATCGAGCTGATTTTTTGCAGGCAGACTCGTGGAAATGTCTGTATCTGTATTTTTTATCAATTCCCAGATTTTCCCCAATTTTTATTATTTTTGAATAAAAAAATATTTGTTTTCACTTTTCTTAGCATAACTTGAAGAGACTCCAAATTTTTAAACTACTTAAGCTTTACGAAAAAAAAATGTTTTTTGACTGAAACCTTAAAAAAAACGATAACCATTTAAAAAAAAATTTAGGAAAATCTGAGAATTGATAAAAACCTATTTTTTAAAAAAAATTGACGTGATACAGACATTTCCACGAGTCTGCCTGCTAAAAATCAGCTCGATTGGATCACTGAAAAAGGGTTAAAATCGGTCGAAAGGCTTTCACACAGGCCACTACGAGCTTTATACTTCAAACTAAAAAAAAAAAAAAATTCTGACGTGTACATGAAAATCGCCGATACACGTGTATTTTTATTTTTTCCCCTCTTTCCGAATATGTGCATTTGGTTCATAGGACAGAAAAAAAATCTATTTTTTGTTACACGGTGTAATGCTACACTATTCAATTGTAACTCTATGTTGTTCATTTTTATATATGTGGTTGGCAGATTTAATAAATTCTCATCCCTGAGGAAGTTGGAAACAATCCCAAAGAAACGTCGGATGGAAAGAATGAAATAATAATCTTTTATTTGCATTGGAATTTGGAAGTCCGATTAGGTAGAACCTAAGAAAACCCCTGAAGAAAATCGATAAAAGGTCAATAAACAATTAAAATAATCTCCAAATATATTTTGGTAAATAGATCAGATTTAAGCGGTACAACAGAAATCTTTGAGGGTTTTCTGAGGAACCATAGCTAAGAAGATATCCCAAAAATAATACTCTGTCTCCATTTTTCATTAATTCACATAAAATTTTCTCTTTTTGTAGATAACCATTCATGGCATTTTCAGAATATTCTGTTCGAAGGACCCCTGTCTTACCCCTCTCACAACCACATCCACCAAATGCTGTCAATGCCCTATTTGAAATTATTCCACAGACGATTGAATGGCTGCCTCGGCTCCCAATTTTCGAAGACAATAAACACACGGTTTGGACTACTCAGAATTTACTATTCCAAGTTTGCATTACTTCCCAACGTTGTTCAAGATTTTGAGTGGGAAAAAACCGCCACGGTCAAAATAACATATGTTTCAAAAATGGTCCACTCGGTATATAAATCATAACAGCGCGTTTCATTGATTATATGAACTGTTGCATATAGAACATATATTAAGATTCGAGTACTTCGTAAAAAAATAAATAAAAATATAAGTTGAAAAAAACAAAATAAAGTCTGTGGGCTTTCCACTCAATATATTTTACTGTAACAGTAGTTGTTGCCTAACATTTTGGTTCTATGGAAAATCTCCTTGTCATAGATTCCACTTAGGATTCTACCCTATGCCTTTCATTGCAAATAGTCTGCAAAATATTTTTTTTTTTTTTTTGTAAAGGCGTCATTGCTTTCATTTTGAAAACCCAGCATTTTACACAATTCTATAAATCTCCACACCCTAAAACGAAAAGAGGGCGTTTACGGAACTAAAAAGAAAACTAAGTTGATGCCACATCACCTTCAGCTCACCATTACAGATGGACGCCGTAGAGGCGGTCAGTCGGTGATTGTAACCTTAAAACCTTTTCCATCAAACAGCATATTTGACTGACATTTTGACATGACGCCTCTCTGAAAGTCATGTAAGTTTAACGCTAAACAAAACTGAACTGAACTGAATGCAATTGAGTTGAGCTGTTGGCTTTGGCTGATGCTGTGGTTCCTGGTAGTGCTTAATAAGTAAATGCATGTTAGCCGGTATTAATTCATAATTTTCCATTTTATTTATGCACAGCCAAGAAGATCGGTCGAACGTAGAACTAAAACACTTTAATTGCTTGGCTGGAAACTGGCCGCGGTATCTTAAAGTAATCATAATATTACAATTAATAGCATTTTTGCGTTTTTCTTGGCTGAGATTTGAGGTTTTTTGCTCTGGTTTGACTGACTGTTTGTCTGATGGAATGACTGACTGGCTGCCAAACAAGTGTTGCCATAATTTATATTTCAGATTTTGTTTAAAAAAAAACAAGAACAAAACGTTTTTTTTTGTGTGTCTGTGGCTTTCATATCTTCTAACAAATCTATGAATTTTCATTTAGCGGCGAATGCATCAACAGCCAGACCAGCCATTGAATGAATCCATTAGTTTGTCTGTCTGTCTGTCCATCCATTTATGGATGTTGAACAAAACAAAAAACAAAGCCACAATAATAATGATAGTGGTGGTGGTGGTCTGGTATGGCGAGCTGCTCTGCGCAGAGATGGGCTGCCGCAAATAGTAAAGTGCACTAATAAAAGTCATTAATCACCATGAATGTCGGAGAATGCGTTAACAATTTTCAGAAATTGGCTACTGTTTTGTACACGCAGACTACTTTTTTTTTGTATTATTTATATATGTGCATATATGAATGCACACAGATATGAATATAAAAACTATCATTTTGTTATTTAGATTCATTTGTTAGATGCCACAAGATTTTAGCACTTTGGCTGTGGCTGATGTTCGTTCACTGTATGCCGGAAAATGTCTGGTATTTTA
Source organism: Hydrotaea cyrtoneurina (assembly GCA_958296145.1). Classification (NCBI taxonomy): domain Eukaryota; kingdom Metazoa; phylum Arthropoda; class Insecta; order Diptera; family Muscidae; genus Hydrotaea; species Hydrotaea cyrtoneurina. The sequence goes on along the minus strand of OY282514.1, from coordinate 25,362,181 downwards.
TGGTATTTTTCAAATGACAAACCCATAAGATAAGGTTCAGATTGAACTGTTGGCGTGAAGTGGGCAAGAATGACCCAGCACACTATGCAGTTTTGAAAATAATGATATATATAGTTTTGTTTTTGTTGTAATTTCTTAATTTCTAAAACATATGATCCTTTTACTTATTTGTCCGAGGATATCTTAAATTACAATATTGCGTTTTATCGTAAATGGAATTCGTATTTCCCTTAACATTTCACAAAGGAACAGACGGGGAACTTTTCTCCAATCAATTCTCGTGTTTACACTCACTGACCGGAACTTACTGTTTCAAGTCGTAAAAAGTTGTACATGTCGTAGTGTGTTACACGTTTTAATCAGATACAAATGAACACAGAAAAATATGTTTATGGACCAGGATAAGAACCTGGGTTGGCTGTGCGATACTCGAACTAGGCCGCCCATATGAAGTCATTATTATTTTTTAAGCTAAATTGTAAAAACTACACTATTTTTTTTTTATCCCATATTGTCAATTGAGAAATTATCTCGCTGATAGTTTTTGTAAAGTTTATACTGTTTTCTATCTCTCTTTCGAGTTTTATGCAATTCGAGCGTACGGTTTCGCTACACCATATAAATTATAAAGTTACCTTAAAAGGTACACCCCAGCGTATAATTCCCAAACTACACTATTTTCTACTCTTATCCCATATTTTCAATTGAGAAATGTTCTCGCTGTTAGGTTTTTGGTAAGCATATAATGCTCTCTATCTCTCCTTCAAGTTTTATGCAATTCGTGTGAACGGTTTTGCTACACCATATAAATTATAAAGTTACCTCAAAAAGGTACAGCCCGGCGTATGATTGATATAAATTATGGTAACTTTCTTAGTATTTGTGTTGTAACTCGAAAACCTCAAGGCATGTTTGTACAAAACTAACTACTTTCAACAGAAAACACTTACAGCAATATGTGGATGTCCTTTGTACGGTATACGAATTATATGTGACCCTAAATATGACGCAGCGACCCGAGATGTTATAAAAATAGGCAACTCTAAACTACACATCCATTGGACAGTGAATTTCAATAGAATCAAGTGTCATATGTACAGACTTTTCATATGTCTTTGAACCTTGAGGTGCTTATGAGCAAAGATCTGGCGGACAATAATACGGTTATGACCTTTGCAGATCTGCTCCAGAATGGGGTATAATTTTCCTACTGCAATTTCAGAAATCTCACTATCTTGTGAGATTCTGCTGCGATATTCGCTGCAGGATGTTCCAACGAGTTCTAAATAGGAGAGAAATCGGCGGGTAAAAATAGAAAAGAGGAGAAAGAAAAGTTGAAGGGAAGTAGGCAAGTGTATGGAGCTGGCACCGAAGTGGAAGCAATGACAATGCTTATTCTTTTTTGCGGCTAAAATAGACTATTTATGAACTCACCGCTTGACATTTCAATTATTGGGACAGGTAATGATGTTCGTTAAGACGACCCATTGACATTCTAATTAATAGGCCAGAAATTACTATTCATGAACTCACTAATTGGAGTTCCAATTAATAGGTCATAAGTCACTGTTCATGAGCTCACCCAATGGTAGTCCAACTATTAGGCCAGAAGTCACTGTTCATGAAGACGACCCAATGACATTTCAATTTCTAAGCCGGAAGACACGGTTCATTACGACGATCCATTGACATTCCACTGATTGGACCTGGGAACACAGTTCATGAAGACGATCCATCGTCTTTTCAATTACTTGGTCTGGTCGAGGTCAGTACAGAAATTGCAAGAGCTTAGAATGCTTCATAATAATCAATAGATTGTCTAGTTCCGTACAAGGCGTTTCGGTGACGCGTATTGTCGTAATGTTGACTACTGACAAACATAACGATTTAAACTCATAACTGTACTTAGTTGAAACAGAACAACTCCATGAAATAGTTTGCTTGGCAATTTCATGATCATGGGATTTTTTGTGTGTGTGTGTTTTTTTTTTTCGTTGCAATTAGGAAACTTTTAAAGAAAGCCAATAATCTCATAAATATGTACGAAACCTAATAAAATTTATGATCTTCAGACACTGCCACATATATGAAGACGATGACGCATGATCCTATCCCATTCAATTTCATGCCACATACAATTCATGTGCCGCAATCATGAGATGAGGTGCACCGGGAATGAAAAGAACAAACGGACAAAAGTCCATTTCAGCTAATTAACGTTTTTGCTGTTGCTGTTGTTGTTGCGCATATTTCTGTTTCAACCAAATGTGTTGATGACGTTTATTCGCGCACAGCGAGCGAGTGAGTGTACACTGTATACACCTCTTAATTGTTTATTACACATATAATTTGTTGCATAGCTCAGTTGCACGTTCTTTTTGTTTTTGCCTTGGCTACTGTTTTTTTTGCTGTTTGTAGTTTATGTTCACTGGCCAAGTGGTTTCTGTTCTCTGTTCACTTGCCTGCACTTTTTCTTTTTGGCCATGCTTAACTCTGTAATTATTTGTGGCAATGCTTGAATGTACGAGTTGAACAACAGAAGAAGTTGGACAGACTGTATGTGTTTGTCAAGTGTTGATTGCATTTTGTTTATAGGCCTTTTGTAGTCCCATTGCTTTGGTTGTTCTTATTTGTTGTTTGCTTGTAATGGCCAATTATAGTATTTTGTGGTCGTAATTGCACGCATGAAGACGATGACGACAAAGATGTTCCGATTTGATGATAAGAACATCTGACATGACGTGCGCTTCATGTAGCTCTTCGGTTCGGTTTTGATGGCAGAAAGACATGACCATGGTCTGAATTCGCCGTTTCATCAAACTATAAGATTATGCTTTGTAATTTATGATAAATAAATTAATGAATCGAGAGAAGGGAAAGAAGATTCTTTGTATATGGGAGATTTGTTTCAATGACAGTTAACAGTGGACTTAGAATATGTTCTAACTCTTCCTTGAGTTTTCTGCAAATCGGTACACCCCGACGTATGATTGATATTAATTATGGTACTCTGTTAGATTTTAAGCCATAAGTCTGAAACCATTGGACATATCGTCTATGTAGAACAAAAACTCATCATCTACATTTCCATAGTTTTGAGTTATAAGGTGTTTTATATAAAAGTTATCATTAAAAATCCAATATTTCGGTAACAAATATTTTGAATACCACAATTTGTTAATTATTACAACATTTTATCCACAAAAAATTTCTGCATATCGACAAAAACCTTAGGTAGATAAAGATGTTTTCTTCACAAATTTTATCGCAAACCTGCAGTTAGTGAGTTATAAAAAAAAAATCTTAGTAAATAAAATAGATATGCGCATATAAACAATGGAAAATTATGAAATAAAATGCAATAAACTCATTTTTCGCAAAAGTGAAGTTGATGACTTTTTCTTCTACATAGACGATATTTCCACAAACTTAAAGTTTCAGGCAAATCGGCTTCTGAATAACTCATTGATTTCCCTTCTCTCCCCTTAAAAGACACCTAGACACCAGCGTATGATTGATATTAATTACCGCTCTATTATGATAACTTTTGAAACCTCAACAATATTTGCCCCAAAACTAAATAAATTGTTTAACGAAAATTACTAACAAATTGGAACACAAAACAAACAAACGGTCAGTAAAGGCAAATATTTAAAGTGAAACCCACAAAAACGGTTAATTGAAAACACATCTATGTGGACCCTTTAGAGCCACAAATATCTAATGGAACTTTGACTTTACACGCAAAAGTTCAGTGACAGTGGTGCTGGCCTCCACAAATAGCCAAAGTCAATGACTTTATTGGGCAGTGCTTGTAGTGGGGCCACCATTGTGTTGTTGTTGTTGTGTACACTTGCACGTATTTGGTCAACATCTCCATGTTGTTGTTGTTGTTGTTGTAATTGAAATGTTTTCGTTTCGTTCGGGGGCAAAAGTTTTTCATTGGACAAATTAAATCTTTGGTTTGGATACTATCGGTCGGTTGCAACTATCACGGCTACATAAACACATTTACATTTAAAACAACAACAAATATTATTAGACAGCAACAATGAAACTTAACTAAACTAACACAAAAGGTCATTGGGGTGGGTTTTAGTATTAGACATCCAAGAGAGATCCACTACTCCTACAGTTTCATTCTTTCAAACTGACAGTTTGACAGTTTGAATAGAACTATATTCGCTCAGAATAGGAGGAACGAATAGAAAAACGAAAAACCACTTTGGAAAAAGTATGTGGTGGGATTCTTTGCCCCAGCACTGCAGTCGTAGCTCGTATAGCTTAGAACATTAGGGCGGACATGTTCAGTTGGTGTTTGTCAAAATTCAAGGATTTCACTTAAGTACAGCCGACCGATTGGGTTGTTTTTCGTTTGGTTGCCTTCCCAAGTGTGTTTCTTTTTTTTTCATTTTCTTTTTTTGTTTGCCTTCAAATGTTGCTTGATGTGGTGGGCCGGAGCTATTCATGGGATGTGGAAATTAAAATATAACAACATAGTCAATCAAATTGCATTTGATGTCGGTAGGATTTGGTGCTGTTTTTTTTGTTTTGTTAGTTAAATCGTAGCTGATCACCAAGTGCATCCGAATAGCATGAAGAAAATGTTGAATGAGATTAGTCTGAGTGAGTGCCAATGCCCACTTTGTGTTTTCAGTGGTCATTTCGGGACGAATGTGTTCTAACCAATTGCAATGAACATTTGCGGTTGTTTTCTTTCTCAAAAGAAAAAAAACATAGTTCTGATTGCTTGGCAGGTCCAGCAAATTAAGTTATTACAACATTTTCTTGACCACCTTTTAAACGAGCACAAAAGATGGGTTATTTTTTTCCATACATTCAAGTTAAACTTTGAAGTTTGCCTATCTTGATGCTCCATTAACAGAAATATTATTTATCATACGCTACCATGTACCGAATCAATTATAAAGTGTTCAGTTACTGTGGTCGAATTTAATGGAAATAGTATGTGGAAAGGATAAGATGAACTTCTCTTAGCTTCTCTTAACATCACAACAACAGACAACATTTTTGTAAAAAACATTTTTCTCAAAATTTTAAAAATTGTTATCGGTTTTCTTAAATTTAAAAAAATTCAGGTATTTTAAAAACTTGAAATAAGTAATACGGGGTTATTCATACAAATTTAAAACACTTTTGTTAAGAAAATTGTATGAAAATTCAAAACAATTTTCACACATTTTTCCTAACAAAGCTGTTGTAAAATGTTATGAATACGGTGGTAAAACTTTAAATAAAAATCTTACACAATTAATATTGAAAAAAAAATCATGCACAATTAAAATGTAATAAGATCAGCTAGTTAAGGCGTAAAAAATCATATAATTTCCTGGTTAAAACCCCAAATCACAGTTGTAAGAATTGCCTATAATCTTTGATAGTTTAATTTCAATAGAACTTAACTATTCTGTTATTTTCTAAGTTTTATAACATTTGCTTATTATTTGTGTAGAAAAATATTTAACCCATTATTGCCAAGCCGGTAATTTAACTTACCAGCACTTTAGTCAAGTATAAAACCTATCGTATACAAAAAAACTTAACTTTCTTTGGTATATACTTTAACTTAATGTATTTTAAGAAAACAATTTGAAGGATATTTATTTTTTGTTATCCTTTCGCGTTTGGGAAGGATTTTTGCCAAGCTCCAAAAAACATCATATTTTAAAGCAACTATAAAACTTATATAAAAAATTTAATTTTTTTTTTTAAACACTATTTCTAAACCCTCATTTCGCCCTACTTTTATTATGTGCATAATTCAATTTAATTTACCTCTACTAAAAGTTTGAAATACCATCAATTATCCTTGTGGTAATTTCACTTACCATTGGGCAGAAACATATAGTATTGGATTAGAGTTTAAAATATACAAAACAATTAATAAGTAAAACAATTCACTCAAATTCTTTATTTTACTATTTTTTTTAATGCATCTTTTAATTTTAAATAAATATATTTAACTGAAATAAGAATTTTTCCTTTAAATCCAAATAAATCAGAAACCAATCGTTCCATTTTCTTGAAACTTAAAATATATCTTAGTTATACCCAAAAACTACTATGTGAAAAGTTTCAACGAGATCGGTTCACGTTTTCGGGTAGCTGGCAATAATGGGTTAAAAAAAAAAAAATTATTTATTTATTAAAAAATCAGCGAATTTCCTGAGAAATAACCCTCGGTCGAAAATCCTACAACCAAATCAAATAATCCACAAACGATAGATTGTTGAAATGAACAAAAAAAAAAATAAAAACAGATAAATTACACCCAAATTTAGTGAATAGTTTAAATTTGTGGTAGCATTTTATACACGGAAATCTCGACCCGGGAAGTGAAAAATCGGCAAATTTCCCGTGAAATACGTTTCGGTTTAAAATTTCATAGTTTTTTTAAATAAATAATTTAGGTATTTTAAAAATCATCTGCAACCGATCAAATAGAAATCCTGGAAAAACATTTTTTTGTTTACGAAATTAAACACAATTAACGAAGACCGCCTCTGGGCGATCTGGCCGGTTAGAGGGTTAAGCAAACAACATGAGCGTAACAGGCTGTAACACTTACGCACAATCGCATTCCAGTTTTTTTCTGTTTTGCATACATGCAGTTTCCCTGGGTTCTTCATGCAAGCCAGATGAATAACATTTGTAATTTATGCAATATTCTAAATGAAACAATAATAAAATAAACTTGAAATGTTTGTATGTTTATTTTGGGTGGAATGCTTGAAAATGTTATTCAACTGCTTACAGAAAAGCAACTTGAATTACACGTTCCTTCGTTCGTTGGATGGTTGGTGGGCTGGCAAGTATTTGTCTCATTTTTAATGCATTTTTAATGGTTCACAGCGATCTTATCGCCAAATACTCATTACATTTTCTTGTGTAGTACAGTGTTTTTTTTTTGTGGGAGGAGGGTGTAAATTGTACGTATATCCTTAAAATAAAAAAAGAATAAGATAAACAAAGGCAACAACAAATATAAAATCGAAAAACAAAACAAACACCAACAGCGACAACAGCTCAAATATATGCATGTGAAATAACTTGTCTTCTGTCTTCTCATTGAAATTTAATGAGGGTGTTAATACCGAACGAATGGCAAATTTTGTATAAACAAAAAACTCAAGTACAGAAAATCAGATGATGACAAAATATAACGAATGCACACAAATTCGGTTCGTGTCTCTTCTTCATCGGTCGCTGCTTCTTCTGCGTCATCTCTTTCGTCTGCCTGCCTGCCAGCCAGCCAGCCAGCCTGGCTGAGTGGAAAAGTTCATTAACTTTGTTGTCTCTTCCTTGCCTGAATTAAAAGGAATTTCATATTAACGTCAAAGTTGAAATCCGTTTAATTGGTAGGCAAGGCAGGAGTTGGTAGAGTCACAACGAGTCAGTCTCCTCCACTGGGAGGCTACATTATCCGTTGAAAGCATAGAATCTTAATGAATACGAGTACAATATTTATTTATCTATTGTATTTTTTTTCTCCATGCATCAATATTTTCTAATAAGGAAGGTGGCGCTGTGTCCCTACTGCTCCTGGAGGGGTGGCGGTAGGAGTAATCATAATTTATGAGCATTTTTCTGATTTCGTAACAAAAAAATTATTTCAAACCCCAATGGGGTTTGGAATAATGAAATGCATTAGGAAATTGTTACGAATTGGAGAATATTCTATTTTCTGTGAACAGTAATTGAAAATATAGACCTTTTTGGAAATTTAAGATATTGAAGAACTTTAGTTTCGGATTCTCCATAAACAAACTGGCAAAAATGTTCAGGAAATGGAGGAAATTCGTGTAAAATATTTTCACAGACATGAAAACTTAAATTGTGTTTTGGTAATTCCCTGAAAATTCCGAAAACTTGGATAGATTTTTTAGTAGACAGTTTTTTCGAAAACTTGGATAGGTTTTTTAGTAGACAGTTTTTTTTAGCACAATTAATATTAACTAGTAAGTTGTAATGCGCCTATGGCGCCCGTTAATTTGCTTGAGAAAGTATTTGTTACTTAATTTTAAAAATTTTGTAAAAAATATTTTGAGAAAACTATTTTGTAAAAAAAATTTCTAAAAAAAATAAAATTGGAAAAAAAAAAATTTGTGGAAAAAAAATTTTTGCTGAAAAAAAAATTTTTGTGGAAAAAAAATTTTTTTGAAAAAATAAATTTTGTTGAAAAAAAAATTTTGTTGAAAAAAAAAAAATTTTGTTAAAAAAAAAAATTTGTTGAAAAAAAAAAAAAATTTGGAAAAAAAAATTTTGTAAAAAAAAAATTTTGGTAAAAAAAAAAATATGGGGAAAACACAATTTCTGTACAAAAAAAAAATATTATTTTTTTTATTATTATTATTTATAGAATTATTATAGAATGCCTATTTAAATTCCTACGTACTGCGTGACAGAGTCAGTGAATCAGGGAATCAGTGAATCAGTGTCGAGGGTAAATATATATTAAGATTATCCGTCACCAATATCAGTACGTACCAATATCAGTACGTTTCCCATAACATTCTGGGTAGGAACTTCTTTCAAATCTGTGCACAGTACATGATACAATTTGTATACTCACTGACCAGGATCTACTGATTCTTTATTACTCGTAAAGTCGCCGAGATAACAAATGCCCGCTGAATAATGTTTGTTCTTATCAGGATACGAACATGGGTTTGCTGTATGATATTCACACATGCTATCTATCACACCACGACCTTGGATTTCAAGGTCGTCTACTCTGCCTTGAAATTCCGTAAACTTGGACAGGCTTTCGATTAAACTAGTTTCTTTTATTATAATTAATATCAATTATCCGCCACCGAGATCGGTGTAAGGGTTTTTCCTAAACTTTATTTAGAGTTTTGTTAAATCGAGCTGTCTACTAGTAACACCAAGATATCTTATAGGCTTTAATCCCAAATTCGAATTGAGAAGGGGCCTTACTTCACTATTCGGCCGGATGGTATCTCATATACCCAGAGGCTGAAAGAAATTCCTTGAAGACCTTATATCAGGCATGTCGAAGCAACCGGAAGGCATTTCTTTTGCGTTGCGTCTTCATATTTATGCTATTGGTGTTTTTATAACCTAAGGACTCTATTATCCCTTTGGAAATTCTGAAATTTATTCCATGGGGAAGTATTTTGTATACTCAGAGCCAAAAAAAAGTTCTTGAAGAGATTTCGAAGCATTGTGTTTTTGTTTCAAACGAAGACGGGGTGCTATTGGAATTCAAGATCTTCCACTCTACCTTGCCTGAGGGCGATAACATTTAATATCAATTATCCACCACCTAAACTCTATTTAAATATTGATCAAATTTATTTGCTGTGACTTATAAAAGGGAGTTTCAAAGTTCATATCGTATTCTAGATCTCCGCCGGAAGAAAACCTGTACCTGTTCCAAAATAAAAGACAGGGTTGGCAAGAAAAAGAATAAGAAGGCCTTGACTAAGAGCCTCTCAATGACCTTAAACAAAACGCCATTTGTCCAAAGAAAGAAAGAAGGTTGAAGTTCTGATTATTTTCTAAATCACTACCAAAAGCAGGCCTGCGATCGGTGTGCCATTTGAAGTCATGGTCTTCTACTTTTCCCGTGTCTGTGGGGCCTCCCGAAGGAACTTCAAACAAACCGAGGTTGTCAAGAAAAGGTTTGTGGAAGTTCATATCGCTTTCCAGGTTTCTGCCAAAAAGCAGGCCGGCTATCGGTGTGTTGTCGTGTAGCCGGACTAGTCAAAGAAAGAAAACTAGAACTTCTGATCACTTTCTAAATCTGTGTTAAAAGCAGCCCTGCTATCGGTGAGTTGTTGGCCTTTCAAAATAAAACGAAGGCCTTAACACGAATTTTAGATTTCAGATCACTGTCTAGATATCTGCCTAAAACAGACTTGCTATCTATGTGTGGTTGGCAGCAGGGCTGTGGAATCGAAGTTTGACAAATTTGCCCGGAATCATCGTCTGGAGTAGAGAAATTAGCTCGACTCCGACTCCAAGTTTTTTTACTTCCATTCCAAGAAAAATAAATGAAACTTATTTTTTTTAATTTTTTTTTTATATATATTTGTTATATTTTCGATTACGGATCACAGCGTCAGATAGAGTGTAAAAATAGCGAAAGGAAATAATTATTTTTAAATTTTGTTATAGAAAGACTGAAGTCGGAGTCGAGCAATTTAAAAATGCTGGAGTCGTAGACGAACAATTTTGGTTCGGCTACACAGACCTACTCGCGGACAGCGCCCATAGACGGACAAAATTCTCGGTCCCATATTGTATTTCTAAAGAAAAGTTTGTATACTTTTTGTACTTTCAAATAAAAAAAGAATTTTTTTTATAGAATTTTCAAAAAAAAAAGTTATTTGTCGGACCCTGTATTTGCACATCTGTGCTTATAAACGAATGAAAGACCCTAGAAAGCCGTGTATCCCAGCTGACAGTCCTAATAGCAGGGATTAGGTGCGGTGGCCTTCGAAAATATAAAAGGGTGTTTATATACGGTCAAAGTTCCATAACTCGAACCATCATTATCCAGTAGAAAAGTTCGACTTACGGAGACTTTGAGTTATGGAATAACCTATACAATTGTTAAAGGGACTATGTCTGCTTGACGGCCGTGGTGTGCTAGGTAGTGTGAGCGACTATCACACAAGTAAACCCAGGTTCAAAAACGAGTAAGACCATCAAACATTTTTCAGCGGCCGTTTTTCAACTCGTAAATGCTGGCGACTTTATGACTTAGAAACCATGTAAGACTTCTCTAAAAAAGCATTAGCCATTTGGAGCCGCCTTTAAACAGTAAGTCCCGGTCACTGAGTATACAAATTTTAGTGCACACAACTCACTGATTGGAGGGAAATTCCTCGCCTGTTCCTTCATGGAATGTTAAGGGCAATAAGTTAGTGTAGCCTTGACTGCCACTAGAACATTGGACTTATGAACGTTCGAGCTTTGGAAGTTCCACAGTATCTTAATATATATTTACCCTCTTTTTTTTTTCAAGAAACAATTTTTTTTCCAACAAAAATTTTTTTTTGAACAAAATTTTTTTTTTCAAGAAAAATTTTTTTTTCCAACAAAATTTTTTTTTTTTCAAAAAAAATTTTTTTTTTCCACAAAAATTTTGTTTTCCATATTTCAACGGGCGCCATAGGCGCATTACAACTTACTAGTATATAAATAGTGGATTTAACCTTTTATTGTTTATTGGCCGTAAACACCACTTGCAGTAAATCTCCCTCTAAATGCCTCATATATTGACTAAAGAGGATTTAATTAGACTTTAGAACACAGCGAACACAACGAACTACACTCTGCCATGAGTTTTCTTTTCTCTTCTCTTATTTTCTCACCCTCCCTCTCTCTATGTCTCTCCCCAGTGTTGGGTTCTGCAGCAAAGAAGGAAGGCATTAATATCCTGTAGGATACAGCAAATAAAACGAAACGAATTAAAAGAGATCTAAAAAAAAACCTCATTGGATACCACTGCAGTAATGAATGCAGTGCAACGATGATGATGACGACGACGACGTCAACTGCCCCCCCTTCCCCAAAGACCAGCCAGCCAGCCCACCAGTTATGGAACAATTTGACATCAGTATGAAACTGATAAAAAAAAGAGGAAACTCAAAATGAAATAAAGCTCCTTGGGTATATGTGGATTATTAAAGAAAACAAAAAAAAAAATCAAACCCATAGGGGAAACTAGAGCATTATACTAAAGTATGGACGTGGGTTTGGCTTGGCTTGCTAGGGGGAGAGGCGAGTGGCGGACGTTTGAAGGTAAATCGGTTGAGTTACATGTGTGTAGGGTAGATGCATATGAATTCACTCACATGCATTGAGAATTTTCAAGGGTAAATCTTATATTAAAAGCATTTCAACAGCCACAATATCAGTAGCTGCTGCATTGGCAACAGCAAAAACAACGGCGAATATGAGATTTTCATTTTGTTTTTAATCATCAAAAGGACCCACGCCTTACTCGTGGCGCATATTATCGAAAGTAGGTGTGTGGGTAGAGTGTTCGATGGCAGAAGCACAGTGGTTATAGTAATGGTGAATCTTGTACGGGTTCGATATGCACATACAGTGCTAAACAGAGGTGGAAAGGTCATCCTTTCCACAGGGAAGTAGAGGAAGCCAGGAGGGCCTAGTAGGACTTACAGAAGGCTCAACTAAAACAGTCGGCATAAGTAAATCTGCAGTATGTCTTCATTTTCATGACGTTAATAGGCAAGGTGCCTCTATTCTAAGTTCTCTAAAAGAATCTTCCGGAAGACGGTCAGAAATAAGGAGCGGAAAATAATTGCTCCGAAAAAAAAAAAACAGAGAACAGTTTTGTTCGCCTTGTCTTGATGTGACTCAATCATCATGGTGGACATTTCACATTTATTTATTTTTGTATTAGATTAACAATAGGTGTGTTTTATGTGGAAAGTGAACATTTTGTTAAATGCCGTTTATTTTTAACTCTACAAAAATATACACTTCTCCAGCAGACGCTTTCGCGAACTTCTGTTGGATCAGCGGGCATGCGGTCAAGGAAACGAATGTACCATTTCGCATGCAAAAAGGTGGAGTCAACACTAGGGTGGAGTGAAAACATCTTTTTTTTAATTTGAAAATTTCAGACACATTTCGTATCCTTAACATGGGAAAAATAAGGAAAATAATTTGTGTTATTTTGTTGTTGATTAGCAAAAAATCCTAAAAATTAATGAACTACTTTATTGAAAAGTTTTGAAACATTTAGCTTGTTCAGTTGTCAAATAAAAGTATTCGAGGAAGAGAGGAGGATTTAAACCGATTTAAAATTTTTTTTTTGGATTTTTTTTACTTTTTGCAATTTTCCGACCATAACTTTTTATTCGCCCCGGCAGGCGAGTTGGTAGCGTGGACCTAAAATTAATCTACTTCGTATTGTAATTAACAAAAAAATTTTTTTTTATAAATTTTGGGTATGACTAATTTTTTAAAAATTTATTTGTTATTCAAATTAAGAAAATTGAGATCAAAGTGAAAAAAAAGAATTTTTCACATCAACACCAAAATTTGAAAAATTCTCAAATGCGTCGAACAAATTTTTTAAAAATGTATTTGTTATTCAAATTAAGAAAATTGAGAACAAATTGAAAAAAAAACATTTTTTTCACATCAACACCAAAATTTGAAAAGTTTTCAAATGCGTCGAACAAATTTTTTAAAAATTTATTTGTTATTCAAATTAAGAAAATTGAGATCAAAGTGAAAAAAAAAAATTTTTCACATCAACACCAAAATTTGAAAAGTTTTCAAATGCGTCGCGGCGACTGCTTTCTTATTTATTTCCCTTAACATTCCATGAAGGAACAGACGGGGAACTTCTCTCGAATCAGTGAGCTGTGTGCGCTATAATTTGAATACTCACTAACCGGGACCTACGGCTAATGCTTTTCTAGAGAAGTTTTACATGGCTTAGAGAATGCTCTCTTTCTCGTAAAGTCGCCAACATTTACGAGGTGGAAACAGCCGCTGAAAAATGTTTTAGAGAAGTTTTACATGGCTTAGAGATTGCTCTCTTACTGGTAAAGTCGCCAACATTTACGAAGTGGAAACAAACGCTGAAAAATGTTTGATGGTCTTACCCGGTTTCGAACTCGGGTTCTTCTCTGTGATAGTCGCACACATGGCGACTACTACATTTTTTAAAAAAAGTACTGACAAGAAGTTAACTGCTTCACAAAGTACACAAACAAAATTTGGCGAAAAGAGAAACAGATACGGAAGGCTACTTCTGCCTATATGTAATCACAATGGGCCAAATCATCGAGGAACACCAAGAATAGCTTCAAATATCAATGTCCAACTTAAAGTCAAAGTTTTTGCTTCAGAACCACTGTGCGGTATGTGCTTGAGAAGTAGAAAGGTAGGCAGCTAAAATGCAGTTGAGTTGTATCACAAGTGATTGTTTGTGTTTGTGATGGGTATTCGTTTCATCCCTAAATGCAAATAAGAACATATACGGATTAATTGCATATCAGGAGACGAGAAAAACAATATCAAAATATGACACTCGAAAATAAATCTCTGTCTAAGAGAAATACATTGTGGAATGTCTACAGAAATCTGGGATTGGGACTAATACATAGGAATTGTGTGATAGTCTGTCTCTGTCTAAGAGAAATACATTGTAGAATATCTACAGAAATCTGGGATTGGGACTAATACATAGGAATTAACATAAATAAACTCCATGAATAATTAAAACTTTTTTCTTCGAGTGTGACAAAACTTTTCCCCTCAATTTTTCCAAAAAACCAAGGAGTTTTTGCTGGACAAAAAAAAATACAAAACTTTCCAAAACAAATACAATAACTCTCATTTGCTGTTGTGGTCGTTGTTCGCTCTTCATCGGTATTAAGGTGAAATGTTGTTCACATGTTTGCTCTGGCCGACTGGAGAGGGAGTTGGAGCATATTTTTGCTCTTCGTGGCATCTTTAGCCTGTTCTTGGTCGTTTCGCAGCAAGGAAACAAAAGGAATGTTGAAATTTTAAGCATGAATTCCTGTAGAATTGCCAAACATCACATCACATTGAGCACGAAAAACTAGTGAAACTCTGTGTGTGAGTGTGTGTTGTTTTTCTCTGGCATTGTTCTGGGCCGTTTGGTGTTGCTGCTGCTGCTGCTGCGGCCAATGCTGCCGGCTTCAGTTGTTAATGAATTAAACTTGACTTTCGGTTCGTTGGTTTGGTTGGTTGGCGTTTCGTTGTTTTGCTGGGCAAAGAAAAGGGTTTTTGTTCCCCAACATTATTCTGTTGCTTCTTTCTGCCCGAATCCCACTTCTATTGTAAAGATATTTTTGTCGGTTATATATACATGAGGAATATATATATATGTATATGTGTACGTAGGACTCGTGATTCCATACATACGTTACGAAAGTTTTAAGCACTCGCCCAGCGAGGATATTGTGGGAAAAAATGAATGCTCCGTACATGGGGGCGTATGATTCGTATCTGGTCAGAGTTTCTCAATGCGTTGTCAAGTTCTGGTAGTATTGTGCAAGGTCATCGCTTTTCATCTCACAAAGACCTCATTAATAATGAGTATCACCGATTCACTTACATACATGCGTTTTCAGATTTTTCTAGTGTAGACCACAAGTTTCTGTACGGTAAATTGTTCTCCACTGATATTACATACCTGGAAAGAGAATAGAGAAAACAAAATAAATTAGTTCAAAATTTCTCTGTAAAATTTAAATATAAGAACATTTTATGTTTATCAAACCAGAAAATAGTAATAATAGAAAATAATTTATATTCACTTATATTCATAAAAATTGATAACAGCTTTATAAGAAAAATGAGTGAAAATACAAAAACAATTTTAATGGATTTTTCTCAAGAAACGTTTGTAAAGCAGTTTTGAATTTTTATGCAAGCTGGTTTAATTTTTATAAATACGGGGATTAAACGATTACTGAGGCAGCAACGGCTTATAAACAATTTCCGAAAAATCTCCAAAACTACTAAAGCGATTACAAGGGGTTCAAAAAAACTCACAACAATGACCAATCTGTGCACTGGGTGACAAATTTAACCCTCTCGACTGCGTCAAATCTTCCGTAGCGTGTACAGTTTAGAAAAGTGAAACAAATTCAAAGACAATGCCCCAAATTCATAAAAATGTAAACCAGGTTTGTTGCGAAAAATTAACAGCATTTTTGATATTTTTTTTTATAGATACGGGTGAATAAAGTAATGATATGCAATTCTCGCTATTAAATGTCTTTAATCGGTATAAAACCTTTTATTCTACAGATCAAACGAAAAATCGGTTATGGGCGAACTTTTTCGGTTATGGGCGAACGTCGCGGGAATTTCCGTCTTAGATGTCAGAGCTATCCGTTTGTAATTCTCGTCCATGCGGGCGACCTTTGTATTTTGACACAAAATATTAAGATTTCTTATTGTTTACGCTGCGTACTGGCCAATCCGTGCTTTGACTGCTCTAAGATATTTAGAGGATTTTATGCAAGAAATTTAACTTGAATTCTGGACGAAAAAAATCCCTCACAGATTATAAGAAAAATCCCCCAAATAGCTCTAAGTGTACAACACCATGACCAAATGCTTGAGGATCTCTGATTTATAATGTATTTCTGCAAACGTTTTTATTTTTTTTGCAATGTTTGGATTGCTCTTCGTTGTTGTTGTTATTGTTGGCGAAAGGGTAAACGGGTGGAGTGATGGACGAGAGAGTGCAGGGATGGCTGACTAGATGGATGGATTTGGTATTTAATATGCTTTCGGGTTGCATCTGAAGTAATGTTGCCATTAATATTGCTTATGTTGTTGTTATATTACAATTATTATTATTATAATTTTGTTGCTGTTTCTGCTGCTGCTGGTTGGTGTTGAACTTAAAAGTTCATTGACATCATCAGCCATCAAACACCACATCGTCGTCGTTGTCGACGACAACGATACAACTGCTTCAGGGCAACAGCAGCACAACATTTTTACAGGAGTTAACAATTGAGCCAAATGCCAAAAGTGCGGAAAAATAAAACAAAACAGCAAAGATGTGAAGACAGCGGACTGCAGAAAGAATAAGGGAAACGGGGAACGGAATACGAAAATGGATTTTTCCCATCACTTTAATTGCAAACATTGCAATAATTAGAAACACTTTCGCACAGAGTAAAACGCACCGGCCGAAGGGCTGGGGGGACTGGCAGTCTGCAAATGACGCCCAATTAATGATTAAATGAGAACACAAGGGGGGGATTACATTTAATTCCTAAATTTAATTCATAAAAAAGAAAAACTTAAACAACAGAAAAAGCACACAATTTTTGGTGTTCCTTAAGTGAAACGTTTTTAGGCCATAAACAATCCATTTGTAAGATTAGGCCCCCAATTGTAATGGCTGCTGGTGTTAATAAATGGACAGATGATAAATTATGTCTTACTGTAAATGGCAACACCAGTAACAGACACATGACCAACAAATCAGCCGGACAGCGACACAAAAAGGATACAGACAAGCCATCTGGAGGAGGCATGCAACCTGCCTCAACGGGAAATGGCACGGCGAGACAGTGGTAACAAACGAATGAACCGTTTAGATGATATTTTAATGTCGCTTAATTAGATCGAGATCTATTTATCTATCGAGATCGCCATGGCGAAGTTTGGCAAGTGAGTAAAAAATTGCTTGACTCCGACTCCACAGCACTAGTCGGGACTACACGCTAAGGCCACATTAATATAATCCAAGATCGGTTTCTTTGTCTACTGCACCCCCTTGACGATTGCAGAGTGTTAGGTAGTGTGTATGAATTTTACACGGCAAACCCAAGTCCGTATCCTGATAAGAATATGAAAATATTATGTCCACCTCCTAAAGGCTCTATGAGAAATACACCAAATGAATAATTCCCCAAACGAAGAATTCACCAAAATAAATGAAAAAAATCACCCCAAACGCCCAATATAAAAATCTTCCCCACAATTTTGAAAAATCCCACAAATATTGTAGAAAATATCCCAAAAAAACAACAAAAGATTTTCGTAATAGGGAAAAAGTGTATTTAAAAAAAAAAAAAAACCCCAAATAAAAAATGCCGCAAACGAAGAATTCCCCAAAATAAATAAAAAAAATCCCCCCAAAAGTCCAATATAAAAATTTCTCCAACAATTCTGAAAAATCCCACAAATATTACGAAAAATTCCCCAAAAATACCACAATAATGAAATTTGGAAAAAGTGTATTTAAAAAGAAACGCAAATAAAAAATGCTGCAAACGAAGAATTCCCCAAAATAAATAAAAAAAAAATCCCCTCAAAAGTCCAATATAAAAATTTCTCCAACAATTCTGAAAAATCCCCAAATATTATGAAAAATATCCAAAAAAAATACAACAATAAATTTTCGTAATTTGGAAAAAGTGTATTTAAAAAAAAAAATATACCCCAAACAAAAAATGCCGCAAACGAAGAAAAAAAAAATCCCCCCAAAAGTCCAATATACAAATTTCTCCAACAATTCTGAAAAATCCCCCAAATATTATGAAAAATATCCAGAAAAATACAACAATAAATTTTCGAAATTTGGGAAAAGTGTATTACAAAAAAAAAATAACCCAAATAAAAAATGCCGCAAACGAAGAATTCCCTAAAATAAATAAAAAAAATCCCCCTAAATCCCCCAATATGAAAATTTTCCCCACAATTCTGAAAAAAAACAACAATAACATTTTCCCAACACTAAAATACAAATATTATGAAAAATACCCCAAAAACAACAATAAAATTTCGTAATTTGAAAAAAGTGTATTTAAAAAAAAAACGCAAATGAAAAATGCCCAATAAAAAATGAAGAATGCTCCAAACGAAGAATTACAAAAAATAAATTAAAATTTCCCTACCAATTCTGAAAAATCCCATAAGTATTATGAAAAATACCCCAGAAATACAACAATAGATTTTCGTCATTTGGAAAAAGTGTATTTTTTTTAGAAAAAAATTGCCCAACAATTCAGAAAATTCCCCCAAAAATTATAAAAAATACTCCAAAAAACAGCAATAATTTGAAAAAAAAAAAGTGTATACCGCCAACGAAAAATGCACCAAACGAAGAATTACCCAAAATAAATTAAAAATCCCCCCAACAATTCTGAAAAATCCCCCAAATATTATGAAAAAAATCCAAAAAATACAACAATAAATTTTCGTAATTTGGAAAAAAGTTCCGCAAAAAATGTATTGGCCATTATAAGCTCAGATGGATTTATTTCCAGCGAGGTGCTACAATTTAAAATCGTGTATCGCACCCTGTAATGCCACAGGTTGGTCATACGAATCTCTTTCTTTCTCTACATACCACTGTGCCCGCTTAACTCTTCCAGCAATTCGGGGAATAAATAAACGCTAAGGTAGAGTGAGCACCGGTAACAAGGAAAACGAAACAGAGTAGTCACAAAAATCCAGGTTAAATAATGACTAAAATAAATGACCAACGATTTGCCTGCAACGCTCTTCTTAACAACTCATAAAGTGGCATTTAAAAAATCGTCTAATAAACTGTGGCAACAGCTACCAGACCAGAAGAGACCGGGCCAAACCGTAACGAACCACAAGCACCAGATGACCAACAACTGGCAAACGCTACCGACCGGCCGCCAACCAATTCCGTATACATCCATTTCGACCATCTCTCATCTGGGTAGGAAATCAAAGGAAAGCAATTGACGACTTGTATTTGAGGCTATGGCAACAAAGAAATTAACCATTTCTTTGCGAAACTATTTCAAGCCTTAAGGCGATAAAGTTTTCTTTCTCTCCCTCTCCCGCTCTGTCTTCTGCGTAAGTGTGTGAGAGATGAAGATGACTATGATGGTCAAGCCTGGCAGATTGGCCGGTTGGTTGGTGGCAACAGAAGTGCCAGTGGTGGTGTTGACTGGCAATTGCTACAATAATATGCTACCATTTTTCTTCCTCAATCTTTTATATGATAGGGGCAGAGAAGGATGCCGAGTGGACGGTTGACATTTCAGTAAAAGGAGTGGTTTTTTTATAGTATATAATATAAAAGGATGTGAAAGAAATTGATTCGAAACTCAAAAATATCTTTTAATATCTTTTTAAAACGTCTAAAAACATCTTTTAATATTTGCAGAAAATTTTATTTTACTGAAAATTAAAAATTCATTGGATTACTATAAAACCGAAAGCTGTTATACGTTTTTATGAATGCGGGGGGTAAGACTTTTCCAAATAGATTAAGGATATCTGTGTCCACACTTGCTGATCCCGTTTCCCAACTTTTCGAATATCCTTATGGCGTACTTCCCCTACTTAGAGGTGTATATGTCTGTCGAGGAGATTTCACGTTATTTCGTATTCTTTATTTGATTTTCTGATTGTGAATAAGTCTTTCATAGCATTCTGGCATTTGTTGTGTGAGGCCGTGTGTGTGTTAATGTTATTGCTGTCGTTCATGTTGCTGTTGTTGTTGGCTGTTGTTGCGACTATAAGTTGTTCAAATAGATTACATGTAATTTTTGTTATTTTGTAGTCATAAATCTAATTGTAGCACTTCAGTTCATTGTCAGTGCCACTGCCATTGCCAGTGCCACCATCATTATTATGGCCAACTGCAAAACTGATGTCTTTTACCAAACGGTTATTTTGGCCTCCACAACACTCCTTTCCCTCCCCGCCTCACCCTAACAATGTCTTCCTCGGCATTGGTATTTGCTGTCGGTGCAATTTGGACAGGTACAATAATAATGGATGCACCATCACGCCGTTTACCAAATACAACGGCCAATACTTAGTCCCCAACAGCCACAGCCACCGCCCCGCCCCGCCCGCAATGCCACCCCGCTCATCCAGTGATTTTTATGGCGCAAAAGGAATTAGAGACCATCATCTTTCGGTTTGTTTTTCGTCTGGGCCGTCTCCATCTACGTCTCCATAGCGTTTATGACCGAAATTATATTGTTAGAAATGTAATTGTTATTTTGTTTTGAATTATTGCTGCTAAAAATGCCATAAACATCGTTTTGAAAGTAAGAAATTAGACAAAAATGCCGGACTTTTTATAGCGGGACCCTGAAGAATGGCAAGGAAGGAAGTCAATAGTAAAGGGAGGCAGGCCAGACGAAAGATTTGTTTAATTTCTTAATTGATGTGCTTTGCTAAAAGCAAACCAAGTACAGAAAACTGAGTGTGTGTAAGAGAAAAAATATTGTTATTGGAAACTAGTAAGTTGTAATGCGCCTATGCCACCCGTTGAAATATGGAAAAAAAATTTGTGGAAAAAAAAAAAATTTTGTTGAAAACAAAAAATTTTGTTGAAAAACAATTTTTTTCTTGAAAAAAAAAAAATTTTGTGGAAAAAAAAAGTTTTTGTTGAAAAAAAAATTTTGTGGAAAAAAAAAATTTTGCTGAAAAAAAAAATTTGTAAAAAAAATTTTGTAAAAAAAAATTTTTGTAAAAAAAAATTTTTGTTCAAAAAAAAATTTGGGGAAAACACAATTTCTGTACAAAAAAAAAATATTATTTTTTTTATTATTATCTTTTATATATTTACCCTCGACACTGATTCACTGACTCTGTCACGCAGTACGTAGGAATTTAAATAGGCATTCTATAAATAACTAGTAAGTTGTAATGCGCCTATGGCGCCCGTTAATTTGCTTGAGAAAGTATTTGTTACTTAATTTAAAAAATTTTGTAAATAATATTTTGAGAAAACTATTTTGTAAATAAAATTTTTGTTGAAAAAAAAATTTTTTGTGGAAAAAAAAAATTTTGTTGAAAAAAAAATTTTTGTTGAAAAAAAAATGTTTGCTGAAAAAACAATTTTTGCTGAAAAAAAAAATTTTGTTGAAAAAAATAATTTTTCCGGAAAAAAAAATTTTTCTTGAAAAAACAAATTTTGTGAAAAAAAATAATTTTTTGGAAAAAAAAAATTTCTTGAAAAAAAAAATTTGGAAAAAAAAACAAAAATTTGGGGAAAACACAATTTCTGTACAAAAAAAATATTATTTTTTTTTATTATTATTATTTATAGAATTATTACAGAATGCCTATTTAAATTCCTACGTACTGCGTGACAGAGTCAGTGAATCAGTGTCGAGGGTAAATATATATTAAGATGCTGTTGAAAAATAAAGGATGTCTCAGTTAGTTATTCAGATTACTAAAAACGGAGCACTTTACGAAAGAAGAAGGCGTTATTTATTTTAGGTCTTTTTACAACAATCAATCAAAAACATGATTTTCTGTTTTTTGATGATTGATCGGTATCGTAATTTCAGGTGAAAGATCATGCCTTGAGAATTAATGGTGCCCAAGTTCATTCTGGCCAAACATGGATAATATTGATGTAGGGGATATGTATTTTCAACCGGACCGTATCACTCGGTGTTAGATCTCTTTCACCATTTTTTTTTTTTGAGTGAATTTTAATAATTTCAAAGCGTTGTAGAATAGTGTATTGTGGCGTAGTTTCTACTTGCCGAATGTCAATGAATAAAAGCTACAAATGTGACAGCTACCGAAATACCGGGTGATTCAAAATAACACCTCTTGTTGGAAAACCCTTTACATTCTGATTATACTCGGCGATGTACTGTCTCGATTCACGTGGTCAGATACTCTATCATTTCACTCGGTCATTTACTAGTTCGTTCCACTCAGGTCTAGGAAACATTCAAAAAATAGTGCATCTCAGTTACAAAACTTTTGGAAGTAATATGCCCATTTGAAAAATAAAAAAATAAAGAAATTAAAAACAAAACAAAAACCGAGTTTTCTATTCAATTGAAATCCTGCGAAAACATCCGTCATTTGTTAACAAATGAAAAAAGTGATTTGCAAATTTGACGTCATAAATTAGATAATGTTATTTACTTAGTGCAATTTTGTTCACCCACGAGCCACTGTGCAACAATTTTCTGGTCCAAGCGTATTCGAAATTATAGAATTATTAGAAAAAGTCCGACGAAAAATAATAGAAAATTTCTACATTTTCGTTTAGTTTTTGGTACAGAAAGTGAAAGTTACTCTAACCACAAAATCATACAAATACTTACAGTGTAGAAAATAAATCAAGATAGGAAAAAAACCAACTACAAACAATCAAAGAAAATAGAAAAAAAACGAAATTATTGTTGTAGAAATGTTTGCTAATTGCAAAGTGAGAATTAAACGTTAAAAGCACTGCGGCATGAATAACGTCTCTATCTATCTGGGCAACATGGCAAATGCCGCAGAAAGCAGCTCATGCCAAAAAAATATACGAACGTTGATGGTGATGGTGATGAGGATGCCACTACAAACTACTTACGGGGCCATGCCACAATCAAGTAACCAACCGACCAGCCGGCCAGCCAACCAAGCACACTTAGGACGCGCGCATCATTAAATGGCTGCCATAGATGCACTGATCCATTCCGTTGGTCGATGCATTTACGTTAACACATTTCTGGTGGTACGGCCGTGGTGGTGATGCTGGCTGGCCGGCATCGATGCATTTTATAAGGCATCCCAAAATGAGGGTAATAAACATTTTAATGTTTTCATTTTACAATCAAATTTTTAATAATAATCTAAAATTTAAATGCGCCACGTCCACGCCCGACCATAAAATCTCTCCCCTCTCTCTCTTCACTAACATTTCACTTCTGCCCACCCGCATTTAGTGTTTAGTGGCAACTACAAAATGAATGTGTAGAAAGTGGACTTTGGCTTTAATAAATTTAACGCCAATTGTTCACGGTGTCGGCTGGTCGGTCGTTGGGCCGCCTGCATTGCTGATGCATAATTTTCTGAACACAAAATAATAGATTTTCTTTTATTTCTTCTTACTCGCTGGTCTCTTCTGATTGTACAAATGGCCCAAAAGTATTTATGGGCAAATGTCCATGGGCTATTTGCACTGCGGTGCGAGTGTAAGAAAGGAAAAAAACACACACACACCAACAGCAACAACAACAAGAATTATGTAAATATTTAAAAATGCTTTTAAATACATTTGGCGCAAAATGAATCCATAAAATATTTATTTTACAACATGAAATGTAAAGTGCCAACAACAAATGGTATTTACCAAAGAAATGTTTTTCCTTTTTTTTTGGTCGGAATTTTAAAAGTCCAGCCATAAATGACACCTAGTGAAAATTTAATTGAAATGGAGTTGTGGGCTAGTTTTAATTAAAAGGTGAAAATAAAATAATAAAAATGTACAGTCAACACTAGTCTACGGAAATAATAATAATGGATATTAGGTGCGATGACTTTTTTTTTAATATGCTGCCAACAATTTTACAGCCAAAATACTGTGGTTGGCGGAAGGTTGGGCCTAGGTGAGGGGATTTTAAAATAGGCGGTTCACTTCTTTAAGAGGGTCGTCAGGCGACAATAGTTCCCTCCATGTTATCAGCAGACTTGCCGTATTCCTCATTACATTTCTGCATTGTGAGATGCGGTATTTCAGTCTTGATTTTCTGCTAGACTGGACCGTGGTCGCAAGTTGTTGTTTTCTTCACTGTATTGGTAAAGTTTTCTCATCATATTCTCAACAGATGCCCACTTCCATTTCTACAGGAGTTCATGACATTGATTTGACCCTTAGTCAGTTGTTGGATTTTTTTGTGAGGAATTTTGGGACATCTAAATCTTCTTACATTTCCCATTTCTTTGTTTGGAATAATCGATATCCCTCTATCGTCAACTTCCGATATCCGATACCATCCTTGCTACATGTTCCCCGTCTGCTCCTTCATGGAATGTTAAAGGAAATAAGTAAGTAAGCAAATCAGTCCGATTTATATGCAAAAAAAAGTTTTCAATCTCTCCTTGTGATAAATTTAAGTTTTTCTGAGCAATAGCGAAGGATTTCAACAGGACCTCGGGGGAATTAAATTGGAATCGGAACAGTCAGTAGGAACATCAGATTTTGTTAAAAACAAATAGGTCGAGTGCTAACGTATGAAGATCATGAAGATGGGGCTGGCTAATTTAAAAACAGGCCAGTTGAAGAACGGAAAGAAAGACGGTAGGACCTAGAGATGTTTAATCAAATCATTTAGAGATTCTGACTACAGTGGATTCATTAAAGGCAGATTGCTCCCATTAACTGTGCAAAAAAAAAGAAAAACTAGTGGACAAATAGTAAGTTCGGCCGGGCAGAATCTTATATAACCTCCATCATGGATTCGTTGCATTTCGATACCCATATGTCCATGTTTGTCAGGGGCCGGTTTTTGGGCCGCTCGTGACCCGATAGTCCAAGGAACCCGATCACAAATTTTATCCAAATCATGAAAATAAATGCATATTTGGGTTCGCGAGAAAATTTCGTTGCATTTCGATACCCATATGTCCATGTTTGTCAAGGGACGGTTTTTGGGCCGCTGATGACCCGATAGTCCCAGAAACCGGATCAAAAAATTTAGGCAAATCATGAAAATAAAGGCATATTTGGGTTCGCCAGAAAATTTCGTTGCACTTCGATACCCATATGCGCATGTTTATCATGGGCCCTTTTTTGGGCCCCAAGGGTCCACGGAACCCATGAGCACGCCCATTTTTGGGATTTTTTCCCCATCTTTAAATTATATAAACTTAGAACAATTTTACCAAAAAAAATCAGATGTAGTGAAAAAAAATATTTGAAAAATTTGATTATGGCCGGGATATATTTAGTCCCGTAAAGGGGAACTTTTTACCCTTTGGTCCGATATTGCCCATTCTCGAACTTAACCTGCTTATGGACAAAAAACATCTTCCTACAATTTCTTCTTAGCGTTGGTCGTTCGCACTCTATCGTGATTTCAACAGACAACAGACGGACAGACGGACATCGCTAGAATGTCTTAGAATGTTACACTGACCGATAATATATATACTTTATAGGGTCGCAGATCACTCTTTCGAGGTGTTGCAAACGGAATGACAAACTTAGTATATACTCCATCCTATGATGGAGTGTATAAAAAAAGAGAATGCTGCCCCTAAAGAACCTGCAGGGTGAAGCAATCACATCTGTATGGAAGAACCCTTCCTTAGGGCAGTGTTATTTACTTAGTGACATTTGTTCTCCCATGAGCCACTCTGCAAAACTTATCCGCTCTAATCGTAGTACAATGCTGCCCCTAATGTACCCCCAGCTGGGTGAAGCAACCACAGCGGTATGAATGATATTTCGGCTATGGAACCATGATGTGTGTAAAAACTACAGAATGCTGCCCGTATGAAATGACCACGGCATGAAAGAGATGTAAGTACAATATATAGCCATTCCGATTTGTGTCGGGCATGTTATCATGTCATTAGTAAAATGCTGCCCATAACGCAACCTTATGAGCACGGGAAAGATTTAAGTCCTTCAAAGATTCCTTCTAGCCATTCCGATTTGAGTCGGCCATGTTACCATTTCATTAGTAAAATGCTGCCCATAACGCAACCTTCAAAGGTGAAGCAACCTTATGACCAAGGAAGAGATTCAAGTCCTTCAAATACACACCCTCTATATGCTGACGTGTGGTATGACCAGGCTAAAACCTTTTCGTCATGACCAACTTTACCACACCTAATTTGGCGAATACCTGTCAACCGTCTGACATGGAAACCTTTCACAAAACTTAATTTCCCAACATTGGTTGTCACTCATACGCCATTGATTGATTTTTGACATGGGCAGAGGTCATTGATACGTCTCGATCTCTTTCGCTGGCGTTTTGTGTGTCAAAGGGATACTTGTTGTTTTGAAAATAGACCAACAAAGGCTTATTGAGGTTCAACATCCTCATCAGCACCAGCAGGACCTATGAAGCAGCCATAACACATACCTACTTCAGTTTGACTGGTGTTGTTGTTGTTGGTGGTGGTGGTAATTTGAAACTTTTAATTTCGGCAAAAGAACAAAGTGAACAAAAAGCCTTTGCCTTGCGATTTTTTTTTTTTAGAACTTTAGGTTCTCGCCGTTTTCTTGCTGCTGCTTCTTCTTGTTGTACTATTTCCAACTCGTGGTCCTGTGTGCGGGGAGCATGTGTGTGCGTGTGTGTGTGTGTGTGGGGGCATAAGTAATTTAAGCCCAAATTGAGGGGGGGAATAAGTGAAAAGAATATACCGGCCGTAACGTTTAAACGTTAACAATTTATAGTTGGCTGGCTTACATTCATAAGTGTGCGAGTGTGTGTGCGCATATGGTTGGGGGGGGGGGGGGGGGGGTTCCTCTTTGTTTTGGCCAATAACCTTTTGGACAATAAAAGCGACGACGCTTTACTTGGGATGGCCTGATGTTTGCGTTTGCTGTTGTCGTTTCATATGCAAAATACAGAAAGACAGAAAAAAAAATGGCTCTTTGAAGTTCTGCATGATTTACCAAAGTGCACTTTTTTCTGCTGCTCCTACATTCGTTTCACAAACAAATTGCACCAGAATAAAAAAAATAAAACACACACAGAAAATAAAAACAAGAATCATTTCAAATGGTTTAAGTCTCAACTGAATGTCGTTGACGTACATACTTCTTTCTTTCTTTCTTTCGTTCTGTCTTTGACTCAAATTTAACCATGTTTGTTAAACCAAAACCATAACGGAAGAGGACAACGGATCATGAACAGCACGGGGCGGAGGAGGAGGCGTAGCAGCAGCAAAAAGGGTACTGACGCTCATTGTAACCAAATAACTAATTGCTGACAAATGTGAAATGCGAAATGAAACTAAAAGTTACGGGGAGGCCAAGTCCTCCATCGCCCCTGCCCACTGCTCCCTTTGGAAGGGCGTCAATTACTGGCATCAAGAGGCGGCATTGTCGTTTTGATGTTGCTTCCATGTCTCCACACAGTCTTGTAGCATTTCATTACATATGGTTGAGTAGCAGGTACATCTGCCTCATGTTGCCGTTTGTCATTTTGAAATTATTACCTTTGCGATGGCAATTTTTTAAGTTTTTACGTTTTTTTTTTGTTTCTTTGATATTGTTCTTGACACAACAATATGTAGTGTGAAATTTAATATGCGTCCCTTTGAAGATTACAATTAAATGGGGAAACAAATGTGCAAAGGAAATCATTGTAGGCAATGGCCTCAAATGTTAACTACGATTTGCCTCTTTTATTATCGCCGGCTCATACCTGTTGCAACATACCTTAATGTTAGCAAAATCGTCTGCAATTTCTTTGGTTTGGCATGGAGATCGTTCGGGAGGTCGATGTTGCCGGTGACACAATATCTTAGTCTTAGAATTGCCTAAGATTATCGTAAAGGATAACAGAAAAATATTCACTATCGAGCTGAGAATGATCCAGAATTAGATCCAGATGTTTATGTTCCCGATATGGTCTTCGGAAGGTGACCAGCCGAGTTTTACACTACTTATTTAGTAGACTTAATAAATATTAACATTAAAAAGTTTAAATACATTTATATTTGGATTATATTAGCATACCAGTAAGTATTAGACAGAGAGACCGCAAAATATACTCGTGGACAGAGCTCGCAATAATTGGTCTCTGTTGTGATTTTTGTAAGAAAAAAAGAAACACTCGTCCACTGACAGGATGCCAACTGTCTTTCTTCTTTCGTTTGCTCTAGGATTTTTTTTTTCGATCAAGACACTTTGCTTCGAAAAAACTCGGCAATTCTTAAATTGTCTGGGGAGACAAGAAAATGATTGTAATATTTAAAGAATTAACATAAAAAGAGACATAACTGTATTTTTCCAGTTAAAGAAGAAAGTGATGTGAAAGAAATTGTTGCAGTAGTTAGAGATCTGTACTCTGAAATAATTTATGGAAAAAAAATCAGTTTTGGAAAAATTTTGAGTTGTGAGCCTTTTGTAGTTAGGGTGCGATATGCAAACAAATTAGCGCCCTATACACTTCTTTCTGCATTTAATGCTTTGTCTGTGACGAAATATTTAAGGCAAACGCATAAAGACCTTTTTGGCGAACTTTCTGACCGTCAGAAGCTGACCGAACGGTTCTGTTCGTATCGTGCAGTCAGGAAGCGACCGATTCGTGTGTTATGCTCAACCCAAAACTCGAAACCCGAGAGCGAGAACACAAACTAAACGAAAAAATGAGTTGCTGTGTCAGTGTCTAATGAGCGATTCCGTCTCATTTGTTTCGGTCATTTCAGTGAGCACACCGCGCCGAAAAATTTCGTTGAGTATATTTTGCCAGCTCTGCTCCTGGGTATCATGGAGTTAGTTCATAAGGTTTATTTTCCAGATGGTACCCTTAGAAGGCGACAGTGTACCAAAGAGCGAGAGAAAAAGTGGACAATGAAAAATGTATAATGAAATTTTATATGTTTTTTTGGGTTATTTTTATGATATTTTTGAATTTTTTGGGAAATTTTTATATTCGGTTTTTGGGGGAATTTTTTTTATATATTTTGGCGAATATTTTTAATTTTTTTGGGCATTGCCGACACAGATAGTAAAGAGATCTTGAGAAATTATCCAATTAAGAACTTATTAAAATGGCGATACCAGCAGTTTTAATATTTATTATGGAGTAACGTACGATTCTCATCTCAAATATTAATATATACAATTTTAGAGAGAGAAAAATAAATTTACTTTCAGGAAATAAGGCTGTTACTAAGAGATAGAGATAAAGTAATATTCTCACGCTCATGTGATAACTCAGTTGCTAATAGAGAGCGAGAGAGAAAAAAAAGAAATATTCTTAGGTTCATGTAATAACACTGTTACTAACAGAGGGAGAGAGAGAGGGGGATAAAGAGAAAGCTTAGATAGACACAAACAAATAAAAAACATGAAAAAAACGAAAACAGTGGGGAACATAAAAAAAAAACAAAAAAAAAAAATCCAATTTTTCATAATTTTTAGGTAACATTTTATTTTTTTTTTCATATGAAAAATGCCCCATACAATAAACAATGAAAAATTTTGTATTTTAAAAAAAAAATTTTGGAGTATTTTTCAAAATATTTGGGGGATTTTGCATTTTCATAAATTGTTTTGGGGGATTTTTCAGAATTTTTGGGGAATTTTTCAGAGCGAGAGAAAGAAAGAAATGTTCTTATGCTCTTGTACTAACACTGTTACTAAAAGAGATAAAGAGAGAGAGAGACAAAGCTTAGATTGACGCAGACGGCTCTACGAAAAATGTAAAAAATTAAAAACGACCAAAAAAAAGATACGAATTTCTCAAAAAAAAATCATACAATATTGGGTAATTTTTCATAATTGTGGTTTTTTTTATAATGTTGTTTTTTTGGGGTATTTTCAAAATATTTGGGGGATTTTGCATTGGGTAATTTTTCATAAATTGTTCAGGGAGATTTTTCAGAACGAGAGAAAGAAAGACTGTAATAAGACTGTTACTAACAGAGATAGAGAGAGAAAGCTTAGATTGACACAGAGGGCTCTACAAAAAATGTAAAAAATTAAAAAAGCCCCCCAAAAAAAAATGAATTTCTCAAAAAAAAAAAACTCATACAATATTGGGGAATTTCTCATAATTGTTTTTTTTTTGGGGTATGTTTCATAATATTTTGGGGATTTTGCAGTGGAACTTTCATAAACACAAATTCCCTTAAACAATTTCATAAGTAATTCCATAACTAAAAGTCTCCATAAGCCGAACTTTTCTACGGTCTAATGGTGATTCGAGTTATGGAAGTTTGACTGTATTTGAGGGGTGGTATTTTTATATAATTTCTGTTTTTATTTTATTATTTATTTAAATTTTAAAGTAATTGTAAATATGGGCATAAAAAATACTTTTAATTAATTCGAATATAAAATTTGTTTGGTTTGCCATTTCATCATGAACAGGTTGACAAAAGAACAACGCTTGCAAATCGTGCAAATTTATTTCGAAAGTAATGGTTCAGTTCGCGAAGTTCACCGCAAGCTCCGTCCATTTTATGCCATTACATCCACAAAAACTGACTGTTTGGTGTGCTCCATGGGCTGGTGGAGTCATTGGGCCATACTTCTTCCGAAATAATGCTGGAGAGTCAGTTACCGTTAATGGAGACCGGTATAGAGCCATGATAACCGACTATTTTGTTCCCGAATTGGATGGCATGAATGTGGATGAGTTGTGGTTCCAACAAGTGGTTGAAAATTGGACCTGTAGAATTGGCTTTATTCGAGCCAGCCGCGGCGGCCACATGCCCGAAATCATATTTAAACATTAATGGCATAAAATTATCCTTCCAATAAAGCCAAATTGATGGACATTAAAACGATTTTCTTGTGGTTTATTTCAATTCGAAGTTCTATACCTCAATAAAAAACACCCTTTACCAAATATAGTTTGGTTGTAACACATACGTTTAAAAAAATGTCGATTTTGAAAGTGTATTTTATAGGACAGCCACTTCCACTTAATTTGAGTATTTCCAATGCGAGTAAGAATATCTATGATTTTGTAGTTACAATCTAATGAAGATTATTTTGCAGTCACTGAACCAAAAAACTCTTAAAAGCCGAAACCTACAACTTAAGCAGAAAGGGCCAAAGCAAAACAAAAATTATTACAATAAAACACCCTCAGGCTCCATATAGTTTACATAAACATAGAAATTCATGTTAATGGTATTTTTTTTCCTACATTATAACAAATTTTCTTAATTAGTTTACACCCATTCTATTAAGTACAAACAAGACAATTGTAATTACACGAAGGAGATAAGAAGTCCAAAGCAGCTAATGTAACAACACCAAAAAGCGATACATATACGCATGCGGCTGAATTACGGCAAAACAAAAAAATCTACATAAATTAAACCAAAAAAAAAAAAAAACGTAAAATTTGTAGCTTAACATCACAGAAATTTCCTATATGAAGTAAGTAAAGGCAGAAATTCGTGAAATAGATTAGACGCATGCTTAAATACTTCCTTACATGTTTTGCAATTAATTATATACGAAAATAATTTTTTAAAATTAATGTGTCGTTGAAGGGGCAGAAAATGCGTGTCCATTTTATTCGTTACAAAATTCAACCTAACATGACCAGCAATTATGTTTTCGGTGTGTAACTAATAAAGTTATGCAATTTTATTAAAAGTAAAAATATTCAGTAATTCAGTTTTTATTAATTTTCATTATTAACTATTTTCGTAGTGAGAGAAGAAAGGCAACACACTAAACGTGGTCAAAAGCTTTCTTTTGAAAAAGAAATATTTCTTTTAATTTAATAAACAAGTGTTTATTTTTGTGCTGCTGAAAGTAACACAGGCATCTCACCAACATCTCCACCATTTTCTTCATTCTTTTAATTCTTTTCACAGTTCCATGAGAGCTCATCCTCTGTAAGGCTTTCTGACAATGGGATGGCAGTCACAAAACGTTCTGATACGTTCCAAATTTGAAAATTCCGATGCGCTTTGGTTCTAAAAGTTAAAATCTTTATCATAATAAGCAGTTAACATCGAAAAATAAAGTGGGATACTATGTACCATTGAAAACCCACTTCAAACTCAATTCACTTATAGATGGCGCCACAACATTCCAAAATGGATAGTGTCCATAGCAAATTGGAAACTTGATCGACAATATTTCATGATGATTATTATTATCATTATTATTATGACAAATTTCTAAATGATTCCCAGGACATTGACCGATGGCTGGCATCAACACGATTATCAACGATAAAAGTTCACACATAGATGGCGCCACTGGAAAAGTGTCAGGGCCTTCACGATGGACCTTGTAATTGTGTTCACAATTTATTATATTATGGGAGGACATCGACGATTGGCAACGATAAAACTTCACATATAGATGGCGTCACTGGAAGAATGTCAGGGGCTTAACGATGGACCATGTAATTTTATTATAATGGCTAAAAGTTTGCAGTAATGATAAAATTGTTCGATGTTTCCAGGACATTGGGATCGACAACGATAAAAGCACGATACCAAGCACGCTACCAATTCACCTACCGGGGCGCTTGATATTCATTTTGAGGGTTAGGTTGTCCCTTTTTTATTATTCCTGAAATGCAAACTACCGATCTGTTGACCCTTCGTCAACATGTTTGCCTACATAACTAATCGTCCTCTGTCCGTCCTATTTGCAATACATTTGTTTTTTTAGCTGCATCGAATCTTTATTAAAATCTTAAATTGTTCTTAAAGAGGTCCATGGAGAGTTCATTTAATGCTAAATTGAAATAGAAGAAGAGAAGAGTTTGTTGTAAATATGATGATGATGATGATGACGACGATGCTGCTGTTGCTGCAGGAGCAATGCCGCATTAAACAGATGTTGTTTGCTTCGTTGCTTGTTTGGTTGGTTGGTTGGTGGTGGATGTTGGATGGCGATGTTGATGCTGAAAGAACATTGAACTTTGTGGAACTTCTTGCCATGCCTGTACCTTCCCTCCGAATGTTTGCTATTGCTGTTGCTCCAAAGTTACCCTTTATTTCCATCCAGTCAGCCAGCCAGCCAGCCAGCCAACCATGTGATGATGCTGATAAGGTATTTGCTGTTCTTCGCTATGACGAGAGCGTGAGGGATAAACACACTGGCCGTGTCGTAGTAGTCCCCATTCGACGATGAGGTACGAAACGTAGTAATTGTATTTCTTGCTGCCTTACGGTCTCTGCTCATGTCGTGGCAGAAGTTGTAGAGTCGTTGACGTAGTAGAGCAGTTGTAGTATTTGTGAAACGTAGTAGAAATTATGACAACAACAACAACAAAAAAACGAGCAAGGATTATATTTCAGGATCGATGGAGTGAGTCAATGGCGGCAACAATACAACACAACACAATACAATGCCGCCCATACCCACACACTGTGCTGACGATAACGTTTGAGCAAATTTACAAAAAAAAAAGAAAAAACAAAGACCGTTTTGAAGATGAAAAAAAATTGTTGAATTTAAAACCAAAAATTAATACTTACATTTATGGATTAATTTTTAAAGAAACGACAACAACATCTACCACAAATGATCCATCACCACAATTTCTTGTGTGTGTTTCGTTTGGCTCATCCCTAACCACAACATTGTGTGGAGGAACTTTTGTATGGCTCAGGGGTTTTTTTTTTTTTGGAAAACAAATGTACATTTGTATCTGCCATCTGAGAAACAACAAAAGCGCCATCAACAAAAAAACCAACGAATCCAGCAAATTCCAGAACAACAAACGTCCTAAGCAAGGTCATTTGGCTATAAAAACCGGATTTATGATGAGCACTTTGTATGTGTTCCCTGAGTTCGTGCTGTAACAGACATCTTTTTGTTTTCGTTTTGTATTTTGTCCACTACCACGCACAGTGGTTCAAACCGGAGAAGAGGGCTAAGAATTAAAATGAATTCCAAGGTACCAAATCAATTGATATGACATTTTTGGAGCATAATGTTTAGAATACGCACTCAGTGTTAGGTAAACCAAAGGAATCGATGGTGTAAACTGACATGTAGATGGCATTGGTGGGCATAACTAATAAAGACAAAGCATTGCTTGGGAAAACAATAACTCACGGCTGATCAAAAAGTTGTGATTTTAGTTTACTCTGTTTTCTTTTTTCTCTTTTTTTTTACCGAGTAAACTTAGAAATTCTTAAAGGACATTAGCGGCCTCAATCGTTCAAACAGTATATGGCTTATGTCGGCGTTTGTCGTAAAGGTTTCGGCTCAATATTATTTAAAGATTGTCGATGTTTATTTCTACGACATGAAGAGGGCAGCTGTAGTCAAGAAAAAATTAACTTTTATCCACACCAGTTGTAATGTAAACTACCCACTGAGAATATGCTACCCTTGTACTCCTAGTAAAGACCTGGTACTCTTAGTAAAGAAGATCAAATTGTGACCAGTTTTATCTTCTTTACTAGGAGTACAGGTCTTTACTAGGAGTACAAGGTAGCATGAAATATACACTGATTTTTGGCAGGCAGACTCGTGGAAATGTCTGTATCACGTCAAATTTTTTAAAAAATAGATTTTTATCAATTCTCAGATTTTCCTAAATTTTTTTTTTGTGTTTAAAATGGTTATCGTTTTTTTTAAGGTTTCAGTTCAAAAAACATTTTTTTTTCGTAACGCTTAAGTAGTTTACAAATTTGGAGTCTCTTCAAGTTATGCTAAGAAAAGTGAAAAAAATATTTTTTTTTCAAAAATAATAAAAATTGGGGAAACCTGAAAATTGATAAAAATTATTTTTAAAAATTGTTTACGTGATACAGACATTTCCACGAGTCTGCTTGCCAAAAATCAGCTCGATTGGATCACTGAAAAAGGGTTAAAAATCGGTCCAAAGGCTTTCACAAAGGTCCCTACAAGCTTCATACTTCAAACTTAAAAAAAAAAATTCTGTCGTGTACATGAAAATCGCCGATACACGTGTATTTTTATTTTTTATCCCCTTTCCGAAAAAGTAAATTTGGTTCATAGGACAGAAAAAAATCTATTTTTTGTAACACGGTGTTATGATCCCATCGGTCTACAGCTCATTATGCATTCAGATAGGATGAGTTAATTTTCTTAAGATCACATTTCCTACCGACCGATTCCCCTAATATTTTTGAGTGGAAGGAACCACTGTTGCCGGAGGCACCACCAAGAAGAGCAGCAGTGACGCACTTAACATTCGAACGACACCAGATACCGCAGCAGGACCATCCAGTGGCCGATGCAGATGCGAGAGTACCAAACCAACCACCATCAACCGTATTGCCAGATGTATGCGTGTGCGTGTCTGTGTGTCGTGTACTAGGAGTACACTTGGCACAAAACATGGAACATGTTTCGTTGTCGTTGTTCTTTGTTACAGCTCCAGAGTTTTATTTCTTTTTGTTTCCAACGGCCAATGTCCTCTTATTAAATTCAAAAATATATTTAAAGCACTCAAACAAACACGCACACTCACACACGTAATGGAAAAGAAGAACTCCGCAGAAGTGCACCATTTACATTTTTGCCGGGTGATACAGTTCGTCGAAATTCTCTGTTTATAGAAAATTTCATTAAAATTCTCAATTTATAAAATATTTCATTGAAATTCCCAATTTTTTTTTAGAGAATTTCTCGATTTATAGAAAATTTCATAAACATTTATTATATTTTTCTCATTTTTTTTTTTTTTTTTTAGAAAATTTCATTGAATTTCTCTATTTATATAAAATTTAATTGAAATTATCGTTTGGGAGAAAATGTCATTGAAATTCTCGTTAGAGAGAAAATTTCACTGAAATTCTCGTTTGAGAGAAAATTTCATTGAAATTCTCGTTTGAGAGAAAATGTCAGTGAAATTCTCGTTTTATAGAAAATTTCATTGAAATTCTCGTTTGAGAGAAAATTTCATTGAAATTTTCCTTTTATAGAAAATTCCATTGAAATTCTCGTTTGAGAGAAAATGTCAGTGAAATTCTCGTTTTATAGAAAATTTCATTGAAATTCTTGTTTGAGAGAAAATTTCATTGAAATTCTCGTTTGAGAGAAAATTTCATTGAAATTCTCGTTTGAGAGAAAATTTCATTGAAATTCTCGTTTCAGAGAAAATTTCATTGAAATTCTCGTTTTATAGAAAATTTCATTGAAATTCTCGTTTGAGAGAAAATTCCATTGAAATTCTCGTTTTATAGAAAATTTCATTGAAATTCTCGTTTGAGAGAAAATTCCATTGAAATTCTCGTTTTATATAAAATATCATTGAAATTCTCGTTTTATATAAAATATCATTGAAATTCTCGTTTGAGAGAAAATTACATTGAAATTTTCGTTTTTAGAAAATTCCATTGAAATTCTCGTTTGAGAGAAAATTTCATTGAAATTCTCGTTTGAGAGAAAATTTCATTGAAATTCTCGTTTCAGAGAAAATTTCATTGAAATTCTCGTTTCAGAGAAAATTTCATTGAAATTCTCGTTTTATAAAAAAATGTCATTGAAATTCTCGTTTGAGAGAAAATTTCATTGAAATTCTAGTTTGATCGAAAATTTCATTGAAATTCTCGTTTGAGAGAAAATTTCATTGAAATTCTCGTTTGAGAGAAAATTTCATTGAAATTCTCGTTTGATCGAAAATTTCATTGAAATTCTATTTTTGCATTCGTCCCCCTGATAAAAATAAACCAACCAACCAATAATTATTTAATAATGATAGACTTTGTTTTTCATTTCCCACATCCTTATCAGCGCACCCTTTTCTAAGCCTTACAAAGCACAAGTCTAGTATTCAACAACAACACAAACAAATATGTAGAGAAAAACTGCAGAGCAAAACAAGCTAAAATGCATTTAAATTGTATTCAAAATCGCTTTAAGTCACATTATCCTCCAGTTATGACAGTTATGATTGACTGACTGTGCGTTTGCACGATGAATGTGGCTGTGTCTGTGCCTGTGCAGTGCTGCATTTAGCCATACATTGTTGTGTGTATGTTTATTTGTGGTGCATGTGTGTATAAACATCGCAGTCATATAAAATTAGAGCTGCTCTTTATTTCTGGTATGGAACCCACCATTACATCATAGGAGCTCAAATGAAATGCATTCGAATTCGTTCGCATATGAATACAAGCGGCGGAGAGGCTGTGCTTTTTGTTCTTTCTCCCTCTCTCGCAAATAACAACCGCATAAACGAGTTAAATAGGAAATTGAATAGAAAATGGAAATTTATGAACAAACAACAGGCATCGACGGCAGCAATGAACAAAAAAAACCAACAACAGCAAATCACTTTTAATCCGATTTAATAAAACGCATATAAAAAGCCTATGTTGTTGAGGCATCACAATTTCTGTTATTGTGAACTTGTCGTATTAGAAAAGAGACGAGACGTGATGAGATGAATTTCCCTAGCGATGAATTTCCGCCTTAATGTTGTAACCACAAAAATAGCAAATTTAAACAAAAAAAAAAACTAGAATTGAAACAACTGACAGAAGAAGATTATCAGAACTTGAAGAATGTGGAATTTGTTCTTATCGATTGCGAGAAATCTGAAAACTTTAAAGACAAGTAAATGGAATTGGTTGTCAGTATAACCCAATATAATTACCCCAGATAATCAAATAAAAACTCTTTCATTTGACTATGAGCGAAAATTATTCAAAGCTGAGTTTGTGAGAAAACGACATTGACGAAATCTCTTTCAAAAGTTGTCGCTTTCCAATATGAGCGGTGTTTATGTCTTAGAACTTGGTCTAATTAGATAAAATTTAGGTAGTTTAGAAAAAAGGAATTTACCTAAAGGTTGAAATTTTGCTTATTTTAAAGTAAAGATTTCCAATATTATTTGGTGTTATCTGGAGATGATAGCCCTGATCAACAAAATAAGGTTTTCTCCCCAAGAATTTTAATGTAAAAGGTTAAGGTATGTTTTTGACTTTCCCTCACTAGGAGTTCAAGAAAACTTCAAATATATATTCAATATTAAACCGTTTTAGTCATGCAAAACAGGTCGTTCATCTTAATGAATCACTCCATCTCCATCAGCGAGAACGCAGTACCACAACATACTTTCCACGTAAAGGCGACGATAATTGAAGCAAAAAGAAATCTGTTTAGAAATTTCAATTAAATTTGTCATCATATTTAGAATTTTCTATCTTGTATGCCACATATACTTTAGCAAAAGGACAAAAACAATTACTTCGTTAGTACCAGAGAATACTAATGTTATAGTAAAGATAACGAAAAATTTTAATACTGACGCCCAACCTGAACTCGAGCCCAGAAAGATATTTATAGAGTGATGTTCAAAGAGAACTACTTTTATTTATTTCATCGAATTAGGTTTGAGTTTAAGTTTGGCGCCCAACGCGTTTATTATCAAGCTCAACGCCATACGAATATATGATTAATGGGCAGTAGATGCATTTTTTTTTGTCAACAATAAAAACGGATAAACTGGTAATAAATAAATTTTGTGGATTCACACCAAGGTGGCAAACGAAGTATGACTTATCCTGGGAATTCTTATGGAAAATCTAGGAACACCAATTATTTTTCCTGCCCTAATACCTTTTATAAAGTTAATCTAAATATTGAATCTTAATCAGGAGTAAGGCAAACCATGCGGCATACAATCGAATAATAATTCCAAACAATACCAGCGTGTAATAAGGAAGAGACAACGAATACAGGTTATATTTTTATTTTATTAACTGGCGTCCAACCGGAAGCTCTGACGAATTAAAAGTGTCGTAAAGGTTGCGGCTTATTGAGAAATAGCTAAGGTTTTTTCTTCTATAATTTCACAGATATATAGGGTTGGAAGGCAAATTATGAGAATTTGTTGATGCTGGCGCCCAACGCTTTTAATAGACAAGCTTAACGTTATAGAGACATAAACTTGATGCGCAGTTGAGAAATGACTGCATTTTTGTCCAGCAATATCGGGTAATAATAGCAAAAAACACAACCTTGAGGAGACATAAAGAAGTAATACAATTTTCACTGGCGCCCAAACTAAACCCGTATAGCCGAAAGGTGGAGGTGGTTTATCAACAGTCTTGCATTTTATTTTACGATTTGATTTGGATTTTGGAGCAGGTCCAATAATCTTAATATATATTTACCCTCGACACTGATTCACTGACTCTGTCACGCAGTACGTAGGAATTTAAATAGGCAATCTATAATTTTCTATAAATAATAATAATAAAAAAAATACTATTTTTTTTTGTACAGAAATTGTGTTTTCCCCAAATTTTTTTTTTAAAATTTTTTTTTTTTTACAAAAATTTTTTTTTTTACAAAATGTTTTTTTTCAACAAAATTTTTTTTTTTCAAGAAAAAATTTTTTTTTATCAACATTTTTTTTTTCAACAAAAATTTTTTTTTCAAAAAATTTTTTTTTTTCTACAATTTTTTTTTTCCACAAAAAAATTTTTTTTTGAACAAATTTTTTTTTCCATATTTCAACGGGCGCCATATGCGCATTACAACTTACTAGTAGCTTTGGCGCCCAAAGCATTTGAAAAACTCGCAACACATGAAATATATGTGTATAACAGAGAAATTCCTTAATTTGTGTTCAACACGAGAGAATAATAACATACAATTGAATAGCGTGCTTGCCATTCAGCATGGGGTGTGTGAGTTCGATTCCCAAGAGAGCCTTTTGGTGTGTCGGCGGAGTAATTTAGCCAAATGGTCTTTCTCATCGGGTTTAGCTTTAAAAATTTACTTTTTATTGTAATTAATAAATAAAGAATACAAAAAATTTATACTGGCACACGATCTGAAAACTATTGGCCGACATTGGGGTAACTTAGAGAGTATTGCCTTACGGTTATCGCTCAATTTGATTTCCCATCGAATTCAATATGTAAATACAAAAATGCTTAAAAGCATTTGACGCTCGACCTCAGTGTCATCCACTATATGATGCTTACTGCAGACCTAGCCTCATTTGAGGCAATTCTCATGAAATGTTCCCATTTTCTTTTTGGTTGAATTATTTAATACTCACTGAAAAAAATATCATCGTTTTTGGTTACCTGAAAATAAAAAGGAAAACAAAAAACATGTCATTAATTTATTTGCAAATCGTATTTGATTACAAGAGACCAACCAAAAAAAAAAACAAAAAGATCGCTTTATCGTCGATTCATTGACAATTTAGAATTTCAGTTTCTGTTTCCAAAGAATTCCACGAAAGTCAACAATACCGTATACTCCTCCCACACGACACAATTACGGATGAATTAGTCCAAAAACAACAACAACCAAAAAAAAAAGAAAAAGAAGAAACCAAAAACGAAGCAGAACCCCATCATGTGCTAATGTCCCAGACGTTCGAGGAGATGTTGTCGAGGTAGCACAAAGTGTGCGCGTCTAACGGACTGGCGGACAGATAGACCCAGCGACAGACAGACGAAATCAAATTTCAATTTCGAAGACCTCATTTCGTTTTCCAGGAAATCGTTTGTTTATTGTTTACGTTACAATTTCTGTTGTTGTTTGTGCCATTTTTTTTTTCTTCGTTTAATTTTGCCACCATCCCCAGAAAACCAAACCATGGTTTGGCCTGAATTCAGTTCGGCGTCATGTCTCTGTAGGAAATGTTGCTAATGAACCCTAGATTTTGAAAGCTGGCGGGGTTTTTTTTTGCGTTTCTTTGGCTGTTGTCATGATGAGGATGTGGAAGGGGGGATTCTATTCATTGCTCTCGCCATCGTCAGCTTCGTTGGGCATTCGGTTTTTATTTTGCCTAAAATATTCCTGGAACTCAAAGCGGAACTTTAGATTGTTTTTCGGTTGTTGTTTTCTTATTCTCAAAAACAAAATAGACCATAAATATCGTCACTTGAGTTGAGTCTATGACACCGCAACAAGATCAGCGTACGTTGGTATCGGTACGATAGATTTCGGTCTATCTGTCGGTCGACTGCCTGCGCATCTGTGGTGTTGAAATAATTTTGTGCTGCTGTGAAGGGTCTGTTGTGGCATTTTGTTTTTGTAGGCGGTTTTTAATTAAGTTTAATGGTTCTTTTGAACCTTTCGGTTTTGTTTTGTAATTGTTCTTAGAAAACCATCCCTCTTAGGCTTTCTCGCTCTGGTTTATTGCCTACGATATCTCAGGTTATTATTACATTGATTCGTATAGTTTGTGTTTACAGAACCCACTGTGCCCATGTTCTGTTCGGTACTGATCCCGAGAGGGCTTCGTTTGAAAACACTATGGGATTCAGCAGCTAGAAGTCTATAAACTTCATGTGGTTTGATTTCGGGGAAATACCAGTTTCCTCAATCTGTTGCCAAGTATTGTCAGACCTTAAGCCTACACAACGTTTTAATGGGCCTTCTCTGACTAAGCGAAGAAATGGAGGTGATTGCAACAGAAAGTTGCTACAGCACACAGACCGTAATAGATGTCTTGAAGGAGTCGTTTTCGGGTCGTTGAATGTCTTGTTTCGGTGATATTCACAAGACTAGAGGTCCCTGTATTTCACAACATATTTTCTAGGTCTTACATCCCAGCAATATCTTGTACAAACATAGGCCAACCATATACAATCGAACTTAGTCATTATTAGTAAACATAATTTGAAAACTTTCAACAATCCCACTAAAGAATCTCTCGCCATATGAATGTCCACAAAACTCTCATCATCATCGTCATCGCCGTCACCAATCGGCACGATGAACGCGATGCGTGTGGTCTCTTTTCCATCTAAAAGACATTAAAACTGTCTAAGTCCACCATTAAGGGAATGAAACAAATGACGGGGCATTACTTCCTAATCATAAACAAGAGACAGAAACAAAAACCACAACAACGAAATGTGTGAATTAGACATACGGACGGACGGACAGGCGAAAACCATAACAGACAAAAAAAAAAACAGAAGATGCGAAAAATTATTGAAGCCTAAAGAAGCGATAAAAATAAACACTACAAACAAAAACAAAAACGCCACTTCAATGAATGAAGAACGTTCGGAGTTTAAAAAAAAAAAAAAAAAAAAAAAGACGACAACAAGATCAACCCGGTGTCGATCGATGTGGACGTTGTGAAGACCACACACGATGACAACGTTGCAGACAGACCGAACGATCCATCATCGGTACGACGGTGCAGGAGTCGGCCATCAATGGCGCAATTGACACAATGCAATGGGAAACTGACGCATTAACAGCAAACCGCAACAACAGCAACAACAACAACGGGAGCGAGAGATTGCAGCATTAAACATCAGATATGATCACCATTTAGATGCGATCAATCGATAGATGCGAAACCATGCGATGAGCAGCAATTCAATGAATGGCTGAAGCGAACAGCACAAAAAAAAAAACACAAACACACAGAGACACAAAAACAAAACCATAATGGATTTTTAATATGGCATTAGAGAAAAATAAACAATTCAGCAAAATTTCTTTTAGCAGAATAAAAAAAAGAAAGAGAAAAAAAATCAAAACATGATTGAAATGCTCGAAATGTGTGGCATGCTCATTTCCAATTGGCGATTTTAATGATGATGGTCTTGGAAAACAAAACAAAAACTCAAAGAACGCAACGTCATAGGCATTCATGAGAAATGTGTGATCTGTGAATATTTAGAAAATGCCATGTCTGTGTATTGGGAGTGATAGAAATTGTGTGAGACACTGAACTGGATCGTATGGACATGCGATGTCAACACCGCGGAAATAGTAATCTCCGGTTACCACGTTCATCATTTACAATTCAACTCAAGTGATGATTTTAGTGTGAGATAATTATGTCATTCTTATTTGTTAGGAAAGACGTTTGCCGTGTTTCCGCTAAAACGAGCACAGGTTCTATGAAAAATAAAAACGCAAGATGGCCCCAAAAAAATCTCATACAAAATTGGCCCATTTTGTCATTAAACCCTCAATATTATAGAGCTACTGCTGAAGAAGGTAGATAGAATGAATGAGAATCTATGACAAAGTCACAACGATTTTCTGAATAGACGATGATGGTCGGCCTCGTAATCACAATGTGGAGTACAAAAAGCACAAACGCTCTGTAGATGAACCTGACAAAGTCAAACCGAATTCTCGGTCATATATTCTTAGTATTTCTTTTTTAAGGGGGGGAACCATAAGTTTGGCGGGGTGGTGACGATTTTGTACTCGTGTTTTCCTTATTTTGTCACTATCAGCCGATCTTTGACTATAAGCTGCATATAATTAGAAAATGTCTAAAATGTTATTCTCATCTTGAACAGGTTTTCCCACAGACGATCCGACTAGTGAATCTAGTTCGTCTTAGATTTGTTTTTGTTGGTGGTGGTTTTGTAAGTGGTTATGATGAAAGAAGGTATTTTTTTGTGGTTGATTTATGCTTTATTTTGAGAAATTTTTGTTAGGTCCTCAATTAATTATTAATTAATTTCTAAACTCTATTTTCATTTTGAGTGGGGGTTCTTAAAGAGTGTCACTCACAAGTGGGGATCAAGTCGACTTTAAGAAAAATACCCCCCAAAAGAAAATGAAGAATTTTCCAAAAAATCTCATACGAAATTGAGGAATTTTTTCATTATGAAAAATTCCCCCAACAAATTAGGGAGTTTTTCATAGTTTTTAGGAAATATTTCATTTTTCGTTTGTGGGCCATTATTCGTATTAAAAATAAACCAATAACGCGTCCAGCACCCGTCGCCGCTTTAATGGAAGGACCGATTTTAAATCGGAGGATTTTGCAGAATTTTTCGGAAAATTTTGTATGTTGGTGTTTTTGTGGGAATTTCTCATTTATTTTTGGAAATTCTTCAAATGGGAAGTTTTTCACAGAGCAAATGTTAAATAAATCTGACATTTGCAATGGACTTGTCCAATTTGACTGAAATGTCACACAGACCGATCTGAAGTGTTCCTGAAAGGCTCTATGAAAAATGACACAAAAATTTAATTTTTTTCTTTTTAATTTTGGGGAATTTTTCGTTTTTTTTTTGGTAATATTTTCCAAACAAAAGTGAACAATTTAAATATTGATCACATTTGAAAAATGACTTCAAAATGAAAAATCGTTCCAAAATGTTGCATTGACCACAACAACACGTACATTTGGGGTGATTTTTCATATGTTCCATCGTTCATTCTGATATTGGGGTAATTTTTCAATTATCTTCTTTTGTTATTTACAGAATTTTATTTTGTTATGAGATCTTATCAGATATTATTAAAAATTAGTTTTAGAGTAGTAGACATTAATACATGCTACTTACTAAAAC
This sequence comes from Hydrotaea cyrtoneurina, assembly GCA_958296145.1. Classification (NCBI taxonomy): domain Eukaryota; kingdom Metazoa; phylum Arthropoda; class Insecta; order Diptera; family Muscidae; genus Hydrotaea; species Hydrotaea cyrtoneurina. Next base: position 25,318,006 of record OY282514.1, on the reverse strand, counting down.
AAATTTAACATGTGATAATTAATTAATAAAACCATTATAAAAAATAAATCACTTGAATTTTTCAGTTTTGTTTTGGGATTTTTTTTAATTTTTATTAGGCATGTTTTTTCCCCATTTTGGGGTGATTCTTAATTTTAAATTGGGCCATTGCAGCCAATATGGATGAAATGAAATGTCCATATTGCCGGAATATTTTTCTCATACTTTTGTGTTTTGTTGTTGTTTTTTAGGTTCTTTTCATAATAATTGGCGGATTTTGCATTCGGTAACTGTTCAGAGTTTTTGTAACCTCGCGAATGTCCACGATATATGAATTTTCCTTTTGTTTTGGTTTAGGTTTTTAATTTTTATTTGGGGTGTTTTTTCCCCCATTTTGGGATGATAATGAAAAATCACCTCAATTACCCGATTCTTCATTTTTGAATTGGTACCATTTGTCTTGGGGTCCATATTGTCGGAATATTTTTCTCATACGTGTGATTTTTTTTTTGTAAAAACATAAACTTTTTCCAAATTGCGAAAAGCTATTGTTTTTTTTGGGATATTTTTCATAATATTTGGGGGATTTTGCATTGGGTTATTTTTCATAAATTGTTTGGAGGATTTTTGGGGAAATTTTCACATTAGAATTATGGAGAGTTTTTTTTATTAATTAATTAATTAATATTTTTTCATTGAGCCGCTCCAGTCTGGAACCGGAATCAGTCGAATTCGGATAGGCGCACATAACATGAAGGAACAAACGGGGAACTTCTCTCGAATCAGTGAGTTGTGCGCGATATAATTGGTATACTCACTGATCGGCTCCAAACGGCTAATGCTTTTCTAGAGAAGTTTTACATGGCTTAAAGATTGCTATCTTGCTCTTAAAGTCACCAACATTTACGAGGTGGATACAGCCGCTGTTGGATACAGCCCGGTTTTTGACTCGGGTGCTTCTGTGAGATAGTCGCATACCACGGCGTCCGCACGACTTTTAATTGAATATAACTATTACTAACAATTGTTCTGGATGATTTTCCGTGCTTAAACGAGAATCCGCTTTATTGAAAAATCGTTTATGTGAAACACACTTTTAATGCAAAGACACAAACTTATGTGACAGGAACACCGCTGATGAGATCATCAAAACAAATTATATTCAGCAGTACAAAGGCGACATTAGAATCAATTTGTGTTAGGAAAACATTTTTTTGGAGACAATTCTAAAAAATTGGGCAAGACAAACGATCTCAAAAAATGTTGTGTCAACCAAATTTAAAAATAATGATTTTAAATTTTACATACATGTATTTTAATAGTTGTGCCACAAGTTTCTATTTTCGTCGAACAATTTCAAAACTACATACGAAGTTCGTTTAAATAAAAGAAGATTCAATTATGCGAAGTTCTGTTTATAGAAAATCCCGCATAAGTGAAAAAAATTGCGTGATTTTTTTAATTTCCAAGTTCGACTGTATATATTTTATGTATGGTACTGGAGTCGTCAGTGTCTTTCCATGAATATTTCGCTCTGATAAATCCTCAAAATAGATTAAGGAATCCTTAACTAATTCTGATACGAACTATCTGCTAAAACAAGTGCATGTACATAAAATTACTCAACCTCGTTCCTTGTTTGTGTATTTATTTACGTATTTAATTCATATCATGCCACTTTCGCGTACCCTCTAAAATGTTGGCGGTTACATTTTAGTTTTGGATTTTAAAATACCCCAGCTCAAAGAAAACAATAAGACGCAAAAATGTGTAGTTTTTGTTTTTTTCGTTTTTTTTTTTGCTAATGCGTAGTAAAATTTTTCCGCATTAGCATTCATTTATGAATGGACAGAGGATGGCCATTCGAAATGTTTCATCATTCATGCCGTTGCTGTTTGGTTTGGAATATGATCTGCTCATAAAGAATTCTGTGGATTTGTTGCTTGTCAACATTCTCAAATATCTCTTAAACATTTGATGTTGCGGTGCTTGTTGGACTACCCACCCCTTTTCAGACATGACACGGTTTTTGTTTCGATTTCGCTGGTCAGATGGATGGACGGATCGATGCGGAGCTGACACTAGGATGAAGAGAAATAAAAAACACTTCCTCTTGAGAAAAATAACAACAAAAATTTAAACAAAAAAAAAAAAAAAACAAACAACATTTGCCATTGATGTTTATGCCTGTATGTATGTGTGTCTTCTTTCGTTTTCCTTCTTTGCGCTGTTTTCTCTACTGTCGCTGCCCCGCACTGTGGGATTTTGGTGTCAATAAATCAATTTTTCAACTACTGAATTTCAAAAATTTAAAGATGCAGTTTTGTAGAGAACTGTTTAAATACGAAATGTGCATTTATGGTTTTTTCGAAAAATTGTATTCTATTTGTGAAAAATTGAGGGAAAGTCCCTGCAAGGGTGCTAAGCAAGAAATGACTTATATGTTCATGCAATGCAGTGGTCCATATATGTAAAATTTTCTTGATAATACCATTTGACTTTAATATATTTTAAAAATATAGTATTTCTCTATAAATTAAAAAAAAATCATGGGGATATCATAAACCGTTAGGAAGATATGTCCAAATCTGTAAGCCGCTAAAAAAATTTTTTTGTTGGATTTTCAATGGACACTAAAAAATGTAGCTCCACTCTCCTCCAAGCCGTTCTTTTAATAAAATGAAAGGTGGGAATGTCTTCTTTCGATTAAACCAAAAAATATTTTTAGGAAACTTCCGGAAGTGGAAGAAAACTAGAAATTTCTGGTAAAAGTCATGAAAATTTTCATTAAATTTTTGCAAAAAAAAAGTATTGCATAATTTTAGGCCAGCTATTTATTGAATATAACAACAACAATTAACAATTCGGCCGAAACAGTGCATAGAGATAAATAAAAACAAAACCATATGATTTTTAGAATTAATTACAAATAATATTACAAATAATAACGTGTGGCCACAAAATCAATTCGGAAAAGTTCAAAAACTATACTTGGGATACGGCAAAACTATTCGTTGAAAAATATGGTTGGTATTTCATGCCGATCGCCGTGCATAAAATACTTATACATGGAAAAGACATCATGGATGCAGCAATTCTTCCTATTGGTATGCTAAGTGAAGAAGCAAGAAATAAGGACTACAGGAAGTATAGGTTAATGTTTTCTAGGAAATGCAGTAGAGTTGCGACAAACACTGATATTTTTCATCGCTTACTGGTTTCATCAGACCCTTTTATAACCAGCCTAAGACATAAGCCATCCAAACAGGATTTGGAATGTGATGATGTAGTCAAAGAAATGATAGATGAAGAATAAATAAAGTTTTTTGTGGAATAATAAACAAAATATTAAAAAAACTCATATCTATAATCTGTATGGGCGGTGGGCGTGGCCGATTTTGATGAAACTTGGCACGCATCTTTTCTTAATTCTAGAAACTGTATGTACCAAATTTGAACACTTTTGACCGGATAGGAAAAATTTTATGCGAAAAATCCATTTGGATTGTATGGGCGGTGGACGGTGGGCGTGGCCGATTTTGATGAAATTCCATTTTTTTCTTAATTTAGTCAATATAATGCTCGGTGCCAACTTTCAATGATCCCGGACTACTCCTTCTATTTTTTGCACAAAAATGTATGAAGCGATCCCACAGTGCCCCGCACTGATCTGTTTGTTTTTAGATAAATTATAACTTACTGCCAGACAGACTGTCTGACTGTCTGTCGCTTGTTGTCTTCTATTGTTTTCTTGGGTATTTGAACGAAACAAGGCACAAAATAAACTAACGAAAATGACGTCATCAAGGGGTCATAGTCATACGGACGTACGTCCGTCCAGTTGTAGTCATAGGCCCCCTCCGTAGACTCACTCACTCACTCATTCACTCGTTCAGCGTATTCGTATGCCCAATTGTGAGTGGGTCTGTTCTAGTCATTGCCAATGTGTTCGCTGGTTTCTTTTTTATTTTTGTGGTTTTCTTTATCACCTCTTCATCGTCTTTCTTTGGTTGTGTACATTGTTGCATTTTGTTTTTATTTTCTTTGGCGTTTCAAATTGTTAACGGCCTTTGTTTTGAACTTTAAGTGTTTTTTGTGTCTTTCGTTTTTTTTTTTACGTCTCTGCGAGAGAGACAGACAGGCGGACGGTTTGAGAATTATGTAAAGGTGTGATATGGTCACACTTTTCGATTTTCTTTCGCTGCCTCTTCGAATGGCCGAACATCGGTCCGCTACAGAGTCATTTATATAATTTGGAAAATTAAATGACAATTATTATTAGTTTTTATCCATTATTATGGATGACGATTTTACTTTCGCTATGGTCAGACCATCAACAATTTGTCGGCGGCTGTCCACCTCGTAAACGTTGGCGACTTTACAAGTAAGAGAATAATCTCTACGCCATGTAAAACTTCTCTAGAAAAGCATTAGCCGTTCGGAGACGTCTTTAAACAGTTGGTCCCGGTTCATGGAGTGTTAAGTAACTATCTTACCTTTTCACAAATATGTATAATAGAAAAGCAAAAAGTTGGGGGCCGATACAAATAAGATACAATCCTTGGAAATAAATCATAGATTGAAATAAAATGGTTGATGCAACTACTTCTCAGTTGCTGTAATATCACAAAACAAGTAAAATTCCCACTCTGGCAAACGTAAGTCTGGGAAACAAAATATCGATTTAGAAAAGCAAAAATTCGGGGAGTAAAACAAATATGATACCCTATGACACTTTGGCTTACATAATTCTGGGAAATCTAACATAGCCAGCTTAAAATTTTTGATTTACGGGAAATATTTTCCAAATCTCTGTAATCGTATAACAAACTTGTCCATTGAAATTTGCTCGATTATGAACAAATTAAGAGAATATAAGCACAAAGGTTTAACATAAATCCATTCTCCCCTCCAGAAACCAAAATTCGTGCAAAGATGCCAACATTCTGAGGGGGGCCAGTTGGAATATGGTCGTCCCAACAATAGAATTTCCCCTGTGCGTGTGTGTAAACTTACATAGGGAGTTTTTTTTTTTTTTTTATTCAATGACCGATCGACTGACCGACCAAACAAACACTGGCCGTTGGCCGACAAAGCAATTGCATGCGTGGTGTGTTCGTTTGTCCATTCACACGTTGCATGAACCGATGACGTCTGGTTGTGTGCGTTGAATGTGTGTTGTTTATGTGAGTGTGTAACACAATATCCAAGAACAGACCAAAAGGATTTGTGTTACAAACGCAGCACTAAACACATCCAGACGAACAAGCACAACAACAACAACAAAAAGCAAGCCGGAGCTTTGAAATTGATTGAAGTTGTCAGTTAAGCCGACAAAGGCGGCAACTTTTCAAAAGAAAGGTGTATTTGGTTTTCGGTTGCCAGTGTATGCGAAAATGCAATGAAAGCGGCGGCTGCAGCACACAGGCAAAAAAAAAGTTTCACACAAATAGCATAAAAAAATGAACAAAATCTACTTTGACTATTCTGGCAGTTAATGTAAACAACAGTAACGAATACACGCGTCGCCCAGAACACATCACACGGAATATATTTACAAAAACAAATAATTTTGTCCCCTCTCCCCCCATGAAAGTGGGGAAATTGTATTAAATGTCCCTGGGTCGTAAGTGAAAAGTGTGTAGAATAAAAATTGGTTTTATTTTATTAGGGTGGACGAGCGGGATGGTTCGAACCGGCGAGACCCATTAAGAATAATAATTTACTTTGTTTGTAATTAAATAAAAATAAAATACAATACAATACAATAAAATAAAATAAAATAAAATAAAATAAAATACAATACAATAAAATAAAATAAAATAAAATAAAATAAAATAAAATAAAATAAAATAAAATAAAATAAAATAAAATAAAATAAAATAAAATAAAATAAAATAAAATAAAATAAAATAAAATAAAATAAAATAAAATAAAATAAAATAAAATAAAATAAAATAAAATAAAATAAAATAAAATAAAATAAAATAAAATAAAATAAAATAAAATAAAATAAAATAAAATAAAATAAAATAAAATAAAATAAAATAAAATAAGATACAAATAAAATAAAATAAAATAAAGCAAAATTAAATAATGTAAAATAAAAAAAAAAAAAAATAAAATAAAAAAAATAAATAAAATAAAACAAATTAAAATAAAAAAAAATAAAAGAAAATAAAATAAAGTAAAATTAAATAATGTAAAATAAAATAATGTAAAATAAAATATCATAAAAAAACCATAATATAGGCGCCCCGGTAGGCGAGTTGGTAGCGTGCTTGCCTATCAGCGTGGGGGTTGTGGGTTCGATTCCCACAAGAGGCTTTGGTCTGTCGCTGCAAAAATCTAAACATATGGTCTTTGTCACCCGGTTTACCCTTGGACCCAAAATTAGAATATAAATTTACTTTGTATTGTAATTAATAATAAATAAATAAATAAATAAAAAAAAACATAATATAAAATAAAATAAAATAGAAGAAAAGAAAATAAAATAAAGTAAAATTAAATAATGTAAAATAAAATAATGTAAAATAAAATATCATAAAAAAAAACATAATATAAAATAAAATAAAAAAAAAATATTCAGAATTTTGATTTGCTTTGCATTTTGAAAAATATGGAAATTTGATACAATAATAGGTCAACTTGGAAATAGGCCAGCAAGTTATAATGTATGTAAATAGGACTGCTACAAGGTTATATTCAGATCGTAAGAGAATTTCCGTATTTTGCTTCTGAGAAGAATACAAAAAAAAAACAAATAGTATTAGTGACTGTTAGTTTTCTAAATGGAATGAAAAACACATAAAAAACGTTTATTGTCTTTTTTAAATCATTATGCTATTTTGGAGCTGAACATTTTTTTTATATTTAAAAACCAGTGACTGAAATGTTCGGAAGTTTGCACTTCGAATACCAATATCTGTTAATATCTCGAGATAATTTAAAAATTATCACTTTATATTAACCGGGTAACACTAAGAAGCATTTAAGGAATATTATAAATGATTTTTAGATTGGAAAGAAAATCATTTTCCAGTGGTTGAAACATTTAAGGAAAATTATAATTTTTTTTTTTTGTGCAAAGAATACTGGTTTTAGACGGAAACATTTAAGGAAAATTATAATTGTGTTTTTTTTTGGAAGTAAATAATTTTTTTAGATCGAGCCCTAACCGCGAAAATGATGTCAGCGCCAAAAGGACAATTTTACAGCAGACTTTTTTGGGTGTGTTGTTTTTTATGTGGTCACGCATAACGTCGCTTAGTGCTTACGATACAATTGAATTTGCTATATCTTTGTAAATATCAATTTAAATTTGTTTAATATTTTGGGCCACCCTATGCAAAACTCTAACTCACACATGAGTTTGACTTTTTGGCTGATCGAAATTTACCTTCGATTTACTGACCGGTGCTCTTCGTCTATGCCCAAAAATACCCAAATATCAAAAATTAATCAATGAGGCGTTGGAATTTTACACATTTTAAATAAAAATTCGTTATAACCAGTCAGTCTCTGGACGCCATTAATTCATAAGAAACTAACCTAATTAACACAATTGATCAATTAGTGTAAACATTTCTATAAACAAAAATCGTTCAAGATTTCGGTGTTAGTTTAAAGAAATTGAAATGTTTTCGTTTGTCAATCATCAAAGCAAACCGACTACCGTCCTACGCCTCTATTGTAGCTGCCTACCACTATTGTGTCGTAGTCGTCGTCGTCATCGTCCATCGTTTAGTTTGTGATAACACAGATGTGACATAAATTTACACTTTCAACTGAGATTTAAACAATAAATAATCGAGAAACACCGGGTCTTTGAACACGTCTCCCTGTGTGCAGGTGGGAAATAAATTATGCATAATTGACGTGCATTTGCATGAGAATCCAATCATTTTTCCCAGACAATTCAAATCACAACATACGACAATGACGACATGAATGATGAACACTGAAATGAATCCATAGCATTTTGAATAGAATTTTCGAAAGATCCCCCTTAAAAGAAAGCACCGAGTAGGAGGTGTCATAATTTAGGTATTCCTCCTCTCCCAATGACTGGTATTCATGACTCCCAAATGCTGGCTCGTGTCTGTGTGTGTGTGGTCACTCGAATGATATGTCGGTCGATTTGTGGAAATTTCTAGTTTAAACACACACACACACACTGTAATGTGTTTGTGAGTGTGTGGCAAATGGTCTGCACGCACGTGTGCGCTGTCTGCATCACACTTTGTGTCTCACCTCCACACTTTAGCGTCTTTGTATTCCAAACGATGCTGGAAGTTGTCGTCTTACCCCTTGCGCTCATTTAGTTCCGAGTCTATAGTATTTCTAATTTGTGGAATATTTGTGACATCGAAGGCATTTCAATGGATATTATAATTTCAGGTGGGCTGTATGAAATAAAATTCTTGCGGCAATGTGGGTTCATTGTGGTCGTTGCCCAAAGTGTTTCAAGTGTTTGGAAAGTTTTAGGAAAATTTGTGTTTTACTAAGGGGGGAGGCGGAGATTTATACATTGCTTACAGACAAACACACAATGTCGTGCTTTATTTATGTTTTCTCAAACATAAATAAAAGCGTTTTATAAATAAACATAAATAAGATTTTAAGTCTTCAATTCTAGTTTAACCCTTTCGGGACGGAGATTGTATTATTAAAACGGAGATTTGGACGTATTGTCCCAGTAGTCCCTAAAGGGTCAAACCAAACCAGAAATGGAATAAAAAAAAAACAAAATTAATTTATAAAACTTTTTGCTAGAACTGTCCCGGAACAAGGGAAAGATTGCCACCAATACTTGAGCCGCTCGAGACGAAATGAAACACTGCGGGGGGATTTGAAATAAGTGTAAAAGTAAATAACGTTGAAACACTGGAGGATTTTTTTTATTTACATTTCGGGGGTAAGCCGTGTGACAAATACCACTTGGCTTGATTTTTGCAGCGAGAGAGCAAAGCCTCTGGTGGGAATCGATCCCACACCCGCGTTGGAAGTAATTAATGACGACTTTTAGTGGGCAACCTCAAGTACTTGTCGATGCCACCTCTGCCCCTAATTTGCCTATGAAAATTTAAAGTTTGCCCATTAAAAGTCCCCATTATTAACTTATTCAAAATCATCCACAGTGTTTTTTTTATTAAAATGATGAAAATATTTCTTCTCCGGCGTAACCAGAGCCCATAAAAACTTTAAAATTTCATAATGGTCTAAAACATGAACCTCAGAAGATGATCGGCTCATGCGAGGCCTCGAGGTCACAGAGGTCTGGAAGGTAGGCCTCTTAAGGCAACTAAAAGCTGATCGGTGAATGACAAAAATTAACTAAATTCGAACTTTTGACATCTAAAAAAAAAATAACGTCTAGAAGTTGAATCTCCTAAAGCCAAACGAAGCTGACATGTGAAGTAGGGTGGAGTGAAAACATGCTTTTTTTTAATTTGAAAAAGTTAACCTCGGAAAGAGATGTAGTCTGGGGTCCTAATGAGGGGAAAAATAAAGAAACAAAATTTAAAACATTTTTAGGGGTCGCGCCACTCCCTCGAAATTTGGAAATTATCGCTATTTTGGCGGTGATTTTAGAAAAATCCTAAAAATTAACGACTTAACTTATTCGTTTGAGCTTGTTCAGTGCCCAAACAAAAGTATTTGAGGCAAATATGAGGATAATCGACTAATATTTGTAGCTTTGGTGGCGATTTCATTGTTCAGTCAATTTTCTGAAGAAGGGACGATTTGACTTATTTTACTTTTTGAAATTTTTGAACAATGAGAAAATTTTTTTTAAATTTTTTCATGCCCTTATTTCATTGTTTACGCTATTGCAAACATTTATTGACATAAAACTTTTTAGGATTTTTCTAAAATCAACGCCAAAATAGCGATAATTTCCAAATTTCGAGGGAGTGGCGCGACCCCTAAAAATTTTTTAAAATTTTTTTTCTTTATTTTTCCCCTCATTAGGACCCCAGACTACATCTCTTCCCGATGTTAACTTTTTTTTTTTGAATTTCACTCCACCCTAATGTGAAGGCCAAAAAGTATGATCCTCGAGCTTTTGAATATTGTGAACATATTTATGGTGAGACAGTTCTAGAAAAGACAGTTATCTGCTATAGTTGAAAAAAAACGTTAGATGGCGGACCCTTTACAAGTTAATTTAAAAATGCTACAGTCGGAATCGAGAAATTTTGGCTAGGGTGCCAAAAAAAAAACTCAATCTCAATCTGATTTTGATTAAAATATTTTTCATAGAATAATGTACAAGTTTTGTTAAAAAAATAGAAAAAATCCGATTTAATCGAAAGAGCCAGTCTTCCCAGTATTCAAGCCAATTTTTCTGGATCTTGGAAAAAAAATGCAATTTTTCATAAAAATCTTTGTTCATTTCCAGCTACTCCAAAGCCCAAACTGAGAAGCGATAATAAGGTGGATGATCGTATTCCTTCAATTGCAATTGGACAGTTGGACCTTGTTTGCGAATAATGCGAGATGATCTTTGTGCAGAATTTGCCATAAAGCATGTGGTTGTGAGTCGATGTTCAAAGCAGGGCTTTCGAGTCGCAGCCTGACAAATTTCTTCTCTTACTGACTGTCTTATGTCGAAAAATTTACTCGAGTTTTATTTACTTACATTTCCCGCATAATAAATAAAATGTATTGAAAACAAGTTAATCTGTTAATATTTTTTAAAAATTGAAATATTTTCAATTTTATCATTAAGAAATATAGTTTAGGAATAGTGTATGGAAATAGAAGTTTCGAAATTTTGTTATGGAAGAGCTCCGACGACTCCGCAGGCGTAGTCGTGATATATAAGGTCTACGCCAACCTCAAGATAGAATTCGTGTGGCTATCGAGAACATTGGGAAGCCACTTTGCGATTTGGTTATGGAAAATTTCCGACATGAAAAGGACTCCGACTTCAGCTCTTCAATAACAAAACCGGATGAGTCGCTATGGAATTCAAAAATGGACACCATACTTCACAGCCATGGTTCCGAGACTGAGTCGCACGCTCTTGGCTACGGCAACCACAATCTCGCCTGTGCTTACCGTGCGCCGAAGGGAACCCCGAGTTGTGTCCACTAGCAGCCAGCAGTCTGAGTAACTTTTTGCACATACTTGAGTATCTTAATATATATTTACCCTCGACACTGATTCACTGATACACTACTGATTCACTGACTCTGTCACGCAGTACGTAGGAATTTAAATAGGCATTCTATAATTCTATAAATAATAAAAAAAATAATTTTTTTTTTGTACAGAAATTGTGTTTTCCCCAAATTTGTTTACCAAATTTTTTTTTCCCAAATTTTTTACAAAATTTTTTTTTCCAATTTTTTTTTTCCACAAAATTTTTTTTTTCAACAAAATTTTTTTTTTCCACAAAATTTTTTTTTTCAACAAAAATTTTTTTTTTGCACTAAATTTTTTTTTTCAACAAAATTTTTTTTTTCGACAAACATTTTTTTTTTTAACAAAAATTTTTTTTTTTAACAAAAATTTTTTTTTGTCAACAAAAATTTTTTTTTCAGCAAAAAGTTTTTTTTAACAAAAATTTGTTGTTTTCAAAATTTTTTTTTACAAAACAGTTTTCTCAAAATATTTTTTACAAAATTTTTAAAATTAAGTAACAAATACTTTCTCAAGCAAATTAACGGGCGCCATAGGCGCATTACAACTTACTAGTTTTCAATAAACGTTCAGGTTGACTTCTGAAATAACTTTCTTTTATTTCCCACAGCGATATGATATTGGCTTTCTATAAGATGTCTAGCGTCAATTTAAAAATTCAATTCACTTATAAAGGGTCCGCCATATAACGTATTTTTTTTCAACGAACGAATTTTTGCTTACAAAAGATGAAGAGGAGGATAAATAAAATATACCTGGATTGGTCCATCCTAATTACATCAAGAACTAAGATAAATCAAGTGTCATTACCTGGAAAAAATTAAAAAAAATAAATGAAATTAGCAAAATTAAAGATAGATCAGAAATAATATAGAGAAATGTAAATTACTTGACCATAATCGGAACAACAATAACATTCGTTATACACTGTAAAAGTGTATCACCATCCGGCCAAATACATGAAGTAATCACCCAACATTTCCCATATTTCACTAACATTGTATTCAAATTGTACTGGCGGCAAAAGCCAAGCTCTCCTAACAAGTGGTTTTAGTCATTAAACAATTACGGATAATTTTCAATTACTCGTTCATTCATTCATTTTACTTTCTGTTTGTTTGTTTTTTTGTGTCTGCTCATTATGACTAAATATGAAATGTAACAATTTGAAATTGAAACAAATACACACGCACAGACTAAAAAGAAACCGCCAGGGCAATTTTTTTTGTATTATTGAAATTAATAATCCACAGACAATAAGACCCCATAATAGTGGGACATAAATAAATTTAATACTCGGCAGTCATTTGCTTCAAAGCTATTTCCATCAGATCGAATATGTATGCCCAGACACGGACACAGTCACACTCCAAGTCATACAAACAATATACTCGTATATCTCCTTCCTTCTCCTCCGCAAGATTTAAACGAAATACAGTCAATCAATGCGAACGGTTTGTTGTACAAAGCTCCGCAGAGTTCCAATTGCGTTCGAATATCAAACTCGATTTTGCTGTTGCATTAACAACAACTTGTACAACATCAGCCACAACATAGCAACAACAACCACAACGATTGCCAGTGTCACTGTCAAAGAAACAGATTTCTAGCTCATTCTCTCCATCTCTCTCTCGCTCCGTCCCCAGCTATCTCCCAAGTTTGCCGGCATTAGTGTGAAAAATGTCAAAAGCAATTGACAGCTGGCAGCATATACTGTCGAAGTTTGTTGGCAGAAATATCAATGAATCAATGGAGGAGCACGAACATCAAAAGACCAATGGATGATATGACTGGGAAGGAGGAGATACGATACGATACAGACAAAGTGCTAAAATGTAGAATTCTCATAACCAGGAAGACTCAAGAGAAAAAGTCAGTTCAATGTGTAGATATAGAATGTGATAGAATGTCAAAAGCTATTGACAGCTGGATCGATTGAGGCGTGTACTGTGTACCATGGCTCGCCATTCTGCTGAAACCAACGGACGTTGAAGTCCATATCTTCAATAACGGGCCACAAAAATGGTTGATCACCATCAACTGAAATGGCGTGGACCATTAACTATACGTTCTTCAGAAAGTATTAAAGGGACAGCAAATTAAGAACCATTTAAAGGGAATCCACTGCGGTGCTCAGAATACGCTCATATGCGTTTCGCTCAAATTTCAGACCTGTCACATGAATATTTCGGCGAATCGCAAATAGATAATTTAATCCCAACGAGGCAAAGATCATCTCTAACCAAAGAGGGAGCGAAATGTAGATTAATTGTCAAATTGCCAAACGAAGCCGAAGTGCTCAGAGATAATTTTTTTTAAAAGGACAAGACCAAATTTAATAATACAAAATTGCTGTAAAGGAAAAATTAGCCGGTATGGGCAGCGGAGTAGGCAGCCTTTGATTAATTCTCCAAATTATAAAGATCTTTCACAGCGGAAAAAATACAGACCTTATCTAAGCCCTCTAGGAGACCTTGTTAGTTAGCTAAAAGATATTTAGAATTGGACATCAAGGCCTTCCGTATCCTTTCTCTCTTGTTATACAGACTCCAGCGAGTCTCTATTAAAGGACTTCCCCAAGTTGACAAGTTTTTTTAATTTATATATTTTGTTTTCATATTTTCTCTATTTCTTTCTTATCTACATAAATGTATATCTTAATATATATTTACCCTCGACACTGATTCACTGACTCTAGGAATAGAAGTACGTAGGAATTTAAATAGGCATTCTATAATTTTAATTTTCTATAAATAATAATAATATTTTTTTTTTGTACAGAAATTGTGTTTTCACCAATTTTTTTTCCAAAATTTTTTTTTACAAAAAATTTTTTTTTACAAAATTTTTTTTTCCAAATTTTTTTTTTTCAACAAAAATTTTTTTTTCAACAAAATTTTTTTTTCCACAAAAATTTTTTTTTTCAAAAAAATTTTTTTTTTTAAGAAAAAAATTTTTTTTTAAGAAAAAAATTTTTTTTTTCAACAAAAAATTTTTTTTGAACAAAAATTTTTTTTTTCCACAAAATTTTTTTTTTTTCAACCAATTTTTTTTCCATATTTCAACGGGCCCCATAGGAGCATTACAACTTACTAGTATGTAAATATTTTTATATTTTTTTCAATAACTTTCATACTTAACAAAAAACAATATTCTGAATTATATTTTTATTAATCCTACAGGCACATATGATCTAGTTATCCGGTGCCTTTATTCCATATTTTGTAAATTCATTTATAAAATATCTTGATAAAAAATAAATAAATACATTTTTTTGTTTTTGCAGATTATAAACTGAACTCTTTAAAAATGAATTTGTACAGTTCACAACAACGCATTAAAACTATCGAGTTTTTCAACGATCTTTTACTCAAGATTAGCGCCCACATCTTCCATGTTTATAAGTTTAGTCGGCCGTTTTAGAGAATGGATTCAGTTGCCGACCGTCCCTGAAGAGATGCCCATCGAAATATTTGCACCGCAGAGAACGTAAATGATGGGCTGCAGATTATTGCAAATGATACATCGGTCTCAATTCATCGTCGAACAGTGGTCCTGCATGTAAATCCATCGGCCAAAAGCCTATAACTTTGGATCTAGCAACATTTTCGAGTTCAGCAAAAACTAGTTTGAAGTTAAGGAGTTGGGGTTCTTTTATAAGGTGTCATTAAATAAAATCGGACAAGGGGATATATCTTCTTCTTAAATATATATTTACCCTCGACACTGATTCACTGACTCTGTCACGCAGTACGTAGGAATTTAAATAGGCATTCTATAATTTTCTATAAATAATAATAATAAAAAAAATTATTATTTTTTTTTTGTACAGAAATTGTGTTTTCCCCAAATTTTTTTTTCCAAAATTTTTTTTTTTTACAAACATTTTTTTTTCAACAAAAATTTTTTTTTACAAATTTTTTTTTTTTTTACAAAATTTTTTTTCCATTTTTTTTTTTCAACAAACATTTTTTTTTTCCACAAAATTTTTTTTTCAACAAAATTTCTTTTTTTTCCACAAAAATTTTTTTTTCAAGAAAAAATTTTTTTTTAACAAAAATTTTTTTGTTTTAGAAATATTTCCCAAGTTTACTATTTTGGCTTAATCGAACTAATCGAAGAACTTGAGACACGGTGGGATGTATTGGAATTATTTTAATTGATAAGACGAAGTCCTTCCAAATATATGTGTATTATCAACCCATTCATGACCAAGACATTTAAAAAAAAAAAAAAATGTATATTTTAAAAAAGGGGTCCTAAAATCATACTTTACGAAAGCCTTTTCTCTATGCCATATGGCATCGCTGTATAAGAATGGGTTAAGGCCTTCCGAAGTCGACTCTCAGGAATGAGAGGAGAATTTACAACGCTGAATTACGAGGCCTTACTGTTATAACTTCTGGGAGATTCTGTATTGATTCTGTATTGGATCGTTTTTCGTCAGCTCAATATGATTTGAATCCGACAAAACATCTCCCCCGAATTTCAATCCTTTGAGCGATTTTTTTCTCTGAGCACATCGACATTATGTGCGTTCGATATGGAGTAAACTCTTCGACTAATATAAGATTCACATGGCGGTTCCTTAACATGTGTTCGCGTGGGGTCGGTAGGGGGTGGCGTTCTGAAAATGGGACAAGTGACATCTGTTGGATCCATGTAAGTACGCACATATGGTGCGTATGCCTAGGCGACTTCTTGTGAATCTATTGATTATTCTGTGTGATGATTTTCTGTTTCTAATCAGGCATTTGTCTGCCATACTAATTGGCCGCTTCAAAGAGTTATTTTTTTCCATTTCTTGTAATGTCATGGCTGAAATTGGTTTCTATCATTTCCATTAATCACCTAATAACACCCACTACACAGTGCGGGCAACAAATGTATTAGACACAGTTTTAAGTAGGAGCTCAGAAAATACCCAGTCGTCCGTCCGTCTTGGACCATAAAAGTGGCGGCAATTGTGCCGCTTTGGCCAGCTTTGTCGGCAAGTGCGTTTTGGTTGGAGTCGCGCAAAGTGAGGTTTTCATTGTGAATAACAAAAAAAAAACACACACACAAATGGAAAAAAAGTTAATTAAAAATTCATAGCACGCTTATGCAAAAGTGATTATTAACACAAAATGCTAAATATTTCATCTTTAAATGGCTGCCTGGCGGAAAAAAATACAACAAAGAGAGAGAGGGGAAAAAATAAAAACGAAAACCCTGGTTTTAATTGGTTTTACAACTGCAAACAACCGCCACCACCAACACCATCGTCGCATGAACGCTGACAACAACACCGCCGCCAACACAATCAACACCAGCGTTACCACCACGACTTCGCCGCGTCAAGCCATGCACTGCAGTGCACTTTGACGTTACTTTTCGAATATGCAAAACACCACCTACTTGAGGCTTCAGCTCTCTCTCTCTCTCTCTCTGTGTGTGTGTGTGTGCGGTATGTTTGTTGCACGAGTGAGTATCTCTGTATCGGAATCGGAATCTGTGGCGGTATCTACTGAATGCATACGCGCTGGTGGGCACTCATACAACGAGTGGGTCTAAGGTTTTTCGGCGGCCCCGGGGGGGAGTGGAGCAGGCAGGCCGCCATCTGACTGACTGCACACGGTTGATTTGTTTTCCGATTGTTGCTCAGGTTCGCGAATGCAATAATTAGTTGTACGTTGTCGGAGTTGTCGTTGTCGCTGTCGTTTCGTTGTTGGCGGCGGTGACGGCGCATTTACACGAATCATCATTGTTGTTAACATTAATTATGTTGATTTTTAACAAGATGACTGAAAAGTCATTGCAGATTGTTGTAGATTATTATCGCTCTGTAATAAATTTATTTAAAATGTGTGTTGGTTTTTTTTGTTGTTGCTGCTGTTGTTGTTGCTCCGTTCAAACTGTATGTGGAACATCGTACATAGCGCGGTGTTGTTTTACAAAATGTTTACCAAATAAACATACAAATAATTGCCAGTCTTCGTGAGACTTTCAGATATAAAAAATATAGGGGTGTTGGTGGGTATAGTATTTATAATAGAACGATTTTTTTTTTGAGGCTAGATAGAAGGGACGGTGAAGAATAACTTTAGAGCAATAGAAATGTCTACAATATCAAAACGAAAATGAACTTCCTTCTTCCCCAAAGACGATTTGGGCAAAGCGAATACATAGTTTAGACCCAAATCAGATGAAGATCAACTAGGCGCTGTTGAGACAAAATATAAGGGAGATATAGATCAATTTCCAGGTTCCCGCAGTATAAAGCCGAGGTCACACTACACTTATCCAGTTAAAACAACCAACAAAAATTGTGATCTCTTAGATTGGAGATTTTTAAATTTGGAAAAATATTTTTGGAATCCAAAGAAAATTAGAAACACATTAAAAGCAAATAAAAAAAAATGCATTTAAAATCCTCCCATATAATCAAGCTAACCGGTGGAATAGCCAGTCAGTGGAACAACTCTCGTAGTTGTCAGCCCTTATAAAGAGACTGAGACAATTTTTCTATTTCCAATTAATTAAGCGAATACTTAAAATCGCTTATCTGCAATAAAAAAATAAACGCAATATCATCGTAACAATCGGACAGTAGTCACGGAAAGATGTGCGCTGGTTCGTTTGCAGCAAAAACAACAAACCCAATACTACACTACACCACAATTATGGAACAAATTAGGATGTGGGTTCAGAAACTGGTTCGATTTCAATGAGTGGCTTCACAAATGCGCGCGCGGCTATTTAAACACAATTTAAATAAATTATTAATTCACTTGGCTAAACACGCCAAATAGCAGAGATTCGAAGATAAATATTTCATCATCGGCTTTACTTAAGTCCCCGTATATGGTCAGCCACACTGAGTCGAGCTGTTTAGTCTGAGATGGGAGCAAAACCAAACAACAAACAAATATTTGAAATGATTTATTAAATTAGTTTATGAAACGTTTGCTATTGACGGCAGGGAAAAGACGACACTAAATGCAAATGATGTTTGACAAATATGGATGACACCGGGCGATGATCGGAGACTTGTTCCAGGCCCCAGGCCTTATACGCGGCAACGCTTTCGAGACGTAATTAATTGAGTGACTACAAAGGGGGAATGACAGAAATCCCCACTTGCCAATTTTTGTTTTGTCCGTTTGTGTTTATAAATGCGAAATAACTGCGGATTAGATTTGTTTGGTTGTTAAAGTAATTTAATTGCAAAAAGTGAGCGCGAGCGCGTTTGTCAGCCATGCATAACCCAACAAACCGTTTAATCTGCATTTTAACATTTTCCACGCATTTATCATTAAGAAACATATTTGTGTTTTGTGCAAATTTATTTAATTTACGCCTTGCGGCTGCAATTTGAAATGCCTTCAATTGTGGAAACATGTATAATTTGCTTAAATTAAAACTTTAATTTATGAACACCAAGAATGGGCCATCACAGCAATTACAACCAATACGAATAGGAAAACAAACGCATTTTAATGAAGTTTATGCACGTTTTGGCATGATTTCCATAAATGTTGGGGGTTTTTTTTTTATTTTTTGTACAGTCCTGCATCTCACAAGTCGGCTCAGAGTCATATTAGTGCAATATAATTAAATACTTCGGCACAATTTGGCTGCGGCTAAACATTTGGTGCGCTTCAGTTCTGGTGTCCAGATGATGATGATCATCCGCCGGCAGTCGGGCTGACTGGCTGGTGTCTTATCAGATTATGTGAATGCCTTTCTATTAATTATAATTGTAATGTTGTGTTCCGGCCCGCACTTTTCAATGAACAAATTGCGAATACACCAAGCGGTTCAAAACAGACTTTGCATAAATGAGGGCTCACTGCAAACGGGCGGACGTTGCATCGACTGTGGAAATTCATTTCTACTGCTAGCATGAAGATGTACGGAGAATATTAGGCAAGTTTGTAGTATCAGCTTAAATAAATGTATAACGCTATTTATATCAGTAGGAGGGATTTTATTTAAATAAAAAATCGTTTTAAAAAATTGTAAGAACAAGACAATAAAATAAGTATTCCCCCTTAAATTTCCTCCTAGTCAAAGGCCGGCCAACTGTACAGTGGGAGACTTTAAAAAGAAAAAAACAATAATAATTAATAACAATTGGTGTCATCTTGGAATTTAAATAGCGATCAGATGGAAATAGGGTCAACGCCGGATTCACGATTGCTAAGACGGCACTAAGCGACTGTTTTTGCATCGATCAACGATGCAAACCTTGAAATATAGATGGCGATACTAGAAACATTCTAGAGCATCAACTCGATTGACCATGCAAGAGTTCACAGCTGCAGCACAGATTAGTTATGTAAAGGACAGGCGGTCTATGTAGACTTATTAGTTCGTTTGCATACGCCAGATGTCACTAAATCGTGTATATAAATTCTGCTAAGCTCTATTGGCCAAGTTGGCACCTCACTTAGCATGTCTGCCTACTAGATTGTCGGTGGTTGCAGTGGGAATTGTTCGTCTGTTAGTCCTCAGAAAGAAACTTTCAATTCAATATCTTTTTTTTTTAAATTTAATTAAGAGAAGAAAACTCAATAAAAATAGAAAATTAATGAGCACAAGGACGCCAGGTGACAGCTTGGTGGAGCACTTTTCATATAGACCTCAGTAGAGTTAATGCAAATAAAAAAAATAACTGCCATACAATTCTAAAGATGCCACACATGAAATATAGATGGCGTCACTAGGAGATCAGTGATATTGGATGGTTGTATTTATTGTCTCAGGCTTAATATACTTTACTAGAATTACTTAAAAACACCGATAAATGACCTCAACCCCAAAACCCGGGCCAAAGCATCAACTCGATAATACCACACTTCCCCCGCTCGTATATTCATTGATGTGTATTCATTGCCTTAGACATAGCAGACTTCAGAAGACTCAATGCAAATATAATACAAATAACACCCATACATTTCTGCCCTGGCTAGGTGTCTTAATTGACGGCATGTATTAGCTTCATCGACAAAGCCACAGCTCACATATAGATGGCGTCACTCGGAAAACAGTGGGATTAGGTCACTGGGCTTATTGACTTAATTAGGCAACCAAGGTGTGATGATTCTATTCGGCATGGCAACATTTATTAGTTCCATCGACAAAGCCACAGCTCACATATAGATGGCGTCACTCGGAAAACAGTGGGATTAGGTCACTGGGCTTATTGACTTAATTAGGCAACCAAGGTCTGATGATTCTATTCGGCATGGCAACATTTATTAGCTCCATCGACAGTACCACACCTCACATATAGATGGCGTCACTCGGATTAGGTCGCTGTATTTAAAGTCTCTGTTTTAATAGACTTAATAAGACAACCCAGGTCTGATGATTCTATCTGGGTCATCAAGTGCGGCTTATATTAGCTCCATCGACGATGTCACACTTCACATATAGATGGCGTCTTGCTGTATTAATATACTTCATTGTAGACTTAATTGACTTACCACATACAATTCTGAGCACCTACTAAATCGCCTATACAAAACATCACATGTAGATGGCGCCACTAGGAAAACTCAGATGTCGGCTCACTGAGTACTTATTGCTTGGGGTATAAGACACTTCAACGTTCTTCATAAGAATGAAAAGATACTAAACTCAAAACAATTGTTGCATGCACCAACGCACAGAGGAGTATTTTGCCGATATTGTCGGTGAAGATTATTTCGTTTACATTTTCTATGAAAAATGTTGAGAAAAAGTTTTGATGTCAAACTATCACTCCTTTCAATTATAGTTCACTGTTACGGCACATCCTGTAAAGCAGCACTTTGTTTGCTGTTGGTAAATTTTAGGTTATTGTAAAGGTCCTTAATCTTAATTAAAATTGTATGTGACTTGAGAAGGATAAGGACAAAAAGCGAAACGGCCTATAAAGGACTCTCAAATGACATGTAGATGGCGCTGGCTATCAGACCTCTTTGGAGTATAGAAAAATACATGATGTACGATTTCTCAAATAGTTTTAACCTTTACAACACGATTTTGACCTTCGTACCATAAGTAGATTTTGTGATTGAGGTTTTTTTTTATCGTTGGTGTTAAATTTCTTACTCAAATGCCGAAAGCTTTTTCACAAATATAATTTATTTGGAATCCTTAAAATTTTCTTAAATTTGTTCGCTACTAAGGTCAGTTTCCGTCTTACTCTAGTTACTCTACTCCTTCAAAAACATTTCTAAATGTCTGTTGTTTTTAAAATTTCCACCTAAACAATCTGTGTAGATATACTTGGCCCAATGACTTTAAGAAAAACATTTTCCGAAAACGAAACATTGGCAAATACGCTGCGGCACCGCTGACTGCCTGAATTCAATGCCATGCCTAGCGAGTTGTAGTCAAGCGGAAAACCGTTAAATGTGATTTCAACGAAAATTTGAAATAAATAACAGCGCCACATGAATGGCCATCAACATATACCAAAAAAAAAAAAAAAAAAAGCTATGAGATGGTTTGCCGGTTTTTTTTTCCAACACTGCGTCATTGACTCTGGCCATAATTATGATCAATATTGAATTGCACACCAAATAAACAAAGAATCGATGGTTTGCAATCAACTGTATGCAATTCATTGAGGTTAGACAGAGATGTCGGGGAGAGTGGATAAGGAAGTACTGCTAGGAGGCATGACCGGAGAAAAAACGAAGGTAGACAAGAAACATATCTGCCGGAGACCTTGAGAAGGAATACGGATGCTATTCAAGCATGATAGAATTGGGTTTAACATTGAGAAGTAATCAATCGCATTATATAGATGGAAAACTCAGCTTATGTCAAATCACATAGTTTAAACGACGACTAAGGACATGATAAATGTTAATGAAATT